>JAGPOW010003316.1:154217942-154275300 GCA_030014935.1 Caiman crocodilus | reverse complement strand
GACCCCAGCACTTGTTTCCTGCCATTGGCAGGGGGTCAGACTAGATGGCCTTCTCTAGGCCCCTTCTGACCCTAGTTACTATGAAACTATGAAACTATGACTTTGTACATATTTTTCACAGGAGAGGTGTTTTATTGTTGGTTGGTGGGGTGCATGGTGGAGGGGCTCTGTTTCTTGGGGAGGGAGGGGACTCTGGTTGATGTGAGTGAAAAACTTGTTCTTGTGCAACATGTCTGCAGTGAGTGTGTTGCTAGGGGTGGGCAGGGGAGTGGGGAGTCCTTGAGTGGAGTTACATTCAGTCTAGAGTGGGGAGCGCTGGAAAAGGTGGTCAGCCAGCATCTCCCACACCCAGTGCCCTGGTCCCCACTGGTGGGTGCACAGTTCTCCTGGGACCTTGTAGGGGAAGGCGGCACTGCTGCTGCACCCACCACGGGTGGTGTTCCCACTGCCAAGTGTCCTCCACATGCCATATCTCCTCTGCCCAGGCCTTGTGGAAGAGCTCCCCTAGGGCCTCACCAATGTTATGGAGCACACGGGCTTTGATGATGACCCGGGAATGTTGTCCTCAGTGAACTCAAGGTGGGCAATGAAGTTGTGCCAGCGTCTCTTGAGGTGGCTGAAGGAAAACTCCACCAGAACATGGGTCTGGCTTAGGCAGCAGTTAAAGTGGGACTGGTGGGGGTCCAGGTGGCTGGTGTAGGGCTGCATGAGTCAGGGCAGGGGAGGGTAGGTGGAGTCCCTGATGAGGGGCAGAATGATCACAGCACCCAGCTGCAGGTCCAGCATCCCCAGTACAAAGCATCCACTCTCTACCAGACCCAGCAGGCTGGAGTTCCTGAACATGCAGGCATCATGGGTGCTGCCCACCCAGCTGGTCCTCACGTGTGAAGGTCCCGCAGTAGTCTACAACAGCCTGGAGCACTATGGAGTAAAGGCCTCTCCAGCTGTAGTAGGGTTGGTTGCTCTGGGGCAGGCAGGTGATGAGGATGTGGGCCCTGTCCAGGGCCCTGATGCATTGGGGGAATCCCAAGGCACAGAACTCTGTCACCACCACCAGGTGTCATGCATATGGAGCACGGTGTCCCCAGCATGTTCTAGAGGGCACCACACACCTCCAGGATGACCTCCCTGGTGGAGACCTTGCCCATGCCAAACAGATGGCTGATGTGCTGCAGGCTGGTGGGCTTGACTAGCTTGAGCAGGCTGAGGGCCAGCCAGGTGTCTATGGTGGGGGGTGGCAGCATGACAGTGTCCTGATGCTCCAGGTATGGCCAGAGCTGTTCCAGAAGATACCCAGAAGATAGCCTGGGGCATCCTGAAGTCCTCCAGCCACTGTTCATGTTTCCAGGTGTGCTGGACAATGCCACCACCAACCCTCGCTGGCCTGGCAGGCCCAGAGATGATGAGGCTGGAAGCCAAGGAAGGTGATAGCAACCCCAGTAATGGCATTGCAGAGCCTGCTGGCAGTGTCCCTGCTAGGGTCTGGCCAGGCAGATAGGATTAAGGCAGCACATGCACACAGTAGCCTGGAAAGTGTATATTGCACATGAGGGAGGTGGGCAGAACCAGATGGTCAGTTGGTACAGTGGGCCAGCAGGACCAGATCAGTGGCCTGTAGGAGTCCAGGGTGTTGGTTGTCACTGCTGGGGCCAGGGCTGGAGCAGCCATAGCCCGGAGAGGCAGAGGCAGAGGCAGCAAGGAGAGCACTGCCACGTGCTGTCCCTGCACTGGTTACACTGCTGCTGGCCAGAGAACAGCGAGTGGGGCTGGCTTTTGAGGTTTGAGGATGGCTACCAGCTGTTGGCAGCTGCAGCCAGAGCCTGGAGCTCCCCCAGGTGGTGGCAGGGGCTTATTGCAAGGGAGGGGGAACAGATTGGCAGCAGATTGGCTCCCACTTCCCTGCACATGTAGACACTTGCCTGGCACCATTTACCCACGAGTAATTTACTCATGACTAAACTGGTGTCGTAGCAAATGCATGTGTAGATGTAGCCACTATGGAGCAAAATCTGTGATAGATTATTCCATACATTGCGTCATATATATGTGAATTTAGTAATAAAATAACACGTGAACATTTTTTTAAAGCATTACAAACTTTTCTGTGTTATCTCTTACATTTGCCATCGTCTTTCAACTATTTTTCTGCTGGTGTCACGGAAAAAGGAGATTTACTGGCAAGATCTATTGATGCCATCTTAGAAAGGGCTTTATATACATAACGCAGAGTACAGAAACTTGTAACCCACCACATAGGAGATTAGCAAGATAGATGGAGACCATTTTGGTTTAGCTAAACCAAATTCAGTACCAGGGAAGTTCGGATTCTAGTAATTTTCTTCTTTTTTTCCTTGAACCTTAATGAAAACTAGGTTCTTATCATGGTTCTGCACTTGAAACATCTTTATCTATTGGAATAATGATAACTTTGAATGAGCCAAACAAACCACAACCATGCCAAAAAAGTTAATATTTTGTGAACTGGATACCAATTTCTCTCCATATACTTTGCACTAATTAAAGTCCTACCAAAGTGAATAGGAACTTACTTGGTTATTTTGATTTCAGAACAGTTTGAAGACTGGTAATAAAAGACATACAATTTGGTGAGGCAATACCTGGTAAAAATGCTATGACTCCTATATCATGTTAAAATAACATAAAGCTGTAAATAGTTTAGGTAACTAGCCTAAAAGTCAAAATATGCTAGGTGCATAAAAGAATCCATTCTTTAGGACATAGTTTTAATAGAAAATAATTTAGATATGCTTGCAAAATTTGAATGGACACCACATGCATGTTTAAAACCCACATGCACATTCAGCTCTTGAGCTTATAGAAACTCATTTTTTGTTTGCAAAACCAGGGGCATAATGATGCAGATGAGTGAAGCCATTACACACAGGGGCAGCAGCTACTTCTAGTTGCTACTGCACTGCCAAAGCAACTGTATGGCTCTAATCGCACTTGTTTTTTCATGCTCCCCTTAATCTGGTTCCTGGTGTGGCTGCTCCAGTGACCCCACCCTAGATATGCCACAGTGCAAGCATGTTTAGAAAAGGCACATACAAGTTTTAAGAAATTTGACTCTAATTGTATGACATTACTACAAAATAGGCAGAAGCCATCACTAACGATTTCTTCTACTTGTTCATTCCCTTTTTTCTTGTACTTCCTATGGGTTCAGGTTATAAACTTGTATTGTGTGTTCTGTGGACCCCTTAGCATAAGACAAAATGAATAATAAAACCTATCACAACGAGTGAAATGGCTACCACACATAGGAATACACCATAGTTTCTGTTGCGGGGTGATGAGTGACTCTTCTTTAGCTCTTACTGAATGTTTTTATTTATATTTTAATAATATAGGACACCAGCCACCAATTAAAAAGAAACATACTGTTTAATTTTAAAAATACTTATTTTGACTAAGACAATAAATCACTTTTTCATTTATGAAAATACTATCAGGTTTGTATCATACAATTGAATGTCTATGTATTTGTATAAAATCATCAATTGGGCCCCCCAAACTCTGAAATGATCAGAGAACCTCTTAGATTTACCTTTAAAATATTCCTACCAGATTCTCATTGTCTGGGTATTTAGGGATTTTTTTTTCCTTTCTGAAGTGGTCTTGTTCTTAGCAAATACAACCGTATTGAAGGCAGAAGCAGTTGAACATTAAAGTGCATAGATTGTCCACATTTGGGAAGGCAAATGTTTAGAAAAGCACTACTTCTTCTGATTATGGATTATTTTGGAGTAAATGGTCATCAATAATTAAGAAGCTGTAACACTGTGTTTTGAGAAACAACAAACTATCTGTTTGGAGAAAGAACATGTTTTGTACAACTTAACAAATAAACTTAAAACTTAAATATTGCTGTTAACAGGGTAATAGCTATATGCTGGGAAGTAATAACTAAACAAACAAATAGGGCAATGATTTCTAGTGTACAATAATTCATATTCTTTCAATAAATAAATAACTTATGCTTCAATTTATTTTCATGACTTTTGAAGCAAATCAAGTTTCCAGCAATTTAAATAATAGTGTTCTAACAATTAAAATAATTGTTTTGACAGGAGTTAATCATGATTATTATGCTGACCATTATCTTTAAGGAACCTAGAAAGTTGAGTGAAGGCTTACACATTTGTTAAGTTACTTTTTATTTGCATAGAAAAATATTTATCATAGGAGTTAACTATCATACGAGAGAAATTGCATTTGTTTTAATTGAAAAAGATAGCTAAAAAGTTTCTGTGGGTTATTGCAACAGTACAAGAATACAAGATGCTTCCATTTATTAAAAAAATGTAAAACAAATTGTGAAAGCTAAAGCACGCTACAAAACAGAAGGTTCCTCTATTGTCTTTCCCTCACTTAATTATGTTACAAGTTCATGTGCCACAGCTGAATACTATAAAGTGTAATTCTGCATTTGCTAATAATTTTTAAAACATTCCCAAGAAAAAGCACTATGCAAAATATATATATTTGTAAATGCTCCCTCCCATATCACAACCTTGTTATATAATCACCCTGCTCAACTGCCTCATTCTTCATATCTGAGTCACTCCTAACATCCCATTCTTTGTCAAGACAGTCTTTTTGTGGGGATGTGCCTGAGTCCTGTACTTCTGTCTTCTCATTTTCTGAAGAACAAGCATTCTCTTCACTCTGTGAATTCAAAGTCTCACTATTAGTTTGCTTACTTTCTGTTAAAGTGCACTCTTCGTTGAGACTTTGGACACTTAATTCACAACTCAAGGGCAGTTTTTCTTCTTCCAGTTCAGTGGCTTTCTCACATTGTTCTTCTACTTGTTGACGTGAAACTTCTTCAGAAACGGTGTATATTTTATTTGTACTGTGCTCTGTAGAGTTTGTTTTTGACCGTCTATGAAATAACCCAAAGTTCTTGATATCTGTTACAAAGTTCACCCTCTTTTGTTTCTCCTTGGTGGACTCAGGCATTATCATTGCAGATCCATTGCTCACATTATGTGCCTGAGAGGCAATGCTGGCTGAACGTGGATGAATCATTGTAGTTATGTCAAAGAGGCTGAAGTTCTTTTTCTTCACTTTCTGTTTTCCTTCACTCTCATGTTTTTCCTCACTCTCTGACACGGAGGCAGCTTCTTTGCTGCCTTTTGAAGTCTGTAGATTAGATATTTTGTTTCCTTTTAACAGACCAAGGACTTCAAAACGAAAGCTGGAAATATCTTGCTTTAATTCCTAAAAATTTGGAAGTAACGGGAAATAATTATTACTCTGGAACCTTTTGGCTTCTACAAATTGATAATAAACAATCCTGATTTTTAAGTAAACAGTTACAGATAAACTTTGAAAGATGGATACTTCAGTGTCTTTGCAAACAGTGGGAGACAGAAAAGTGAAACTTGAAAGAAGGTGACATCAGTGACGGGTGATATAAATTACCCCAAATCATTCACATAAATTCCTAGTTGTGATAGGGTGAGAACTCTGCACTTAACTGTGGCAGGTTCATTAGACTGTGTTACCCCAGTATAGATACAGCATTTTCAGCATTTCAGTTTCAGAATTTTAGAATATGAGCTACTTGCAAAGTAGATAGTCACATAGGAATTTGCTGTATAAAGGATTTTAGTAAGCGAGTAAGATAATATTGGTAGTGGAGGGATTGGGGTTGTGGGGGTGCCTAAGTGTGAATAGCACAATGGTGACCTAGTAGTTGTGGTGGCTGTGACCACTGACCTCACATACAAATTTCGTCAACAAAATCTTCAAGCCATATATGTATTTTGTAGTGGAGAGGTTAAAATTCTTCAGGTGTAGAAATATGTTCATGTGGCACTAGAAATCCAAACACTCTTCCATACTCCAACATCAGTTTGGCACTCCTCCATACAGAAAAATCTCTTAGCTACTTGTTTTGGGAATCAACAGTCAGACATCTGCACACAATGTCCAGTCCAGTGAAGTTGGTGCATGGATCACTGTATTTGCATGGCAATCTTCCCATCTGATATAGAGAATTTTCTAGAGGCATCATTGGTGATACCTCTCCATGCTCCTGAAATGACGATAGTAGGTCACCCACATTTTACAGCTGTAGGGGAAAGTGGGGATGATGACTGCACTATAAACCTGGATTTTGGTGTCTTTCCAGAAATCATGATGAATAAATACTTGTTGAAGCAATTTCCCAAAGGAGGCACTTGCACACACCAGATCCTGTGCTGGATATCTTCCTCAGTGTTCTCTCACTAAAAAAGGTACCTACTGAGATAGGGAAAGTAACCGACTACTTCTTTCCCTTGATGGTACTTTGAGGGGGAAGGAGAGAATGTATGGTGTTCGGTGTTTCAGAACAAGTGGGATATTCAAAATGGATCTGACAAGACAGTCATGTGATACAAACATCCATTCGATCACAGGTTTTAACAATAACGTAGTTGAGGAGGTGCCAGTGCTTAGAGTGAAAGTATCTCTAGGTGGTCTTGTATTTGTCACTCTGTCTGAAGATGGTGTTCATGATGACAAGACCGTGTCCTACACATTTGTTCAAGAGAAGGATGCCACTGGAGTTGCCTTTCCCTTTCTGTTGCTTTCCAATAGTGCCTCTCCAGAGTTCCGGGTCATGTCTAATTCTGACTAAGGATAACGATCTAATCCTCATTGTGAGTATTAGTCAGAATGTCATCAAGGTTGGAGAACTGTTCTTTGACATTATCATTAGCATCAAGCATTGGGGGATATGCAGTGATGACAGTAGTGTATTGTTTGTTACTGACCTCAAGAGAGAGAGTCATAAGACATTAATTAATACTCACAGGCAGCTCTGTAAGTTTACTGATGAGCAGATTTTTGATGGCAAAGCTGACACTGTGAACGCATCTGTCCTGGGCTGGTTTTCCAACTTAGAAGAAAGTGTAGCCTCCACTCTCTACCTTCACCTGGCACTCAATCAGTCATCTTGTTTCACTCATCCGTAAATGTTGATGTTGTATCTTATTAGTTCCCTAGAGATTATGATAATTCTTTCTGATCATTCATTGTCTTAGTTCTATATCAAGGTGCAAATGTTCCATGTTGTGAAAATCTTTGTCTTCTTATGTTTTCAACCTCAGAGAGAGTGATCCCACTGAATGCGGTTACCCAGCCATGAGCAGGTAAAATAGCCTAGCTGTAGGGCACCTTTTCTAACCTCTTCACCATGCAGGGTTATATGCACATAAAAGGACCGTAAAAGATTAATGTAATTGAATGCATGTGAAATTCTGAATGAAGTATATGCGTAATCAAATAGGCCACACAAGTTGTGTTCTCAGGAAATTATGGTACTCATCTGAATTTATGCTTAGGTGTCATTTGCTATTTGCTTATAGTTACAATCATAAAAATAATCACCTTAAAATTCTCCTCTGTGAGGCCTTCTTCAGTCTTGGCATCTCTTATCATTGCTGCAACATATCTTTTAACCAAATTTCTCATAACTTCCTAAAAGATTAAAAAGATCATGTTAATCTAGTTGGTAATTCTAATTGGACATACATTACTTAAACCAATTGGATTTGGTGGCCTTCCTTCCTTCCTTTTTATAAATTTTATACTTCCTAGAGTTGGACAAAATTTTGCATCAACATGGTCCTTCCCATAACCCCATGGAAATGGGTTTTTTTACTAAAATATTCTTTTGGGCAAAAAATCCATAATTATGCAGAAAATCATAAATACTTCAAATGGTTTTGTTGTAAAGGAAAAAAGTGAAAATATTTTTGTGATAAATAAGATAAGGTTAGCATTTCCTATGACATTTTTGGATTTTTTTTGGCTTTTGTAAACATTGATGTGAAAAATCACATTCTAATCACCTCTTAAAATGACCAGAAATTTAAATATGGGTTTTTACCTGATATTGATGATGTCTTCTCAAATTATCAGCTGCGCGCCTCTGAAAAGAAAAAATGTTTGAGACAATGAATGGTATTAATGGTAGTAAAACATTTACAGATGGTAGCCTGTAGTGCTCTGTATTAGATTACTGTTCATCAGGTGATTGGGAAGTCTGGTTCAGGCTCTTCAGATAAGTTCCCAGAGCTGGTGAAAGGCCTATTCTAGACAGGAGTTGAACAAGAGTGAGGGATGTTAACATTAAAAGCACATCTACATTTTCTATGTTCTGACAAAAGAAGCTCTTTTCCAGCACCAGATCAAGCATACTAGGAATGGGGGGCAGTCTTCAGTTCCCCTAAATCACTATCATGGGTATGTATATAGTGGCCACATCATTGACACAAATCATAAGATTTTTGCTTTAACTAAAAATAAATTCTGCATAAAGGGAGAAAGTAGAGGGACCAAAAATTATTATTCAAAGCTTGGAAAGTAGTTACATATAGCCCCATGGATTCCCTAATAGTTTAAAAAGTGTATTCTACCACCCTTCTTCATTCTTGCCTCCTCACGCCATGAAAGAAACTACAAGAGTCTATTGCACACTGTGTGAGAATGCAGTTTCTAAGAGCAAAAGGTATGGTTGAGCTCTGAATCAATGAGCCATAGGTCAGACACAATACATAAAAGCATATCTATATAACCAGAAGGACAATGACTTTGATATTTGACAAGCAAAAAAAAAAAATGTTGGTAGGATTAAATGAGTTAGATGTAACACTGTTTGTACTGAAATACTAATGGGTTTCAGGAAGAATAGTAAAGATAATGTAATTTCTTGTTCAGCTGATAAAATAAGTATGCCCTTAATAACAATCTGAGTCTTTGTTTCTTCTTTATTTTTGGGTGTGCCTAGTTAGTCTGCGAGATCTCCTTTGATTTTAACTCCTATGTTTGCAACCTGATAAGTGCCTAACTTTTTTGGAAAATAAACTTGCAATGTTGTGTTGCCTTAACATGAAAACTAAGCACACAACTGGATAAAATAAAACATTATTCTATAATAAATTAGGCACATTCATGTACTCTCTACTGTGCTTATATTGATGGACTAATCTGTAATTTATTTATGACTGGTAATTTTTCTATGGTAGTAGTTTCCAGTCTGTTCTTGGATTTGTCTCCTTTAACTTACTGCAATCATGATGAGACACTAGGATGGTGTAGGGCTTGGTGGGGGAATTGCATGCATTTAACTTGTCTAAGTAAACACAGCAGGCAATGGCTTCCTAAGTGAGCAGCTTTGCTTTAGATTCGCTGTTGCTCTCACAGGTAAGATGTCTGTGTCTTATGTTAGTATGTTGTGCATGCTAAATATATGTTGCAATACCACTCATAACTTAGTTACTTCAAGAGTGGGGGAAATGCTTAGCATTTAGTTGAATATGCCCAAAGTACAACATTTACAGTTGAAGGGATGGTGCCCTCCCCAACCCTACAATAAAGCAGGTTTTAGTTTTGCACTATTTCAAATTGGGCCACAAGATGGGGGTATTTCACTCCTGTTGAGAGGAAATCCCAAGAGCATGTAAGTCCACGGTGACAAATCTGACTTGCAGGTAATGAACTAAGAATCACATAAAGATATAACAGGCACATGTAATTCTGGGTAAAGATGGTGAGCTTAATAAAGAAATAAATAAATAATTCTGCCTCCCACTTTGTAGAAAACACACCACCATGGATCACTTCTCTGACTTTATATTACAGTAAAATGCAAAATAAACACAGCAGCTGAATTTTGTCCCCATTTCAGCTCCTGCTGGTGAAGTACAAGATCACATGAATCAGGCTGGTCTGATCTTGCACCAGCTGAAGTCAATAGCAATATTTCAAGCAGCGCAAGACGAGGTGTTAGCACACAACACAGAAATGTGGGACTTTGGCTGACTGTTCTAACATATTTCATGGTTTCATAGTAGTTAGGGGTCAGAAGGGACTTGAACAGATCATCTAGCCTAACCCACCGCCACTGGTTGGAGCACATGCTGGGATCACATGATCCCAGACAGGTGTTCATCCAACCTCTTTTTGAATTTACAAAAGGTAGGAGCGAGGACCACTTCCCTAGGACGTTGGTTCCAGATCCTAGCTATCCTGACAGTGAAATAGTGCTTCCTAATCTTCAACCTGAACCTGTTCTCCAGCAGCTTTTGGCCATTGTTCCTCATCATCCCAGGTGCTGCTGGGGGGAATAGGACTTTTCCTATTTGCAGCTGATCTCCCCTAATGAGTTCATAGGCAGCTACCAAATCCCCCCTCAGCCTCCTCTTGTTGAGGCTGAACAGGTTCAGCCTTTCCTCAAAGGGCCTGCCCTGTTGCCCTCCCAACAAGCAGGTGGCCCTCCTCTGAACCTTCTCAAGGCAGGCCACATCCTTCTTAAAGTGAGGTGCCCAGAACTGGACACAGTACTCCAGTTAAGGTTGGACCAATGTCGCATAGAGGGGGAGTATCACCCCCCTGGACCAGCTTGAGATGCATCTTTGGATGCATGACAAAGTGCGGTTGGCTTTGCTGGCTGCTGGCTGGCATTGGCGGCTCATATTCATCAATAATGACTCCAAGATCCCTTTCTGCCTCTGTACTCACAAGGGGGGAGCTCCCCAGCTTGTATGTATGCTGTGGATTTCTTCTCCCCAGGTGCAGCACCTTGCATTTATCTACATTGAACCCCGTCCTATTACCATCCACCCACTTCTGTAGTCTAAGTTTAATTGCAGCCTCTTTCTCCCTTCAAGCATGCCTACCTCTCCCCACATCTTGGTGTCATTGGAAAACTTGGACAATGTGTTTTCAATCCCCTCGTCCAAGTCGCTGTTGAAGATGTTGAACAATGTAGGTCCCAGGACCAAGCCCTGGGGGGCACCACTGCTCAAATCCCACCAGGTCAAGTACAACCTGTCCACCACCACTCTGGGTGCGCCCCATCAGCCAATTTTTGACCCATCCAACTGTGTAGGCATCAATGCCATAGTCACTCAGTTTATTAATGAGAATGGGGTAAGAAACAGTGTCAAAGGCCTTCTTAAAGTCCAGAAAGCTATGTCCATAGTGACAGTATCATCCAGGGATTTAGTTACCTGGTCATAAAAAGCCATCAGGTTGGTCTGGCAGGACCTGCCTTCGATGAACCCATGTTGATTTCCCCTGAGCATGATCTCCCCTGCTGACCCCTCACAGATGTGCTCCTTGATAATTTTTTCAAGGATTTTCCCCAAGACCAATGTGAGGCTTATGGGTTATAGTTTCCTGGGTCCTCCTTTCTCCCTTTCTTACAGATGGGGATCACATTAGCTAGTTTCCAATCTCTGGGCACTGGCCCAGGGAGCACGATCGCTCATACAGCCAGGCCAAGGGAACAGCAATGACCCCCGCCAGCTCCCGCAACACCCGTGGGTGGAGGGCATCAGGGCCTGGAGATTTAAAAACATCCAGCCCTTCCAGAAGATCCCTAACTACTTCTGTGCAGACCCGAGGCCTGGCATTACTGTCCTCAAGATTGCCCCTACTTGTGGTGGGAGAGCTGTCCTGTTCCCTGTCCAAGAAAACAGAAGCAAAGAACTTGTTAAACATTTTGGCTTTCTCATCTGGCATAGCCACAAGGTTACTATTTGAGTCTAGCAGGGGCCCTACATAACTCGGTGCCTGCTTCTTACTCCCAATGTATTTGAAGGACTTTTTGTTGCCCTTAATCCTGGTCACTAGCCTGAGCTCCACCCCCTCCTTGGCCTTCCTAATGGCCCTCCTATACTCATGGGCCAAGGACGAATACTCCTCCTTGGTGATAGCACCTCTCTTTCAGTGGGTGTACGCCTCCTTTCTGACTCTCAGGCATTCTGGAATGCCTTTGCTGAGCCATTTGGGTTTCAGAGCACTCTTACCCTTCTTCTTTCTCTCAGGGATTGTCACACTCTGAGCCTGGAGGATTGTCCCCTTAAGGTACAACCATCCCTCATGGATTCCCATATCCTCTACCTTTTAGGCTGATAGTTGATGGTTTCTCAGTGCCTCCCCCACTAATCTCCTAAATGTGTTGAAGTTGTCCCTTCTGAAGTCAGGGGCTTTAGTCTTGGTATAAGCCCTCAACACCCTGAGCTGGATGGTGAATTTCAGCAGGCAGTGATCGCTGTCACCCAGGTATTCAAAGACCTGCAGTCTCCTTACCAGGTCATCCCCAGTGGCCAAGACCAAGTCCAGCAAGGCATTTCCCCTAGTGGGGCTGTGCACCTCCTGGATAAGGTAATTTGTCCATGTTGCATTTGTCCATGTAAATAGTCCCAGAATATTTCTACTACAGCTACAATAGTCCTTTATTTATAGTACTAGAAATCTGAAGAATATGTTTGTGTGTGTGTGCATATATACACATAGATTTCATACATTTCATAGACATTAGGGCTGGAAGGGGCCTTGTGAGATCATTGGGTCCAGCCCCCTGCCCATGGAGTAGCAAGTTAGCTAGGGTCAGATCACCCCAGCAAGATAAGAATCCTGGTGTTTCTTAAATGTATCCAGAGTAGCTGGAGACTTGGATGGTAAAGAAGTTTTTCCTTATGTCCAGTCTAAAATGGTCTTCCAGCTGGTTGTGACCGTTAGACCTTGTCTTACCTTGGGGTGCCCTGGTGAGCAAACATTCTCCCAGTTCCTGATGCATACCCCTTATATACCTATAGTCTGCCACCAAGTCATCCCTGAGCCGTCACTTCTCTTGACCTCTAATCATGGATCTCTCTCTCCTCTGGACTTTCTCAAGCTTCTTCACATCCTTTCTAAAGAGTGGAGCCCAGAATTGGAAGCAGTACTCCAATTGTGGCCTCATCAAAGCTAAAAAAAGCAGGGGAATGACTTCTTGGGTCTTGCTGGAGATGCATCAGTAGGTGCAAACCAGAGTTTTATTTGCCTGCCAGCTGCAACATCCCAGTGGTAGGTTATGTTTATCTTGTGGTCAGTCATGACCCCCAAGTCTCTTCTGGTCACGGTGCTAGTGAGAGTAGCACTGCCAAGCCTATAAGTATGATGTGGGATTTTTCTTTTGAGGTGGGGCACCTTGCATTTCTGTGTGTTGAATGTAATTAGGTTTTGATCAGCTCACCATAGAGCCTGTCCAGGTCAGCCTAAATTGTCAGCCTATCCTCTAGATTGACTGCACTTCCCTATAATTTGGTGTCATCCATGAACTTAGGCAGTCCAATTTCAACACCTGAATCCAGCTCATTTATAAATCTGTTAAAAGTATTGGTCCAAGTATTGAGCCCTGGAGGACACCACTGGTCACTAAGTGCTATGTTGACTTGGTTCTATCATCTATCACTCTCTGAGTCCAACCTCAGAGCCAGTTCTGCAGCCATCGGACCATAAAGATGTTGAGGCTGCAGTTCCCCAAATTTACCATGAGGACTTCATAGGAAATGAAGTCAAAGGCTTTTCTGAAATCTAAATATATGACATCAACCTCTTCTCCTTTGTCCAGGTGATGTGTCACTCGGTCATAGGACAAATGCGATTGGTTAGGCAAGACCTACCCACAATGAAGCCATGTTGGCTATCTCTCAGAACATTGCCTTATGTTATCCTGTTGTTGATGGTTTCTTTGATGATTTTTTCCAAGATCTTTCCAGGGATTAAGGTCAAACTGATTGGCCTGTAGGTTTCTGGATCTTCCCTCTTTCCTCTCTTTAAGATAGTCACCACATTGGCCCTCTTCCAATCTTTAGGAACCTCTACCAAGCACCACAAGTTGTCATATATCCTCACCGTTGGTTGTGCTATGATGTTAGCCAGCTCTTTTAGCACTCTTGTGTCCATTCCATATGTGCCAGCTGACTTGTGGATGTCCAGCCTCTCAAGATGTTCCCTCACAAGATCATTGCCAATTATAGATGTATGACTGTCTGTACCCTGGTAGTCCTGAGTCCTTTCAGGCAGGGTGATCCCCTTGGGCTGATGGAAAACCAATGCAAAGTAATCATTGAGGAGATTAGTTTTTTCCTGGGTCTCAGTTGTCAGCTGCCCCATTTGGTTCAGCAAAGGTGCGACACTGCCTTTGTTTTTTTTCTGACTTCTCACATATTTGAAGATGGACTTTTTATTGCCCTTGATTCCGATAGCCAGCTTGAGTTTGCCTTCAGCCTTAGCTTTTCTAATCTGCTCCCTATGGATACAAGCCAGTAATGCATAATCCTCCTTAGTGGTACTTCCTGACTTCAATTCCTTATATGCTTCTCTTTTCAGATTCTGGAGGCCCATGAGTTCCCTGGGGGTCTCCCAGCCCTTTTGCTACCTTTCCCATAGAATGGAATAACCTCAATAACCAACCTTCTGAGCTTGTGAAAGTCAGCTTTCCTAAAGTTGAGGATTTCTGCATTGCTGACTGATTTGCCAGCTTTGAGAAGGATACAGAAAGTGATCAACTCATGATCACTGTCACCAAACTTCCCTTTGAGCTTTAGGTCACTGATTAGATCGTCCCCTTTGGCCAGTACCAGATCCAGCAGTATCTTCCTTCTTGTTGGCCCACAGACCTCTTGAGTCAAATAAAGCTCATCACTGCAAGTGAGGAAGCTTTGCAGCTGATCAGATTAGGCTGAATGCTCTTCCCATGAGATGTCAGGGAGGTTGAAGTTGCCCATGATGACCATGCCCTGAGAGTGTAGGGCATCTGAAAGTGACCTAGTGAATTCATGGTCAAGCTCTTTCTCCTAGTTAGGAGGTCTGTAATAGACTCCTACATTCTATCCCCTTCACCACATTCACTCCATATTCTAACCCAGAGGGTCTCAAGTCACCTTCCTTGGGTGCCAATCTCTGCTTATGGAGAGCTACAACCTTGCCCTTCCTTGCAACACAATTCCTTCTATACAAGGTACAGTCATCAATAACTGTGGTCTAGACATAGGTGGAGTCCCACCAGGTCTTCATTATCCCTGTGAGATTGTATTCATTTTTGCTTAGCAGAAGGGCCAGTTTCTCCTGTTTGTTCCCCATACTCCTGGCACTTGTGTATAGGCAGCTAAGCCCTCCTTTGGAAGCCCTAGACTTCCCTGTCCTCTCATAAGAAGCCTGTCCTAGGGCTGGGGTAGGAGTTAGTTTCTTTGTGTTTCTCGACCATCGATTCTGTGGTTATCACTTCCAGGACTTGCACTAGTGATTGTCTGCCTGTCCCTCAGTGATCTTAGTTTAAAGCCGTGTCAAGCAGGTCAGCCATTCTGGCCAAAAAGAGCTTCTTATAATCAACTTGTATTCAAAGCTTCAGATATCATTGCCCTAATAAAATGCTCAAATTCCTCCCCATTTTCTTCCTCCTCACAGTAAAACAAATCCTCACTCATTCACCTATTCAGTGCAAAGAGCATAGAAATCAGACATGCATAGAGTGACCATAATCATTTGAGGGAAATCTGGGACAGGGTAAAGAAATCTGAGACAACAGAGGCTTCCAGGGGGTGCCAGAGTATGTGCACACACATACGGCCTGACTTCACAGCTCCCAGGAGTGGGACCAGGTGGGACATGCGCACACACACACACACACACACACACACACACACATGAACCTAGGGCTCCCATGAGTGGACCCAGGCAGGGCAGCATGGGACACGCATACACATGTGCACACACAGCCCTGACACACATGCATATATAGCCCTGACCCTGCAGATCCCCAAGTATACCCTGCTCCCTTGCTTGACTCTACTGGGCAAGCAACTCTGCTCAGAGCCTAAAAGAGTCCAGACCAGGGAACAACCCATTTACTGGGCTCCCTGGAGAAAACTGAAGCAAAAGTCCTGGATTGACATGAACCTGCCCACACGTGCCTAGCTACTGAGTCAGGAGCCGCACATATGAGTGGATTCCCACCGATCCGAGACTTTTGATTCCATTTTCTCTAATGACCAGAATGCTTAGATAGACTCTGAAATAGAGAACTGTCCTAGCCAATCTGAGACATATGATCATACTAGACATACACCTCTCCCTCCTTACTTGTTGCATAACTTTTACTCACTTCAGTGCATTTGCCCCTTGCCTACCTCTCTTATGGTCCTATAGACACTCATAATAGTTTTCTCCTAAATCTGGCATCCCACATTAGGCTGAAAAGAGCAAGATGTGGGCCAGAGGTAACTGAGGGTTTCCAACAGGGTAAGAATGGTCAATTCAGACCACAGAGCTGCCTTGCCTTCCTCTCTGAAAAACTTTCTGTGATCTTCCACATTACTACCCCCATCACTTCTTAACCCCACCGTACAAAAACAGCCAAACAAATGAAACCCTAGGAAGATCCTATGAGTTATCTGTTAAAGCTATCACCAATTAATAGCTTCTAATTTTGATCATCTTGTTTGTTCAGTAGCTTAAATCTAGATGGCCAAGGTGTGTATTTTAAGTTAAGACCCAGACTTTTGTAAATGCTGGCCCCGGTACCTGACTCGAGGTACTAAATACCTGCAACTGAAACTGAAGCCACCTTCTTAGTTCTTAAGACAGTGTGTCAAAAACTGAGATCACACCCAATGATTTGTCCCTGAACCATTAAAACTAAAATTACATCCCAAAGGTAAGAATGTTTTCTTTGGATGGATTACATAGCCTCTTTCTTTCCAGCCTAGCTATGGCTAAAACTTTAATTGGCACTTCATGCACAGATTGTCTTTTGCTGTGAAGAAACCTAAATTAGGAAGAGTTGGAGGTTCAAGTTTTAACTTTTTAAATAAAGTTTAAAATTAATATTGGTGCCATCAAGGTTGAAAAATTAAGAAAAAACACTTATCAAACATTAACTCTCTAAAAAGGTGACATTTTCCATAATTCTTTGTTCTGTGCTACACACAGACTTAGATCATTTTTAGTAATTGTTTTCTTTTAAATAAGAAAGTGAGAGAATCCAAGAGCCTTTGATTTAGTTTTTTTTTTTATGACTTCATTTTTCTTTTAAGAAAAATTAACACTCAAAGCAGTAACTTAGCCATGTGGGTGATATGCTGCTGAAAGCTGCAAGTCAGAAAGAGGCTATGGACAAAAAGTTAAACATATTTAATAGCTGTAGTTTGGAAAGGCATGGTCTTGTGAATAAGGTACTGCACTGGGTCACAGGACGCGTAAATTACTTTCCTGGCTCTGTCACAAATCTCTGGTATGAAACTAGGCAAGTCACTTAGTCTCTGGCGATCTTTAAATGTCTGTGCCCTTTGTCACTAATTTACACTATATAGGATAGAGATTGTCTTTTGCTAAGTGGTTGTATATGGCCCAAGCATAAAGAGCAACTAAACTGATCTCATGGATTCTAAACGCTACTTAGCAGCAGTAGTAATCATTCAACACAATCTCCCTGTTCACACAGTTGCGAACCAGTCAATCTTGGCAGAAAAGTCTATTTAACCATCAGAAAAATAATGCTATATACTTTTTAAAGTTACACAATATTTTTGGGGGGCCATAGTTCTGGCCTATAAAAGTAGAGTTCAAACTGAAAGTTCTGTCCTTACCTTCAAAAAGCTGACTGGTCTGTGTTTATAATGTCTACAAATTTGTCTAAATTCTGAGACATTATATTCTCCTTAGATACAATGATGTTTTTCAGAGCAAAGCTTTTCTCAGTGCTGCAGACAAAGCTTTTCCTTGGACTGGGCCAGGGGATTTCAGATTATAGCCAATAATCACGAAACACTCCCACTTTCCATTCCAAGTCTGGAGTGTGCTCTTTTGACCTAACCTTCACTAACACAGGCACAGAGTATAATCAACATAAAATACACATATGAATTGAAATCATAATATATATTTTCTCTTGGATAGAGGAAGACAAAAGAAGGCATTACCTTATTGATATCAGGTAAGGCATTTCTTGAAGGGACTACATGCTATAGTGATGATGGTTGTTAAAATAATTTGAACAGAAAAAATGAGTAACAGAAACATGAAATATTTATGGTTATCATATTGAATCCCTTCAAAATATTTTAAAATTTAAAGTTAGGGATGAGGTATCTGAATTCTGGGGATTGATCAGATACATAATACCCTCCCTGAAATTTCATCTAACATCAAGAAACAAATCTGGATAATGAAACATCTCAAAGATTTTGGTTAGCTGAGTGCAGCAACCTTGATATACCCCAAATGATTGGCCGGCCTGGAAAGTTTTGGCCTAAATTGTTATAATTGTTCTACAAATATGTAGTCTATTGGCTGTACATTTATCTCTGTTTGAGCTAGGACATATAGCCAAAACAACAGTACGTTGGGAATCTCAGATTTATTTGAAAAAAAGTATTAATATCATGTTATGGTATTAGTTAAAGACAATAATTTATATATCTTGATATGTCAAATAATAGGGGAAAACACTGTTGACATTTTAAAAGATAAAAGACTTCCCTCAACAAGGAGGCCAAGTGCTGGTAAATTATATTTGAACATTAGCTGCCTTTCTGCATTGTCTGAGAACAAGTTACACCTGTGAATGGAGTTGATCTAATTAGTATAGCTGAAGAGCCTGATGCTTCAAGGAAATATCAAGCAATCAGAGACAAATATAGTAAATAAAGTGCCCTGTGTTTTCTGACCCCATCAAATCAGCTGTCACAGTAAAGTGGGCTCTGACAAAAATAGAGAACAAACATTCAAGAAAAATGAGAACTAACCAGGCAAACACAGCCTGGCTGGTGCAGAGAAGTGTGTAGAATATTTACAGGTGCACCATGCACGGCCCAATCCACTGCACTGAGGCTTGAGTCACCCTTTCTGGAAAGCACATGGCTCCTCATGGGAAGTGTGACTAGCCTCCATCATGTACAGCCTCTATCATGTTGGGATCCTGCTGAATCCTGCTGGCTAATTATGCTGTGGGAGATGTTTTACTGGGATCCAGCTCTTCAGATGGACAGCAACACTGAATTCCATGAGAGTAAAGCAGGGTGGGCAAAATGAGGCCCACCAGGCCATTCTATCTGGCCCGCGGGCCCCCCACAAAAATCTAGAAAATTAATATTTATCTGGCCCTGGCTGCCTGTCATGTGGCTTGCCAAAACTCAGTAAGCGACTCTCCACCTGAAATAATTGCATGCCCCTGGAGTAAAGAGAGAAAGCTACTAGTTCTTCCCATCTGTTGTCTACTTTAGGGGTTAAGCTACTTACCCAGAAAGCGGGTTTAACATCAGGAGTTTTGAACCCACATCCCCCACTATGCAGGAGTATATCCTGAGTGCTAGGCAGGACAGAGAACATTCTCCATCTCTTCTTTTATACGTGGGCCATTGAGCAGCCAAACATAGAAATTTGTATTGCCAGAAAGAGAGCAAACCAAAGGAATCTTACCAAGTGAAATGAGTCCTGGCCCCTGCTGTTTATCCCTTTTATCTAATCGCTTAAGCAAAAGGCTTTAAAAAAAAATGCATTGGGAGCAGAGAGCAGGGGACCTGAGGGCTAAATTTGAGTTCTACCACTTCTGTGGTTAAGTGCCATCAAGCTAGTCAGCAAAATGCAGGCAACACCAATTCCCTTTTTCCAGTAACTCTTAATATTTCTCTGTTAAGGACATAGAGACTTTTTCAGAGTTTTCATACTTTCTCAGACTGAGTTGGATCACCACAGAAGTTAGAGAGGTAAATGCTTATGAAGTTGTTCTGGACCACTTCTGAGCAAGAGCAGTAGTCTAAGTCTAATTACCTTATAAACTTTCTCAGGCCAAATTGAAGGTGGCCTAAGGAATCTAGGAATCTTAGGATTTTTGTGGCTGCTAAGTAGCATGCAAGAGAATCATGTGTAGTGACTTAGCTGACTGCAAGTAACATATGTGCCTCTTAGGCCACTGACAGATATTCAATTAAAGGTGCAATGGGATCTAACCCACAATCCCAACAATCATGCCACCTGCAGAAACACTCGCTGTGTACCATTTTTCTAAACTCCAAGCTGCTGGTGATATTTATAGGAGCTATAAAGCATAAGTTATGTTTCTTCCCACTTGGTATATCTACACAAGATGCTGACTGCGTAGTTGCTGAAAAATTCTGTGCCATATCACGTCACAGCAAAGACAGTGCTAATATGCTACAGTGCAGTATTATTAGGCTACTGTGCAGTAGTGTCACCTAAAAGACATTTGCTGGCTTGACTGTGCAGTTACTCCAGTTACTGCACATTTATTTAATACTTACTAATACAAGTACTAAATAAATAAGCAGTAATGATTGTGCAGTAGCATCTCATGCAGATGTGCTCACTGTGCCCCAAACAAAGCATAGATGGAGGCTTGTGAAACTAGTACTGGTTAAAATTTCCCATCAACATTTTTTTTTTAAATAAAAAATGGAATTAAAAAAAAATGTTTTCTTTATTTCTCATGGAAATCAGAAAAAAAAAAACAAACATTTTCTCCCTCTTGTTTTCATCACTATCCATTAGAAAGTGAGAGGAGGGTTGAATGAAAATAGAAAATGCTAACACATAAGTATGTTGTTTCTTTGTTTCCTTGTCAAACTTAAAACTTTTTCACAAGAAATTTTGGAAAAAATATATCTTTTTCAACTTTTCATGCAAAAAGCCATGGCATTTTTATCAATTTTATTTGCAAGCCAGCTGGCTCACTGACTACTTTTGAGAACTTGAAATCAACCATGATAATGGAAGTCTGGGAACAGCCATCACCCAATTCACACTTTTCACTAACTCTCTTCCTAAACCTATTGTAAGCATAATCCTTCCCACTTTTCTCCTTTTCCCAGTTCTTATCTGCATCGCTTTTTTTTCCTTCTGTTGTTGCAACATGAATGATGGTGTTCAAGTTCTTCCCCGTTTCTCTAAGGCTCTTGTTAAATATTACACTGTGAGCTGTACAAATGTTGATGAGTGTTATTGCTAGCTCAAGTTTGGAGCAGTCACTCTTCAGGACAGCAGGGGCCTGGAGGACTGGCTTGTAAGAATCCCTCCTACTCCCATTCCAGGCTTTCCCCCTGCTCCCTGTTCCCAGGGCTCCCCCAGTTCTCTCTCACCCCTGGTGCTCCCTTCCTATCTTTTGGGGCTCCTCTCTGCTCCCCACACCCATGGTTCCTCTTTCCCTCCCATATGCTTACTTGTGGCTTCACATGTTGTTTGTCCCAGGGAAACAGGCAAGGAAGGGTTAACCTGTCTATGTGCCCACAGGGACAGGGAGTTCAGGCAGCCACAAGCATGGGGCGGAGGACCAGTGAGCAGAGATTTGGGTGCTGGGGGAGAACAGTTGCCTGGTTCAGGCCAATGGGAGAGGTGGGGTAAGTGGGTTGTTTACACTAAAGTGTAGGCTAGAGTGGCTACACCTAGTGTAGCACAAACTGGGTATGGGTAGCACAAATTAGAGACAATCTTGTCCTGGTGTAACTGATATAACTTTGAGCTGCATAATGAGTGCTTAAAACTAGTTTCAGGTGTTAATGTGTGGACAATCCACGTGCTAAGAGGTCCAGGCACTGCCCAAACCAACTGTGTCACAAGGCCCTAAATTCAATCCTTTCCCCCCATTTTTTGTCAGAATTGATCTTTCTTTGCCACTGCATTTTTATGTCCACTTTAATGTCCCTCAGTCTCTTTTTCTCTGTGTGTTTTGTTTCCTGCAGTCTGTTTCAGTGTCTTTTTTCGTGACACCAGTGTTTCCCTTCCTGTGCATTTCTCCTTCCTTCTAGGCCTTCCTCCTCTTGGTCTTTCTTTTTTTACTACGTACATAAGTGGCAGTGAAACCAAGCATATTCTCCCTTCATGATGCAACTGCTGTCCCATAGAGTTATGGATTTGAAATATGTGTAAGACCATGTCTTCCCTAAAAGTCCATTCATCCATTCATGATATTTGGACTAGTTTCACCTGAACTGTCACAGCATGTCTATCACATGTCCATCACTTCTGCATGTTTTTTTCTATGTGTGTGTCCACCCAGGAAAAAATTGTTATTGATTAAAGTGAATAACAAGGTGAGCCTGTATGATTATTTACTTGTCATTGGTTTGGAAGAGAAAACAAAGACAGAGAAAGCATTATATATGAGGAGAACAACTGGGAAAATATGTAAGTACACATCATCTCCTTCACCTCCATGTAATTGCCCTTTTCTCTGTTGTTTGGGTAAAAAACTAGCACCAGTGAAGTTGGCAGGAATTTTGTCCTTGAGTTCAGGGGAGCCAGAATTTCATTCCTTGTGTCTTCCCTTTACTTATTGCAGATATTTACAATCGGGAAATTGTATATCTGACCATATCACAATCTTTAAGAATAAATATTCTTGTCCTAAATCCTGGACCACGCTTTACCTCTCTTGTGGTACATCTACACGTGTATTTCACTGTGGAGCTGGCTAATCAGCTCTGCAGTAAAGCATCACTGTCTACATATGTGCCTTTATTAGATCACAGTAAATTAACTCTGTTGTAGGATAGTACTGTCCGGAACAAAGTACTATCCCACAACCATCATTTAGTGTACCAAAACACATGTGTGAACAGTGAGCTGGACTGGCAGAGGCATGAGGGTGCTACAGTACAGGGGCTGCCTGCCAGCTAGGCCCACAGTGTAGCACACTTGTGCCCAGCCAACTCCTCTGCAGCACGGTAAACCTGGGCAGGGCAGCCTAAAGTGGTGCCCCACTCCAGCTCAGTGTGCTGTGGCCCTGGTTGAACTGCACTGGAATTTATTGCTATGTGCTAAATGCACGTGTAGATGAACCCTGTCTGTCTCTTTCCATCCTCCTTGTACTCCCTCCCCTTTCCTTATATCCTGTATACTACAATTCTATGCTGAAAGGAAACAAAGTACCTGTCTTATCCATCCTAATAGACAGTAAAAGAAGAAAAATATTGCTACTTGCACCCAGTCAGTTCCTTCCCATTGAAGAGGTCTCCCCTGTAATGTGAAATTCTCAAATAATTCTGTCAGGACAAACCTATGATAGTAAAAACTTTATAGTTCATTATTTCATATTCTTTATATGCTACATTATGTCTCTACATACAGGTATCACTGACACACTGTAATCAAACATACAGCCACAATACAGCATATAAAGAATATAGATTCTGCCACCTCTATCTTGAATTGCTATTTGATGCATCACAGTCATGTTTTTATGCTTACATTTTATAACTGTGTGATGATGTTATCTTGCTAATCAAACCACCTAGCATGAACCAACATGGTGACAAAATAACACACCATAATTATTCTGTAAGCTGTATCCAGACCATATAAGAGGGAAGGTTATATCTATGGTGCCTTCCTGCTGAGTGAGGCACCACAGTCAAGGATCAAACCCTAACCACTCTGACCTGCTCAGCTTGTGACCAACTTCAGCACTTAAGCAGAATAGATGACATGGCATGCCCCAGTGCAACAGAGAAGCTGAGAGTGAAGCTGGAACATACACTTAGAACTTAACCTTCTCTTTGCATCTAATTGCGGGACTCCATTATGTGCTGAGAGGGTTCAAATGGATAGTGTTTGATTTTCAGTAGCAGTCCTGGGCTTTGCAGCAAGATAGGACAGACATACCTTAAGGACTAGGGACAGAAATTATGTAAACCAATATATGTGATTGGAAACTGGTTCAAATCTGTAACACAGCAGAAGTTCAGTGAACATAAACCACTTTCAAAATGGCCAAAACCAGTTTAAGATAAACCTGGATAGATGTAGCATCAGACTTAAATGATTTAGGTTAAGTCAGTTAATTGAATTTATGTCCCAGATCCCCTCCAGATTAGAGTTAACTCAGTCTCCAGGGATGCTTTGTACATCCCCTGAAATCCCCCTTCACAGGGAGCGGGGGGGGGGGGTGGCTAGCTTTGGCCCAAGCTATCTGCTCTGGCAGAGCAGGGAGCCAGAGAGGCATACTCTAGCATTCCCTGGCTTCTGGCCTGTGCCACTGCAGATATGTGGCTGCATTTCCAGAATCAAAAGTGAATGTCTGTTCACTTTCTTATTGGTTCAATCTACGCAGGTTAGACTAACCTGCACAGATTAAATTGATTCAGCCTCCATTTTTTTGATTGTCTGTACTTAGTCAAGATATTTTTTTCCAGCTCAGGAAACCTGAGAGACTGTTATCTATACAGAAAGATAGTAGGGTAGATAAAAGGACAAACAGGATGATTTATTCCTTACCCCTATTGTTCCAAAACTTTCAGGTTTCCTCCGGATCTTTTTCTTGCACAAGTGTCTCCACAGCCATTTAATCAAATACCAGAGAGACTTTGGGCTTGGTATAACATTGAAAGGAGTGGGTAGAGTTCCTCCTTCTTCAAAGTAACTCATCCAAAGCTTTGTACGAGCAAATTTCCACTCAATGTCTGCATGATCCTGTACAGAAAAACATGACAACAACTGACAACCTGCTGAATTAACAAGATGAAAAACATCCTCTTCCAAGGGGATCCTAATCTAAACCTGAACATATCTTGAAAAACGAATTAAATTACGAGTAGAAAATCAGCCATCTTTTTTTTTTTTATATAAAGTTTTCAGTACAGAACTTTATTTTTTTATCCTGGTAAACAAATTATTTGACTATTGTGTCACCTTTTTTCTTCCATTGGTATATAGTTTTAAAATGATTAAACATGAATCAGGCAGCAGAAGATAATAAAAAATCACTGTATTTATAGTATTTGGCTATAGTATTATATTATCATTTGAACATGTTCTGCAGAGAGTACTTCCCTGGCTTTGCAGTCTGCTAGGTTCTGGCATCAGAGAAATGGAGTCTAAGTAAATCCCATTTGTGGGGCGTTCAGTGATTGCCACCTTGAGAAATCATAAGATAGAGTTCCTCAAGAGAAACTGGCTTGAAAAGAATCTGTTATTAGTTTTAAATGTCATTTTAAATGTACCCTGGCCATATTTCTAAATATGCCCTATTTAAAAACATTCAAAATTATTTTTAAAATTATAAATACTGTTAATGTTGAAAATAATTTTGTATCATATATGTCTCTATATACCTAAACTGGAGGGAGAGACCCAACTCCACTTAAGGTTCAGAAAGGTTGAACTCTTTTAGGGAGTGAAGTTGTCAGCCATTTTCCATAGAAAACGGAGCCACAAATAGGAACCCCCACACCCAATATTACAGTGGTTATGAAACTCCCTTGGGGTGTGAATCTCCTCTCTGCCTGATTTGGACAGTTCTCCCAAAAGATCTTACTAACCCCTGGATTAGGAGATGAATATTTTTTAATCCCCCTGGGGACTGTTGCACTTTGTATAAATAACAGGTGGTATCACTGGGCACTTTTACACACTGTCCAGGGGTGGGAGAAGGCAGCACATTAATTAGAATGGTTCTACAAGGCTCTCTAATTTCATAGATTTCATAGATAGCCAAGCTGATCATACCTTTGCTGCAGTACAGATAAACATTGATTCTCCTTGTTAATCTGAGGATCTAGTGCCAAACACTTCTAATTTTTTCCCCTGAATTTTAATTTGTGAAAAATTGAAAATGTTTGGACATCTCTAATCATTACTGATCCTGTCCAGGGATCAATAATTTAATCTCACTCATAGATTGTTAATAAAAAGTAAACCCAAAGCTCTTCTGCAGCCAACGAAAGAATTTTCATTAAGTGAGAAAACAGGAATAATGAAAGAAAATCTATAGCTCTCTACTTCATCTTATTGATGGGTCATCACATTCAACTCTCTTTCACCTTTGCATGCACTGCTAGCAGGAGAATTTGTGGAATCCATACATGAAAAGTTCTTCAAACATGTGTAACACATGCCATTTTCAAGAACTCTGTACTATAAGGAATTAGGACATTTCTGGATTCAAAAATAAGCAGGAGGTGGAGGAGGAATTATTTTTTTGATTTACAAGAGCACTAGAAAGTTGAAGTAATTTCCTTTTGGAGTGAGTGGGCATTTCCTTCACAAAAGAAAGAAGACAGAAGGTAGGCCAGAGTACCACCTTGAAGACTAACTGTTTCAGAAATGTATGAGAAGCAACCTGCTTCATCAGATGCTAAACAAAGAAGGGAATTCTTGCATCTATTTATATGCTTATGTAAATTACAGAGAATATTTTTTAATTGGCTAAAAATAACTGAACACCCAGACCACATTGATTTTATCCTTTATGCTCTACAAGAATTGCCTTGCTATTACCTAAGAATTGCCTTACTAAACATTGATTGGGCTTGCTGTCTGGGAAATCATAGGTTTTTAAAGGTTAGTCAATCTGAAACATGAATGAAAAAAACCCAGACATAGAACAGCTTCTTTTAGATCTGTGTTTCTCAGGGCAGATCTTAGAATAGGCAGGGGAGTGTTGACATCCATATATATAGACAACATCCCTGATACACCCTTCTACATCCACTACAGAATTTGCACCTCAGAGCTAGTTTTTCACTGCTCAAAATTCGGAGAAAATTGTTTTGTGGCCAAATCAGTTGTTTCCCAGTCTGTTTGTCCTTCAAGGTAGTGCAATGGAACATGTGTATATAGAATCTGTGTATATACTCTATATTTAAATGGAATTTATTGCCAGAAAAACAGGATGTGAGAATGGAGAGAAAATGCTTATTGCAAATGATTAAACAATGAGAAATATAACTTACGGCAATGAGCTGATAAGAATTATTCATCATGGCTATCAGCATGTTGAGCAGAACAACCAGAGAGATGACATTATAGGTTCCAAACATAGTGGCCCCAACAAATTCAGTAAATTCATGCTGTGCTTTCACATTGGTCACATAGAGGTTAATGAGTCCAAATATAGACCAGAAGAGTGATTGCAATGTTTCAAATAATCTGAAAAACAAATAAAAAAGTATTGCCTGATAACAGCAAATATACACACTTTCCCAAATCTTTCCCCAAATACACAGCCAAAGACCTCTGTGATTGTGGAGGACAGGATTTTGCCCAGTACAGAGACAAATATATAACTTTTTAATTTTAGTCACAGAGGAAACTATGACTAAGGGCATTGTCACATGTTACTTTTAAGTTACACAGAAAACTCTTAACACTTGTTTATCTACACGTTAAAATGGAAAGACTATTTTTAAGCACCCTTTTATCATCTTAAAATTATGCCATTTCAGGGTGGATTTATCTGTGATCTGTGTTACTCAGCTTATGTTGCAGTAACATGTGGCACTTCACAGAGATAAGGTGACCAAATATCCATCCTCCAGCTTCCCAGGAAGCAGTTTCCTTTCCCTAAGCTCTCCTGTTTTGTGTGGCTAAACTTTCTACCCCTGGAATAACTCCCCGCCTCCTTCAGGAGTGTAACCAGAATAAGCAGCCTACAGAGCACACAATGTCAACTAGACAGTTAGCAGCCACTTCACTACCTCCAACCTAACCACCTTCAGCAAAGAAAGGATGAGCCAAAGGATGTTGCCTTGGACCCCATCTAGTGGCAACTCACAGTTGTGGCCCTACTCACACACTAGTGGTAAATCACAGTTGCCATTAGACTCCATTGTATAGCCATCTAATTGTAGCTACTTGTCTTTACAGAAGGTCAGCAGAAAGGAAATCAACGTTCCTTCCACATATACTTTTTTGAGATTTTCCACAAATGGCTAGTCATATGGGGCTTTGACACAAGAATTATAGCAAAATGTCATAACTACTGTATATTAGCAAAGGTGTTAGAGTACAATGACATACGTAAGGTTTTAAATAGTCCTTTGAAAAATGTGTCACAAATTAGAGAGAACACTTTAAATGCAGGAGACGAGCTAAATATGGCTCAGAACTCATCAGGCAAGAGATTAAGAGTTTGATGCAAGCTGGAAGTTGAAATTGTAAGTAGAGAATTAGGATTCATTACACGTAGCTTGGAGTTTAAACTGTTTTCCATGATATATCTGATGAAATAATACTGTTCCTTTTCAAAGTGAAGGAAAATAAATAACTGGAAGTTATCATTATTTCATTTTAAGAAGAAACATGTAGTGATTGCATGTTTAGAAGAGATCCAATTTAAACAGCCTTGCATTCAGGGTCAATGGTAGTTTGCACTGAATTTTTTTCCTTCACTTGGTTCACTGAATCTTGTGTATCCAATTTATTAGCCATAAAAAGAAACTTGATTTCTGAAATATAAATGGTGTCATCTTATGAATAACACTAATTTCAACAATCAGGCATAGACAAAAGGCTAACAAGATCTGTCTGTAGAGGCAAACCCTAAGGTGGTTAAGTATTTTGTGGCTAAAATTGTGCTGTTGTTCTTTTGTTTTTCTTAGGGGTTTTTTGTTTGTTTTTATTAGTTCTTACCATTTTTAGCATAATTAATTCTGCAAATTTCACCTTGGTATAGAATAAATGTTATCACAGACTCATATGACTATTAATAGTAGCACAATGATGGGTGTATGAGCAGGGCACTGCCTAAGGGAAGTGCTGAAACGGAGCTGTGGGATGGCCTGCCTCTTCTCACCCCTGGAACCTTGCATCTTTCCCGTGGCTCTGGCTCTGGCAAAAGGAAGGGCAGAGAAGCAGCAGCAGCATGCATTGCAAGAGTAGCGGCTGGTGGTTTGCTGCTACTAGAGAAGAATCACCTCTTTTTTTGCTGCCAGAAACAAGGGTTTAAGTGGCCACTCAACATATATGTCGGCGGCAAAAAAAGGAGATGATTCCTCCCCCAGTAGCCGTGAAACTTCAGCTGTCCTGCAACATTGCTGATCAGGGTGCAGTACTAGCCAGTTACACCTTTGACTATTAAAGTTTGCTGGATATATAATTGCAGCTAAGAACTTCAATCAGAGAACAGCATTCTCTTATAGTAGGTGCTGTATAAATGGAGATAAAAGACATCCCCTGTCTCATTGAATGTATTACTTAAATGAAGAAAGGTGAAGTTATACATTACATTTAGACCACGCTAAGCCTGTGGTATTATAAGTAGCATTCAAGTTACAACATTTACAATAAGCGTTAATATAATTTCTTCTCTACATAGCTCTAACTTGCCACAAGAGCTAGGTACAGACATTCAAAAAGATCAAGGCGGAATTGCTCTAAGTTCCACAGGTTTCGGTAAGTGGAGTAGTTTACATCAGTACTGAACAGAACACACATTTGCCCTTTGGTGGGGGGGTACAAATCTTGGACCGGGTTCTGTCATTTTTAAACCAGTCTCTGTGTGCTGAACTTCTATTTTGAGTACAGACTGGTTTCCAATCACTTATGCCAATAAAAAGTATAATATCTGTACCTCACCTAGAGGGTTAGAAAATAGGGATGTGGTTAGGAGCCAGGACATCTGGGTACTATCCCAGCTCTAGATGGGGGTGAGCTGCAAACAGTGTTTCCTGGGATGCTGGAAGATTAAAAATTGATTGTTTTACCTCTTTGGAATGAACTGAAATTACCTTAATACGAGCTAGATAGCATGGCCCGGAATTAACCTTTGCCTGATGTGGCATAACATTGAGATACTCAGAGGGCACTTAGCAAGCATTAAAAAGATTTAATGAGCTCATGTTTTAAGTCCTTTTGATATGGTCTAAGTAAAATGTATAACTTCACTCTAAAATATTAAAGAAATCTAACAAAAATAGAACTAGAAAGTTTTCACTTACGTTGAAAATGCATTATTCTGCTTTTCACATCGAATTCCTTTGCAGCTTTGGTTTTCCTTTGTTTCATAATAGAAGTACAGCTGGTTCAATCCATTTGCAAAAGCAAGCAGCACAAGGCAGTATATGAATAGAAACTTCAAAATGTCCAGTAACATTCTTCCTAGAGATATTTGTAGAGGTCCCAGGTGAGAATTTGCAGTGAATAATGAGATCAAGCGCAGGGAGCTAAAGATATTTGCAATTGCAAACAATGCCTCAGCCACCAAAGTAGGGTGCCACATATCCCAGTATTCTCGTGGGTGTAACCCACTGTACTGGAAACAAAACAGAAAAGAGAAGGTTATTTTTCTGTTTGCTTAAAGAAACCAAAATGGTCCAGCCATCCTGCTCAGGCACCAATAGTATGAAAAGCATGGAATGAAGAGAGAAACTAGACATAACACAAAGGAGATTGCAATGTTAATAGAACAGATAGGAGTGTTTTGTAAGTACTCAGAATCTTTGTCTGAAGGACGGTTTAATGTTAGGCCTTTTGTGTTTTGTTTTGATTTTGTTGCAATGAAAGGAATACATCTGACCTTTCTGTGTTAATGTTTGTGAGAGACAATAGAAAAGTAACTCTTAGCATAGCTATGCAGAAAATTTATGTTAGTCTGACAGTCCAGAAATGTTGAAATTTAGGACTACAATGTCAGTGAGACTCTTATGAGTAAGGACTTAATTTATAAAAATGTGATGGGTTAAGGCTTGGATAATCACTGCAGAGTTGCAATAAATGACATACATAAAGAATGTGAATTAAATTTAATCACTGAAAATATCTAATTGTTCTTCCTTTGAGCCAAACTTACCTCTGACTGATCATTAAAACTGAATCTTTAACCTTCCAAGCCTATCACTGGATTCTACGGAGATGAAAGCTGATAGTTTCAAATGAAGCCTTTCTACATATTATTACCTACTTCTTATTTACTGAATATTGTTATTATAGTCTTTCCTTAACTAGGATAACAGAAACTATAATCCTTGTCTGGAGGTGCTTTAAGATTAAATCCAAGTGACAATGAAATATACACACTGAACAGAAAAAAAGGACCAGAATGTAATCTATTTATTCATTTTTTGCTATATTGTATCTATCTACATATTTACATTGCCCTCAGTGCACAAAAGTACCTCTATATCTTGCAAACATTACTGTTTTTAATCTTCATAATACCTCTGTGAGGCAGGGGAATGTTATATTCATTATACAGATGGTAACTGAAGCACAAGGTAGAATATGAAGTATTCCTAATACTGCTATTCAGAAAATCCCAGAAGAAAAAAAGTACCGTAGAGTCCCACCTTTATTTTCTCAGTAACCTACATGAACTCTTTTCTCAGTTTATAGGTCGAAAGATGTTTTTGGTCGCACACAATGTTCAGGTTGGAAGTGTCCCCAGTTCAGTCTGTTAGAGGTTTATACTAATTCCCTGTCCATTAGACCATACTTCCTACTTCAGTTACCGAATGTTCAGAATTAAGCGTCAACTGACATAATGGAACCAATACAAAAATAATCTGCTACCTGAATCACTAAGCATCAGTTCAGTTGTGACTGCAGAACTTTTATTGCTTATGATGAGAGAAAAAAAGATGGATCATAGCTGAATTTGCAATGCTAGCTAGGTAAAAAAGGACTTATTTTTACCTATAGCAATATATAGAATAAATTATATTCTACTGTAAGTTTCCATGATGACTTAAAGACCTATTAATAATAATCATACAATCTACTAAAGGGTTGACTCTATCAGACTGAAAGGAAAAGAGACAGGACGAACTGCTTAGGGAAGATATAGAGAGGTTTGAGGGGAAATAAATAAGATACAAATAATGAATGTAATAACGAGATTTTTTATGACAATATTTGAAGATGGAAATAGAGAAATGAAGTGTTTAGCTGAAGAGGTGCAGAAATGAAGAGAGTGGGAACAAAGGTGAATTGGGAGAAAGTTAGGGTCTTATCAGACTTTACGCTATATGCCGAATAATTGTTAATCAGCTTACTGTTATTTGGCTTAGTGAAGCAGTCACAAGGGAAAGTGAAAAACCTGCTCTGACTGCCTCTCACTGCACAGCTGTGACTTGCCACTAGAGGTTTGGTGAGCAGGGGCAGGACTAGGAGCTGGGGGAAGGACAGACTTGCTGCTCCTGCTTGGCAGAGAAAGTGCTTTAGCTCCAGAGTGCCTGGCAGCCACAGCATGCCCTGTCACCATTTGGACAGCTCTGCTCCTGGCAGCCTGAGCAGTGGTGGGAAGCACCATGGCCACCAGGTGCTCCAGGACTGTGGTGTTCACTTTGCCAGGTGTCTCCAGGAGTCAAGACACTGTGCCTAGCCCTGCTGTACCTAGTATCCTGTGCTCACCCACTGCTTTCTGGGATGCTGGAGGCCTTCAGCTTGGGTGGAAAAGCTGTGGAGAGTGGCCACATGTTAATAGAACAGGAGAAGATTAGGCAGATTTCAGATAATAGTGCCCTAGAGTGGCATACCATTAAGATGAATAATGAGTGCTTTAAGCCACTTAAAAGGTATTAACATGCAACCAGTCCAGGTGTTAAGAGCTGTTTTTTTTAAAATAAGGAATATGAATGAGAGATCTGAAAATGCCCTGAACAGATTGAGCCTGGTAGATGGGTAGCCACTGAAAGAGTAGGAATGTGGTAGGAGAGGAGGGGAAGAAAGATATGCACAATTGTGCAGAGGGAGGATTTGAGAGAGAGAGTTTCAGAAGGGCACTGGAGTCAGGATTCAGAGGATCCCACCCCTAGCTCTCTTGAAAGAAGATTTCTAAGCTCTGATGAGTAAAGAAGAAAAGAAGGAAGTGGTGCCACCTTTCCCCCATTTATTCAATACCTAGAAATCAGAGCTGGGGTGTGCCACAAGACTGTGTGGTACTCTAAAAGTTGGATGTGGAAATTGTTCAGATGTCATATTTGGACCACATGTGAGGAACACAGGAAATCAGTTAGGCTTTGTCCTAATCTGAATCAGTATAAAATGATACCCCACAGCAAACCTGATTCTTAGGGTACTTGTACAGATGATGGTTATCACAATGTACATGTGACAAAAATGCAATTTGAGTGGCTTAATGGTGCCATGAATCAGTTTGGGGGGGTTAAAATGACTTTGCCTCATTGCAAACTAAACTACCTCTGGATGTAGTTCAGCTTGCAAAGTTGCAAAGTGTGATGATGCAGCTGTCAGCTCACCTCCCAGCTGCGAGAGATATGGACAAGCTCCTCAGAAAAAAAGGATTAGGAGCCTTGCTTCTTCTGCCTTCAGCAAGTGCCTGGCATGCCCACCTGGGGAGCAGTGCTTGGCAAGTTTCTAGCCGGCAGGCTCAGGGAACAGTTGGATCAGGCCAGGTGCTGCCTCCAAGCTGGGCCAGCACCTGGCCCATGAGTAGCCCTCCCGTGTGGCCCTGGGGTGCCACTGCCATGGAGGGAAGCACTGGGGGGAGAGGTGGGGGCACAGCTCAGGGCCTGCTCAGCCCTCTGGCAGTTTGTCCCTCAGCCACAGGCAGGCTCTGGTTCCATGAAAAAAAAGCAAAGGATCAGGCCCCTTGCCATAACATTATGGAAAAGTGGAAATGGTCAGTTTTAATTTCAACCCATCATTTCAATTTAGAAGGCATCAAATAAAAACTTGGGGACTAAATCCCCATCACATGTACACACGTTCTTAAAGTCTATTTAACGCTAAAACCTTCTTTTGCCTGAGAGGAAGTGACCCCACATCTCCTACCCTGCAAGGAAGTGACCTCATTCCAGGTTTATAAGGTTTTGGTAGTAAAGTAGGGAAATTGTTCTCTCATTCTCTCCTGTTAATTCTGTTCCACAGTACATGGAATAATTACATATTTATTGGACGAAAAAAAGAGAGAACAGCTGACGGTCTAGCTTAAGGCACTCAGGTTGAAAGAAAACAGAAAAAGCCAAAAAGTACACTTTTTGCAGACACTCAACTATGCAAATCAAAATTGCCAACTTGTACTAGTTTTTGTAAATTGCTCATATAATCAATTTCCTCAGATCCTGGAATATTTAATATATGCAATTATTAGTAGTATTATAAGCACAGTTTGTTGACAAGATTCATGCTTAATGGTACTCACTAGAAAATTTACATTACATCAAGATCCGTAAGAAGCAACTATAGGACAGTGAGATTTGTCATTTAAGAGACTATCCAGTGTTGTATACAGTGTTGCATATTGCTTGTGGCAATGGCTGCTTGATGCTTCAAAGGCAGGAAAGTACAGACATATACCTTGCCTCCTCGGTAGTTTATGGCATTCATTCTGTTGTTCAGTGTTGCAAAGGTCTGACTTCAATTGAGCTTTGAAGCAGGCTCTGTGTGGGTCATTATGTTATATCAATCAGCTTATAGCAAACCGCAGTATTTGGGTTTTTATGTTGCTTGTGTATAGCCAAAATGTGAAATATCTTAACAGGTTCCACATACCATTTTAAACTCATATACAACCTTTGCATGCAGCAGAGGTAGTCATCCATTTAATAACTGTTTTATATTACATATCATCTACTAGCTAGCTAAGGACAAATATATAAGCCACATTAATTGAAAGTAGAAGAAAGCAAGGCATGGGTAGAGTAAGCATCAGGACTTAAAAGCAAATGTATCATGAATATAAATGACACCAAAGGAATATGAAATAACAGATCTTAATGATGATTATTCACAGAAATTCAAACAAAGATTAACATCTCAGCCAGCTGTAGGCACTGGGAAAGTGGCCAGGTACTTTTCCCTGCTATTCTAAAAGAAAACTACAACTTTCAACGAGCATAGAGAGGTGTAATATGGTCTACTTATAATGATGTGAAACAGAAGACCTAATTCTAGTCACACTTCTGCCATTGACCATCTGTCTGACCTTGGTCAAATCCTATACAATTCTTGGTAGCACATTTTTTTTTATCTAGAATGAAAGGTTAAAAAAATTTAGCCACCTTGCTTTGAACCTTTTGGCTGAAAGATGCTACATATATATAAGTTCTTGTTATGTTATAATGTTTGCCACAACCTTTACAGTTACAGCAGCATTTTAGAAAATGAGGGGAACATGACTAGGGAAAATCAGGCCAACTGCAACATTTGTGAAGAAAAGACAGTATGCTTTTCTTTACTATGGAATTACTATCTAGGTGACTGCCTGGTCTTTGGAACTGACCAAACATTAATCACAATCATTTTACAATGGCAAAGAGATAATCAGAAGATCCCAGTTTTTGAAGCACTAGTAACTCAGACCCCCCCATATTTTTACTGTTAAGCAAGAATAAACAATATGAAGCTGACTGAGACAATAAGTATATAGTCCTACAGTGTCACTATACAGTCATTTTTCAGAGCAGGATTCCACTCCAGCTATAAACTTCTGCCCCAGAAGTAGAAGATTTAGACAGCATTTCATGTCAGTGGACAAGTACCACTTGTTCAATAAAATCACCCATGTGCAATCTCTTATAGGTGAAAATACACAGCAGTAGAAAGCACACTTCAGTTTCATAAAGCATCCTTGAATATAATAAAACTAATTGGGTTAGCATGTGATACAGAAAGTGGAATTTGATATAACAGTACAAAACATATCATTTGGTCATAATACAGTTGTTACCATTTGTCTTAAAGTACAGATAGATCGAATTATGTTTATATTTCTCAATCAAAACAGGTCTCTTTAAAATCAATCATGCCTTTATGAACATAAAATGTATGTCATTTATAACCATGTATAATTTAACAATGCAGACAGAGATAATATATAATGGAATATGTACTGAATAACTAAAACGTCTTTTTGATTTATTTTTCATTTTTAATAAGTATAACATTATTTTAATCTTTATCCTTATTAACAGGCAGAGAAGAGCCCTTCTTCTGGGTGATAGTTAGAGGCTATTTGGTTCAGAACTATGAGCTTTTGTAGGCAACAACTTACTTTATCAGATGCTATGAATGGACTGGGAGAGCCGATAAAGATATAAAACATCTATCCCATCTTGAAACTGGGGTAGGAAATGAGCAAAGATAGTTCTAAGTCACCTTTACATTTCTATGACTCTGGAACCAGCCCTGGGTATAACTTAGCTCACCTTATGGGTTGCTATAAGGAACAGTCATCCACTTGTTGCTTTAAAGCACGAGTAATATTATTTTTTCTTGGGAATATCTGCTAGTGGCATAGAAGTACTATTCTTTTTACACAAAGGAGTTTATTTAGGAGGGCTGTCTGACTGCTCTGTGTTGGAATAATTCTCAGCAGCTGGAACATATCTGAGAATTGGGCATATATATTTATTGCAACAAATAAAAGCAAAACTATATTTCAGGAAAAGCAGGCACACAAGGTTTGGCAAATAAAAGTAATGGGCATTTATAAGGATAGAAGCAATGGTAGTATTTGGAACCCCTTTCAACCTCATTTATTGTACAGCTAGGAAACTATATTTTGAGAATTAGAAATGAATGCAGGCAGTTAGTAAGTTAACCCTTCATTATTTTAGTTCATTACATCATTTGCATTGTTTGTGGTCTCTGTTCCAGTGAAAATGGAGGTAAAAAAAGAAAGAACAATGGATAGTTAGATTTAAAATAAACAGCAAGGAGAGCTGCAGAACTACAGGCTATGTTTTGTGGATTGTGTTTATATTTTGATTATGATTGGCATCATAATGTTAATTTGGAAGGTAATGGATGTATATTATTCCAGACACTGTCACCTTGATTACCAACAACACAAGCTGTTTGAGAGATGAAAGGATTATTATGGTTTCAAATTAATTCTAAAATGAATAATTGGACATCTACAATGCTTAAGAAGGGTTTTGCATTATCAATGTGCTTCTCATTCTGCAACTTGGAACAGTGAAATAGCTATTGTAAAGTGGTATTTTTAAATGAGAGGACAGTTTACTAGCTTAGAATATCAGTGCCTCCCAAGACCACTTTTGAGCGGTGCACAGAGTCTGGGTTTTAGCCATAGCTCAGAGGTGCCCTGGAGGGTTTAAGTTAGCATGGTCAGCCACTTCTACCCTGCCGGGTGTAGGGGTATGTCATAAATGGGAGGTGATGAATCAGAATTGTGTAAGGTCTCTGTTCCACTCTATCAATTATCAGGTGGCATATGGACCCTTCTGGACATATGGCCAAATGGCATAAATTAGAGAAGCTCTTAAACTGATTTAAACATTTACCAAAGCTGCAGCCAGCACAGCTGTGGCTTGAGAATAGGAAGCTATATTCATCTCCTTCATACCTGCTCTCCTTTTACTGAGCCAATGCATTTTGGCACAGGTGACTATATTCCCCAGTACATATTGGATGGCTGGTGGCAAAGCAGTTGAAGTACATCATTAATTAAATGATGATGATGGCAAACAAATAAGCAAGTTATTTTGGCTGTGGCATCGCGACAGCTATGTGACAGGTCATGACAAATTTTTCATGGAATAGTATGTGATAGTATTCTATCAACCACGACCATTCTGAAATCTAAATATATCATTTTATGATGAATATTCATGATGTTATTGATTTACAGGGGAAACAGGGAAAATGCAATGTGCTTCACAGTTTTGAAGAGAATGAACATGTCTAAGGTTTATATTTTAAATATTGAAAATGTCAGATGTATTAAAAACACAAAAAAAGATCTAGATAAACAAAATGGACATATTTTAACTAATTATATTCCTGTTGAGCAAACCCTACCAAAATATTTCAGTTAATTGATTGAATTTGGCTACTAATTTTGAATCTCAAAATCAAAATGTGAGACTCTTCTAGGGCGAGGGGGGGAGGAGGATTATTTTTCTAATTTGGAATTTATTTTTTTATGCAACCTATTTCAAAGCATTATACATTTTTCTAAACAACCATGAAAATAAAGCCTCATTTCAAGAAATTATGGATAGATTCTCTAACACAAACATTCTTGGACAAATGCCCACACTGAATAATAGTAAGGCTTTGCATTTTATAACACTTCTCACTTAACAATCTTCAAATGCCATGTGCAGATGCTAATGAATTTAGCCACCTAACATCCCTGTGATATATATAAGAAGCATTAAATCATTCTCAGTTGGGAAAAACTAAAAGCACATTAATAAGATTATTGCATATAATTGTCCTACCAGGAACAAAAAAACCAGCTCCCTTGATTCCTACTATTGTGGCTTAATGTCTCACCATAGATGCAAAAGATTAATTAAGAACACTGGACAGCTACGTTACCATGACCTTGAAGAAAGAATCAAGTACAGAAATAAAGCAAAAAAATGAGCTTAGATACTAAAATATTTGCTCATCAAGTTTAGCTGAACAATAAATTAATAATTACCTTTGAGTAGGCAACAAGTTTCAAAGAAATTGTTGCTAAGTATAAGGAGTTCATCACGAAATCCATTAGGTTCCACCAGTCATGAATGTAATCCTGAAGTCCACCATCCCACATTTGCTTAATTTCACCCCAGATAAAACCTGTAAATATAAAAGTATTCCTTCTAAGCATGTTTTTTAAAGCATGTCAGTCTTTGATTTTTCATTCTTGTTATCAAATTTATTTTAATTCAAAAGTATACAGCTGAATTTTCTTCTGCTTACTTTTTCTTTTCATTTTAATGGGGAAAAATAAACAAAAGAAAAATGCACCAAACTGCTATCTGATAATAGTAACTCTTCCCAAATTTTGTCCTTGACTATGTTGTAATGGAACTTAATGGAAACTACATGATTGTAGAAAGTGACCTCAATTGAAATTTTCACCTTTGCAAGGAATAGAAATCTTGACTTTTTATTCATAACAAACAAGTAACAAGTCCCTATTTCCCAACAGTGTCTTTAGCAAAATATTTCTAGTAGAAACATTAAAAAATATTGTTCATTTACTTTGAACTTGGCTAATGGGAAACTGTTCTCAGGCAGACAGTGCATGCATCACTTTAGACAGGGCAATGCAGAACTATTTCATGCCACTGGAAACATTTGCATCACATCTGATGTGAGCCCACTTAATAGCACCAGTGAGAGTCATGTGAAAAATAAAGCATCCCTCAGAAGAATGCAATGAATTAATGCTCACATAATATGTAGCTGTTAACTGACAACATGCCATTTTAGTGTAAGCTTTATATAAATATCTACAGGGTTTTTTATATTAATATATGGTGGGGATTTCACATTTTTCAGTTTTACTTTTCATTTGTCTAAGTGAATTCAAGTAACATTACAGATGCCACATTAAAAGCAGGTCTGGAAATAGGCATGGGCAAACTGGGCAGCTGACCAGGGTACTGACAGAAAAAGAGCCCCAGTATGGTGAAAATAATAATTATTATCATTATTATCATTATCTGGTGAAGCGGGGCCCAATACTAAAAGTTCATCCAGGGCTGCCAGGAGTCTAGGTACAGTGTTGATTCAAGATAAAAGAGATTGAAACTGTATATTTTGGGAAACAATCCCACATTTTTTTTTCAATATCTGATTTGTCAACTGTTCCTAAGTAGTTTCCTCAAGTGAGTTAAAGTAAAAGCCTAATGAGTTTTATATCAATGAAGTCTAGGATTAGAACTTGCCTTTCACTCTTAACATTGTCACCTGATGGCCTTCCCTCAGGCCTGCCTTCCAAGAAGTATTCTTTTCTTTACTTTCATTTCTAGCAAAAAAGACCACACACAAGAAACATGGAGACAACTGTGTAGGTGGAAATTCCCCCTTTAAGGAAGCCTTACCAAGAGTTGCATCACATCTAAGAATAGACATCCTTGATTCTTCAAGATTAAGTAATGCCTAAGGAAATTATTCAAAAACAGTGCCGAATGGCACTGGGATGATTAGCAGGACAAAAGCTTAGAGGAGCAAAGTACTTCTACTGATATCTTTTAAATTGGGAGCTATTCTTCTGTAAAATAATTCTTAGTAGCATAGCCTGAAAGCTCTAACTAAAAAACTAAAAGAGTATATACAGATTGAAAAAGAAATGGCAGTAACTGTTTTTGTTTGTGATCAGTTTCATGAACATAAGGCAGATATATTATACAAATTGGTTCATAGCATTTCCTTTGTTTCGGAAAATGAAAATTGTCAAGGTTGTTTTTAACTGTGAAACGCAGACCTATTATAGCATTCTTATAGCTATAATAAAACCCTTTAAAAAAGTGCCTATAAATAGCAAATTTGACTGTTTCATTGACCAACACAAACTGATCCAAACAACCAATACTGTCAACTTCATTCAGCAGTTGTTAAACTATGGGGAGTACATTTGATTCCAGAAACATCATATGCTGATGCTTCCAAACAATTTTTTCTAGGATTTCTGGTTCATGGAAGATTTCAGTAATGATGACCTTAATCTGAGCAAAACCATTTATCAGAAATTGAAAATCCTTAGAAACAGGAAATCCTACGTTTTTACTTGCTTTACCCCAAGATGGCTTTTTCTGGCTAGGTTTTATTGGTGATATTTCTTATTGGATCATCTGTATATTAGATAAGCTTTCAAGCACAAAGTGCCCATCCTTCTTAAGACTGGCTCGTCTTTTGGCCTGTTTTAAATGCTACCATCCAGGTTAAGGCACCTGAATGTAAATTCTGCAAATTAATACAGGAAAAGAAAGCAAATGACTAAAGTTACAGGGGTATCCTAATCACCCATTGTCCAAGATAGGCACATATTTGATTCTATTTAATTAAAAAAAGATTTCTGCTGATTAGTGGTTGTACCTACATGAGATGCTACTGCACAGTTGTTACTGTGCATTTTTTAGTATTTATATTAGCACTTATATTTAGTAATTTTACATTACTTAGTACAAAATAAATGAGCAGCAACCAGAGTTACTGTGCAGTGGAATTGGCAAGTTTCTTTTTAGGTGACACCACTGTGCAGCAGCTTACTAATACTGCCCAATAGCATATTAGCACTGTCTGCAGTGTGACATGCTACTGTGCAGTATTTTTCAGGCACTGCATAGTCAGTGCCCCACGTAGACGTTCCCAGTGAAGAACTTCCTTGCTTCCTTCTTTCCGTCATGTAATTTGATAGATGCATTCCATTACAAAACAATTAACCATGTCATATGACTATTATTCATTACTAATAGATTGGTTAGAATTTTTAAAGCCAGTTCATCAAACCCAAAATGTTTTGTCTGAAATGTCTAGGATTTGAATATATTTCAGAAAATCTAGATTTACAGCTGACTATGGACTCTGGTGTTCTCATTGTTTGCTCTACTATGCACTCTTACTAGCCAACTGAAAGCATGTACGCCCAACCTCCAAGATAACCACCCCTCCCCCCGCAGTGGATTTCCTTGGCTCCATGGCTCTTGGTGCTTTGAGGATCCATTGTCTGGAGTTTGAATGTTTTGAGCGTCTAACCTCTTACTGGAACTTGACACTAGGGTTACGCGAAACAGCACCGTTTAATTTTGGCTTCCATTTCAACATTTTGATGGGACAGTGTTTCATTTTGAGTTTGTTTCATTTCGAAAGCACTGTTCTGTTTCATTTTGCTGAAACTGTTTTGTTGTTTCAACATTTTGCCCAAAGGCTATAATGGGGAAGCATGAAACTGCCTATAACTTTGTCACTTCTAGCCTGATTTGGATTAAACCTGAATGGATGGTAGCCCCTTCTGAGGCTTTGAAGTCGGCCATATTTCAAGTAGATAGGTCTAGGGGTTTCTGGGAAACTGCACCTCAAGCTGCTGACAAGCAAAACTCATGTCATGTGTATGTGTGAAGGCACAGGGAGGTGAAAACTGCAGTCATGCTAGCCCCAGTTGAGGCCATAAAGCCTACCAAGTTTTAAGGAGAGAGGTGCAGGGATTTCTGGGCAACTGAACCTGAGGCTGCTGACAAGCAAAACTCGTGACATGGGTGACACTCTGTATGTGTTAAGGCACAGGAGGGTGAAAACTGCAGGGATGGTAGCTCCTGCTGAGGCCATACAGCCTGTTAGGTTTCAAGGAGATAGGTGCTGGGGTTTCTGGGAAACTACACCTCAGGCTGCTGACAAGCTAAACTTGTAACATGGGTGACAGAAAGCAGGGCAGCTCAAACAATGCAGCCTTTTATGCAGTTTTTCCATCCCTCCCCCAGAGCACTGGGATTGGAAGAGATCTCAGGGAAGCATGACAGCCACTGGCCAGCTACACACAGAACTGGAAATCCTATATTTAGGCCAGTTTTATTTTATAACAAATAATGGCCTACATGTAAGGGGTATCCCATTTTTGCTATTTTCTTTGTTATGTAAATCCAGGCACACCGTATTAAGCATGCACCTTCAAAGTTAACAGGAGTAGCTGAAAGTTATTAAAAAAAAAAAAAAAATATAGCAAAGTTAAAAAAAAATCTCAACCACCACACCATATGGAAGAGTTAAAAAGTATTATCAGAATGTCACATTACAGCTCCCAGACTCTAGTGGGATCCCTAGTTTGGAGATCTACAGGAAGCAGGACAAAACCCTACCCTAATACTAAAGAAAGCTCTTGAATCTTTCCAAAGTACTATACAACAAGTATCTAGAACAACAGCAGTACTATGGTAAGAATGTCAAACAGTTATGCTACTGCATGTAGGAAAACAATTTAATTTTCAAAAATAAAGTGACTGGTACTCTGCCAAGGTAAAAAATAAACTTTGCACACCAATGGAACGTGTCAAAGCCAGACCCGGGAGTCAGTCCTACAGGAAGAACAGCAGTCATCTGAACAAAACAAAAGAAGAAAACTGTTGTGTGGAGCTAGCCAGATTCCAGGCAGTTGAAGCAGCTGCAGAATCATCCAAAGCAAGGACATTTTGGATTTAGAAATTTTTGTTCTGCTCGGATTGGGCTCTCTGCCTTGTGCTGATTGGCTGGTTGCTCTAAATATCTCTCTCACCGTCACTTCGCCTCAGTTCTATTCCACACCTGGTCTGCTTACTATCATACATGTTGGCTTGTGTCCCTACAACTTTTATCCTCTGTTTTTCTTTCTCATTCTGCCTTCTTATAAGAAATATAATCTTCTGCCCACTGAAACCCCCCCTCCACACAATCAAGGAACTATTCAAAGAAACTAACATGACTTTCATCTCCATCAAATTATTCTCTCTGCCTGTGAGCTATACTATAGCCTTTTCACAGAAACTGCACTTGGCTATCGATTTAGTTTATAAATATTGTGGGTATAACTGTACTGTTCCATGTTTGTTCAGTGTCTGACACAACTGGCCCTCAGTCCTGTGGTGGAACCAGTCATTCAAAAGGATACTATTTTGAAAACAAGAAGTGATAATGGGGTCAGTTAGTAAATCATTGTGATTTACAGATGGTAATTCTTGGAAAATGTCCATTAATCTGAACTCTATTTTGTGTTTTATAATTGGTCAGGGCTATGTTTGGATGATGATACCTATACTATTTGCATTTGCTGTAATTAGTTAATTTAACATATAGGAACAAAAGCCGTGTCTACTCAAGATGCTGACTGCACAGCATGCACAAGTACTAGGGCTGTGCAAGTCTTTGGACTGTGCTTAGGATCTGGAGAAGCTTTGGCACCCGAAGCACTGTGTCTGGATTGAAGTGCTGGCTTCTTTAGGCTTTCCAAAGCTTCAAAGCTGCCTCGGAGATCCAGCCATAGGGTATAATGGGGAATCAATCAAATATCTATAACTTAGTTGTTTTTTATCTGATTTGGATGAAACTTGCAGGGGTGGTAGCCTCTGCTGATAGCATGAATCCTGACAAGCTTCAAGAAGATCAGTGTAGAGGTTCAGGGGGAACTGCACCACAAATTTATTGAAAGCAAAACTCATGTCATGTGTATGCGGTACATCACAGGGGGGTGAAAACTGCAGGGGTGGTGGCCCTTGGTGAGGCCAGAAAGCCTGCCAGGTTTCAAGGAGATAAGATGCAAGGGTTTGGGGGGAACTGCACCTCAAGCTGCTGACAGGCAGAACTAGTGATGTAGATGACCTTGTGTGTGTTAAGGCACAGCAGGCTGAAAACTGCAGGAGTGATGGTCCCTGCTCAGGCCATGAAGCCTGCCACGTTTCAAGAAGATAGTGCAGAGGTTTGGGGGAAAGTGCACCTCAAGCTGCGGACAAGCAAAACTCGTGACTTGGGTAACACTGTGTGTTAAGGAGCAGGGTGAAAACTGCAGGCCTGCTAGCCCCTGCTGTGGCCACGAAGACTACCAGATGTCAAGGAGAGAGGTGCAGGGGTTCTGGGGCCCTGCACCTCTGGCAGCTGACAGGCAAAACTTGTGCCATGGGTGCTTGTGCAACTGATTGTTTCTGTCTTGGGGCAGTTGATTGTCTGTATTGATTATTTCCTCTCCTTAGTCTATGGTTTTGTAGGTGTTACTCCTTACTAATTAACTTGTTCTTAGGTGACGCAGACTGCACAGGAGCTTGTTACTACTGCTCATAGCACTCTGTCGCCATACAGCCAAGGAGCTATAAGAGCAGTAATCAAAGTAAAGACATACTCATCCCTCCAGGTGACCCTGTCTCATGTTGTTTGACTTAAAAAAAGTCTTCCCTGCCATCATTTATAAAATGATGCTAAACAATTACGAGAGAAAACTAAGAAGGATTGGGCACTGTAAACATAGGCTGAGATTAGACACACTTATCTGATGAAATATTATCCAGTTTTAATGATTGGAAGAAGCAGACAAGTGGTTCTCAACCTTTTTAGACTCAAGGCATCCCTGCATAATTTTTCAATTTAGCACCATCCCATTTCAAGAAAAAAGTTCACTCATTTTTTTACTACAGAAAAAAGAGCAAAGAATTCAGAAAAAGCACAACCAGTCAGAATGTTTTTAACACTATGGATTTCTACTAGAAATTTCTGGGTTTTCTTGTGAATCATGTAGGTGTTTCCACACCTAAAAGTCTTAATATAGAACAACACTTTAAAAGTTAAAAACTATTGAAACAGATCAAGAGTCAAGAGAAAAATGCAACAAAGTAGATATGAACAGTGGATGAGTCTACATGTACAATTACTGTGCCTACATTTTCTATGCAGAAAATTAGGGTGCTCATTTGTATATGCACCCATGCTGGGAGCAAACTAAGACCTACAGGAGCAGCTTAATCCAGGGCTGCTCCTGATCTGCTCTGTCCCCCTGCAGCAGCCAGTGGGAGCTCCAGGCACAGGAGTCAGGCCTGGGCTCCAGGGGGTGGGAGAGTTGTTTTGGCTCCAGGGGCAACTCCTTCCCAGTTGTGTGGAGCTCAGGATCACAACCCGGCTTGGTGGTGCTGGTTTGGGGTAATGCCCCATGCCTGAGTGGCAGCACTGTCCTGATCTCTCCCCTTACTTTGCTTGCAGGTGGTGGAGAAGCCCAGGATGAACTTGCTGGATCAGTCCATCATTAAGAAAGGTAAGAAGGCATCTGTCTGCTTGGCAACCTCAGACCCTGCTTGGGTCTCTGGAGCTGGCTTTCAGTAAGCGCCGGTCCCTGCACCTCAGAGTCATTTTGCCTCCAAAGGCACTTGGCTGGAGGGAGGGCAACAACAAGCTGGGATTTGCTCTCGGTCAGTGGATACTTGTGTGGTTCTGTGCATTAGTTTAAAGTGTTGCTTTACAGTACCTATATCTGTGGATACTAGCAAACAACATTTTAAAATAATCTACTGTGCAGTAATTGCTGTGCACATGTAGATGGTGACCCTTTATTGTGCATTAGTTTAATTTAATGCACAGTAAAGTATCTCATGTAGATGCACCCAATATAAGGTAGAAGACCTAGCTGAGTTCCTCTCTACAATGCTGGTTTTCACAGGACTACACCAGCAAACTCGTTAATCACACCATTTCTCACAAGTCTAGTTTGTGAAAAACAAGGTGCAAAAATTAGAGCCAGTCAAAAATAGGATTATTTTAAGAAAAAAAAATTGATGAAAAAAGAAAAACTGAAAGCTAAAAGTACCTTGGATTTTCTGAAAATTTTAAAGACTATTTTCAGGAAAACAGTTTTTGGTTTATAGTAAAATTTTTAAGCTTCAGAAAACTGAAGACAAATGTTCTGAACCTAAATTTTTCCTTCTCCCTTCTGAAAATATTGAAAAATAAAAGGATGTATTTTGGGGGAAAAAATCAGTTTTAAAATTTTCATTGAATATTTGAAAGTAAATCATGAGAGGAAACAAAATGTTACTCAGGAGTTTTTCATTTTCATAGGAAGAAAATAAAACAGTGCATTCAAAAGCTTGTCTAAATCTATCCCAACCATGCAGTTAGTTCAAGAAAATACATCTCCCACAAAAATACTTGCTTCTGCAAATGGCTCTAAGTAATCTGTCTCAATTTAATTTTAAGAACAGGGCATTTTATTTGTTTGAGTTACACATTCATTTTTAAATAAAGATGACTCATGTAAATCTTCCTCTATAAAACAACATCACAGGTAATCACAGTAAAAGCTTTGTTGCACCAAACTACCAATTGGATCATATGGAGAAAAGGTAATTGCATTTCCATCTACTTCTAATCCTTAGTTGCTCTGGTTAGTGTCAATAACAGTATTACTCTTTGGCAGCACTGGGGATGCAGTGTAGATGTACCCTACATAATATTTTAGATGGTTTGTCTGTGCTGCCTGTTCCAAACTTGGGGGCATGCCCTGCACATCCAGACCTGCTCCACACACCAAATCCCTGAAATGAGAAAATGTATCCAGCCACTTTAGAGTCTCACTGAGTGCAGGCCAAAGGTTCTTCCTAAATTCCCACCTTGGGCATGCTTACTGGTGCACACTTGATACTGCTCTGTAGTAGCTACATGCTAAGTTTTGGTATATACAGTGGTAGCAGGCAATTGAGGTGTGCTTCCTGGCAGCACTCATCATGGAGGCAGGTAAATGCCACTTGGTCATATAAGGCCTTGTTACACCTTATGCTGTGAGCTGCACAAATGTTCATTGGTGTAGTGTTAGCTTGGAGTTTACAGCCATTGCACCCCTAATCTAGGAACGTTCTCTGACCTGCACAGCTGTTACTTGCCACTAGTAGCCTGGTGACAGAAGCAGGATTGTAATTTGTATATGTAAATTGCCACTAGAGGGCTGGTGAGCCAGGATCGGCTTCTATCTCTGCTCTAAGGATGGGCATGTGAAAGATCTTGGGATACTGGAGGACTTCAATATGGGCAGCACATCTGTGGGGAGTGGGCACACCATAAAGGAAAAGGAACTGGGTAGTGTAGATCACAGATAATCATGCCCTGGAGTGGCATAACTTTTTGCTGCATAACAAAGGCTTGAAATCACTTTAAGGTGTTAATGTGTAAATAACCATGGGTTAAGAGCTCCAGAGCCCACATAAAATTTCCATGTAACAAAGCCCCAAATCACCCAGTCAACACAATCCAAATATTGTCACTAGCAGAAAGGTATTGGGAAGCTTGTGTAAAGAAGAGATTATGGTCTAAGCCTGGGTTCTTACGAATGGGGCTAGAATTTTAAAAGGTAAATGTGTCATTTGACTTAATACTGGTGGCAATATTTGGATTTTGTTGATTTTTTTCATTATCAATTCCTTTTGCATTATAGTTTTCTCTTTGACTATCACTTTAACCAATCCCATTAAAAAAAACAACTAGTAAACTCCTTGACAAAAATAGTCTAACTTTGGTTAATTTTTTGTTAAACTGGTTTCCAAGTAATTACAAAAACACAATTGATTCGAAGGCATTTCTCAGGAAACTCAGGAAAATATTATCCTGTCTTCACAGTACAAACATTTGGGAAACTGCCTTGTGCTGTTTATATATTTCATAACTTTCATACTCATGGCTAATGCCTCATTGTAAATATTCATGTCAGGATTTTAAAAAAAAAGAAGAAAGAAAAATAGTATTCTAACTTGCATGAGTATTTTTTAAAATATCTGTAGATTGCTAACTAATTCTGATTCCAACCTGTCTCACAATAAGCCTTTTATTTAATGTTATTTTTGTATACATACCAATAAATGATGGGAACCAAGATGCAAGATTTCTATGAAGCTTTCCAATAGTGAATGCTTGACATGCCAATTCAACAACTGCCAGTCGGTAGGTTTCCTACAAAGCATTTTTAACTAAGCTATAACAAAGAACTGTCGTTTAAGTTTAACTGCTCTTTAAGTTTGATCTGTTTACTCTATACTTCCTTACAGGTTAAAAAATAGGGTCATGTTTCAATGCATGATGGAATGAGGGGAAATCTTTCTAGTGGCTTCAATAGACTTGGATCAGGAATAAAATAATAGTTTTTTAGAAATATAAAATAATCGTTTTTTAGAAATGCCTGTTACACTCAACATAATGAACTACTTTTCACATATAGATTATGAAACCAAGGAGAGAGAGATTAGACCAGGGGTGGGCACAATATGGCCTAAAAGATAGATCCAGCCTGCAGAGGGATTTTGCCCAGCCCACAAGTCCCTTAGTCCCACTGAGCCCAGGCACAGGGGAGCAGTCTAGACTGTGGTGAGTGCAGCCAGTCCCACTATCCCCAGGCTTTCAGTGGGGCTGAGACAGTGCAGCAGCTGGACTGCTTGTCCTAGCAGCCCTAGTGGTCATTGACAATGCATAGGGGTTGCATGTGAGTGCATGTGCACTCCCTGAGCTTGGCAGTGTACCCCCTGCAAAAAAGTGCCGCTGACACTGCTGATAGTGCCTGTGGGCACTGGTTGGCACTTGCCACCCCCTGCCCCTTCCTGAGGGAGCTGCTGCCACCTGCAGGAGCTTGCCATGCCCCCCCAGCCTCTGGGGGCATGCAGCATTCATACTGGTGGTGGTGGCTTCTTTCAGCTCCTAAGGCTGCCAGATCTGGCCCTGCTGTCTGGGCAGTCAAGACCATCCATCCTGTCCCTGATGCTGCAGGCAGGACCAGCATGGGCAGGGTGCTGAGCTAGGCAGCTGGAATGGGACTGCAGGTGGGCGGAAAGTGGCATCTGGGAGAAAGACAGGTGGGTTAGGGCAGGTCGACCCTGAGATCTTGGGGCAGTGACAGAGCAGGGCTAGACCTGGGGAGGAACCATAATCCGCTGCCCACATGCCCGTGACAAGCAAAGTTTTCATGGGTAGGGATCATGCGGGGTGAAGATTGTGACTCTGCTCCAGCCTCAGGCCTGCATTTTCACTGCCCTGCAATGCTGGTGTCTCCATGAGACACCTGCCTCTGCATACCTGATAGGATATGCAGAGGCAGGACACACAGCCAGGTGGACAGGGAGGTACATCTGGGGCCAGGTCCAGGATCTTGGGGCAGTGACAGGGTGAGGCCAGGGCAGAGCCATGGTCCACTCCTCCATGTCCCTGCCTGCAGAACTAGTGCCCAATGCAGGGGCATGCAGGAAGTGGATTGTAGCTCTGCCCTGGACCCTGGTCCTGTGCTGTCACCACCCTGTGATCCCACCCTATTATCCTGGCTTTGCCCACTTGTCCTGCTCCCAAGCACTACTCCTTGCCCACCTGCATGTCTCCATCACACACAGGAAGTTTTGGTGAACTGTTGCAGTGTGGGGAGGGTCTGACCTGGCTTATGACAGCTCAGCAAAACTACCTATGTGGCTTGCAGGCCCAAATAACTGTCTACCCCTGGTTTAGAGGCATTATGCTGCACTAAACTGTTCATGGGACTCAAAGTCACAAATACTAGATTTTTAATCCCTGCTCTGCCAGAGCATCACTATTTATCCCTGAGCAAGCCACTTCCTAATATATAAAAGACTATTTGCTTTTATCCCTCATAGAGGTACAGTTTGGATTCATTAGTTAATCCGGGGGGCACGTCCAGCCTGTGGCCCAGATCCAACTGGCAGCTGACTCCATCTCCTGGCAGTCCCTACCCACATGGCTAGAGCCAGCTTCCATGGAGACTACTGAAGAAGCAGCTGTGCTGTGATAGCGTGAGGCTGGGGTTTCTGTGGAGACTGGCCCCAGCAGCACTGGCAGGCAACAGCAATGCCATCCTCTTCCTGGTGGGGGCTGAGGAGGGGTGTGCTGCAGGTGGAAGCAGGGAGGGGGCAGCTGCAACCTCCTGTGTGGGGCAGGCAGTGGTGGGAGTGCTGCTGGGAGGGGTGGTTAAGGGGGCTATGGGGAATTTTGGGGTGGCTATATTCCCCCCAACCTCTCCCTCCCCCAAAAATTTAGAACTCAGTCCCATGACCCATAATCAAATTGGCTTGTCCAATTATTATCACACTTTCATAGCAAGATATTACTCTGCATCAATACAAATGAAAGAACTATGTCTTTAACCACCTACCAGGCTAAGCTTCACAATAAGAATCCTCTCCTAAAGAATCAAAATATGCAAAATCTTGACATAGGATACGCTTCACTCTAGCAGACTTCATATGAAAATGTATGCAACTGTTAGTTACATTTTAAATAAACAAAACACCCCTTGAAAGCCCTTCACCAAAATTATCCAATATGCATGCACAGCAGATGACTTTTAGAGTGAAAGGTGATCTGAGATTTAGTTTACAACATTTGCCCTGATGGAAAGTACAGTTTCTATCTCCCTCTTTCAATTATTTTTTCCATACTTTTTTCAAGGCTCTTCTATGGACCAGGAATATAAGCAAAGAAATTGCATAAAAAAGGACATTCTTATGTTATTTGGTAGCAGATGATACAATAAGGAGCAGCGGTCTTAAGTTGTAACCAGGGAAGTTTAGGTTAGATATTAGGAAAATCTTTCTCACTAAGAGGATAGTAAAACACTGGAACAGGTTACCCAGAGAGGTTGTGGACTCTCCATCCTTGGAGGTTTTTAAGAGACAGCTAGACAAAAACATAGGTGGGAAGATCTAGTTGGGGATAGTCCTGCTTTGAGCTGGGAGTTGGACTAGATGACCTCCTGAGGTCCCTCCCAACCTTAATTTTCTATGATTTCTGAGCTGATCAAATCAAAAGCAGTAACACTGGATGGCCTATAGGATTTCAGCTTGATTTGAAACTGAAGTTTAAAATTCCTTAGATTTATCTGAAATGGACAACCAAACTCTTTCAAGTTCATTCCTTTAAGACTAATTGTTGATGAAAATGGACCATGTAAAATTCAGGGATACACCTGTGATGAAAGTATAGTTTCCATGACCCTGTGAAGTGCATAAAGAGTTCTAATTAACGTGCCTGGAGCATCTTGTGTATCAGTGTCCCTGCGCTGAAAAATGGTGCTGCGGACGCTTTAACTAAAGCTCATTGAGCTGATACAGGAAATGCTGGAGTCTGCTGGAGTGCAGTAATTACCACAGCTTTGACATGCTGTAATTATAACATGTAAAAGCAGTCTCACTGGCCCTTTATTTATAAAGTTATTTAGTTTCCTGAACATGCAGATTGTATTTTTGAAAATCCCACTCAGTACTTAAGCCTTCTTTGTTTCAATAGGAGTTAGAGACTGAAGGCACTGACAGATATGAAGAAAAAAAACAAACAACCCCACCTCCCCAGTGCTTTACCAGAAGAGGAAGCATGTTAGTGTGACCTGGCTTCCCAGCAGCTGTAAACAAGAGGTGTGGATTTTTTGTGAGATCTTTTACTGGATGAATGATATGGTTGGGGGAGATGTTAGATAAGCTTTTGAAACACAAATATGGTTCCTTCCTCAAAGATAAGAAGAGCACACAGGCTGAGATAAATATCAAAGAAAACCTTTCATGCAAATATAAACAGCCTGCTTGGAGGAATGGAGGAGGACTGTAAACTAGAAGTTACAGATGTTATAAGAAGTCATTATGAGATAAAAGTAGAATAGGCTATCTAGTTAGTGACAGAGTGATCATTCAAAAAAAGAAAATAGTTATTATTTATGAAGTGCAGGAAGATTAGCAGCAGTAAGTGCAAGGTTGTGGTGAGCCATGAAGCCACTGTCTGTATTCAGATTTTTTACTATCCAATATAGGTATGAAGTTCTGTTCCAAAGCATTTCTTCTGGAGGCACTTTATAAATTTACTTTGAGCACAAGGATTGTGAAATTGTTGATCTGTAAGAAATGTGCTCCTACTGGTGTTCACGTCTCTGTCCTTTATATTTTTTTTCTGTGTGAGTTCATTTTGGTGCATAGTTCCTATCTAATTTCATCCTAATAGCTGTCCAACAGCTCTCCCAGCTATATAGTTGGTCCAATAAATGACATCACAACAAATCCTCACCTCTTGTACATTTCCTGGATCATCACAGCTATAACAACATTCCAACCCTACTGTAAAAATATAGTCATGCAAAGTTGATGGTTTTTTCACACTCTTGTTTTTGACCCAGGCTTCATGGTTATCTAGGAATTCTGCCAACCCATATTATTGATTCCACACTCTTCAGTTTGTTTTTCATAGCAAAATATCACAGTGAAATATGTCCTGAAATATGCTCGTGCAACTTCATTGAACTCATGAGATATAAATCCAGCAGAATCCAGATTCATAGTCTTTTAATCCTCTTGGTTTTATTGATGTAGGGCATATGCTAACCTTGAAAATGTTTCTTTAATTTATAAAATATTTTTTAGCCTTCACAAAAGTCTACAGCAGATGAAAAAGACTAATATTCCAACGTCACCTAAGAGTTCCTCAATTAAAAAAAAATCATATACCCTAACCGTATGCAACTTCAGTCTTACACAAATCAATTTCTGTTGTGCATGTCAATACCTGTACGCTTCTTCTAAGAGCAATTATTATTTGCAGTGCCCATAGGTGACACACGGGGTGGGTATGAGGTGGGCATGTGCCCCCCTGAGATTGGCCCTCGCCAGTTGAGGAGTGGGGAGCACTGACCAGAGCCTTCCCTGAGAAGAGCCTATGGCACTTCTAGTTTTGCCAGACCCTCCCTACCTCTTGTCAGCAATTGGCTGCTAGTGCCCTCCCAGAGACAGGAGGCACCAGTCATGGCAGTGCCTTCATGCTTATGCAGTAACAATGGAGGTACTCATACAAGATAAATACCAAATAAGAGTGGCAGTCTCAAAAATACCCAAGAACTAACCCCCCCAACACCTGCCAAAATAAGTATTTAGGTACTGCATGTGGGAAAGGCAGAGGAACACCTTGTTTATGAATCTCAAGAGGATGGGAACATGGGCCAGGAGCCTAGCTATTTAGCACTGCCAAGACTTAGTTCTTAGAAATTCTTAGGGAATACTTAGAGGCAGACAGGCACCTGGGAACTTTTAGGTGCCTCCAAAGTTGTATGTAAGCTAACTGCAGGCTTTGAGAATCCAGGCTTTGCAGGTAGAAGATTAGAGTGGTAATTTGGCAGCTGTTAAGTGTCTAAGCCTTATTTGTGAATCTTATCTAAAGAAAATAAGATCACATGCATACAAAAGCTCATTGACTCTCTGGCAGACTGTACCTAGACTTCTGGTGGCCTCGGGCAAACTTGTATTATCGGTCCTCCCTTTGCCAGATATAATGGTAATAATAATCGGACAACAGAAAAAAACCAAAACATTTTCAGGCCCCTTTTCTGTCCAGGTCCTGGACAGCCAGCTGGTTCACCTATGTCTGTGTCCAGCCCTGCTCTCTGGACCAGTTGGTTTCCGAGGTCACCTATGTCTGTGTCCAGTCCTGCTCTCTGAACCAGTTGGTTTCCGAGGTGCCACTCTACCTTGCCTTCTACCTGATTTCAGACTACTGTGGCTAACTACTCCTAATTCATTTAGGTATTTAAAAAAAATACCATCTTATCCCAAAAGTCACTGCATTTCATTGTGAAACTGAAAACAAAGTCTTATTTGAGTTTTAAATTTACCGGTTGTTCTTCCAGAGTTTTTGCTTTAATCCCAAATGCTGTATCTGTACAGCATGAAGTACCATTGTCATCTACATTGCTAATTTTAGTAGTACTTGGATGTAGATGAGAACAAATCATTTTAATTATAATTTATGCTGTATGCTTTATAACATTAAATAATAAAAATATTTAGATTTGGGGATAACATTGATAACAGTATTCGTTTTCTTATTTAAATATATGACTGAGTTCCAAGTACTACATTAGACATTTGCTTGACACTCCCTCCATCAATAAAGTGTTCTGATTACAGTAAAATAACCTGTTGAGTTAAATGCTCTAGTGAATTTAATAACCTTTTATAGTCTGTCATAAAGGTAGTGTTTGTAATTTTAAGCCTCTGCCCAGAAGACAGAGGTTTGCCATCACCAATAAAAGGATATGTAAAATCCAGGTTCAAATGATCATTGTTACTGAAAGGAACTCCCTTGATTTTCTCTTTTGTCCACTAATATGTAACATGATATACTGGATACTATAGTAATGAGCTAGAGGAAATTAATTCCATCATCATAATATTTAACTAATGTGCAGCAAATAATGTATAGCATTATACACAATCATGAGATGCTTTGTGGGTGGGTTTCACAGATACTTGTTAACAACAGAGAAATGATGAAATTTTGGTTTTGTGGGCTGCATCCCAGACTAGAGAGGAATATGCACTAATGGGCAGGGCTTTTCTCTCTGTTACCTCCTGATAGCTTCATTCCATCTGACATGAAGAGGAATGGGGCTTCTTATAATTGTTACATTTTCTTATCTCCTCCCACTTTCTACTTCCTTAGGCCTTCAGTTTGAGTACTAGCCACAACCTAGGCCCTCTCCTCTGGATTCCTCATAATATTTGCTCTCCACCTGCTTCACTCCCAGTGTCAGCCTCTTTGGAAGCTCTTTCCTGGCTCATTAGCCAATCTGTCTCTCACATTCTTCAGTCTCTAATAGAGACTTCTAGTTCATATTCACTATATTTATTGGCTCCCAGGCTTCCTTCCTGGGCTCATCAGCCCATTTGTACCCAGTCCATTGCCCTCTTCTTCCTCAACTCCCCCTCCTTCTTTTTCCAAGCTAGTTCCACTTCTACTCCACCTCCTTGGCTTCTCATCACATGCTTGGTCTCTTTTTCCCCATACCCCACTGTTTCCTGTTCTCAATCTCCTTACCCAGATAATTCCTCCCTGACCCAGTTTATCATCTGATCTTAAATCTCCTCTTCACCCACACTTTCCCAGCTACCAGTCTGTATGTCTCTGGCCAGCTATGATCACTGTCCTCCATTGTGACTCCTAGTCCTTCTCTAGCCTCCTCTCTGATAGATGGCATTTCTAGTCCCTCCCCTGGGTTCTTCCTTCCAGCTTGCTCTAGATTTTGTCCTCTACACATATCAGCCAGGCAGCTTCCTTCCCCATGCTTCCTAGACTAAGTAGATAGGACAATGAATATGGAGAAGAGAGAAATTCCTTAGTTTTAGGTACAGTGATTAGATCTGCAAACTGAAAGGACAGGGTTTGAGCATGCCCAGTTAGTAAAGAATCTTCAGGGAATTTAGCTGCAAAACTATGCTAAGTTTCTATTGACAATATCTGAACACAACATTTTCAAAGGCTTTTATTTTGGCCAAATGGCCTGGATTTTCCTAGGGATTGGTGTGGATTGAGATGAATTTTCCAAGGATTGTCCCATAGGCAAATCCATAAGAAAAAAGGGATCCTTTGCCTTGCTTCTCAAAGAAAAGATATAAGGTTTTCATAACACTGGCAAAACCATATTTTTTCTTTAACCTCGTCCTTGAAATCGGCTAAACCATTATGGCTGTAATCTTTCAAAAAAATCATCCTAAAACAAACAACTGCATGGACAATTTCAGCCCAAATGGTTAAGATTTGATGAATTATAAGCAACTTAAAACAACATACTTTCCTAGAAGATTTCAGATAACTTTATTAATAGGTGGTACTAAGATCCTTGCCTATAATCAAACTAATAACGTTATTTGAGGAAAGTGGAAGTCATTCCCATTCTGGTTGAGACTTGAGTTGCACTCATTCTAAAAGGTCATGTAATTTGTTTTTATATATACTCCCATATTAACAAACATATATGCAGCATCTATTTTTTATTTATTGAAGGGGAAAGATATACCCTGCAGATTTTTTGCTTTGTCACCAGCTTGTTATATATTATTTTAATCTTGGTGACCATATCATACTTTGTTTAAGCTCCCTGTAACAACTTAATTTTCAGTAGCTGCTGTTCAATTTTTTGTTACTCTCTCCCCGTACATTATAGGTAATTATCCCCACTGTAAATGTCACATATATAAACAATTCACATTGCACTACTGTACTTCATTTCAGATACACTTTCCCCCTGGTGCTAACAAAACTATTCTATGGTATGCATTTCACCTAGAAATTAATTGGCTATCACGGGTGCATAGTGAATGATTTGTACCCTTTGTCAACCCATTTGTGTAGATTCTCACTCTCTGATAATCTGCAAAAACTATCTGACAAAAAGATCAAGAAATCAAAACACATTATTGACAAAAAATAAAACATAAAAAACCCCAGCAAAGCCACATACTTTCCATAATCACTGCTACCATAGCAAAGGGAATTGACCATTCTAGGTATAATCAGAGCAAAGTATGCTCCATAAAACCACTATGAAATAGGAAACATTAACATTAATAATGAAATAAGGTAGACATTTCCATGACATTTCAAGTACTTGAGATGGCCCCAAACTGGAATATTTTAATCTAGTTTTCAGTTTTTTTCCTCCCCTGGGAAATAGATTAATAGATTCATAGATGCTAGAGTTGGAAGGGACCTCAACAGATCATTGAGTCTGACCCCCTGCCTGGGCAGGAAAGAGTGCTAGGGTCAGATGACCCCAGCCAGATGCCTATCCAGCCTTTTCTTAAAGACCCTCGAGGTAGGGGATAGCACCACCTCCCTTGGAAGCCCATTCCAAATTTTGGCCACCCTCACCATGAAGAAGTTTTTCCTGATGTCTAGTTTAAATCTACTCTCTGTCAGTTTGTGACCATTGTTCCTTGTTACCCCAAGAGGTGCCTGAATGAACAGAGTCTGATTCCTTGCTGCCGCCCTACTAATGAATTTGTAAGTGGCCACAAGATCACCTCTCAGCCTTCTCTTGAGGAAGCTGAAGAGGTTCAGGTCCCTCAGTCTCTCCTCATAGGGCTTGGCCTGTAAACTCTTAACCATCTGAGTGGCCCTTCTCTGGACCCTCTCAAGGCTTTCCACGTCTTTCTTAAAGTACGGCACCTAAAACTGGATGCAGTACTCCAGCTGGGGTCTGACCAATTCTGCATAGAGGGGAAGTATCACCTCCTTGGATCTATTTGTCATGCATCTGATGATGCATGATAAAGTGCAGTTAGCTTTGCTGATGATTTTGTCAAACTAATGACTCATGTTCATCTTGGAGTCCACTATGACTTTGAGATCCCTTTCTGCTTCTGTGCTGCTGAGAGGGTCACTTCCCAGCCAGTAGGTGTGCTGGATATTTTTACACCCTCAGTGTAGCAAGCACCCTGCATTTGTCTTTGTTGTACTGCATCCTAATGTGTGTTCTGCCCACTTTTCCATCCTGTCCAGGTCTGCCTGCAATCACTCCCTATCCTCGAGTGTTCACTTTATTCCACAAGTTAGTATCATCTGCAAACCTGGACAGAGTACACTTCATGTCCACATTCAAGTTAGTGATGAAGACATTGAAGAGTACAGGTCCAAGGACCAAACCCTGTGGTACACTGTGACAGCCAGAACCAGAGGGTTTAATAAGCAATGATGTATGCTTCTTGGAGGCATTTGGTATTCTGCCTAAATAGATAACATTAGTTAATATTAGCTTGTAAGTTTGCAAATGACTTGTCTGTCATAAGTTTAACCAAACTGATGAATTAACTGTTCATGGAACTAACTGGGCCCCAGA
>JAGPOW010003316.1:154167054-154217618 GCA_030014935.1 Caiman crocodilus | reverse complement strand
CAATCCCATAGGATAATAGCTATAGGGCAAGACTGTGAGTGGCCCTGAGCCAACAGATTAGCATAAGACCAGGTATAAAACCCACATGCATCAGGGAACGAGCAGGAAGGAGGGAACAGAACGGTCATTTCTGTCCCACGCCTGGACCCCGGACTCCTGGTGTGAGTGAGGATTGGATCCTGAGCGAGGGCCCTTCCCCCGGTAAGCCCTCTGACAGCGTCGATCTTCAGGGACGCCTGACTTCGCTGGAACCACTTGGCGTGCACCTGGCATTGAGGGACTATCGATCAGTTGCCAACCTATTTGTTGTTTTGAACACCCCAGTGTGGCTAATACCCTCACAGTGCCCAGCTGGCCTGGGACAGATTGATCTATTGTCTATCTGTTATTATTATCTGTTATCATTTTACTACTAGCTCTTTTATATTGCATTATCTGCTTATCACATTTATCTTTCTGTTAACTGTTGTATGTGCGTAAGCTATAGTAAATTTGCCTTTATTCTACTCCCTACTTGCCTCCTTGATCCAAATGAACATATTCACAGTGCCCAGCTGGGCTGTGACATACACCACCACCCACATCCCTCCAGGTCTATACAGCCCATCTACTACCACTCTCTTGGTGCGACCTCCAAGCCAATTTGCTACCCACTGGACCACATAAACATCTAAGTCAAAGTCTCTCAATTTTTTTTATGAAAATGTGTTGAGATACTGTATCGAAGGCCTTCCTAAAATCTAAGAACACAATATCCACCTCTAATCCTGCATCTAAGTATTTTGTGTCCTGGTCATAAAATGAAACCAGATCAGTCAGGCACAATTTGCTTGCTATGAATCCATGCTGGTCGCCCTGCTGCATTATTTTTCCCGCTGGGCTAGCACAAATATTATTCTTAGTAATCTTTTCAAAGACTTTTCGAAGGATGGAGGTGAGACTGACTGGCCTATAATTACTTGGATCCTCCTTCCTCCCCTTCTTGAAAATGGGACCACATTGGTCCTTTTACAGTCCTCCAGGACCTGACCTGAGCACCACAAGTGCTCAAACAGCTGTGCCAGTGGTTCTGCTATGACACTGGTCAATTCCGTTATCTGGGCCTGCTGACTTAAATACATCCAGTCCATCCAGTGACCCTGCACCAAGTTAACATTGACAGTTGGTGAGCTGGTATCTCTCTGATACCCATCTAACAACCTGTTAGGAGATTTATCTGGACCCTTGTTCAAAAACACTGAGGCAAAAAACTCATTGAATAGCTCATCCTTGCCCCCCCTGTCTGTCACTGATTCCTCCTGCTTCTTCAGTAGGGGTCCTATGCTGCCCCGAGTTTTCTTTTTACTCCATACACACCTGAAAAAAGACTTTTTGTTGTTTTTAATTTGTGGTGTCAGCCTTAGCTCTGTCATTGCTTTGGCCTTTCTAACTGCCTCCCTGCAATTGTGGGCCAAGTAGGTATACTCCTCCTTGGTAGCTTCCCCCCCTGCTTCCGCTGCCTATATGACTCCTTTTTTGCCCTTGGGCTCCTCTGGATTTCCCTTTTTAGCCAAGGATATTTTTTGGCCTCTTTCCCCCTTTTCCTTGCACTGGGATTATTTCCCTCTGTGTCCAAAGGATCACTTCCTTCAGGAGAGGATCACCCTTCCTGGACTCCCATCTCACCAATACTCCTATCTTGCAGTGCATCACTGACTAAACTCCAAAATGTTAGACTATTTGGGTCCAGGATTGTGGTTCATGTCCATCTCTGTTGAAAAATGAGCAAAATCCTATGAATCTGAGGAAAAAAATGTTTAAGGAGTTAACAAGAACACAGACGACTTTCTCCTTGAGTATTTTCCCCTCACAGGAATTCTTCATCTTGTGAGGAAAATATTTTAATCTCTTCTCTGACATCTTCATTTACTCTTGCCCAATGGACTTGTATAGTCACAGAAAATTAGATTTATCAGCGTTCAGACCCTGTGGTGATTTTTTTCACACTGTCTGCAATCTTTATGTCCTATAACGTTACTTGGTTCAGAATGGTTAGGAAAAATCAACCAACTACCTGAAGAAGATAACACATGCACCAACCTCATAAAAATTGCTACTACCTCTGAACAGCATCCAGGGCCCTTATCTCTTTGCTGAACACACTGAGAAACACCAACAAACTTATTAAAACACATTTATTAGATTTAAAAATGAATTGAACTGGCCTGACTATCTCTTCCCCCACTGTTGTAGTCCAATATTCTTGTTTTCTCCTGAGATCTTCCAAGGTCCTATCATAACTTGACTACAATAGATTCTTGTGCACTGTCTATCAACTAAAACTAGTCCAACCATGCTGTCCCTTAATATGCCTTCTATATTACTGATGTGATTTGAGGTGGTGTAGAGCTGCACTAGCATTTCTATGTGGGCCAAAGAGCCTTTTATGCCAGGGACATATGGGAAAGGTGCTTTATCCTTTTAGCACTGCTCATATGGTGCCAAAAGGAATCAAACATAGACACAGAGAATGTAGTAATGGAAAAGATTGACCTTCATTTTTCCCTTGTCATTTTGTTGGTTGTTGTTGTTCAAGTGATTCTTGCTCATATCCTTAATATTAGTAAGTTCTTCAGGGCAGGGATCATGTCTTTATATTTCGAGTGCAAACATCTTTCCATGTTTTTGATGCTGATTTAAAAATTAATAATGATGTCATTCAGATCAATCTCCCTATCAAGGGGTGACTGTTTCCTTTTATACTTTTAGCTTTTTCTACATGTGCCATGCCAAAAGGATTGCATTGCTTGTATTGGAGATTTTTCTAAAACTCTTTTCTTAACATTATTCTATTAGTCCCAGTTATACTGATTTCTATTCAAAAGATGCTTGCCACATATTTTAATATCACTTATGCAATCATGTAAAATAGAGAAATGTATGAAGAAGTTTTCTGGAGAATTTTTTATAAACTCAGTTGTCTTCTTGCATACATAGCCTAGTATGGGTTGTATGCAAGAAGCTCCCTTTTTCTGATGATACTCTTTAAATATGGTAACAGTATGCATCCAGCATCCTACCATATCCTGGGCATATCTACATATGAATGAATGTGCCATAATTGGCACTACTGTGCAGTACTGCTGGAACACAGTTTTTACATGATGCTAATGTGCAGTAGACTAATTCTGCTGTGTATTAGCATGGCTTTTGCTGTAGCATGTTAATGTGCAGTAGAATTAGTCTACTGTGCTTCTAGCATCTTGTGTAGACATACTCCCACAGTAGAAAAATGTTATCATTGTTTGATCTCTAGAAAGCAAGATCATTATGGAAAATCCTGATACTTACTGGGCATGTTTATATGTCCATTAACATGTTTTCATTAATTTGCATTAAATCTAGTACCTCCAGGCTCCTACACATATATGAGGAGTCTGTTCTGCTGCACTGGAAATCCAGCAGAGCAATTTTCTGAGCACGGAAATTGACATGCTCTGGCAGCCTTGCACATCATGTGTATCGGCATAGCCGCACATCTCCATACTGACAAAATGGCAGCAGTGAGCTTTGAAATAAAACACATCCAGTGAGCTTTATTTCAAATTGCCCCACTGCCTTTATTTGAGCACGGGGGTGTGAGGTATACTCACTAATTAAAGCTAATTAAAGCATCTGGTGTGGCATTGGGAACACAGGTAAAAATGCCCTCATTGTAAGGTACTAGGAAAATTTGCATTAGCCTGTTTTAATGTGCACTAACTAAAGAGTACAGTTTTTAAATGATGCTTTAATGTGCATTAAAACATGCTAATGTGCATTAAAGCACACATGTAGACATGCCCACTGAGTTCTAAATTATGGACACATGTAAGATCTGCACTAACAATACATCAGGATAAGTATAACTCCTAGTTCTCTGTATTCACAATAGGAGAGGTAGCAGTTAAAATGCAAATTATATTTAGAACTGTTCTAACAAGGAGACAGACAAACAAAGAATCCTATTATTTAAAAATGTTAATAGTTTTGACATGAATTGTAGGTGTTCCAGGATAACCTTTGCTTAGGGGAAAGAGATTAGTTGCTTATAATCCCAATTTTAAAATACATTTTTTTTTCCCTAGAGATGCATCTGTTTAGTGTAGTGCTTGAAAACTTTTCATACACATCTAGGAAACAGTTATAAGAGCTTTCTGTCACCTTAGTATAAGGGCACTGTATTTTACAATGGAGTTCGGAGAAGTGCAAAAATCCTCATTTGCAACCTGGAAGTTATCCTTTGCAATGAAAAATAAAAAATAATATAGCTTATGGAAGAAAAGTTGAAGGGGTGATTTAACCACAGTCTATCATTCCCCATAGAGGAATAGCATATTTAGCACTGGAGGTTTTGTTAACCTTGTAAACAAAAGTGTCATAAAAACCAAGGGCTGGAAGTTGAACACAGCAAAGTTTAAGCTGAAAATAACATGTATATTTTTAACAGTGAGTGCCATGAACCACTGAAACACATTGCCTAGAGATGTAATAAATTCCCTATCACTTGTCATGAATGCTTTCTTTAAAGATACCCTCTAGTTCAGAAATGCCTGGGTGGCCCTCCAACGGGGAATGTTACTTTTAAGTGGCCCTGCTCTAATTCGAACATGAGTTGTTGGGATTGGTGCAGGAAACACTGGGTGGAATCTACAGTTTGTGCTATGTAGAAAGTCAGACTAAATGACACCTTTAAAACTATTAAATAATCTCCATCAGGTCATTGATAATCTCCATCAACCCATTGATGCTTGTGCATGAATTCTTCAATTCTTTTTCATGTTGGTGAGCATTTACTTATGTATGTTGTTCCACTGATTTCATGTGCATGCTATGAGAGACAGGGACCATTCAACATCACTAATGGTAGCAGAACCTGATCATAAGAGGTTATTTTGGTAAGTATAAACACAGTTTGTAGAGCTGAGTATGTCCCTTAAAAGCACAAGTGTCTGGGTCAATGGGTCAGTGGAGAAATGCTTTGTGATTGTGAGTTTCTCAGTGTGAGTACCCTTCCACATGCACCCTTTCCTTCCCCTTACACAAAACAAAAGAGCAAGTGGAGAAGGATTTTTCTGTTTTCTACTAACTGCTGTACAACTTTAGGCAAGTCACTTCTCTCTTTACTTCAGTGTTACTCTCTAGAAAGTAGGATAATGACACAATCTGCTTGAAAATGTATTTGAGTCCTATAACAGCTAAACACTAATTATCATTTTCTTGATTTCACCCTAATTTATGTACACTGGGGGAGTGAGCCAGACACAGTGATCTCTATTCTCTAGGTGTATCGTTCTGGCACCGTGGAGAATACAGTTACTAACCGCATTTGCACGAGTGCACCAGCACAAAGTAACTACAGGACAGGTGGCACCAATTCCCTTCCTCAAGATCAGGCTGTTATCGGTAAGAAAGGAATGTACCAGGATCAATATGGTTTTTGTTTATTTGCTTCATGTTAGTATAAAAGCTGAGATAATTTATTGAAGAATTTTGTTGTTTCAGTATGAGTCTCAAACATACTGACATTAGCTTGGCTTGTCAGTATGATATGTAACTCCATCCAGCCTGCCAGACTGATTCATTTCTCAGCAATAATAACAGCTAGATATTGACTTCTTTTAATGTCACTAACAAGATTTATCAAACAAAGATGATAAATCTTAGTATGCAGCTGGTTACTGGGAACTGTGTTAAACTATATTATGTTAGGGAAAATTCCAGAAGGCACCATGCCTGCCTCAGGCAGCCCAATCCCTCCCAGAACGTCCCATCATGCAGTAGTCTTTGCATATTGCCCTCTGCCTTTGGATGTGCAGCCATGCTCCTGCACGAAGAGGTATGAACTCAGCTCTTTCTTGTCCCCTTTTGTATGGTTTGCATTGCTATAACTCTATGAAGAAATAAAAATCCTTGTTAATTAACCCCATGAATGCCAAGCACTAGTTAGTGGACTGTAAATGTCACAGTCAAGAAGTCTGGTTAACTTGGCTAACCTACTAAAAAACAGCTAGGAGTTGAGGATCGGTTGTGGAAATGGACAGAGGTAGCTTAATAGAGAATTGTGGGAATGGTAACAAATCAGAGACCTAAAGAGAGTGGTTGAAGTTAGGATGTATGATGACCTTGTCTGTATAAGAAAGTGGCACCAAATTCACTAAACCAATTTAATGAAATCAATGCAGTGAAATGAGTGGGAATTGTCTTGTTTTGGTTTAATCATGGTTTATTTCAGTTTAGCTTAAATAGGTTAAGTTTAAACTGAACCAAAACAAGCCACAGTGAGTTCAGCATGTCATGGAGACACTGTTTGGCCTGGGAACAGGAGCAGTAGGAGAGAATAGGAGCCTGAATGACTTGGAACGATAACTCTTAAGAGGTACTGCAGGCACAAAAGCTGATATGGATATGACCCAAACAACATATTGGTTTTTGGAGCAGCCCTCAATGAAAGGCCTGCTTTCACTTATGCAGGCAGGAAATTCAGGGAGAAAAGACATTTCTTTTCCCACAGGAAAACTGATTTAAACAAATCTTTATGTTCTGATGGGAAAATATTTTATTCAGTTATTTTTGACTGGGCCTAGTCAATAATTTTTCCCAAAAGAAAATATTTTTGAGGGAAAAAATGGTATTTGATGAAAACACTACTGAAAAATGTCAACCAGTCCTAACTGTAACATTTATGTCTTTATTACTTGTGGGGCATGGATGTTGCCTTTGGAAATCCTTATGGTTAGCAACCAGCAAACCATAGAACTACTGATACTGAAAATATACTAAGGGATGCCTTGTTCCCTGTTTCAGAACATTGTTGCAGCCAAAAAAGAATCATTAAATGAGAAATCATTCAAAAGATAATGAAAGTAAATACATTCTTTAAAAATGTAAATAGACTGTTAAACTTCAAAATAGATGCTGTGCATATATCAAATCTACATCTGTACTAGAGAAACCACAACGATTATCAGTCTTCATACTTCAAGGCACAAGTTAATCATCAGCTAAAATCATTAAGAAACTCCCCCCCAAATTTGCCCTTTTTTCACCATGGTGTAGCATTACCCAGATGACCAACTACACTTTAGATTTGTCAATTTCCTCCTTAATTATCATAAACTATGTCAGACATTACATTAGATGGATCTATATTGATCTAAACCAATGACTTTGGTTTAAGTTCTTATGACCACATACCCCTAATCTATCATCCTGCTTCAATTCTGATGGGCAAACTATGTAAGGGTTTAACATTTTCCATTGTATTTTCTTTAGTAATACATTTACCCAGGACCCACGGTAATATCATCCACTCGACGATGGTTGGCGGTGGTCCCTGCATGTTCAAGTCTGACCTGTCAATGTGCTGAGAGGCAAGCAGCAGCAGAAAGAGAAAAGTCAAGTAGGATGCAGTATGGCAGATAAACTTGATAAATGGCTTTCTGATGAACAGCCCCAGTGGGCTTTTGGGAGCTATCAGGTAGCACACAGAGAAGACAGGGAAAAGGAGTCCTATCACGACACATGTTAGCATCTTCACTGCCCAGTGTCGTCTCCTCCAGCCTGGGAACTCATCGTACCAGCGAGATGCAAGCAGCTGCTGACAGTTGGGCTGGGCAACAAACTAAAGAGAAAAAAGAGAGAAAACAGTAAATATGATGTTATTGTTAACTTTTCCTTTGCAGGTCAGCCTTAAGGCTAGTCTGTGACTGACCTCTTGGAAGGCATAAAAAGGAAGTCTACCCAAAACAGCTGTTCCTGCAAGCAAAGACCTCTTTTTCCCTCCTTCCTTTTATGAGCAAATCAGTGGTAAAGGAACGGAGAGAAAAAGGGGGCATGACTTAGTGCTCTGTGTCATGCCTAAGTGGTGGCAGGAATTGTGTGCCTCCATAAAAGCAAGAGAACCATGGGAGAGAAGGGTTCTGATGCATACTTACTGAATGATTATTTCTCGTGATACTGCTGGAAGAAGTGTGTAACTTTTATTGTGGACAGTATATAATCTATCCTTTAACATTCACTTTTTAGAAGCTCTTGATCTAGTAAAGTGTTAATGAGAATCTAAAACAAATGAGCTGTGAACATAGATATATCAAAATTGGGATTTCATTTCAAGCATATATTAGGAAAATGTTCACATTATTCACTCAGATCCACTTGACCAGATCTCAAAGAACATTAGAAAAAAGTTGCTTGCTATAGACACATATAATGCTGTTGTGGGTTATAGGATTATAATTTAAGATCCTTGTACAGTAAAACTGAATTCTGTCATCCAAAAATGAATTGTTCCTAGATAATTTTCTAAGACAGCTCTAGCTTTTTGATATTTCTATTTGATCTTTCTGCAAAGGTCTTGCAGAACAAATGTAAAAAGCTAATACACTCTAATGCTTCTTTCCCTCAAACCTTTGCTATGTTCCATTTCTATCCTATATAGATTTTTACAGTATAGACTCCTATCACCTATTTTCATTTCTATATAATGATATTGTCCTCTTAAAACTAACCTTAAAAGAATATGCTTATATTTCTTTTTTTTCATATAGTACAGTATATAGATAATGATTATCTATATATTGACTTCCATTTTCTCAAGAAAGTTTGTGGTATATTTCAGGCTTCTCCAGGCTATTACAACTGAGAATGGGAGGCATATAGTAAAACACATAATAAAACCAAAATGAGCAGATACAATAAAATTGGAATCAAATAGAGTAAAAGTGAAAAAAAATAAATGTTTCTTTTCACATCACACACACACACACACACACACACACACACACATACATGCACTAGATTCATTGAAACCGAAAAACATAATACAGTCAAGCACAAATAATTTTCTATTTTATTTTCTATTTTGTTTCTTCTGTTCAGTTTAGGGAATTAAAAAATATCACTCAAATTTTAGTTACCTTGGAATTCTAATCACATTTGTGTTGAGTAATTATTAGTTTAGTGTACTTTTGATTAATCATCATACTCATAATTATCATGTTGAGTAGTGTAATGTAATGTAATCATGACGAGTAGTAATTCACTTCTCAAACAGTCTCTGGAAATCACTGGGACTACTGGCACAGGAAAATCTTCCTCAATGTAGACAGAATTTGGCATCAAGTAAAACATTAATGTGCATCTTTCTGGGCTCATTAGTAAAAAATTAAAGAGTACAAACTCCCAGGGCCAAATTCCAGCCTGGTGTATGCCAGTAGAACTCCATGTAAAAGATACCTGCTTATCATATACCTGCTCTGACATCAGTCCTGTGATAGTTAATTGTTTACTTTTGGAGAGAGGTGAAAAGAAAAAGAAAAGATCGTTGAGTAAAAGTATCTTTAAAGGACCTATAAAGGAAAATAATACACAATGTTCTCTGTTTCATTTATTAGGAAAAATACAAGCCTTAAAGGTTTCAGGATGTTTATCTCAAGATAGATGTGCCTACAAACGATATCGTATGCAATTAGAGCAGATGGTTTCAAAGTGTTGTGTTGCCAGACTTTTAACAAGGGTCTCCCTCAAAATGTTTCCACCTCATCTCAAAATACATCTTCCAGTCCCTGAATATATCTTGCTTCTCCCCCACCTCCCCGAATCCGACTGTTTTATGCTGCATTTTTTCATCAAAATAACTGTCAGTGCAGTGTCCATCTCACATGCTAAAAGTTCATCAATTCCATGAGTTTTTTTTCTCTCGGTTTGTTTCTCTCACCCCTCAGACCTTCCATAATGGATGCAGGGAATCTGGTGAAAGGGTCAATCTTCTCTGCATGGTTTGTGGTTTCAGGCGAAAATAGGTGTCTCTCAGCTTGTCAGAGGTGGGTAACTGGGAATAGCAGTGGTTGTGCTGAATATGGTAGTGCTGAATGATCTGGGGCAATAGTGGGTTTTAGGCACTCTCCAAATATTGACTTTTCAAACTTTGGCCAGATTTAGGTTGGCACTGGTAGGAAGCTTGTAAAAACTGTAGGAATTATGTTAGGTGTTGCTGCTTAGCTCTGCTTCTTTCCCCCTTCATGCTGTTCTGTAGAGCCAGGAAAGAACAATAGCCTGAAACATCCAGGCTAAATGATCTAAACTATGACTCTAACAGAAAACTGTAACTTAGATCTATTCTGTCTCAGGCTTTTTGAATGTCTGTACCTAGCAAAAGAGGACAAAAACTATTAATGTGAAATATAAAATATTAAACTGACAATGAAGCTTGTTAACCACAAGGTTCTTTGGGATTTATCTATTCAGAGTATGCAGGGGTAAAAATGTTTACCTCTCCCCTCTGACTCCTGAAATACATGGCTTTTCAGGAACACTAGCATAATGAAATGGGATTTCAGTCAGGCACCTAATTTAGTGCCTAGAAAGGGGAACAGGTTCTGGTTGTTGATTTTTTTTTTTTTTTAATAGTAAAAAACATTTTTTTGCACAAGGCCAAAATGCTAGTTTCTTTACCAAGGACCTGCATAAGTCTGCTTCAGCTCAGCAGTATGTTCCAAGAGAACTGGACAAACAGTTTTACATGAGAATATTATTGAAATTGATATTGATATTCTCTGAAAAATCTCTTCATGGGACAAGGTTTAGATTTAATCACTGAGCTATTTGCACTGAGGCTGACACTGTAATTAAAGTATCTTTCACAAGATGATAGAAACCAAATCGAATTCTCTAAAAAACAATTAACATCAAGAACCTTCTATAATTTAAACACAAATTTAAAATGAAAACAGCATGTCTCTCCCATTTATCTTTTCCTTATCTGATTGGTTTATGAGCAAATGAAAACGGAAAACAATGACCTAGAAGTGCTCCGGTAAATGCCAAACAGCAATTTACTCTATATACAAATACCAACGAGAGAGCAAGTAATATACTTAAAAAAAAATCTATTTGATGTAAAAACATGAGACAAGAAAAACAGTATGCACCATAACATACATAAAAATGCCACAACACTATTAGATGTGCTGTAGACATAGAAAAGAGGTTGTAGCAGTGCTCAACACAGGAAGAAATATATAACAGAAGCCATAAAGCAGTTTGTACATATAATATATTACATTTCTGAAAGGTCCAGACCTCTAGTTCCAGGCTGTGGTTTTATCTAATAACAGTGTTGGCATAGCTGGTGAATAATTTCCTGAAGCAACAATAAATCTTGTTATTCACCACATCATTTTCTTTGCACAGCCCAATTCTCTCAGCTACATAGATGGCCCATGCCATCCTAAAGTGTTTACTTTACAACTTCAGTAACTGTTAATCAGTCATAGACAAATGTTTGAGATTTATCCTTGTTAACTTAATTTATTAAAGCATTATTTGAAAATACTGCAAACTTCTGATATACTTTCCAGTAGTGTAATAATTATGTTGTAGCCATGATGGTCCAAAAATTATGTAAGAGGAAAGGATTTCTTAGGGCAATATCTTTTTTTGGATCAACTATGTAGTTGGGATAAAGTTAAATAAGCTTTCAAATGCAAGACCTTCTTCCTCAGGTCTCTGGTCACAGGGAGCATTTTTACATGTGCAAGCACCACAGCACCAGGTGCTTTGAAAGGTGCCTGGCAGTGTGATGCTTGCAGTTGTATAAGCAGTGAAATGTGTGTTAGCGCACAGAAAATGATGGCAGTGAGCTTTTAAACTAAAGCACCTTCAAGGTGTTTTAATTCAAAACTGCACCGCCTCCATTTTCTCAGTGCTGATGCACATTTTGCCGCTTATACAACTGCATGTGGTGCAGCGCAGTGCATGTCAGCTCTTGTGCAGAGCAGACTTGGTTAATCGAGTCTGCTCAGGAGTGGCAGATCTCTAGCACATTGTACAATGAAAAAGTATGTGTATGCCAGGGAGCCAGGTATTGTATAATAAAAAACACCAGAAGGGACAGAATGAGAAATGTTTTAAGGGGATTTGCAGAAGTAAAGAAGCTGATTACTGAGAGATCAAGGCCTATCAAAAGGGAAGAGGGCCATTCTCCCTTTTCTGTATAGAAATAATTCAGTTGTTGTTTAAAATACAATGTACCAATATGTTTAGTCTTCGTTTTTTAGTGTGCAGCCAGATTGAGAAATTTTTTTTCCCCAAGTTTGCCTTTTAAAAGTGTTAAGTAGAGAGGAAAGAGAGAAAGTCATATTGTCATTAAGATCCAAAAACAAAATAGTGATGAAACCATCAGAAAAAGGTGGAGTTATAGGTATCCTCAACCATCAAGACTACATCAATGAAGCCAACAGACAAGTGTCTGACACCAAATGCTATAAAGAACTTGGGGAATATCCCACAGAAGAATTTGCTTGGAACTGGAAGATGTCATCAAATCTTTCCCATACCAGGTTTAGGAAAAGCTACTTCCACCTATTCCTCACTCTGCCATGCCAGGAATATGCTCCCAAAGATCCACAAACAAGGTAACCCTGACAGAGCTATCATATCCAATTGTGGGACCCTGACTGAAGAGCTATCAAGATTCATAGAAACGACCCTGAAACCACTTGTCACTAAAAGAGCAAGTTTTGTACAAGGCACCAGACTTCCTCAACAGAACATCAGCCACCTCCCTGAGAAGGCCATTCGTGCATCCAGACTATACACTAACATTGCACACCATGAAGGCACAGCTCTCTGCCTGAAATACCTTAAAAAACATGAAGTATACAGATTGCAACAACATATTACGTATTGGATTTCAGTATCCTCATGCTCAAAACAAATCTACTAACACCTTCCAAATGTAAACTTGGGAACATAGCTACACAGGGTGGGAGGAGATGGGAGATAGTGGGGGTGGGAGAAAGGCAGTCTGGCAGCCTCCTGGGAAGCTGCTGGAGTGCCCCTGCCTCCTGGCCAGGGCCAGTGCAGGCAGGCTTCAGCCTTCCTACCCAACAGGGCCTGTTGGGTTCATTGGTACTCTAACTCATGGCACTTTGTATAAAGCACCATAAATTGAAGCACCTCCCCAACAGGCTGCCTATATACCTGTAAGTACCCTGTGTGCCTGCTGCCCCGGGGATTTCTCTCACCCGCACTCCTCTGCTGTGTTTTATTATGCTCTGCTTTGCTCCCTGAGATATGAGACCTCAGAAAGAATGTGTTACATTCAAAATCTTTTCTAACTGTATCTACATAGTTAATCCAGCACGAGATATGGCCCTAAGAAATCCTTGCCTCTTTCATGATATTTCTATGAGACTTAATTACTCAATACATTTTGTGACTGGATAGTACAAATGTAGATTGTAAAAGATTTTTAGTAGTAATGTTTTTGTGTATGTGCATATATATATATGAAGATTCTGGACACTTTAAAGCTATAATTCCATGTTTTTGGGATAACCCAGTCTGTTCTAACCAGAAATCTCAAAGCCGCTAAGTCTTGTTACGTGAAAAAATTCTCTCTCGCATACCACTAAGCACAATTCCACAAATGCCAGTCTATTGGCTTGAACACTAGTTTGAGCAGAATAAATACAAAACTGGGTATGTAGAGGGGAGAGAGTTGTGCTGAGAAGCAATGACATGGAGTTTGATACAGTGGGGAAAATGGAAATGAGAGAGAGCAGTTGGACTGATGCGTAAGGAAGCTGATCTTTATGACAGAATTTGTAAGGACAGGATGATGATGCTATCAGTGTAAGACAAGAGAAAATGAGTGGAACTATAGCAAAATAATGCAATGAATATGTGTGTTAATTACTGGTGAAGAGAAAATTCATTATTCATCGAGGTGACTTGTTTCATCTACCTTTTTTACTCAAGTACCATTTCCTGTTCACTCACATTTTCCTTCTTAAATATGGACCACATTTTGATATCAATAAGACAAGCAACATTTACATAGAACTCAGATCAGAATATAGTTTAGTGACTTTTAATATAGGTATACAATTTAATTTGTGACATGCTAAGATAAGGGAAACAACTGAAAGGACAATTTCAAAAAAGAAAACTTTAAAAAGTGAAAATAAAGATAATAATGGTAAACATCTTTACGCAAATGATGATGCTACAAATATTTCTCCCTTTTTGTCATCTCAGTTCAAGTACACATTCATTTAATGCACTGTTATCGTTCTGTGAAATCAGTCAACACACGGCAAACTCTAAACAGCTATAAAGTAAGACAATTAAGTAAGATTCAGTAAATCTTATCTATAATTGCAGAGATTCTAATTACAGTAGAACACTGAGCAACCATACTAATTGGATCTGACTCCAGTGTAGTTTAGGAAACCATGTAGGTAATCAGTATCTGTATGATGTGACTGTTGCTGCTGCATGTTACTGTTGCAGTACAGGCATGTCAACACCATTGCAATATTAGCCTTATGTCCTCCATAAAGAGTTAAATTTACAGTGATTTAGCTCCTTTGTTCCTGCTACAGGAGCCTACAGAGGTAACAGTTTCAGTCTAACACTGAAGTGAGCTCCCTAGAGGCAGCTCCACCTACCCTTTTAAAATGGTTCAAAGTTATAGTCCCCTCTCTCCTTTGTGAGTGGTTAAATGGAAAGAAATGATATGGCTAAAACAATTTGCAACTGATTGGACATGCAGTTGATTGGGGAATGATTGTTTGGCATTCTACTGTAATGTCTAAGAAAATAATAGAAGTGGAAAACAAAGCATAGATCTTAGCAAGTAATGCATCAGCATTCTAATTAGACTTCCCAGTTTTGGAGAAAAGAGATTCAGTTGAACAGACCAGTAGATGGGTGAATAAACTTGGCAGTGCAACACAATGAGCATGCACCTATAGTTCTCACAGTTTATTTTTAGAAGCATTGAGGCCTAGACTCACTTTAGTTAAAAAACAATTGATAAGTAAATTAAAAATTCCTAGTAACTGAACGGATAGTGGAGTATGAACTAAATTCCTGTTAGCTTCAGAGACCAAGTTATACTGGATAACCTGAAAGAGTTGCTGTCGGTGATTTACCAGTATCAAGTAGCTATGCTTTTATACACCACAAATCAGGATATTTCTACTATGTATAGAGTGGCATTATTATAAGCAGACTCTTCCATAGAAAACTAATTCTTAATATATTTCAAAGCAATTGCATCTATTGATTTTAGGCTTTCTTGTATTTTTGAAAATAAAGCAGGTATTGCCAAGTTCTTTTTTATGAGCAGATATTCCATTTGATAAGAAACAGAGCTTGCCTGCTTCATATCATTGAAACATATTATTGCCAAATGCATTCAACTATTTAACCACTTCCAAACATTTGTACTGTGATTATCTATGTCTCATGTATAGGGAAATCACACAGCAGTCAAAATATTTACTTAGTGCTCTGTCAGTTCAACTATCCTACTCCCAAAGCAGTCCCCAGAAATTTGTGCAATTAAATATGTTGCTCAGTTTAACACCTTCTCCAAAACATACTACTGGATAAGAGGATGGAAAGAATAATAAAATAATTTCCACTGTTGCCTCTTCGAAGAACCAGGAAGCTAAGACACAGAACTAACAAAAGAAGAAAGCTGTTTACCTCTCCTCATCTGTCCATACCCTAGTGAGCTCCAGCTCACAAATGCTTATGCCATATATATCTCTTATTTAGTTAATCTATAAGGTACACATTTACCCAGCATTGTACTTTATACATATCATTTTTTAATTCCATCCAGTTCATTTCAGATAATTTTTCTAACTGATGACGGTCATTTTGGGCGTGTCTACAACTATTTACACATGTCTAAGCTTCAAGTGCTTGTGCTGACAGGAAGGAGACTGGGGGAACTGGGTTTATTTAATCTAGAGAAGAAGAGAATGAGAGGAGACTTAACAGTAGCCTTCAAGTACCTGAAGCAGGGTTCAAAAGAGGATTCATAGATTGTGAGGTTGGAAGGGACTTTGGAAGATCATTGGGTCCAGCCCCCTGCATCAGGCAAGAAAGACAACTGGTGTATTAAACCCCCACACATTTAAAAATGGCTGCAGGATGCTTTAACTAAAGCTAATTCAACAAACTTTAGTTAAAGCAGCCCAGCAACCATTTTTAAACCTGAAGAGGCTTATACACATGACACTGTGGTGGCACTGTGGTGAAGTTAGAGTTCTTTAATTAAAATGTGGAGCAGACTCAATTAATTAATCTGTTCCATTGCATTCTAATTGGAATGTGTAGGAGCATGTGTACAGGCACCTATTGATTTTAGTTTCCCACACATTCAAATTAAGGGACTAAATTAAGCCACTATACAGTATATGTGTGCCTGTCTGGATAATTTTGCCCAACAATATTCATCATTGCCCAAAAGTCAAACTGGAAGAAGGTTTCTTAGTGGGGCATGCTGGCTTCAGTACTGTTTAATCTTCATTAATAACTTGGAGGATGGAACTTGAGTGACATTTACTAAATTTGTAGCTGAGACCAAGCTGGGAGGGAGAGTAAGCACTTTCCAGAACAGGATTAGGGTTCAAAGGGTGTATCTACATGTGCCTCTTTTAAGAGGGCTCAGATTAGAATTGACATTTTTAGGCTACATAAAGAAGGTATCAGATTTAGGTGTGAATAGCTAAATTGAATTAGCACACGTACCGATGCACTACTGCACATTAAGACAGTGTGCATCAATGGATGTGCACTAATGCAACTTATCTGTGCCTAAATTTGGCTCAATTCTTGGTGTCCCCCAGTCTGGCAGCCAGATCATCTCTAGGGAGGACCAAGCCTTGTACCTCCCAATGCATTCTCCTCATGTGTACGCTGTGCTGCTTTGTTCATCCATTTTTTGGACAGAGTTTGGGACAACTTCCCGGTGTAAGGGTGAGAAAGACCAACTAGGAGCCATGCTCTTTTTAACCTGCTGCTCATAAACAGGGAAGAATTAGTGAAGAATATACAAATGGATTGTAACTGGGACAGCAGAGATAATTCAGGGGTGGGCAAATTGTGGCCCAGGGCTGGATGCGGCCCACCAGGCCATTCTATCTGGCCCTCAGGTCTCCTAAAAAATTTAGAAAATTAATAATTATCTGCCCCGGCTGCCTGTCATGTGGCCCTCGATGGCTTGCCAAAACTCAATAAGTGGCCCTTCACCTGAAATAATTTACCACCCCTGAGATAACTGAACTAAGGATCCTAAGGATAGGAAGAAAGGACCCTGGACTTCAGAAAAGCAGCCTTTGACTCACTCAGGGAACTGTTATACAGGATCCTCTGGGAGGCCAGTCTGAGGGGGAAGGGAGTCCAGGAGGGCTGACTATATTTTAAAGAAACCTTACTGAGGGATCTGGAATGAACCATCCCAATGCACAGGAAGACTAGCAAGCATGGCAAAAAACCAGCTTGGCTTAGCAGGGAAATCTTCAGTGAGCTAAAACACAAAGGGAAGCTTACAAGAAGTGGAAACTTGGACAAATTTCTAGGGAGGAGTACAAGAGTCTAAGTTAGCTGATTTCAGAAAATGTGCTAATTTAGATCAAAAAGGGGTTAACCCCACCTAGAAAGTTGTTAACGTGATCTTGTGAATACCTGCATGCCTTCACACCACAGCCCTGGGTCTGGAAAAGTCCAGACACTTGCCCCAGCCCCAGCCCCAGCCCTAAGGCTGTGCTATTCTCACCTGCTTGATTCTGATTGGGCGATTTTAGCCTCCTGACCAGGCAATCCCATACTCCTTCAGACCCATCAACCCAACCCACAGATATGTCAGCCCTCCCCAGGACTACCTACTTCCTCTACTGCCAGACCCATCAGACCCCCCCGCTCACCCTAAGTTATCTCTCTCCCCCTCTCACTCTAAATTACCTTGAGCTGCAATCATTGCTCTCAGCAGCAGAAAAAAAGATAGTACATGCTTCTTCCAGGAGTGGCAAATGGATGTATGAACTGTGGTCAGTCTAAGTTTAAGTGGCTTAAAATAAGCTGTCTAAATCTAAATGATGTGTGGTGAATGTTTGTTTGCACCCAGAGAAGTTAGGAAAGCTTAGAATGACAGAGAAACTAAAGTCAAATCCACACATGGACTTATGGGTTATTGCATGGCCAGATTTAACTTTTGGTCACACTGTATCTGGACACAATTAAGCCTAAATTTGGGGTGCCTGGTTGTATCTAAGGCCAGGAGAGAGAGACACATGCCATGTCAGCAATTCTATTGGCTTTCTCAAGATCCCTCAACTCAGTCTGCTAGCTGTCATGAGTCCCATTCCTGGGTGTCTTTCTCCATCAATTGCATATGAAAAATGTAGGCATCTGATTTGGTATGAATTCCACTCTGGAAGCTGGGCATCTAAAAATTAAGTAAGACAATGCTGAGCATATCCCCACTTACATTGATTTATAGATCTGGCCCTAAATAAATCAGCTTCTTTTCTAGGGCAGGGTGGTACATGTGCCACAATTAGTATGGGCAGCCTGCATGTGTGGCATGAATCAGGCAAGGAAGCAGATAGGCAGAACAGTGGCAGATAGGACAGGAATGAGAAAGCAGAGCAGCAGATTAGGAAGGGAGCATAGGACATGAAGCAGGAAATAAAGCATCAGACCAGGCAGGGGGCACAGGTCAGGGAGCAGAAAGTAGAACAAAGTGGCTTGATGTCAGGCATTCTGTTAGTGGTGGGATCTTGGCTTCAGAATTCACCCTGGTGTTTTTCATGTAGGTTCTCATCCATCATTTGGGTATTTATTGTCTGGCTGATTAAAACAGAAACCTTTTTTAGTTACTTGCTTTGGAAAGCATATAGTACATTTTTTTTACTACGCCACTATTTTTCTCACCCTGTCCTTTAGCAGCTGAAGAGGCTTAGTTTCCATCCTGTCAGCTTTAGCATGCGAGTTGCTGCCCCACATCCTTTTGATAAAAATGGATATGAATACAACTTCTCTTATGGCATCTGAACCCCTGCTGTTCCAGCCCAGCCATACAAGAGCTACCAACTGAATCATGTTGAAAACTAAGCTATTCCACTCACTTTAGAACTGGCTGTCGATTCTGTTAAGCTCGTATAAAACTGAAGCTTGTTCAAAGCTGCCAACATCTTCAAAAATCAATCTCTCTGACTTCAACCTTTGGAAAGCACAGTACTTATTTGAAGGTTGACTGAATACAGAATTAAATACATACGGATAAATGAGAATGCAGCAAAACTACAAAGGTGCTTTAATTAAACAACATAACACAATACATACTTTCCTTAGTAATTCTGCTATTAAATCATAGTACAGAGTTCTGATTTTCTAATGTAATAAACATGAACACGATAGATGTAACAGCCTTTTCAAGCTGTTCATTGTTCTGTATCTTTTACTCTTGTTTTCTATTTTACAAAGAAACTTACAAGTTATAATGTTAAAATGATCAGGGACCAGGTTAATTGCTAGTTACTGCATAAAGACAAAGATAATATCAGGGTCCTTGGGTTATGACTATCAGTGAGCATTGGTTTCAGACCGCTTACAAAAGAACTACTAGTCATGCACTTAGCGCTTTTTCCGACTGAAAAGGGATACATGAATTATATCAAGTTACCATTATGAAGATGCCCATATTGAATTCCTTATTGAACCTTCCATCTGGTATTCTGTGCAACCCCATGACTTTTTTGTCTGGGAAGTTGTGCCTGTCTTTATTTTGTATTATGCAAATCTCGAGACACTGTTCTTCAGGGGCAAAACCGTGGCCCATATCATACAGTATGAGCATATGGGTCTTTGAAATGCATGCAAGGAGCATAGGTGAGATTCAGAAACCCTGCTCCCCAAATGTTTCTGTGTACTGGAGCACAGGAAATCTACACACAACAGAACTTCATGTTGCAAAAGACAAGTCTTTTAAAAATCACTTTCCTCTTTTCTCTTCTGCTATCATGGTATGGTGCCAGTTAGGTAGCTCTGAGGTCAATACATAAGTAAAAAGGAGATTATTTTGATTGTTGGTTCCTGATAAAATAGAAATTAGTTTCTATAAATTGGCTCATAATCATTGTATGGGTCTTCTGGGATCCACAGTTACTGAAGTTAATTGTAACTGTGAAAAGGAATTTGTTTCTCATCTGTAGTCGTGAAACATGTCTCCCTTACCTAAAGATAAGATGTCATGTATCAGTCACTTGGGAATCATGCTAGAAGCTCCAGAAGTTCTCCAAAATGGGAGAATTTCCACAAAGATGAGTTTTTTAATCAATTGATTGAATGACTCTCAGCAGAGAAGCTAAGGAAAAAAGTTAAAATGTGTTCGGCTCCAAGCTAGAGTAAAGAACAAGATTTCAAACAATCAATGGTCCTATCAAACTCCAGACAATTGATGACAGGGCTTTCCAGCATTACTCACACAAATATTATTTGAAATTAAAAGGAGTAAAGAATTGGTCCCTTGGGGCCTGGCATTTCTCTCTCCTGCCTTAGCGTGCTAGAATCAGATCCTGCGGGCCTGGCTCACCCTTTGCCAGCCTTCTGCATGTCAGGATTGAGTCCTGGGGTCTGGCACTGACCCAGCCTGGCCCAGAACACTGCCAGCATGTGCCTGATCCCAGCACACAGTGCCTGGGGCTCACCATGGGTCCAGAATTTTGGCGGTGGAGAAGCGGTGCCAACAATCTTCTGATGCCAAATTTCCAGACCTGTGGGGAACCCCATTGGCCAGATGACAGAGAGCCCAGGGTCAGATCTGGCCCACCAACAAGGGGTTGAACACTCCTGTGTTAAGCTTTTTAATTTATAGTCTGTTGCTCACTGTGTGATCTTATTGGGACAGAAAAACCCCAACACATAAAAACTATTGTGTACTGCATACACATAGGGGAACAGAAATAGGGCATTCTTAGCTTTGGAACTGTGTGATTTTTCAGCGCTTTATTGTATAAACTTAATGTCCATCTAAAATATTTTTGGTGGAATTTACTAGTTAGTTAATACTCCATACCCACTAGCTGAAGAACTCCCTGCCTTGCAAGATATGCCAACCTAGTATGGCACCAATTCATTTTTAGTTTAAAAATCAGAAAGATATTGTAAAGTCTGTCTCTCCATGATTTTGGAAATGTTTTCCTCTTCTGAACTAAATTAGTCAAAACTTACTAGCTTTCAGAAACATTCTTTCTTGGAATTTGGGGAAGAGAAAGGCCAAAGATTTGAGCTATGACTGTATGTGTTACATTTTGATTTGCATTGGCAGAATTTGTTTAAGGCTGTAGGCAGTTTATTATATTGTATCGTCATTGCACTTTTTAACAGTAAGCTCTGATATTACCACAAAAATATCAAAAGCAACTGGATGAATATTTGTAATAAAAGACAAAAAGGAGAGAAAGACCTCAGTTTCCCCACTGAGGAGTTTTGTAGCTTTTGACAAGTCATTTACTGCAAGTCTTTACCTTAGTTTCCTTTCCTCAACTGAAAAATAGGGGATAGTAACTGTCACCTTTCTGTCTCACAGGGCTATTTTAATGAATGGTTTGAAGGTGAAAAAGTTATTGATTAGTTGTAATATTAAGTGACCATGTTTCATGTTTAGGAACCCAGAGGAGTCTTTTCCGCTGAGTTATCTATATTGCTCCATTCCACGCTGACAACCTGTCTCCATTGTTTCTTCCTTCAAACAATCTACATAAATTATTCCCTCTCAAACAAACAGACAACATGTAGGATGAAATATTCCTGGAGGGCTACTGTAATATTAATAACAGCAACATTTTGCCTGAATCACTGCAGGTAAACTACATAGAAAAGATGCAGAAAAAAAAATTCTCCAATGCATACACCCTGGAATAAGGGTTTATACCCTGAAGTAAAGGCATAAAAGGCAGGCCAGCAGTACCTACTTTTTCTTAATACAAAAGGAGCATGGTTGGGAAGAATAAAGTGTAGTCAGGCTCTGATCACAGGCAGGTGCTGAAAGGAGTACATGACATGCTGTTAAGCCCACTCATCACAACGCCCATCACCCCCAGGCAGAACGCCTCCAGCTTCTGGTAAAGAACAGATTTGATTGCACAGCTCCAGCTGTAAAAGCTGCAATAGAACATTCTGGGTTTTCGTAAAAGCAACCCTTCTTACTAGTCAATATAATCATAAACATCAACAAGATCTCATTTAAGGACCATTTATGTACAATAATGGGAAAATGATTACATCCCCCCAAATCCGTCAACATAAATAATAGATGCTCCCACTCTCAGGCCATTGTTGCCAACCCTTAGCGCTGAACAAAGAAATGAATGTTTACAGTGAGCATAAAAAAGCCCCAGAAGGGATTGACTTTTATGGAAATGAAAATGATACTTACTGGTGCTGTCATTTGATTAGTTATTTTATCTGATAATATGGCCACATATATGAAAGGAAATGATTACAAAGTAAGAGATTTTTTTTTTTTGATTTTGAGATCTTTTCATTGGCTTTAAATAAGCTCATCATGGGCTAACAAGTTTGGAAAGAATGACCAAGAAATAGCTCCACATCAGTGTGTTTTTGGCAGCTGCCACAGCCATGGCTATTTACTCATCTTGATCTTTCTGTTTCCCTAACTGATCCTTCAGCAACACTCCACTGCAAGGGTTTCCCTGTAATCTTTAAAAATTTCTGATAGTACTGGAAGTCATACTCAGATCAAACTTATTGCAAAAGCATAATTATCCAAACTTACAGAGACCCTAGAGGCAGAAGCAAAAACTCATAGATTTTCATAAAGCTCATACATAAATGAGTCTAAAAATCTTGTAAGATGTTGAGTGCTCTGAGTGAGATTTCTGCCACTTTCTCATCCTTTGTACTCCAGGTAAAAAGGCAGCATGGAATGAAGAAGGCCTTAGAGCTCTGGTTTCACTTAGAGACCTGAAATTTCCTTATATGCAGATACTGCAGACAAAGCCAGGTGGCTGATTTCCAAGGGTCCCTTTGAAAGCCCTGTAGAAAGAACTGCCCAGCAGATTGACAGTCATGGGGGAAACTGCACTCTGAAGTGTCAAAGAAATTCCAGAGTGGCATGGCCCATACAGCAGCATGAGTAGGCTGCTGTAACCAAGACAGGCCTTTATGGGCTGTCTTACCTGTGGCAGGAGCCTCTTCAGTTCCTAGAACAGCAATCTTAACCCTCTGTCCCCATCCTCTGCAAGTTCTGTCTGAGTCTCTTACAGAACTTCGCCTTTCTCTCTGATTCAGCAAGAATTTAAATGCATGTTTGTATATAAGCATGGGAGCAAGGCCACAGAATTTTATATAAACAATTTTATTATATAAGTTCAATGAGAAAATGCCAATGAAAAGCTTGCCTGGAAGGTGAATGACAGATGGCCCTAGACTGAGAATTCATGTGCTAAATGTTAATACATTTTTAACTGTTTATAAACAATATGATCAAATAGCACTGAAAAATCTACTGGTCTTCTTCCAAGTTTTCTACAGGGCTTTTTCAGTATTTTACTCTATTCTAGTAATGGATACAGAATAAGAGGCCAAGACCAGAAACATGTTATTGGTATTAAATCAAATCTTTTTCCTACCATAACAATTCTAGCTTGGTTTAGTGCCAAGTCCTATATAACTGAGGCATGCCTTTCTGTTAGCCATAAAGTGACTGCTAATGAAGCCCTTAAGGTTAGCTATTAGAACAATCTCCAATTATAATGAATACATTAGCCTGGTAATTAAATATTATTATCTTTTCTACACAGCAGGCAGAATTGAAAGCACCTTTCTCTTCTTGAGACTGCCTAATAATATCACTGTAAAAAAGCAGATCAGATAGTCTGACAGTTCATACTACTATAGGTAATTTGAAATCAATAGTGCTACAGAAATTATTTACTGCCTGGAGTATCTGGGTCCTGATTTCTTTTCAAAATGTTAAAATCCAGTCAAATTTTACAGTATTATTCAAGAGCTAATTATGGTTTAAAAATGGTTCAGAAGGACTGACATATAGGGTCAGACCACGTCACTCCATGGCTTGAAGTGTAAAAGAACATAGTTAGTAATGCTTTGGCTCCTCTTCACTCCCCTGCTTATCAGCCCTTTAGTGGTATGTTAGAGAAGTGCAAGGAATTGACAAAAGTCACTTCCATGTAGTGATCCCTGGTAACGTCTCTGACAGCCAAGAGCTCCCAAATTGACAAAAAAACCAAAGCAAACAAAGATAAAGATACAGGCACCATTTTTGTCATTTGAAAGAAGAGATGTGCAGGCAAGAGATGGTATTAAGTCTTAATGTGTGGCTGTTCGCAGCATGTTCTACTTTAACAGTGCTTAACATTTGAAAGATTTAATATGGTCAAAATGTAATGTAGCTCTACTCAAAAGACTCAAGACAAGAGTAAAAACCAAGGAATAGATCTTCAGATGGTATAACTGAGGATAGCCTCATCAAATTCAATGTGTACCTGAGAAGTGTTAGTGTATGCAATTTGCTATTTTATGCAATGTTAATCGATAAATGATACTACAAGTCAGGGCTGTCCAGCTAGCCTGTTGAACAGCTTGCTTAATTTGTGTCCCACAGGCTCCTACTTCTTTTATATTCTTGGCTTCTTGTGCCTTCCCTCATGAGTCTGGGCAGCTTCCCCTTGGCCATTTCCATCTGCTCCTGCTGCTCTTGCCACATCCCCTTGGGCTCCTGGTATCTTTGGACTCCCCTTCCTTTTTGCAGCTTATGCTTCTTGCTGCCTCCTGATGATGGCAATGAGGCAGTGAAGCCAACAGCTGCTCAGAATTTGGACAGCCCTGCTATATGGGATAGGTAGGGACGTCCCTATTCATGATGGCTGCCTCCAGATTTCACAGTCCTGGAATGGTGCCAGTTGCCATTCCTCTGATTGGCTGAGAGCCCCCAAAAGTCTCCCCCCACCATTGATAGAGCCAATCAGAGGCACAGGCATGGGAGGAGACACACCATGCTCTGGTGTGAAAATGCCTCTCCACTCCCCCTCCCCCTCCCCCTCCTCCCTCCCCTCATGTTTCAGGATGCTAGGGCTTCCCACCTGTGTGTTAATTTCCTCCCTCCCCCACCTGGTGGCTGTTTTTTTGCTTTTTCAGTCTCCACACTTATTTGTGGGGACCAGGCCTTTTCATGGGAGACCTACTAAATTCACAGTTTCTGCAAAAATCACAAAATCATGAATTTGGTAGGCCCCTAGGTACAACAATTCTTGTGACATCACTGGGAGCATGAAACAGAATAGGAACTCAAAGTTGTAAGATGAGATAAGCTATGATCTGGATACTTTGTCAGTGTTGCATCTTACAGAAGAAATCCATTCAGTACCAAAATTAGGGATGGTAAAAGGTGAACCAGCCCCAGGCACCAACTTAGGAGGGAGGCCAGAATTGTCCCTTACTCCCACAACGTCTATGCTCCAGAAGCAAAAGCAGCACCAGGGCAGCAACTGGTACATGGACATTAGTACTGTGCAAAGCAGCTATGTTTCATTTTGGTTTTGGATTCAGCCATTTTGGAGAACAGCGATTCATTTCAGTGTTTCAGATCACTGTTCTGTTTCGATTTGTCTGAATCTGTTTTGGAGTTTTGATGCTGTTTTGGACATCTGGATTGATTGGGGAGAAGCAAGCACAGCCGGGTGGCTGCAGGTTCTCCTTCAGCTCCTCCAGCTGTGCGTGCTTCTGCCCCAGTGGAAGGAGCCATGGGAGAAGTCCCCATGGCTTCCCTGCCCAGCCCCAGCCCCTGCCCTGCCCCAGCCTCCTAGCACTTAAAAAAAAAAAAGCCCAATATTCACCAGCTGCAGCAGTGGTGATTGGGGTGTCTAAGGGCTCATGGCAGAGGGCTCATGCAGCGTGGGCCAGTGGGGAGTAGTGGGGATGCCCTCCCTCACTTGGTACCCACACAGCAGCAGTCACATTGCGTGGGTGCAGCTGTGCCTCACTCACTCAGAGGCCCCACTCACTGCTGCTGCAACTGGTTAGTGCAGGACTTTTTTTAAAAGCAGCAGCAACTGGGGCAACTGGGCACTTGTGGCAGAGCCTCCCATGCACAGTACAGGGCAGCTCGGAACAGCAGAGATCTGTTGCATGGCAGCTGTTGCATTGCTCAGGTGCAGCACGATGCAGGCGACACATGGGTGCCAGGTGGGGGGAGGGGGGAATCCCTGCTGCCTCACGCTGGATGGAGGGGCTCTGCCACGAGCCTTCAAAGGCTCCAATCACTGCTTTTTTTTAAGAGTGCCAGGAGGCTGGGGCTGGGCAGAGCAGTCATGGGGGCTTCTCCTGCAGCTCCTCTGGCTGCGTCTGCCTCTCCCTGGGTGGGGGGAGCCATGGGAGAAGCCCCCACAGCTGTCCTGTCTGGTCCCACCCCCCGACCTGGCCCTAGCCTCCCAGCACTTTAAAAGGAGGGCTGCAGGGCTGTGCTGCACTATTCCCAGGGGGCGCCTCCGAAACATCCAAAACATTTCCAAAATGTTTTGGATAGTTTTGTTTCATTTTGGAGATGTTTCTGAGCCTTCCATTTCATTTTGGGTTTGGTATTTCAGGCATCAAAATGGGCCAAATCATCTCTGCAACAAAATGAATGCCAAAATTTCACACAGCCTAGTGGGCTTCCTGCTGCTGCTTTCAGAGAAATGCTGAAGTGGGCAGAGATTATGGTAGGAACAACAACACTGCAGCGGGGGATTGTTTTGGAGTTCCTGGCAGGAGCAACAGTCCTGCATCCCCCTTTCTTCCACCCTCAGAACCTGTGCAACCCATCCCCATCTCCAGCTCTTGGAACCCTGTGTGCCCTCCCCACTCTTCCACAGGGTTATCCCTACTTTTTACCCCTTTGAATCTGTTGAAAAATAGGATTGCGTTGATACTGCATATAAAAGTGAGGATTACCACTGAACATTTTCAAGTGGCCACTATTTCTTCCTTCAGACTTTCCGATTTGTTGGTAGCAAAACCACAATAAAACAACAGGATATGCGATAAACAGAGTGCTTGTTCTATGCCTTTGCTGACAGTCATTTGTCATGCACCTCTCCTGTTGCCTGTTCTATTTCAAATGTCTTGAGAGGAGAATTCATTATAAAAAGTAAAAGAAAAACACAACTAAAGAACACTTGTTTTTAGTGCTCTCCTTTCCTTATTCTATCCTTGCATAGTTCTAAGGCTGATTTTACATCATGTCAGTCCCTGTAAATTCATCACTATGTAAATACAAGTGAAGAAACCAGAAATTATAAGCCACATAGATGAGGATACCGCTATATTTTGTCTCCCTTATTCATATTAGTGAAACCAAATTCATCCTGCAGATAGAAAACCCAAGGCAGAAATGTGCAAACCTTTTCTTGAGATTTGCATAAAGTCAGTTTTCTTCCTCTATTCTACAAAACCCAGAGGCTGAATTGATAGACTTTGATGGGCTGCTTTTTCAATGAAACTCTAACTAACAAGAGTGATTTCTTTTGGTCCTGTGAACATGTCCAAAAAACATATTATTCTTTGCTTCTCTGAAACAGTTTAAAAGGCAGTTTTCTCCTATGCATTTCTTTAACTAAGTAGAACTATTGTATAAAAAAATTAATGGGACCAAAATTCTCAGAAGCAGATGGAGATAGAAACTGCCCCCTGTCTGGATCAGCTTCAGTATGAAGGGACAAGACAAGACCACCCGATATTAGTTTGTAGTCTAATAGAATTCTCCCTGAAAGGTGGAAGATATAGTTCAAATATCCTAAGACATAGGAGGGACTAGTATTTTGCTTTCCTATATCCTGATGGGAGGGGGGCCAGTGCGGACCATCTAGGTGTGGGCAGGTGTTTGACATTTTCCTGAGTGACTGCAACAGAGCTCTTGGGTAAAAGATGGCAGCTCCTCCAGCCATGTTCTGTGCAGGTTTACACGTGATCTGAGAATGTCTACCAGGTTTCGTCTTGCAAGTCAGACGTGCAGGCAAATGCTCTATTTTATGATTCCTGCTAAAAGTTAAGGGAAAGCTAGCAGTTCAGTGGTGTCAGAGTTTATGGCTGTCTAAAAGCAAATGGCCAAAACCTGAGTAATAATGGTCTACAAATTCATAACAGAAATGTACTGAATGCTAATGGTACCTTCAGCTCCCTTGTGAATCTATCTTACTGTGACTTTACCAAAGTCACAGGCCTATGAGTAATACAGTAATGCAGCAATCAGAACACAACCCCAATCACATTTGTAATACTTTTACCCAAGCAAGCAAGAAATTAGTAGAATTAAATAAATACAAGAGAGGAGAAGCAATTCATTAGTGGTGACAGGAATGGTGGAATACAGGGAAAGGAGGGATTGGAAGAGATTCAATTGCAATGAGTTAAGGAGGGGATAACTTGTAGGGTGGGATTTTAAAGGGAGGGGGGAACTATAAAACACTGGTGTCTGCTGGGAACAGAGTATACCAGAAGAAAAAGAAAATACAGGTGAACCAGAAGTCATTAGAATGTACTGGGGCTCATGGAACAGGCCTGGGAGGAGTAGAAGGAATATTAGGGTATCCCGTTTATTTCAGGCAGAAGGTTGTAGAGGCTGGAATATATCATTCAACATGACTCATTTATTTAAAGAATGATGTGTCTTTTTCTTTTCTCAAGCAGTTTTTTTTCTGAGAATTAATTTACCAAGTTCTAGGTCAGAGAATGTCAGATAGTACTGGATACAGGAGGAGGCAGGAGGTACTGCTAGACTGCCTTGGGCAGGAAGGACTGGGGCTTTCTGCAAAGTACCAGTAGGAACTGTAGAAGAACATTGTTGCACAGTTTGGAGATGGAAGACAGCACCCCTCTCCAGAGGAATCTGTCCCACTTAAATAATGAATATTTTTCAAAGGCAACTGGTGCATGGAGGTACACATGCCCCTTCCCTGAAGGGGCTGATGCCCCTCCAATGGCCAACACTGATGCTGTCAGTAGGGCTGGTCCCCCCCCCCGACAGGGCTGCCACTGTCAGTGGCTTCTGCGGGTGCTGCCCCAGATTCAGGAGGCACTCATTAACGTTTTCTTTTGATTTCAAGCTACATTTTTATGTGCACATACAGAACTGGGCTTCAGAATCCCTTCTCCTGAGAGGGCAAAATTAGAAATTAGACTTTAAAAAATCACTTGACTTTAAATAAATAAAGATCTAATTATAATAGAGAGAGAGGCAAGGATTTATTAGGGCGGTATCTTTTATTGGAACAACAATGTAGTTGGGATAGTTAGGCAAGCTTCCGAATGCAAGACATTCTTCCTCAGGAAAATATTGAAGGAAGAAAGTCTTGCATTCAAAAGCTTGTCTAACTTTGTACCAATTACTGGACCCAGTTGGTTCCATAAAAGATATAATTCTAAGGAATCCTTGTCACACAATTTCTGAACCAACGTGGCTACTGATGATTTCTGGACCATCATCAATCTTATACTATGATTTTAATAATAATTGTATTTTGGCATCTCCCTCACAGCTTTTGAACTTCAATGTTAGCAATGCTGAAAATATTGTATTTTCTTTGATGATCACTGTGCATGAGCCCAGGGGAAAACAGAACTGATCTCCTTACATTCAAATTCTCAGAATAAGTAGAAGATATTACTGACAACTGGAGCCTGTTCTTCTCAAAGAATTCAGGTGTCATTCTGTTGATGCTCTTACTGATAGACAAAAAGACTCCAGAGTAATGCTTCTTTCTATTCAAGTTGGCCCTAACAACATATTTGTTAAGAAAGATTCAGGTGCACCCAAATGTTCCAGGAAGGAATTGAAAATGGAACATTGTTGCTGCTGTAATTTATTAAACTGTGTACTCTTTTGTGCTTTCCATGCTAATTACTTATAATAAGTTCCAGGAATTAAAGGACTTTAGTATCTATTCATTAATAGTTTAACTGTAATTGTAATAAAATTGGGAAATTGTGCAGCTGGCTTTAAATTATTCACCACAGTTTATAGACACGTACGAAAAAGTTAAAAAAATTAAAATGTTATGACTAATTTTCTATCCATTGAGTTTCGATCCTTCTATAATTCTGATGTCTGTCACCACTGGACATGTTTATGTGTTCATTAATGTGCCTTTGCTACTGTGCATTAAGTTTAGTACCTCTAATATGACATACATAAAGGTACATTAGCCTGCACTTATGCACAGTAGCAAAGGTGAACTGTTTTTCTGTGACATTTAATGTGCAGTAGACTAATTCTACTTTGCATTAGCAAGTTTTTTGCTATGACGCGTTAATACGCAGTAGAATAGTCCACTGTGCATTATGGCATCTCATGTAGATGCAGCCACTGTGTAGTACCTGTGGGCAAGTGCCATCCTTCAAATGACAAACACTATACCTTTCTTTGACAGACCCAAACACTTTTTATTACTTAGGCAGCAGGTACTCAATTAGAGCAAGATTTTAAGCATGTGTAGCATATGAGCCACTTACATAATTTATGCTATTTAACAATCTGTGGAGTCTTATCTATAAACACAGAGACTCCCAAATGATTTACAAAGCAAGCATGTGCCCTGTTTTAGAGTAATTTGCCCTTGCTTGGCAAAAATGTTTATCAAAGAGCATGAGTACTATGGTTTAGAGTCTGCAGAAATGAGACTTTGGAGACACAACCACAAACATACACATTTCACTTCTTATAGTGGTGGGCTGCATAGACTAAACATATTATCAGAAGTGGTTTTGGTAGTATTTTTTTTGAGATGAAGACTGCTGACTGGCCTGTCCCCTTCTGTTCTTTTAGCAAACTCTCACATAGCTATACTGACTGATTGATATATGGCTACAAAACTGTTTGTTTGTATCTACCAAGGTTTTCTTAGGCAAAGGACAAACCTGAGGTGTTATATCTGCCCAGGTATTAGGGGTATGTGAAATGAGACGCATTCAATTTGGATTGGGCCCAAATCGGAGACAGTGATTTGATTTCTTGATTTGGATCACTGTCCTGATTTGATTTAGCAAAATCCGAATCTGAAGATTCAATGCTGATTCAGACAATCAGTGATTCAGACATAGGCACAGCTTTAAATGTTTTTTCTACATACCTCAAGGTAGCAGGCGCAGCTCGTGAACACTGCAATGATGGGGCAGATGGAGCATTCTGCAGGAACACGGTGGGGGGACGTACTTCCAGTCCACTTCCAGGTCCGCCACTGAGCATGCAAGGCACCCCGCCCACCATGCCCTCAGCTCAGCGATCGGCCACAGGGGGACCCCGGGTGCCACCTGGACCTAGGAGTCACTAGTCACCAAGCCGAGGAGGCTTGTGGGGGGGACCCAACGTGCTCCACAGTGGGCCTGGAAGTGAACTGGAAGTGCTCTTGTGAGATGCTCCATTCGCACCCCCATCTCAGCATTCACGAGCTACCTGCTACCTTGAGGTATATAGAAAAAAGGTTGAAAGCTGTGCCTAAGTCCGAATCATCGAATCTTTCTGAACCTCTCCAAATCGATTCAGAGGGTTCTGATTCAATTCAAAGAGATTAAAGGGTCTCCCAGTTGGATTCAGATTTAGACATTCGGCCACCAAATACGGCCGAATCTCCACTGAATCGAATCAGCGATTGAAGTGTCACACAGCCCTACCAGGTATTTCTATTCCATATCAAATAACTCCATTTCCTTAGTCTGCAGGAGTGAAAGGTTCAGAAGCAGGATTTCAGGAATCATTAAAAGTATATCTGAGAAACTAAATGCAAATTCTATTCTCTGGAGCCCTCACAAAGGGTACTTCAGACTTTTGAGAAATATTGCTGGTAGAGACTGTCAAAAAAAGGAATTACTGCTCCACAGGAAATTCTAAATTTTTAAGCTGAGTATTTGTTGCACATCTGATCAAAAAACTGAAAATGCCAGCAGACTGGAAATTCTGAAAATGTTCCATTCCAAACCATCACAACATTTTGTTTTGAGAAGGCTGGCTTGCTTTACTTTGAAATAATGAAATGTAAAATATTATAATTTATATCAAGGGTTGACAACATGCAGCCTATGGAGAGATTAAACGTAGCCCACCAAACTGAAGTGGCAGTGGCAACTGGCAGTGGGGAGGAATGAACAGTGGCCTACCTGAGGCCTAAGCTGCATGAATTTGTTCTGTCATCACTAAATAGTTGCCACTCCTGGATATAGGCATTAATCATAACATATAAAATATAACACAAAATTAAATAAAACAATAATTACACTAAAGCTCTTTACCTTACTGAAGCAAAATGTTTTTATAATTAAATGAAATGAGGAAACTGAAAGCATTTATTTTGAGTTTTTGATTGTTGCAATCATTACATCTCTGAGAAATATTCCAGTTTCAATTAAGATACATTTTCTATGACAAACTCTTTCACTGAAAAATTTTCAATCAGTACCAGTTACAATTTCTACCCTAATATCACAGAGGCATTTGTTACTATTGTTTGTATCACATGTATTCAAACATTTAAATTCAAGAAAGGCCTCAGGTACAACTAACCCATGCCGTTTGCTGGCAACCTGAATAAGCCCAGCCTGTCATCTGAAACAGAACCTGAGGATTAGGCTTCTGTCATCTGCTACATAGGACGTGTCTCATTGTAAAGGACATGATTCTGAGAGTTGCTGAGCTCCTGAACCTTTTAAGTACGAGTAGAAGTGATAAGCCATTCCAGGATCATAGAATCATAGGATTGGAAGGGACCTCAAGGGTCATGTTGTCCAACCCCTCTACACAGGCAGGATTTGTCACCTTCAATTATCCAAGACAGATGCCTACACAGCCTCTTCTTGAAAACCGTCAGTGAAAAAGATTCCACAGCTTCTGGTTACCAGCTTGTTCCAGTATCCTATTATTCTCATAATTAAGAAGGCTTTGCTGAGATCTGATTTAAATTTGCTCTGCCGTAATTTAAATCCATTGCCTTGTATGTTGCCCTCTGGAACAAAGCAGACACAATGGACAAGAGGGAAACTTTGAAACAAATATTTAAAAACTATCATATACTCTTCAGTCTCCATTTTTCCAAACAAAATATATCTAAATATACCTAATTTTACCTATATATACCTTCAACCTCTCCTCCTACAGCTTGCTTTCTGAAACCTTTATAATTTTTGTTTTTCACCTGTGGATTCTTTCTGCTTTTCTCTACAGCCTTGCTGAAACATGGATAATAGTCCCACTGTGGCCTAACCAGTGCTGAGATCAAACCCAGGGTATGTTATGTGCCAATTCTATTCATTCTATATCAGACCAGGAGTGTGGCAGCCACTGCTTGATGCCACATTAATCCAATTAGCTGTATTTAATAACCCAGAATCTGGTGGGTCACATCACAAACTCTTTATTTACATTCCAGTTTTCTACTACATCTAATCTGGTCTTCTGTCTAATGGAAACTGAATGCTGCTTTCTCATATTCAGACACACAGTTCAAACTCAAGTAGCAGGTAGTAGTAGTGACTATAGTAGTAGTGACTATAATTTCTATTGCTACTTTTCTTAGCCCAGCAAAGTATCAGGCATAATGGACTTTAGCTCCCTCCTGTTCATCTTATCTTGTGTGACACAAAGTAAAGTACATGGACTGTAGCATCCATCTGCTAACACATTCGTAACCCACTTAGAATAATTCTTACTGGCTTCACCAAGTTAGGCAAAGCAAGAAGTGGGTAAACACTGAGTATGGATGCCAGGATTAAGCTTGGAAAACATATTAAACAGACCGTTAAGTTAGTGGCATCAAAGCCAGGAAAGGATTTCTATATAACTCTGAAAAAATGTGAGACCTTGCAGCTGTCTCTTATTTATTTGGTACTGAGCAAGCTGAATAAGCTGCTAGGCCAAATGCCAAGAGGTTAATAGAATGTAAACACTAAGGAAAAAGCCTGAACTATTTATTAGCTTAGGTGTTCAGGAGACAGTGATCAATTAATTACAGAAACAGCACCAACTTGCTATTAATGTTTCATTGAAAGGAATAATAACATGTAACCCAGGTGCACCCAAGTATGTGTTCACCGCTCCAGATAAAAGGGATGGGTTACTAGGCAGGAGTGCTGTGAGAGGGATCTGAAAATGTAAACCAGTTCCCTCTATTCCCTATTGAGTCAGGCCAGAGCAAGGAATGCCTTAACTATGTACTGCATACTAACATATACAAAATCTAAAGAAATCGATATTGAGGCATATATATACACAAATATACAATTGTCATATTGCATTGTATCCCTCAAATGAAGACTGAAAGACTATATCACCTCAAGAAGCATCGAACAATGCATGGGTAAGCAGTTGATCTGAAATAGGTAAGCGCAGGTAAGCACAGGTAAGTATGTAGGAAGGGGTCCCAGCAGAGCCCTGGCTAGTCTCTATTAAACTACCAATATACAATTATAAAAATACACAAAATATAAGACTGTGTTACAAAGTATGAGGTTCTCTCTTAAAAAATATAAGATGCGTAAACATAAAAAATAAACTTGACTCTTCAAAAGTTCCCAAAGCCCAGGATGTTCCTTAGGCTGTGGCTACACTCCAGTGACTAGTAGAAGGGGAAAACCCTAATGTCCTTGGGCCTTTCACAAATCCCAATGGAGCCTTTAAACTGAGAAGGGCCCTCTCCCCCTGGGACCTCCCCTCGAGAAGCAAGTCATGACTCCGGCGTCCAAAGTGAGTGGTCCTTGGCCCCTCAGGCAAGTTGCTCCTCGCTTGCAGGAGCCTCCTGGGCCTTTGACTTCTTCTGATCCGCTCACCTGCTTGGAGCCCCAAGCACTGTCGTGTGCTCTTGGGGGCTTTGCCTTCTGCTAAGGGTTGTTGCCTTGTGCAACACTAGGGCTCAGCTTGCTCGTGGACCTCTATCTGCACCAGGTTGTTGGCTCTGTGCCAGAGGACCCAGACCCGAGCTGTTATGAGTGGCTCCCAAGGTCCCAATCCCTCCCAGACCACTCTGTGCCACACTGTCAGCACTGACTGCCTGGCCTTGAGCCAGGGGTTATAGACCTGAGCTGCCCTGAGCGGCTCCCAGGGTCCTGCTTTGTGCACCAGCCTGTACAGTGCATTCCTAGCTGCACACCAGGCCAGGGGTTGCAGACTTAAGCTGCCTTATGCAACTCTCAGGGTCTGCCTCCATGCACTGAGCTGTGCACCATTTGCCATGCTCCTCCATGTTAGGACTAGGGACGCAGCCACTCGCCGCTCTCATTCAGCAAGGGGGGCTTGGGGATCTTCAGGGCAATGACTCTACCCTGCTGGCCAGCTCACACCAGCTTCTTCTTTGTCCGTCCTCTTCTCTATCTCTCAACGCAGCCACCTGTGGCCTGGGTATACTGCTCATTTATACCCTTTGAGGGCTCTGCCCCCAGATAGTAAATGGACCAATCAGGTCAAAACAAGTTGCAGGCTTCAGGTCCAGGTTCTCTGCCTCGCCCTGGGAAGGGGTGGGGCAAGCTCCTCCTCAGCAATTGCCCAATTAGTAGAAGGGCTCCACCAATCACAATTAAGATTCTCTGAGCTCAGATGCACCAGGCAGCTATTGGTAAGCCTGCCACAAACATAAAGTTGCAGAAATAAAGGGCTCCTTTCCATATGCAGGGAGGCTGCTCTAATGCGTGGTAATTACTGCATGTTGGAGCAGACTCGATTAATCAATTATTTGAGTCTGCTGGAGCATAGTAATTACCACACTCCAGCAGACCCCAGCATCACATATATCAGCATCCCCATGCTGAAAAATGCTGGCAGGAATACTTTAACTACAACTCGTCTGATGAGCTTTTAGTTAAAGAGCCCCCATAGCCATTTTTCAATGTGTGGACACTGATACACTGGACAATAAAGCACCATGTGCTTTAATTAGTGCAGCTTTTGGAGCCGTACTGATTAAAGCACCCTCCCTCCCAACCCCTTTTCCCTCCCCCACCCTGCCTCCTGCAGCATGCATCTAAACACCCAAAGGTAAACACTCAAAAGTCTGAAAATGATAGACGACATTTTCAAAGCTGTGGCTGTAACGTTTGTCTCTTAAATTCATATTTAAGTGCCAAACTAAAGGATAATGTTTTGTGGAAACTGGATCACTCATTGAAATAATTGAAAATAACACTTCTGAAAAATCAGGTTAAACACAGAGCCCTACAGTTAGGCTTTAAAGGCTTTGGGTAGCTAGGTAAGTGGCCTGAAGATGTTTAAAATATGCTAAGTACCCTGTTCACTGAAGAGCCTAGCTTCAGATATGAAATGCAAAACTCTAGTACTCTTGGTTCAGAAATGATACCTTTTGTTAAACAAACTAGGAAACTGCAAAATAAAAATCTCTTTTTCTGCAAGCTTTCAGGCCTAAAGGCCCTTAATCAGGCTCTCATAAAATTAAAGAAGGCAAAGTAAGAAGTCCCCATAAGGTAGCAAATCAACTTCATTTTTGCACAAAGGAAGATAGAGATGGAAAATCTGCAGGGCTCTGGCAAAAGCTCCAAACCCCACACATACACCCATGGCCCCCCACACCTGCACAAATAACACCCCTCACACACAGTTAAAAAATAGCCTTTCATGATTTACATGTGATATATCTTCATTTTTAACAGTTTGTCTCATGGGTTTTGACAGGGTAGGTTTGGCAATACTTCATTGATTTTATAGTCCCCCCCCCCGGCCGTGGTTGATATCTGATACCTACAGGTACACCTGCTGTTCTCTGGAGCCCTCCTAAATTTGCATTCCTTTAAAACAAGCTTCTAAGGACTGTTTTTTTTCCCATACCTGAGGCATGTCTCACCATTTTTAATTTTTTTTTCTCTGAGAGAGGATGTGAGTATCCAAAAGCTTGCAAATGACAACTTTTTGCAACTATTTAGTTGGTTCAATAAAAGATAACACACATACTCAAAGACTCCAGCTACAGGTCAACATCCCCATCTTTCCATGTTCCTGGAGCATCCAAGAAAAGCACAAAACACCTGCAGAAACCCTCTCTGCTTGAACAAGGGTGTTTGTGCCTGAAAGCTTGCACAAAATATTTTTCCAACTATTTTAGTTGGTTTCATAAAAGTTAGTTTGTAGTGGTGGTTTTACCAGTCTGACTGCATTTGCTATGTACTGAACTACAAGGAATGAAGCCTGGCTCCTGGCCAGTTTCATTTTTCTTTCAGGATGGTTTACCCCACAAGCCAATATGCAAGAATCCCAGTCAGTGAAAATGCCATAACACGATAGGTGAGAAACAGGTAGGGGTGGAAGAAGGGGTATGTTGACCTGTAGTTGGGGTCTTGGGGTAGATGCAATATCTTTTATTAAACCAACTAAATAGTTAAAAATAATTGTTATTTGCAAGCTTTTGGATACCCACATCCTCTCTCAGGCAAAAAAAAAAAAAAGAAATTGAAAATGGTGAGAGATACGAAAGATGGTCAGACATGCCTCAGGTCTGAAAAAAAAAGTCTTTAGAAACCTGTTCTATAGGAATGTAAATTTGGAATGGCTCCAGGGAACAGCAGGTTGTTTGCCTGTAGGTGTTGCCAATCTCATCCTGTCAAAATCATGAGACAAGCTGTCAAAAATCAAGAGATTTGGTATGTAAATCATGAAAGGCTATGTTTCAACTGTGTGTGTGTGTGTGTGTGTGTGTGTGTGTGTGTGTGTGTGTGTGTGTAGGGGTAATTGTGAAGGTGTCAGGGGCTGTAGATGTATGTGTGGGGTTTGGAACCTGGGGAGGGGGTGAGGGGTCCCTGTACAGCACGGCAAGAAGCAGGGTACTGTGTCAGTGTGTGTGAATGCATGAGTCTGCATGTCTGTATGTATGTTTCCCTGTTCCTACCAGGGAAAGTGTGTTTATGTCAGAGTGGACATGTGCAGAGAGAGAGAGTGAACAGAGTGCACACCCCTCTGTATATGTGCGTGTGTGTATCTGTGTTCATGGCAGAGAGTGCACTTGTGTCTGTGTGTCCATGTGCAGAGCGAGTGAAATTATTGTGCGCATGTCTGTGTGCATGCCTGCGTGTGTGTGCCTGTGTGTTTGGCCATAGTGTGACAAGGGGGGCAGGGAGCAGGGAGAAGAGGTGGGTATGTGCCCCCTACCCCCAGCCCGGCAGGGTCCCCACCACCTCCCAGGCCGGTATCAGGTGAGAAAGGTGCCCTGCCACCCCCTCCTTGCAAGCCCAGCTTCCATGGGGGGGCTCCAATTTTGTGTTTGCCCAGGGCCCAAGTACACGTTAATCTGCCTCTGTCTCCTGTACAGGTGCGGTACCCGCATTTCAGGGCTGTAGTGACTGCATGTTGGTTTTATAATACATATTTTTATGCTCTTAACTTCCCCCTCCCTCCTATTTCTACTTCACAAATGCTACGCTTCATATGCTGCTCCCATCAAGCACAACAGGCAGAAGAGAAGAAAACAAGGCTGAGACAGCCGCCTGATGCCACTTCTGTCTCCAGTAAAAATGCTGGCCATGTCACTGCCAGGTGCCTATTCACTACTTTTAATATCCTTTCAGACTCATTCATGATACTGAAAAAGTGTATGGGAATTTACCATTAGCCTCTCTCTGCCACGATGTAGACAAGTTCCTTGTATGGTGTGAATACATCAGCAACTAAGTTTGCATTTTATATAATCATTTTAGAACTGGACAGGAGCAGGATAAAAAGTTGGGGGTGCTATGGCCAGTGCCAGTGGCAGTGGCAGCAGAGGAGGGGATGGACAGTCACATGTCACTGCAGGGAGAGGTGTCATGCACTCTTGTAGAGGCTTGGGTCCTCCAATGCACCCAGCTCCGGGCTGTAATGGCCACATATAACAGTGTATGGTGAGGACGGGGCTTGAGCTTGCACACGGCGCTGACACTTACCTGGAGGCCCATTATGGCGGTGACAGCCACTGCCTCCAAAACATCCCTCTGTCACCATGGAGCTGTGCCCGGAGCTGTGTGGCCAGCCACTGGGCGGCAGCGACAGCGTGGTGGTGTCCAGGTGGCACGCAGCCATCCCCACCAGCACCCCATGCTACACCGCTGCCGCCAGCCACGCAGCTGTAAGCATGGCGCCGCTTGCAAACTCAAGCCCCGCCCCTTCCCAATTTTTGCCAATTTTTGCCTTATGCAATTTTCGCTTTATGCCCTGGCTTTAGCACCTAACCCCCGCATAAGATACGACTTACCTGTATATTATATATTTCAAAGTAAAGGAAATCAAAATGTCTCAGCACTGTTACACAAGCATTTCAACCTCTTCCCAAAGAAAATGTTATTGTGACCAATGTTCAATTGCAAACGTGTTATTGCAAACACATTCACAAACTGTTTAGTTTAAAAGAAACTGCATTTTTCAACAGAAGACTGTTCCATCAATGAAACCATGACTGATTATTCATAAATGAGCTTATCCTCATTAATAAGTTGGTTCATAAACTGGCTCTCTTGGGTAGAAAAAGGATGGTCTAAGAATATGAGGGAGCAGAAATAAATTTATACATCTCATCAAGAAAGACTTTGAATTTGAGGCAATTACAAGTGGGGGGAAGGATAAAAATATTGGCATCTACTGAGACTAACTGATAGTGAGAAAATTCACTGACCTGCTGCAGAACTCTACCTTTAAATGCCTTGTTAGAATTACAGGTAACACTACATTGAATTAAAGTGCCAAATAGTAGAGCCTGCTCCATCCTCAATGAAGTTAAATCTAAATGTTATTTGACTTTGAGAGCAGGACTATTTGAGAGTAGGACTCGGCTCCAAGGTAATGTAGCTCCATAATAAAATCTAATTGGTTAATAGTAATTGGAGGCCATGACACTGTTCCTACCAGCTCAGAAACCTACCTGTTCTTAATAAACCCATCCACAGGATTCACAGAGCTAAGCCAAGTGAGCAGACAGAATCCCAGTTCTAGCCCTTATGACCTGCTGAAGTTCATAGGACCTCTCATGTGAATGAGGATTACATAAATGATAGTAAGATTTGCAGGAAAGGGTTCCATTATTCTATAATATTCCCAGACAGAACCAGGAACACTGCATAACAGCCTGACTGGCACATTTTAGCAAACACTGACTGATTATTCATAAATATGCTTATTTTCATTAATCAGTTGGTTCATAAACAGCTTTCATAATGTGTTCTCTTGAATAATTTTCTTTAAAAAGATTTTCTGGGCTTTAAGACATAATATTTACTCTAAAGTCTACATGAAAGCTCTGTGGATTTTTTTTAGGATTGACTGTTTTTATATTGTTAATAGGCTTGACGCCAGCCCCCAAAAGGCCTTTTCATTCTCCCAGCTCTTGAAATATGAACTATGTTTATGTTCCTGATCTTGTTCAAACTCACTGATCGATACTATTTCCCAAATGACCAGATACTGGCTTCCTCAACCTTTGCATGTGGGTGAATTGTTCCTTTTTGACTTTTAGGCTGCTACTGGGATATTGATTTTTCTAAGAGTAGGTGTTGTAAAAAAACATTGTCTTTATATAGAGAACATAGCTACATAGGAGAGAAGTGACCCTAGGCCAGACTGAAACATCCTGCTGCTGTTCTGTGTATGGATGACAGAACTGGAAAGGGACAGTAATAATGCCCTGAGAGATCAAAATGGCAAAATGAGTTGTCTTCTCTAGACAACCAAGATAGGGTAGTGTATTACTGAAAAGGGTGAAGAGGCTTAGCCATACACACAAGAGACAGAAGGTAATAAGATGAATATAAAAGAGAAGTAGCAAAGAAATTAGGATTTATTCATTTGGGAAATAAAGACTAAGAAAGCTCTTTATAATTCCAAATTCTTTCCGTGTTGAAACATAATTGTTTCCTAACAAGATGAATATTATGGAGCACAGAGATAATTCTACTGATTATAACACAGTCACATTCTGTTCTAGGTGCACGAACATTAATGAAATCTATGACAACCATAACTAACAGTGAAATAGGGCAGGTTTCTTTAGTTTTTGATGGTGTAAATTGGGATTTGATGTACCGAAATCATGGAGTTTATTTTAGTTATTTTATATATATAGTTAGATTTATACTTCACCCTATCCAAATGACTCAGAGACACTTCCAATAAGCAAAGAAACCACAGAACAATACCTCAAAACCCAAGAACTCAACCCCGCGGCTCTCAACCACCGTCCCATACATGAACCTCTGCATGTGAAAACCCTCCTGCCAATCCCAGTTCTGCCTTCCAACTGATACAAGAAACCTCTTCCCATTCCTCTATACTCATTCCTACCATCCTGCCTCACTTCCAGAGGAGATTCTCCACCCTCCCACAATGTACTCTCCAAGCCTGTATGCTGTCTTCTGTCTGTACCCTCTCTCCTATTTCAATGTCCCTTTCAAGCTGCCCCTCCCTACCTAACACTTCCCATCTTCCCCCAATGAAGACAACACTAAATTCAAAAACATTATAACCAAAAATTCAAAGGAAAGACTCCCTATTCCTGCCTTGGTCACTGCCAAAGAGCAGTGTCAAAGGGTACCCCCAGAGCAGCACCTGTCCAAGGAGCCCACAGATCCTTCTCTCTTCTTTTGGGTGGCCAGTAGGTCTATACGAAGCTTTGGTCCCTGATTCAATTTAACAGAGATTGGCCTGATTCAGCAGCCGAATCTCCGAATCTGAATCAAATCAGGAGACTTATTAATCTCTCTGAATCAAACTGGAACCCTCTGAATTGATCTGGAGAGATTCAGAAAGATTCAACCAAACAGAAATAGACACAGCTTTAAATGGTTTTTCTATATAACTCAAGGTACCAGGTGGTTTGTGAATGCTGAGATGCTGAGATAGATGCAACATCTCATAGGAGTGTGTGTGTGTGGGGAGGGGGAAGGGGGTCCCCAGCATGCTTGACAACAGCACTTCTGGTCCACTTCTGGGTCCACTGGGAAGCGCGCAGGGTGGCCGGTCTGTGCTCCCCCCCGCCAGCTCAGCAACTGGTGCTTCCTAGGTCTGGGAGAGCACCCGGGGACCCCTACAGTCAATCACTGAGCTGAGGGGGGGGCACAGGGAGGCCCCCCTGCACACTCAGTAGTGGACCCAGAAGTGGAGCAGAAGTACTTCTAGTCCACTTCTGGGTTCACCACCAAGCATGTGGGAGGAGCCCTTGAGCTCCTGTGGGACGCCCCATGCTCCCCACCATCACAGTGTTCACAAGCCATGCCTGGTACCTCCAAGTACATAGAAAAAACATTTAAAGCTGTGTCTATGTCTGAATCTCAGATTCTCCAAATCAGCATTGAATCTTCAGATTCAGATAAATCGAATCAGGACAGTGATCTGAATTAACAAATCAAACCACTGTCCCTGATTCAGCCCGAATTCAAATTGAATGCAGCCCATTTTACACACCCCTAGTGACCAGGCCAAGATGCTGCCTGGACTAGGACCTAGTCCTCTCCGAAAGGAGAAGTGATAGTGGGGGAGGGAATGATGACCACAGTTCTTCAGCACAGGGTAACTGGCTGGCTTTTGTAATAAAAAGCTTTTGCAGAGGATATTAATCCAACCTTTCCCCCTTTTTCATATATGTTATTTAATACATTTTCTCAGATGCATAGATAACAAGCTACAATCCCCACATAAAACCACCATGGCAAAATAAAGCTAAAACTTAGCCTAAATATCAGTAATTTAAGTGGATATTATATTATAAGAATTCTGCAGTTCTCTATCCAAAAGCAAACACTACAAACCCAGACAATTCAGAGTAAAGGCTACAGTGCAAAAAAAAATTAAATATGTTGCATTGTACAGTTAAGGGAGCCAAGCAACACTAATGAAGCCTGAAAGTTTTGCCAGAAGGAGAAGAAATAATTTATCTTTAAAAATCAATCTACTCTGAAAATATAAACATGTAGGTACCTTAACCAATACTGTAGAGCACTGGTAAAATGGACTCAGGGTAAAGAGGTCGGAAAGGTGGATTATTCTGTAATAGAATTTAGCAATTTCAAAAGAAACATGTCATGGCATTCAAACTCTATAGATAGGCTAGTGTTTGGATAGATAACAGAGTTTCTCAAAGGTTACCATATTTCCCATCATTTTCACAGTCTCATTTTAAAAATGTGACAGCATATAAACAAGAATTAGTGAAAAAAGTAACACAAGAGTAACTATTTTTCCAAAACAGTACATAAACACATACACTTCAGGTCTGTAATGGGCTTTTTGCAGTCAATACAAAGAAAACTAACTGACTGACCTTAGCATGCATTATAATTAATTTATTTACATCCCATAATCTGGGCAGTTTATAATCTACATTAATACAGATTTACTATAGGGATTGTTGATAGAAAAAGCTTTGGTTGGTAAATTATATATGAAGTTATGGAGTCCCTAATGCATTCATGAAAGGAATCATATTTGAATCTAATCAAATTTACATTTGATTCAGGAAAACGGGAAGCTTTTTGGTGTTGCCCATCGAGGCATAGTTAGAATGTAAATGATTAATAACCTCTCAACTATTTTAAATAAATGCTTCCTACATAGAGGGGATATTATATAATACCGAGGCAGACAATGAAATGTTCATTACACAATGCTGAGCAGTTACGGGGCATTGGGGAATTTCTGATGCATGTCGCTAATTGTAACCTAGCAACAGCAGGTGTTGAGAAGAGCTGAGCGGAGGAAGGAAGGGACAAGTGCTACACTACACCTAGAAGCAGTCTCATTGCTTATAATCAGTTAGTACCAGCTGTGAAAAAAGCAGAGGAAAAATACACCTCAGGGGTTCCTACCTGCATAGTTTGGTTAAAATGAAACTGCAGGTAAGAACTTTGAAAATGCAGTCCGATATTCAAATCACCTACATTCATACCCACCCTAACTGGTGCAGCTATTCTGCAGTGTAAACTTCGAAGTGTAAATGCCATTCACTTTTTTATTTATTAATTAAACAAAACAGGCAGGTTTTATTAACGAGGCTGTTCACTTAGCAATACAGATAGGATTCTTTCTGAGGCAATTCCAGGCACTGAAAAGAGATTTTGCCAAGACACTTTCTGACAAAGGATGAGTGAACTGATCACAGTATTGTGGCAGACAAGAAGAGAAGATGAACACCTTTTACCACAGAGAGTTTTTAATACAATTTACATATACTTCTGAAGGTCTTTTAAGTTCAGAGGGAGCTTGATGCTCAGGAAGAATGGAGCGGGACAGCAAAGAGAATGGATGTTCATTATTTATCTTTAGAGAAGACAGTATACAGGTATGAACAGTGGCTTACAAACCACCACTTTGGCTTTCACCATTCTGTTTTAACATCCATTGCAATGTTCATTCCGTGAAATTGCCTTTTCTCATCGGGGACACTTCTTCCCTCCATACTTATGCTGTCTTGTGTCTTTTTGGTACATCCTTCTTAGCACAGCCAACAATGAACTTTTCCTTACCTCTTTGTCTATTTCTCTCCCTCTAGTGTGAAACCATAAAGTTACAATCCTGACACACTTCAAATCCTTCTCAAGCCTCATTTCTATATGATGTGCATGATAAATCACCTACACATATGTTTAGAAATTATTACTATCCAGAACAGTTCTTGTTTATTTGTCTCTTAAAGGACAGCTAACTGGTCAAGTAACTACTCAGTACATTTCCCTGATTCTCTTTGTTAGGTTGATTACGGCTCCTTGACTTAAACCAATCTTGAAACTCTTCAGGGCAAAGATTGTCTCTTATGGTATATTTATAAACTAACATATTTGGATCTCAATTCTACTATCATATGAATTATTAATAGTAAAAATAGTGAAGACAGAGATATGATTTGATTAGACCTTTTTCTGTAAGCGCCAGTATAAACAGGCTGAATGGGAGTCTGCACTGCTTCTCAAAAACTTTAAGGCCACAATTCAAAATACTGGCTTTGACTAAGGAGCCAACATCTTTCTGTGCTAAGAGGCAGCACATTAAGCATCTACGATGTATAGATTCCCAGATTCCCAAGCCTCTCTGGGAAGGGTGAGATATAAATCAAATAAACACATAATATTTGTTGTCAGTGTCTGAAAACACGCAGCTGGAATTTGTCCAGAGGAGTCCTGCATGCTTACACTGTGTGCTTACAAAGAGAGGGAACTTCTCAAATATTTTCCATTGTCACACATCTGCTCAGGAGCAGAGAAAACCAAGAACTTACTTTGCTGTTATGGGACAATTTAATTTATTTTAGGCTTTCCAAAACTGGACCTAACACTGCATCTCCCATTACAACAATCAGAATCATAGAACCGGAAGGGACCTGTAAGATCATCAAGCCTGGTCTCCTGCCATGTGCAGGAAATTATTGGGCTCAGATGAGCTCAACAAGATGCCTCTCTACTTCCAGCCACTTCTTGAATACCTCCAAGGAGGGTGACTGTGTCACCTCTGGTGGGAGTGTGTTCTAGATTCTGGTGACCCTTACAGAGAATTTTTTTTTTCTTATGTCTAGCCTAAATTTACTTTCTATTAGCTTATGCCCATTGGTCCGTGTCCTCTCTTGAAGTGCCTTCCTGAAGAGATGCTTCCCTAGATATTGGTGTTCACCCTTGATGTACTTGTAGGTGGCTATCAAGTCACCTTTCAGCCTTCTCCTACTCAGACTAAATAAGTCCAGCTCCCAGAGTCTCCCACAAGGCCTATCCTCCATGGCCTTAACCATATGGGTGGCTCATCTTTATACCCTCTCAAGCTTATCTATATTGTTCTTGAAGTGCAGTGCCCAGAACTGGACACAGTACTATAACTGAGGCCTCACGAATGCTGAACAGAGAGGGAGGAGTACCTCCCAGATCTATTGGCCAGACATCAGCTGATGCACACCAGAGTTGTATTTGCCCTGCTGGCAATCTCATCATACTTTTGGCTCATGTTCATTTACAAGTCAATCATGACACCTAGGTCTCGTTCAATGCTGTGCCATCTCGTGGACCAATACAATGGTCAGAAACAGAATAATAGGTCCAGGTCCATTGTGGGTGACATTATTTGTTCCAGCATGTAATGGACAAAAACACTAAGGAATATAGTGAAGGAATCTTATGAACCCAGAATCTACTTCTGGGGCTATCAGGAAATATTAGAAGAAATGGGAAAAATGTAGGCAGAATTTGGCATCAGGTAAAACATTAATGTGCATCTTTCTGTGTATATCTTGGCCTTGTTAGTAAAAAACTAAAGAATACAAACTCCCAGGGCCAAATTCCAGCCTAGTGTATGCCAGTAGAACTCCATGTGAAAGATACCAGCATTACTTTAATGTTTGCCATAATAGCATGCTTTTCTCTTTGAATACTCTAACAAGGTTCTTATGCTGTAATAAAGCACACGATAACCTTCTGGATTTTAAAGACACTAAGGCATTAGTCCAGTCCTCCAGTTATTGACTCCCAATAACTTTCAGGCCACAATTCAAAGTGCTGGTTTTGACCAAGAAAACCCTAAATGGTCTAGTCCTTGCATACCTAAGGTAACACCTTCTGCCTTATTTTCCATGTTGATTCCAAAGGTCCTCTAAAACCAACCTCCTGCAAGTATCATTAATGCCCCAGGTTCATTTGGCAAAACACATGGGAGGCTGGTTTTGAGATAGTAGCTCCAGTGCTCTAGAACAATTTCTCTGGTGTATCCCACCAGAGACTAAGCCTTGGCATTTTAGCTAGGGACAGATATTAGACATAAAACGGTTTAAGTGATCAGAAACTGGTTTAAACCTGTGACAGAACAGATGTTCAGTATACATAAACTGGTTTGAAAATGGCTGAAACCAGTTTGAGACAGACCTGGTTGAATGTAGTATCAGATTAACTGATTGAGTCAAAATGGTTTATGCAATGTCTGTCCCAGACCCCTTCCTGGTTTAAGTTAAATCAGAGTCCCCCAGATTTCCAGATGTTTTGCAACACTGGGTGGGGCTCTGATCCAGCCCAGCAGGGCTGGCCCCCTCCCCTCTGCTCCCTAGCTTCAGCTCCAGCAGACACTATAGGTACAGGGTGTCTGCCTGGCTACCTCCTGCTCCCACCCCACCACCACTCAAGCAGGGATTCCTCCCTCCCCTCTGCTTTACACAGATATCTCTCAGCATTAGCTAGCATACCACATGCTGGCTATGGTCTGTGATGTGGGAGACAGGACAAAGGCAGACAGGACGGTGTTGGCTTAGGGCTCTTTGGAGCTAATCAACAGGTAGCTAGTAATATCCCTATGTTCCTTCCTTGGAAAAAGTTGTTTAAGAAGAGCTTGAACTAATGAGAGATCCTTTTGTTTAGCTGATGGGTTGATAAATGCTATGTAACTCCCCTCTGTGTAACTAAATGCTGTGTAAATCCCTGCTGGCTCCCTTGCTGACCAGTGAGGGGGTGGAGGCAAACTCCTCACTAATCAGAGCATCCTGCTGGGGCCTGGACATGCCTCCATCAGCTCAGCACTGGAAAGGGGAAGGGAAGGCTGCTCTAGCACCCCCGGCTTCTAGCCTGAACCAGTGCAGTCATATGCCTGCAATTTTCAGTCCAGAGGGGATGTCTGTGCAGAAAATGTTGAGGAATTGTTTTCAATTTTGATCCAAACACCAAAGAAGAGAAGCAATGCTGTGTTAGTGACAATGTCTGTTGAGGTACAAAAATGGTAATCTTCCTGGAGCTATGATATAATAGCATATTTCAGATTGTAGTGTTATTAAATCTTAACTTCTTAAATATGTCTAATTAAAGGGAGGAAAAGACAGACCCAGTAGAACAAAAAGGGTAAGCAGCAATTTGTCTCACTTAAAAGGACACATTCCAGACTATTATCCATCATATTACTACTATTGAATAAGTTTAAATATTCACCAGCACACTCACCTCTTTTTGACGGTACTTAATTGCCAGTTTCAGTCTTGCAAGATCATTACCACTCTGTTCTTCTATCAAACTATTATCATCCCTGTAATTAAGAATAATTTCCAATTCCCTGGAACTCCGTGTCTGATCCAAGAGATCTTTTGCAAATTGCTTACACTGCCGTGACAGTTCTTCATATTCTGATTTAAACTCATTTTCTACCTTGCTCAATTCCTGAAGCTCCCAACTTAGTTGAAATGCTGTAAGAAAAGGGTCCTCACTAGACAATGCGATCAAAGATGGGCTTGCAAGAGCCTTGTAGATGTTGAGTCTGGATCGAGAATGCCGTAGGCTGTCCACATCTGAGCTTGACACACATTCAACACAGTTGCAGCGGACTTCATGTGGTCTGGGTACAGAAACCCCTTTCTGTACAAGAAGTTTTATGATCTCATAATTGTTTGTGTGAGCAGCCAGAATAATGGGTGTAATGTCTGGTGTGAATTCCGAGAACTGCTTATCCAGAAGTATGGGTGGCACCTGTAAGAAAGAATGAAAACACTCAGATAGTATATACTCTTACTTGAACAGCAGCAAGAGAAAATAAAGCTACAAATAGCTTGCTTTTTCATACAACTTATTGACTAGTGTTGATATTGAATAAAAATTGTAAGAAATAATTTATAAATAATATTTTGTTTGGCAAATGTAGCCCCTTTTTGCTTCATCTTTAGTCAGGAATAGAGTGAAATATTATTAAAAAAACCTGATTCTTTCCAAAAAATCCATAAGTAATTTATTAAAGAAAATGACATTTAAATCATCATTTTTCAACCCACGACCCAAAAGTGTATTGCAAGTATACATGAAAGAGTTACAAACAAATGTTAAAAATGAATACTCCTTTAAAGCAGAAAGATGTGGAAACTGGCTTTTCCCTTGCAGGCTGGCAGAGTTCCAGCCTTCAAGGGGCTGCTTGGGGCCCCTCATTCCCCACAAATACCTCCCCCTTGCCCCTCACACCCAGCCTCTGCCCCACACATGGGGGCTAGGGGCTGAATCCCAGGAGCAGTAGATCCAGAGTGAGGGGCACTGGGTCAGCACTGGCCATTAATGTTTACAAATGGGTCCTGATATAAAAAATGTTGTCATCTGGTAGGTTAAATAAATCTACCACGAATTTTAATTTGGCTTGCAGGGTAGTCATGTAAGATAGATGGTATTGTTCCCATCTCCTGATTGGATAATGTAAGTTTTAAAAAGAGGCTGGAACCCTGAAGAAATCACTGTTTCTCTGGTTTTCTCATGGGGAGTTGAATAAAAGACTGGTAAACCACAATTATAAACTAAAAAAAAAGAAAAAACATTTTTAAAAGAGTCAATGAGAAAAAAAAAGAAAAATTTGAATGAGAGAATGATCTAGGACATTAATGTTATATTACTATTATTATTATTATTATATGTGTATATGTTGCCACAATATGTTTTACATTTTAATTTTTTATTATTCTTTTTTTTTTTTTTATTTCACGGCTCACTCCTGTACTTTATTATTGGGTATAGTGCCATGATTAATCTAACTACAGGAAATGGTTTGTAAGATAGAGTCATAGAATCATAGAATCATAGAAGTAGGGTCGGAAGGGACCTTGCAGATCTTTAGGTCCAACCCCCTGCCTGAGCAGGAAGAAAACTGGGCTCAAATGACTCCATTTAGGTAGGCATCAAGTTGCTTCTTAATGACCCTGAGGGTAGGAGCCAGCACCACTTCCCTTGGAAGTTGGTTCCAGATCTTAGCCCCCTTACTGTGAAGTAGTTCTTACGGATGTCTAATCTAAAGCTACTCTCCAACAACTTTTGGCCATTATTCCTTGTTATCCCAGGGGCCGCTAGGGGAAACAGGTCTCCCCCAAACCCTTCTGGTCCCCCCAGTGAGTTTATAGATGGTCACCAGGTCCCCCCTCAGCCTTCTCTTGTGAAGGTTGAACAGGTTTGGGTCCTGTAGCCTCTCATTGTAGGGTCTGCCCTGCTGTCCCTGGATCATGTGGGTGGCCCTCCTCTGGACCCTCTCAATGTTGTCGACATCCGTCTTGAAGTGGGATGCCCAGAACTGGACACAGTACTCCATCTGTGGCCTGACCAGTGTTGCATAGAGGCACCTCCTTGGACCTACTTGAGACGCACCTGTGGATGCACAGTAAGGTCTGGTTAGCCCTGCCGACTGTGACCTTGCATTATTGGCCCATGGTCATCTTGGAGTCAATGATGACTCCAAGATCCCTTTCTGCCTCCACGTTCTCAAGAAGGGAATTTTCCATCTTATAAGTGTGTTGGTGGTTATACTGCCCAAGTGCAGCACCCTGAACTTTTCAGTATTGAAATGCATCCTGTTTTTGTTGTTTTTGTTCCCTGCTAATGTGTCCACCTCACCCCAATTTTGGTATCATCAGTAAATATGAACAGGTTGCTTTTCACTAGTCATGTAAATCACTGATAAAGAAAAAGAACAGCACAGGCCCAAGGACCAAGCCCTGGGGGACTCCGCTGCCTACTTCCCCTCCAGGTTGAATATGACCCGTCCATCACCACCCTCTGAGTACGACCCTTCAGCCAATTAGCAATCCATCTGACTGTGTAGGCATCGATGCCACAGTCACCTAGTTTATTAATGAGGATGGGGTGGTCGACAGTGTCAAAGGCCTTGCTGAAGCCCAGAAAGACTACATTCACGGCGACACCTGCATCTGATGCTTTTGTGACCTGATCGTAAAAGGCAATCAGGTTGGTCTGACATGACCTGCCCCTAATGAAACCATGCTGGTTGCCCTTGAGCATCATCCCCGATG
>JAGPOW010003316.1:154114386-154166954 GCA_030014935.1 Caiman crocodilus | reverse complement strand
TGCTTTTGTGACCTGATCGTAAAAGGCAATCAGGTTGGTCTGACATGACCTGCCCCTAATGAAACCATGCTGGTTGCCCTTGAGCATCATCCCCGATGCGAGCCCATCACAGATGTGCTTCTTGATAATCTTCCCAAAGAGTTTCTCCAGATTGAGGTAAGACTGACGGGCCTATAGTTGCCCGGGTCCTCCCTCCTCCCTTTTTAAAGATGGGGAAGTCCTAATAAAGTACGTAAGACAGAAGTGAGGAGGGAGTTTGAAAGTCTTCTTCCTTCTGTTTTTATATTTTTAATGCCTTGATCATTACTGTTCTTTGACCCTTGCCAACTTTATTTTAAGACTGTTCTGCAAACGTCAGCTACAGGCCTTGTTTTATGGCGATTTTGGGTGGCTCCTGGAGCAATTAATGCCTGGTTTGTTCACTCTGTAACACCTAAAACTATTTTTAAGCACTCCTTATGCTGCTCAAAGTTAGGCCACTGCAGGGAAGGATTATCTCTAATCCCTGTTACCCAGCTAATCTTACACTAAGGTGTAGTCACTCTAGACTACACCTAATAATAAACACTCCAACCAACCTCCCTCCCTCTTTTGCCTGGATCAGGCTCACTGCCCCTCCCTGCCCTCACTACTGGACTTACCAGCACTCCAGATCCCTGCTCATTACCCTTCCTCACCCCTGGCTTACTTGTAGTTGCATGCCATGTCTGTCCACTCCTAGGGGCAGTCAGGGAAGGGTTAACCTACCTGCTTGGTTGCCACTATCACTGCTGCGCTCTGGGCTTGGGTAGTGGCAGCAGTGAGGGCTAGATAGGCAGGTTAACCATTCCCTGCCTGCTCCCTTGGAACAGACAGTGTGGGCAGGCATAAGTAAGCAGGGAAGGGGGGAGCTTTGGGGGGAAGAGAAGAAGCCCCAGGGGCAGTGATCCCTCTAAGCTGTGTGGTGTGCCTGGCAGTGTGCCATGAGTGCACCTGCACGGCTACACAATACCACACAGTTTAGAGGGAACACTGCCCATGGGTAAAGGAAAGTGGGGAGTGCCCCAGGCAGTAGGGTGCAGGGGGGGAAGCTTGGAATGGGAGGGGGGGATTCTTACATTTCAGGCCTCTAAGTCCCTGGTGACTTGAAGTGCGACAGCTCCTAGTGAGCTGAAAATTTAAGTGAGGAAAATGTAATAGTAAACAAGGTAAAGCATGGGAAAAAAACAATGATCTTGAAAAGTAAAAGAATAAACCAAAACAGAAACCCTTAGGAACCAGAAAAAAAAGTAGAAAGAAAACAAAATTTAGCTGAAAACAAATGTAAGTGTCCCATTTTACAAATGGATGCCCTCTCCCCACCCCTCCACCTTCCTAGAGAGCATGATTCTATTTCTAAGAGGCTAATTTTTCAACTCTTACATGCAAAGGAAATTATGTAGGACTATACTTCAACGGGGCTGTTTCTGTGTGTGAGTGGGTGAATTGCAGAACTGGGTCCTGAGGCAATAATTAATTGCATTCTGGCAACTGAAAAAATTAATCCAAAAAGTGATACTGCTAATGTAATGAAGTGGTCATTTAGGATCACATCAGCTGCTCTTATGTGAGTGCACGTCCTTGGGTGAAATGCTTTGTGACTTGAAATAAATTGTGGCTAAATTTCATTTGACCACTTCCAAGATGGAATAAGTAGGTCAGATGCTGAGAAGATGCAGAAAGAGGGGAGAAGAGAGAAAGAGATCATTCCCATATCAGGATGTGTAGCAGAGATCAACACAAAGCCCAGGGCAATGCAGTGGCAGGAGCAAGGCTTGGGAGTGTCTTATATGTTACTGAGAAAATGCACAGGGGGATTCAAATAGCATCATCCCCTTCATCATTCATGTCCATCAAGAATGCCGCAACATAGAGGCCCATACAGAGCTTTCTTCTGTTCCAGGACTTCAACCCTGCCAGTTCAAAGCTGGGCTGCTTCTGAATTACCATATTTACTTGACTCTAAATCAATCCTGAAAATAATATGCATCCCATTATTAAATTCTATATATGAAAAAATTGTAAATTTGTTATAGTTTTCCAGGTATAGACTCTAGTAATCAGGGGGGCTATCTTAAATTTGTTCCATTTCTACTGCTACAGAAGAGAAAATAGTGGCTTATGGGGATCAGTGGCTGGGGGTAGGTCAGGTGGCCCCCTTGTCCTCTGCTCCCCATTTCTCCTGTAGCCTTCCTAGCACCCTCCACTGGCATCCCCCACTCTACACTATTTTTGCCCCCCCCATCCAAGGATGCTCCAGCTCTGTTTCCTCCCTGGAGCATAGCAAATAAAAGCTCAGCTCTTGTTGGGCCATGCAGCAATGTTGGTGATGATGATTAGCCAGGAAAGGGACAAAGTTCTCATGTGCTCTGTGTCCAGGCTCAAGGCCAATCAGAGCCGCAGCAACCACCTGTCCTCCCCCCTTCATTTTACACATGAATCTAAGACGAGGAGCTTTCTACCCATGCTAATTGCGGGGGAAAACTGTCTTAGGTTTGAGTAAATATGGTAGTTCTTGGGACATTTTTTTTTTATTCTGAAGTAATGCAGATACTGTTAGCAAAAAAAAAAAAAAGAAAATAACAATGGAGCACCTTAAAAATATTGGGAGTGCTAAGGAAATTAATGGGGCGGAGGGGGAGGAAACTGCATTTAAGGAAAGATTGGGGTCATTTGGGATCATGTTTATTACCCTTCAGGTCACACTACCTGGCCTTTGTGAAAGTGAATATAAATGGAATGGACTCAATTCCCTTGGGTTGGAAACAATTTGGACAGGAATGCAAGCTCTATGGTAGATGATATCTATACTTCCAAGAGTCTCCCTCAAAGACTGTTGATCACCTTGTCCTCCTTTGAATCATTTAGGCATGCTGGAGCATCGTGACTGCAAGAACGCAGGGTCTGCCTATGTGAATTACCCAAGAATCCCCGGTGGCTTCTGGCCCCTGGGGCCGCCTCATTCTTCGTATCACATTTTACTCCCTTTGAACACAGGCTGAGGCTTCTGGGAAAGTCATACCCCTAGACTGTATCAATGAAAGACCCATATTGTTTTACTAATAAGGTTCATCTGCTCTTTTATTATATCCATTCTTCTGTCCCCTAAATTGCATGATCAGTCATCCTGCTCCTTGACAGTGCTAGAAAAAAAAAATGAAATTTCCAACAGACTAATGCACAGTTTGTTGCTGTTGAAGACTATACTTTGATTTCTGAAGGCAAAAGCAAGGTGAAGGAACCTGAAGTGATCTAAGTACATTTGTGGGTCCTGATACAGCAGAACAAAGGCTTACTGTGAAATAAGAGCATTGTTCTTTGACAGCATTTGCTGCAACCAACGAAGTTCTCTTTGGGCATCAAAATAAAAATTAAAAAAAAAAACATTAACGGGAGAGAGATAAAAGGGTAAAACGCAAAAGTAGAAAGTCAGAAGTCAAAGTCCAGAGATTGTTCTGAGTATTCATATGTCTTTAGGAGATTATTATTTTTATACTGTCTGACAATAAGCTAACATTTGCCTCTATCTTTGCCAGAACCCAAGGCTACCTTAGCATGCTCTTAACAGCAATCTTCTGTGAAATGTTAAAGGACACGCTGCTTCAACACTACAGCCTCACAGTGATTGACTTGTGTATGTGGCCCATTTACTCAAGAGCTATTTTTTCCCTGAGTTATCAAAGTCTTTCATCTTGAAGTAACTCAACTATAAGGCTGATGCATGCATTTGGAATTCTTACCATCCAAATTTACCCAGATATAGAAAAATATATAAATCACTTCACATTAGCTTGCAAAAACATTTACCCTTAAGTGGTAAACTCTAATGCTTTGGCTTTTATGGCATCAAGAGTTTATGATGGCATAAACTATAAATTCACCCTTGCTACTTTAAGATTCCTACTGATTTTGTATGAAAACTATATGGAATGCCAAAGTGACTGGGTCAAATGTTTCCCCTCTTTACAATTTTATAAAAGGTTAATTTTGTCAAGTGTTGATTGGTGATACTCACCACTTTTTAGTATTAAGCTATTTTCACTGCCGTCAGTGATGCTATGCTGGATTTTTGTTATGCTCTCAGAAACCCTATATGGACTATTCTTGGAGAAATCAAAACAAATTATTTGCGCTCACTGTAGTTAGTCACACACTTGAAATCCTTCACAGAGTTCTCATAAAAAGATATGCAAGCCTTCTTTAATGCTGAGAGGATGCAATGCTTAACAGGCATGCTGTGACTGTAACTTCTGCAGGCTCAACAGCGGAATGACTATAGGGCATATCTTGGAATTAATCAGTCTTTCAAGTGTGCAGCTGTTTATGGTTACCCAGAGTCAGACATTTTTTGTTTTTTGGTCCCATTTTCCTGAAGGTTTTCCAGATCAATTTTATATATACACAAGGAGAAGCAAACAAGTTGCTTATGCAAAAATACTCTTGCCTACCTACTCATACAAAGACAAAGTAAGCACAACAAATGTCAATACTCAGTCATTCAGCTTCTTGTTATATTCTATTCCCCAGCCCTTGCATGTTTTCTTTGTAAAATTTAGCCCTGCTGGAGTAAAGATCTTGTTCTTTCTTACCTGTAAATTACCAAAGACACAAATGCTATAATAATAACTAAATAAGAATTCAATTTTGCAATCTAAAGCTGTTTGAAATCCATCTACATCTCTGCTAAGACTGCTTCAAATCCCATGAACTAGATCCAATCAGAAATTTTCTGACAGAATGACTTTTCTAAATTAATGAATATAAAATGCACATTAAAATGTGTCAATGTTGCAAAAATAGGCTTTGAAAGAGAATTTTCAAAAACATTTCAATCACAACTCAATTTTCAATCATCAAAATGAAATGCTTCAGTTTTCTGAAATTTTTTACTCGTATTATATCAAATTAAAGCATTGGAATGAAATGTTTCTGTATTGAAACGTTTCATTTTAATGCTTTAATTTGATATGATACGAGTTTAAAACAAAACAAAACAAAATTACATTATGATAAGCCTAAAACAATCAAAATGGTTAACCCAGAGGTTTGGAAAAATAGCATCACATCTGAAGAGTCTTCTTATTACTTGCCCTGAGATATCAAAACTAGAGCTCTACTGATGGATTGCCATTCAATAGTCAGCAGGTTGCCTGTGATAATTGGGAAGCAGAAGCAGCACTTAAACGGGACTTAGGAGAAAGCTGGATAGCGTGTACCTAAATCCTAAATTGTGAGTCAAAGTGGCTTGGTGTCAGCAACTTGAAAGCTCCCTGTGTGCCTTTTTGGAACTACATGTTCATGAGAAGACACATGTAGGCATGCAAGCCTCCATAGAACTGACTCCATGCATGCACTTTGATAAGTAGCTCCCCGTAAGCAACATAGTGTTTTAAAGTGGCCACAGACATAGGCTAAGCTGTATTTATACCCCACAAAGAAAGCTACCCCCTCCCCCCCAGTTAAGCAGACCAAAATAAACCTCAAGAAAAACAATTAATGCCCATCAACAGTACTGAACTGAGCACAGCTCGTTTGCCCAAATTCAGGTACTTGCCCAGCACGAGACATAGACTATAGACCCCCCTAACCCTGACACTTTGAACCAGATCTCCACCTTCCTTAGCTATAGCTTGGGTAATCATTATGTTATTGAGAAAATCAGATGAGAGCATGCTCCACAACCCTACCGGACAGCAAGAAGAAAAGTGTTATGGAGCTACATGGAGAACAGCAAGTGAGGACAAAAGTATCCCATTTCCTTACTGTATTGAATACCCAATCATGACTACATTGAGGTCCTTAGACAGAAGAAGTTTTAGTTCCAGAACATGGTTTCCAGCACTATTTATGCATTTTATATGGGACAACTGTAGCTTCAAAACAGAAATAAATTTAGACACATGCTGAGACAATTTCAACTCTACACTGGGAGTCAAAAAGGAGGTATTTAAGTTCAATTATCCACCCAGATGGCCATGTCCATTGTCCCAGGGTAAATCTTAAAAAGGTTCACAGGATAAAAAGTACTAACAGTACTACATCACATAGTATGCCTCCATAGTTATCCTAGGATGGTATCAGTGAATCTACAGAGGTCCAGGTTGACATATAGATACTTATGTACAGATCTAATCTGGAGTTCAAGTTTGTTGCCTTTTTCCCTATTATTCTTAAAACAGTAGCCAAAGCATTTAATGATTATTACTAATCATAGGGGTTCATTTGGAACTCTGTGTGTGTGTGTGTGTGTGTATGTGTGTGTGTATATATATATACACACACATATAACTGAGGGTGTGTGTATATATATATATATAACTGAGCATTCAGTTGAAGGTGCTCCAAAGTGGCTACTGACTTCATTAACTTATGTCAGTCCCTCCATGGGATTGGGGCTAGGGTGATGCAGCCCAGCCTTGTCCCCTAGTGTTGAGCTGGAGGCAGAGGTAGGGGGACAGGGAGGTAGATGGATTGGACCCCCCTGTGTGGCAGGGCACTGTTTGTGCCTGCCACTTTAAGGGCCAAGCCAAGCAGACAGCAGGAGTTTAATTGCAGCAGCTATTTTAGATCCATGGCTGCCTGTATAAAGAGAGCAGTTTGTTGCTGGCAGGCCAGGCAGTAACATCTTGGAGGTAAGGACAAGAGCTGTAGGGGATGGTTTGGAGGTTCCTGGTCCTGGGAATGACCTAAAAGTTCACCCTGCCAGTAATGTGTGGTCTGGTGGGGCTCTCAGTGGCACAGGACCCGCCAGGAAAGGCAAGGCCAGTTACCACCCTGGTGAAAGGCGAGTAGGTGTGCCTCAACCCCAGCCCTCACCTTCAGGTGGGCCATACACAATAAGAGCAGGGTAGGCCAGGTAAGCTTCCAGAGGCACCTGAGCCTGCAGACACCACTGGAGCTGGGATGGGGGTGCAGAGCTAGGGGAGAGATACTGCAGGTAGGCATCCTCTCTCTGCTGGATTGGCTCCGAAGTGGATATCAATCCCCTCTCCGGCCTCACCGACCAAACAGCAAAACTGCTGTACTTAAGGTTGTGGGGGTCACTTCAGTACAGAAAAAACTCATGATGAGATTGTCATACATTCTACTCTTCACGATCCCACTCCCTTCTGTACCCACCACACACAGGACATTTTGAGGCACACTGGAGACTGGAGGGGACATGACTGCAGCATGTAGTATTCTATCAATCTTCCTCTGATTTAAGGGCCCACAGGAAGCTATTGTAGGCATCCATAAAGTTGCTTTTATTTATACCAAAGGCCAAACTGATCCACAGTAAAGATACATCATGCAAGCATCTTGACCAAGGATAGCTCAACCCAACTGTGGGGTTCAGACTATAATCACTAGGACTAGATACATTGTTATAGATAAAATAAGAACCAAAATTTGCATGCAATTCTACATGAACTCATAAAAGAATGAAGTCACCATTTTTAAAAAAAGAAAAAAAAATCACAAGTCTGAAATCCCTGATCTGCATATGCAATGCAATGAGACAGCTTGTGGCTGGGTCTCCCTGACCCAGTTATTACATACAAGGGGGAATCTTTCTAGCAAATTAATTGTATAGTTATTTCTTTTTCATCTGATTGGTGTCAAGGGATTTGGTAGCTGAAGGATGTGGTAGCTGAACAAGAAAGCAATGCTATGGAATAAGAGGCAGCTTTTTAAGGGCATTTAAGCATATGCAGTTAGACACCTATGATCTCTTGAAAATCCAACTAGATCTGTACCTGAATTAATTTGTATCTTGAAATATCTGTAAAAATCAATCTCTAAATGACCAGATACATTTATACTAATACATTATCTCACTTGTGGGGAAGTATTATTAGTCTGATTAACAGTATTGGAATTTGGGCATGTAACCTGAACTTATTTGAGCAACATATTACACAACATGCCTGGATGTAAAATAACACAGGAGGTAAAGCACGTGATTAAATCTATCATTTAAGAGTAAACTCAGACTTAAGGGACAAGATTATAGAATTATTTATTTGGAGGAGGGAGATGAAATGGAAATAAGTATGAAATGACAGGCTCCAGAGAAGGAACACTCATACTGGATGGATGCATTTAGTGGAAGCAGTAGGGCTGTGCAAAGCTTCGATTGCTGATTTGATTCAGTGGAGATTCCATGCCTGGTACCTTGCAGTATGTAGAAAAAACATTTAAAGCTGTGTCTATGGCTGAATCGCTGATTCTCCGAATCAGCATTGAATCTTCAGATCCAGATTCGGCCAAATGAAATCACGACAGTGAGCCAAATCAACTAATCAAATCACTGTCCCCCAAAATGGGCCAAATCTGAATCAAATATGACCTCTTTCACATACCATTAGGAAGCAGGACAGAAAATCAGGGAAAATAACAGATTTGTGCCATATCTTTGGAGGGTGTATGAGAATGGTGACAAAAGAAGGCTGCAGAATTGTGTGCCTTCTTCTTTTCTTCTTAGTGTTTCTGGGACATGTTCCAAAATGTAGCCTGCATGTAAAAGTGTTCACTTTCAATTAATGTTACTCTGCCAACCTTATTTGTAGACAGGCATATCCTTACTTCAGTCAGTGTCAATAGCTTTACCAGGACTATCAATGACCTAGGAGCAGACACTCAAAGTGACAGTTAAGATATTCTAAAATTGATATGCTAAAACCTGCTCTTTTACAATGTGCCTCTTAGAAACTAGGCAGATTTTATATGTTGAACTGGGAATGCTGGTCATTGCCTGAGTGCACATATTGAATAATGACAGGTCTAGAGTGTTTTCTCTCACCATATACTAATGAAAGGAGAAGAAAGTGAAAATGGATTAGAAAATATATCAACTGCAAAAAGAAAAATACCCCAAAAGCTTGATATGGAAAATAGAATTCTTGCTTTCACATCATGACATTATTAGATCAAAGTTAAACAAAGGTATCATGTTAGGAAAAATACAAATCAAATTCCTGAATGTTCAAAGTAAGGTCAGTTGAGTCATTTTTAGCTGCATGTATTATCAGTGAAATATGCTTTCTCTTAATCAAAGCCAACATCTCCATTCATGGAGACACATCCAATCACCCATTTTGATAAGGTTTTCATAAGAAATAATATTAAGGTCCAGAGTTGTCTGCATACTACTATTGACAAATAAAAAGTTTGGACTTTTTTATGCCAAAAAGGCTGCTCAGGTGAGAATCATAGAAAATTAGGGTTGGAACAAACCTAAGAAGATTGAGGTCTCCTAAGGAGCACAAGGTCTGCTGCCTGCCTGTAGCCAGGATCAGGGACATCATGGTGAGAATTCCTGACCTCATCCGGCCCTCCAACAACTATCCCATGGTCCTCATCTATGTGGGAAAAAATGAGGCAGCCAAGGGTAGTCTAGAACATATCATGTGTGACTACAAGGCTCTGGGGACCAGGCTTAGGAAGACAGGGGCACAGGTGGTCTTCTCGTTGATCCTCCCACTCAGTAATCACAGTAAGCATCACGTCACCTGTGTCAGAGAAGTCAATCCGCAGCTTCAGAGTCAGTGCCATCATGCAGGTTTTGGCTTCCTGGACCATGATTCGCACTTCCATGCAAGGGGTATCCTGAGACGAAATGGGCTTCATCTCTCTGCAAAAGGCAAGAGCCTTTTTTCTTACAGAATGGCTGACCTCCTATGTCGGGCTCTAAACTACGTATGACAAGGGACAGGGAGGCAGGAGATGAAGAGATTCTAGAACCTGAAAACTGTGAGACATGCAGCAGTACACCCCACATAAGTACCAAGGAGCACTTTAGGCATCAAAAGTGTGGGGGCGGGGGGGCACCAAAGGCACCATTCGGCAGGTTCAAGTGCCTCTATACTAATGCTAGGAGAATGGGGAACAAGCAGGAAGAACTTGAACTTCTGCTTACAGATAATAACTTTGATTTAGTGGGGCTAACAGAAACCTGGTGGGGCCCTACCCATGACTGGTACACACTGAGGGCTACAGGTTGTACATAAGGGACAGAGTGGGGAAGAAAAGGGGCGGGTTGGCTCTCTGTGTAAAGAAACATTATACATCTACCCTAATTAAAATGGGATTAAAAGAGGAGAAAGTTGAGGCATTGTGGGTTAGGATACATGGAGGTCCAGGGGAAAGGGACTTGATGGTGGGGATCTGCTACAGACCACCAAACCAAGAGGAAAAGCTAGACTTGGAATTTTTGAGGTAGCTCTCAGAAGCTACACAGGACACAGTTGTCATGGGAGACCTAAACTACCTTGACATCTGCTAGGAGGAGCAGTCAGTCAATTCCATCTGTTCGTATATGTTCTTAACCTGCCTAATGCAGGAGGTATACAGTCTGTAACAAAGGGCCTGCTCAGGGCTGATCTCGCCATGGCCCACCCACCTGTTTCTGGGCTAGCCGCCCACTTTCTCACCCACCACACCTTGATGGTAAATAATTAGTTAATGATGTCATTAAGCAGGAGGCTGCCCATTTCCTGCCCCAATGCCAGGGGGCACTATCTGCAGCTCCATTCCTCCCGTACACCACAGTCCAAGCCTCGCAGATGGCATCTAAATGTTCTTCTAATCACCGGCCCCCACACGGGGCCCCAGAATCCTCCTAATTGATCCCCGCCTGGATTCCTTCCCTCAGGCAGTCTCATCCACCTTCACACCAGGCAACATAGTTCCCTGAACCGGTTCCCCTTTGGGTGTGATTCCCCCCACCAGGATCTTCAGCTCACTAGCCCTGGCCCACCTCCAGGCCAGCTGGAACCCCAGGCCTGCAGCTCTTGGACATTCTTTGCAGTGGGCCCCTGGCCCTTCAACCCTTCTGGTCCTGGCCCCAGCATGTACCAGTCAGGGGAAATTCAGGGAGGCCTGAGTGTATGGCCTCTCCGAGGGTCCACCCTCCAGGCCCTCCAAACAAGGTGTAACCCACCTGGTCATGGGGGCTAGGAGTTAAGGCACCCCGACCCACCTTTCACTGGGGAGGTAACTGACATGGCATTTCCTGGGGTCTCCCGCACCACTGGGAGCCCCATCAAGCCGCCCACTCCTGGCAGGGTTCATTTTTAGGTCATGCTGAAGACCAGGAGCCTCCTTACCATCCCCTACAGCTCCCCCCTTACTTCCAGATGATAGCAGCCCACTGGCCAGGTGGTGCTGTTGCCTGGCCCCCAGGAGCAGAAATGCCTTGTTTATATGGGCAACCCTAGATTCAAAATGGCTGCCCTCATCAGGCACCTGCTGGCTGCTGCCTTCCTGCCCTTAAAGTGGCAGGCACAACCAGTGTCCCACCACACAGTCCCACTAGCGGGGATACCTTACTGGACTTGGTGTTAGCTACAAGGTAAGATAACTAGTAAGGTGGAAGTGCTTGACTTTAGGAAGGCTAACTTCAGTGTGTTTAGGAATCTAGTCAATGATGCACTGTGGGAAAAGAGTATTGGTGAGATAGGAGTCCATGAAGGGTGGTCATTTCTAAAGGAAGTTTTCCTTTGGGCACAGAGGGAGACTATCCCAGTATGAGGGAAAAAGGGGAAAGGAGTCAAAAAACTTCCTTCACTAAACAGGGAAACCCAGGGGAGCCTAAGGGCAAAAAAGAAGGCATACAGGTGGTGGAAGCAGGTCCAAGCTACCAAGGAATATACCGAATTGATCCGCACTTTAAGGGAAGCAGTTTGAAAGGCCGAAGCAACTACAGGGTTGAGGCTGGCAACAAAAATCAAAGATGACAAAAAGTCTTGTTTTAGGTACATAAGGAGTAAAAGGAAGGCACAGGGCAGCCTATTACCCCTACTGAACAAGGAGCAATTAGTGACAGACAGGTAGGGCAAGGCTATTCAATGAGGTTTTTGTCCTAGTGTTCCTGAACAGGGCTCAAGACAAGTCTCCTAATAGGTTCTTAGATGGGCATCAAATGGACACCAGCTACTGTTAATGCTGACTTGGTACAGAGTCACTTGGATGGACCGGATGTGTTTAAGTCAGCAGCCCTGGATGAGCTGCATCCAAGAGTACTGAAGGAATTGGCCAGTCGCATAGCAGAACCACTGGCACAGCTGTTTGAGTGCTTGTGGTGTTCGAGTCAGGTCCTGGAGGATTGGAAAAGGGACAATGTAGCCTCTATTTTCAAGAAGGGGAGGAAGGAGGATCCGAGTCAGTCTCACCTCCATCCTTAGAAAGATTAAGATAGTCTTTGAAAAGATTATAAAGGATCATATTTGTGGGAGTCCGGTGGGAAAAATAATATAGCAGGGAAACCAGCATGGATTTGTAGCAGATAGATCATGCCTGACCAACCTGGTTTCATTTTATGACAGGGTCACAAAATGCTTAGATGCAGTAGAGGTAGATGTCATTTTCTTGGACTTCAGCAAGGCCTTCAATATGGTATCTCATCCCATTCTCATAAATAAATTAAGAGGCTGTGCTATAGAAGTTTACATGGTCCAGTGGGTGGCAAACTGGTTTAGCAGTCACACCCAGAGACAGGTCGGTATCGTCTTGGAAGGATGTGAGATACCACAGGGTTTGGTCCTTGGACCTGTAATTTTCAATGTCTTCATCAGTGACTTGGATGTGGGTGTGAAGTGTACTCTGTCCAAATTTGTGGACGATACTAAAGTGTGGGGTGAAGTGCGCACTCTGGAGGGCAGGGAATAATTACAGGCAAACCTGGACAGGTTAGAAAAGTGGGCAGTACACAATAGGATGCAGTACAACAAGGCCAAATGCAGAGTGCTGCACTGAGGGTGCAAAAATATCCAGAACACCTACTGGCTGGGAAGTGACCCTCCTATCAGCACAGAAGCAGAAAGGGATCTCAGAGTCATAGTGGACTCCAAGAAGAACACGAGTCATTACTTTGACAAAAATCATCAGCAGAAGGTCAGTTTACTTGCACATTAGTAACTTCCCCTTTCAGTGTTGGGGAAGGGGGTCATACTGAGACTTTTGTGGTTCCAGGATCCCTATTTACTTTGAAGAACTCCACTTTGGGGCTACAAGGGTATTTAGGTATGAAGGGAAAGTTTCTACAAACACTTCAGAATATGAAATATATCCATTGCTTTACTTGACCACCTAGGTCTCAGGTAATACAAAATGAAGCACTGGCATTAAGGACTGAACAAACACTCCTCTTACATGTCAGGACCTGAGGAATAGCCACAAAAAGGAAAGGCATTAGAAACCTTTTTCTCACCATGATCTTCTGAGGGACCACCAAGGAAAAATCCAATACATTATAGGGAAAGGAAAAATGATGTCTTAATGCCATGATTGTATTGTCTTTCTTTCTATCATGGGCAGTGTATAGCAACACAAGGTGAGGAATTTGACCCTTCCAATGATTTTTTTTTGTGCAAGTATATGGCATCACAGTGCTGGTAGGCAATAAGGAAGATGGGGACTGTTTTGACTTTTTATACAAATAGTCAGCTACAGTCAGGGTTGGAATTAATATGAATAAGAGTAAGGATTTGTTGTTAAAGATTTCAGGTTCCTTATATCCCCTAGCAGAGCACTTATAAACCATGCAACAAATACTTCTTTTTTCATAGATGAGTTAGGAATTTTACTAATGCTTTGGTAGCAAAATGGAACTTGGAAATTAGGTATGTTTCCTGTCAGGATAAGGTGCTGAATTAGATGATAAGCAGCCTGATGCTGGCTGAAAGATGATGTTAGTTGTTACTGTTTTCAGTAGAATGACGTTTTTGGGGGATTAAACTATAATTTTTTTCCCACAATAGATTAATATTTTCTCACATGCAACATGCACTTTCCCTCCAAACTCAGACCGTCCTCCTATACCTCCAAATTAAGAGACATATATTAAATGAAGAAGTAGATTTTCTGCCTGGGGTTGGAAGCACCTTGAATAGATTCCTGCTCCACAGTGCAGCTGCTGTGTAATTACAGTTCAGGCAGCTGAGGGAGTCAATTGACTTAATGGCTCATTGTTCTTCATGCTACAGGTGTTAACTATACATCATTATTATGATGGAAACATGAATAGATTTCCAGTGACTTGAGAGATGCCAGAATCATTACCATATTCAAGAAAGGAGATGGATAAGACTGCACAATTATTTTGGTATCACATTCCTGTACATAGCTGGAAAGATCCTCACCTACATTCTCCTCAAAGCACTACATTTCCTTGCTGAGGAGCTTCTACCCAGGTCTCAGTGTGGCTTAAGAGGTATAAGAGAGGTACAATATCTATTATATGTTGTTTGTTGCTTGACAGCTACAGGACACATGCTGGGACCAATACTGAGATATGTACATAACCTTTATTAACCTAAAGCTTTGGATTCAAACAACAGGAAGGTCCATTGGAAGATCATGTTGAGATGTGGGTGCCTGCCAAAATTTGTTACCATTATCAGACTTCTTCAAGACACCATGGCAGCAACAGTCCTAAGCAATGGCTCAGAATTTGACCTCTATGACATTAGAACTGGAATCAAGCGAGGATGTAAGTTTGCACCAATATTCTTCTCCACTTATATCACAGCTATTCTGCATCTTATTGCTCTTAGACTTCCATCTGGAGTTAGCTCCCAGTATTTCATGGATGGGAATCTCTTTAATATTAACCAGTCATGTTCAAAATCCAAGGTAACCAACTTCTCCATTACTGATTTTCCATATACTAATTGTATTGTGTACACCCCTTCAGTTGAAGAGCTCCAGGTAACTCTTCTGTGAAGTGTATGAAATGATAGGCCTCAACCTCATGAAAACATATATAAATTACCAACCCATCCCAACCCAATCATCTGTTCTTCCACATAGTACAATTAGAGGGTAGTCCTTGAAAAATGTTGAGAATTTTCCCTGACTGAGTAGCTACCTTTCCAAAAAAAGTAAATATACACAATGATATTCAAGACCAAATAAAATGTGCCAGTGCAGCCTTTAGACATCTTCAAAATCATGTAATTAATGACCATGAAATCAAGACCCAAATCAAACTTCTCATCCACTAGGATTTCATACCTGTAACCTGTTATAGGTATTAAATTTAGAAGACATATTGGAAACACCTGAAGGCTTTGGAACATTACCATCAGCAATGTCTTTGGCAAATCTTCTATATCAGTTGGAAAGACAAAAGAATGAACACCAACGCTCTGGCTCAAGCAAACACCACTAGTATTGAAGCCATGTTTCTGTGGCACCATCTCTATTGGACAGGACATATCATAAGGATGCCTGACAACTGGTTCCCAAAACAGGCCCTACATTTCTAATTCATTAGTGATCACTAATGGCACTAGAGGTGGGCAAAAGAAGAGATTCAAGGATACCCTGAAAGGAATCTGAATAAAATGTGGTTTTAACATCAGTACATAGGAGACTAATGCACTGGATTGTCCCCCATGGCACTGTGTTATGCAAGGCATTAATCATTTCAAACAATTCACTTGATTATGGAGATCAATAGACAAGTAAAACAAAGGGAAAGAACTGTGACCTGAAATCGCCATGATCTATTCCTTGTTTCCAGAACTCTTTCTCATATTTTCAGTTGAACTACACATCTCAGATCAGCCCCCTCAGTCCTCTGTGGATACGCTGATGACTCCCCTATTTACTAGAAGACTGTCACCCTCATATTGAGGGATTGCTGATGAGATTACCATATTCATGGTGTATAAGTCAAGGTTTGAAGCCTGAATATTGACCCTTACATTTCTACCTTGATTTATATACTATATCCAGGGTCTGGCCCAGCCAGCATGCAGCTTCTGGATGGGGCAGCTGTTGCCACTGCTATAGCCACTGGGGTACTCGACTTCTGTGGCATCCAGTAGCTCCTTATTTCCCTGCTGCCGTGCTCAGGGCATCACACAGAGAAGCAGCAGGGACAGGGGAGCTGCAGCGCACAGCACGGCACTGAGGCTGGTGGGCATACAAAGACCACACTCAGGGGAATGGTGGGAGTTTGGAGCTCAGGTGGGCAGAGTGTGTGGGGTGTGTGGGAAGGTAAGGGAGCTGGCATGGCCCAGGTAGCCCCAGTCCCCATAAGCAGCAGTGCTTGGGCTATGCCAGTCAAGTCCTGGCATAGTCCCTGCCCCAGGCCCTGTGCAGGGCACCATGCCAGCCAAGCACTGAGCCCAATCCCAGCTGATGCAAGAGCCGAGCCCAGCCTTGGCCCCAACCCCAGCCTGTGCCCCTGTGAGTGGTGCAGCCTGAGCCACACCATGCAAGTTCTGAGCCCAGCACTGGCCCTTCTGGCAGCACTGATCTAGCATGTGTCTACCCTTCGGGTGTCCTGCCTGCAGTGCTTTGTGTTCCTGAGGGAACCCTAACACCCAGCTTGGTGGACGTACAGAAGACTTTTTCTTTCTCCCTCAGCCCCCTCAACACACTCATACCTCACCTAACCAGAATTAAGCAGAAGAAAAGCTTAATATGTATCTCGGGCCATAGATTCCACAATCCCAGTATGGGAGGTCTATTTAAACTTAATTGATTAAAACTCGGTTGCCGGATTAGGGAATGCTGAGGCAGGAGACTGAGTCAGAGGGGGTATGGGCGACATTTGAACAATGGTTAAAGGTTCATCACAATGTCCAGCCTATTGGAGCCCTGACCACAAAAGTCCTAGCATTTTCAATCTCCTCATCTGGAAGCAGAATCACTATTCTGCCTATTATCAAACATCCAAATATTAAATGAAGCTATAAATTCAGGTATTCCATTGCTGTCAAAGGCCAAAGAAAAGCAGAGGAATTCAACAAAATGGCTGCTGGTACATGGAAGGTTATGATATTAAAATGACCTGTGCAAGGCAAATTGTGTGAAATGCAGGATATTTGGTTGTTTTCTCTTTGTAGCTGTTTATTATGACTAATCTTTTGGTTACTGTGTCAAAGCTTTCATTCAATAAACATGTGCATAAAGGAAAACAGAATTGAAAATGACTTTTTTTTATGAGAAAATTGGTGTTGTGACACAATTCTTGCTTGCAAAAACAGGTAAAACATTTTATTTCTGTTCTAGTCAACAGGAAAAATAAGTTCTGAAACTCCTTAAGTTGTCATGTCTAGCTCAAAGCTTTAAAAATAGTTTTTAACTAATGTTCACCCCTCCTGATGTATTATGGCATTTTAATTTCCACTATCAGTTAGGAGCAGTCAGTGCAGGAAGCTTAAACCTTTCTTTATTTTGACAAAGGTTACAAACTGGGGTTAAAACGTGGTTAAATGTTTATCAGTGAAAAAGACTGATGAACATTATCATTGGGTTATCTCAATGCTTTTGCCTAATCACTGAATTGAAAGGACATAATCTTTTCTGGTGTAAATCAACATCCACATCACGACTCATTGAGAATCTAGCTATGGCTAAGGCTTACCTTTTCCTTTCATCATACCAATAATGAAGTGACTCATAATTTACATAGATTAAGGGTTTCCTGCATCTTTTGCCCTGTTCGCCTCCCCTACTTTTATGATACATTCATTTAGCCTGTCCTGAAATTTAAGAATATAGCATTTAGTATATTGGATAAGGCCACTAGCATATGGCATACAACCCTCAGCAATACTAAATACCAGCCAACATGACTAGCAGACAAAAACAGTTTGGCAGCAGTACAAGAATTGGGAAGATTCATGAATGCCCACAGCAGTTTTACTAGCAGAATCCAAAATCTCACATTAGTTATGATCACAGATCTCTCTGTAGAGCAACCAGAAACAAAAATCAACATTATCAGGCTTACTGACAAGGTGTTATTACACTTATGCACAACTTTTTGCAAACTTCTGAACAGTTGGCATCTGCCAGTAAAATCCTGTAACTCCAGCCACAAACCCAGTTTTCCATCCAGCATATAATTAATCATCTCTATCTTCACGGAATATCTCTTCCTAACTAGCAACTGCATGCCTCAGCCGATCAAAATGATTATACGAAAAAGACGGACCATGGCAGTTGGCTGCTTTGTCTCCTGCATTAACAAACTGAACTAACCCCACAGCCTCTTACATCCCTTTCTGTCTATCAGGATTCTAAACCTGCCAGAGGACTCTTATTAATCAGATACTACTGGAGAAAATCCTCTGCTTCCACTTAGGCAGCTAGCAAGAAGAAAAATGAATGTGATGCCCCCACAAGTTTCATCAAGGCTGTCCTCTTCAAGCCCAACAAAATGGGACCTCATGCCTTCTCCACACTCATTAACGGCGAGACTGCTATGCAGCAGCACACTTGCTACCCACAATGTGGAACACAGTTCATGAGTTTTTGTCAGAGATGTTCAAAACAAACAGCACACTTGATCCCTAATGGGTAGAGTGCAATTTATGAGTGACTACTGCTGACAATTTCAAAACAGAGTGGAGGAACAGATCGTGCTGTTAGTAGGACTCCTGTATACAAGTCATCACATCAGGCTTTTTAAATCTCTCTCCCTGCCTCTGCTATATACTGATAATTTCCTATGCTTTATGGAAAGAACACTTGGAAGTGTGTTGTTAAGAAGTTCCTTCAAAACACGCAACGTATGAATCCTCCTGTTCTGATGCATGAACAAATTGTGAGAACAGCTAGAAAGAAAACTAAGCACTTTAATATAACAACACAACAGAAAAGCATTTTTCTGATTACATCCTAATCATCTAGCAGTGGGTGTAATTAGGAACATCCTGCAAGGAAGCAAGAGTTGAACATATGGCACCTCCCTGTCATATGTTCATATGAACTTGATCTTACAGTGGTTGGATATGGATTAAAAATATGACAGGACATACTGCTGAAATGGAATCCTCTCAGTCACAACAAAATGATGCTGTGGTGTTATTGATGTACAACTGCAGGGTGTTTTCCAAATCACAGTCTCCAAATTCCAACAATGGTGTCTTCATGCTGATTAGTTCTGGGCGTCTGATTTGAATTATTTTTATATAGTTTATTCTATGATTGGGTAAAAACGGCTCTCAGGGTCAGTGGACCTGTGTAATTACAATATGCAGATTTTCTCTGCAATACTGTCTTCTTTGAGAGTCACCAGGTCCTGGGCTGTGATTGCTTTCTGTACTCAGATCAAAGATTTACCAGCAGCAACAGCTCTTTGGCCCTTAACACATTATGTGTTAGAGTGCTATATGTGTCAAAGTGCTTTTAAACTTACCTCAGAAGCACTGGGTATTGACTACTGCCAAGCCTGGGGACTTTGACTGGGGTGTGTCAGTGCTCCCGCTGGGACCAAAGCCAGAGGTTTCTGGCTAGAGGTTCTTTCCCCTCCACTCTGGATTAGACTGATCACCATATTCGGGGTAAGGAAGGAATTTTACCATACGCTCAGATTTGTACAGACTGGGGAGGTTTGGGGTGGGGGGGGTTGCTTTCCTCTGTAGTGTGGGGCATGGCCCTCTACCCAGAATCTCTTGAGAATTAATAGAAAACATTCTATAGGAGGAGAAAGTTGGATGCTGTGGTTCCCCTGCTTTACTTGTGGAAGGTTAGGGTGTTGGGTCTGTGTCATATCTGGCTCAATGGTAGTCTTATGTAGATAGATTATGGTTGTATGGGATGATTTGGATAGGGATGAACCTGCCTCAGGCAGGGGTTGGACCACATGAAGCCCTTCAAGCCCTACTTCTCTATGATTCTATGCTAACATGAACCCCCAGTAATTAGATTTTACATATAGAGAGTCCATCCTACTGGTACAGCACAGAAGATAAATCTAGGGAGGGTCAGACAGCCTCCTTGCCCTCCCCAGCTTCTTCTCTCTGCAGCACCCCCTCCCCCTTACTCTCAGACCCTACTCTCCCTGATTATGTGTAAGTGAGGAGCAAATTTTAAAGCGCTGCTCTTGAAATACACAGACCTGTAGGAATTCACTTATTGGAAAATTACTACAGGTACCCATAGACTTAGTTCATCCAGAATTGATACATTTTACCTTCTTTTGAAACTGCTGCAAGTTTTAGCACAGATACTCCATGAATGTATTTTTAAACAGAACAAGGTAGGATATTAGTCCAAAGGCAAAAGGCTTATGATTTAGTTTATTAGGCTGGGCCCCAGAAGAGTCAACATTTCCAGCAATAGTGCCTCCACAGCTCAGGACTGCTCAGTATGTATGTTTACTCTTAATACCCACCACCACAGAGAATCCATATGTTAAGTAGTACCCCTCCCCTCCACCCAGTCATGCCAGGAATTGGGTGTTCTTGTCATGAGTCCTGGGATTCTCCAAAAATTTATATGCAGACAAAGTACAAGGTAATCTGGTATGACTCCACCTCATGGAGACCAGAATCGCACTAATCATATGTGACAGGCTGAGAGAGGGGGTCAACAGCAGCATTCTGAGTGAACTGTTTGAGGCCCAATTTCATGACGTTTTTCAGACATTATAAGACTAGTGAAACAGGAATAGTTGGAAATGGGAAAGAAAGGCACAGCTCAGCTATGGGACTGAAGAGGAAGTCAATATATATTCAATGTTGGCTCACTACGACTTGAAAAAGTCTCAGCAGAGAGGGGGTCTGCATGCAACAGGCACTAACATCCATTTTATTCAGATAGATTGCACTAATCTATTTTTGTGATAGAGTTCCCATCACCATCTCAAGTCTTTTGGATATTATCAAATGTGACATTTTTGGTACCATGGGGAGAGTGTGGGGGATGGCTCTGGCTCTTCTAGTGCTGACAAAGTGTTGCAGTGTTTCTAGGCCTGATTCCAGATCCCTGTAGAGAGAGCAGCCACCTGTTGTGTTTTTAAAGGGCCAAAACCCCAAAAAGGCTCCCATCAATGTGTTTGCCCAATATGGCATATATTTTATAGACATACTCAATGTTGGTTGTATTTAATCAGCTTCATAGTTGGTTTCCATTTCTGGAGACATAGTGCTTTTGGCAGAAGTTTAATGATAGACAATGTACTTAATGAGGTTCCCTTGTATGTGAATATAAACAAGGAGCTTTTCCCCCACACTAACAGGGGAAAAAGCCCTTGTTTTGTATTCAAATAAATATAGTATTTATGTTATTGATGAGCCTTTTATAATATATGCCCATTGGGAAGGTTGCCCCATTCTATTCTAGGATCTCATTTTAAGTTGCTTGAATTTTTTTCCCTAAAGTTTAACAGTTTATTTTCTTGACTGTGCTAAAAAATCCTACTGTCATCTTCACTGGGCAGCTTTAGACTTCTCTTCCTACTAGGAGCAAGGAATTGTACTTTGGTAGAGAGATGCCCTCAATATAAAGGATGTGCTTTTTGCCATCCACATTAAAAGTCACCCAAATATCAATGAATTAAAGCCCATACATTGTGCACAATCACACAGAGAGTCTTTACCATGAAGTTAAAAATTATGCCTTATATTCTATAAAATCACTTACATACTCTCCACTACATTGTATAGGTAGGCATATGGTCCATAATACAGCATAATACAACATCCAGTTATGGATACTAAGGGTGAAAAAAATGTTTTTTCTCAATAAAATATTCTATTATCTTTCAGGATAACAGGGAATAGGATCTTGGCAGCTAATTTGAGACATATGGTTATGAAAAATTGATAATTTAGAAGTACTTGGATAAGCTTTCTCTACCCAGACATCCTAAATCCTGTTATTTTATATTACATGTGCTTCAGCAGCTGGTGCAGCTAACAGTTTAGAAAATATAATGCAAGTGACAAAAATGACCTTTTCCTGAATTGCTCTAATACATGCCACAAAAGCCTCACTCACGAACTGAATGACAGAAGAAGGTGCATAGAATTCAAATCTATTACACATATATACCTCATCAGTAGGCACCGGATACCATGGCACTAAATATATTCATGTGATGGCATTCAGTTCAAACCACTGAGATATACGTGGTAAATGGAGTCTGCATATTGGATAAGGAAGTGGAGTGGGGTCAGAGACAAAGTAGAGCTCATTCTAGGGGTTCCCCAGCCAGCTCTGGAGGGGAGGGTGGGTGAATTGGAAACCTCTGCCCTCCTCTAGGGGGCTCAGATACACCCACCCTACCCTCCAGCAGGGACTGAAACAACTCTAGATCAAACTCCCTCCACTCCTTTCCCCCACTTCCATTCTGAAAACTGCTCACAGGCTGGCAATCAGGCAGACACAAGTTACAGAAGATGCTATGTTTTGAAACATCTTCATTTGAACCGTTACGTAACAAAGGTTAAGATTTTCACCCGATTGGCCATTTTAAAGTAGTTTGTAGCCCTGCATTTGTGTTTTGTCATGGATATAAATCTTTTTCTGTAGCCAAGTCAGGCAAAAATTGTCATTTCTGTCTGCACCCTTGGTGATAGATTCTGAGCTAGAAAAAAAGTGGGTCAGAAATACTGAAGCATTTAATAAAATGTGCATTTTGCCCAATTATTTATTTTGAGAAACTTTTAAAAATGCCCTTCAAAACTTGATTGAGTTTTTTTTTCAATATTTTATATTAAGTGTTTTAATTTGGTTTGAAATTCACCTTGTTTCAAAATTCCCTGAAATTTAGATTAAAAAAAATTCCAAACCCGTTTTTAAAAGTATGGAAATAGAAACAGTTTCTTGGACATTGCAAAATTCAAACTGAAACAAATCTTTTTCAGCTTCAACATGGCCAAAAGATAGAAAAAATTACCTTTTAATCTAACTTGAAATATTTATTTTCACATTTGAAATACAGGAACTAAATATCCTATATTCACCACTTTCTTCCTTTAGCTGGAGATTTTTGTGGACTTGCAACTTTAGCTATGGAGTTATATGTGTAAAAAAGTATACATCACAAAATGTTATTCTAACATGTCTGTTGTACCCTAAATTCCTAACAGCAAGCTGTATAGTGACTAACTTAAATTATGTGTTATTTGTCTTGCTGTATGTGCAATCGCAGTGCTATGCTAGCTACTGTATGTCTGCACACAGGAAAAATAGTTCTGGAGCTCTTATAGTCTAAAGAGAAAGGAGAGACAAAGAAGTATAGGTATGGAGAAGAAGAGATAGAGAGATATGATTCCTCCCAAATTACAGATGGGGAATTAAAGTTCATGTGACTTGGCACAGGGAGTGCATCTACACGTGATATTAATGCACCGGAACAAAATGGTGCAGTTTGTGCCAGAGTTTATTGTTCCTGGGCTCAGCATTTACATGTGTGCCCAGGACCAGCTCAAGTTGAGCTGGAACGGTGCAGCCCCACCCAGCAAAGGGTCTGCGGGGGGTCAGCTTGCCAGCCCAGAGCTGCTCCACTCTGGCTCAACATGTTGTGGAGGGGCTGGCTGGAATACAAGGGTGCTAAAGTGCAGGGCTAACCAGCAGGTAGCCCCTGCACTGTATCACCCTTGTGACCCAGCCAGCTCTGGGCACTGTCTACGTGTGCATTGCAACAGAGTAACTAACTCGACTGTAGGATAGTATTTGTGTTGGACAGTACTATCCTACAGCGGAGCTAATTAGTTTATTGCAGCCTACTAGTGCTACACAGATAGGCAGTGATGCATTACTGTGGAGCCAATTAGTCAACTGCAGTAAAGTACATATGTATATGCTCCCAAGGAGTCTTAACCAGAATGGAATGTTAAACCCAAACGTTCTAATCCCATGCTAGTGGCTTTACCACAAAATCATCTTCTCTTCAGCAAACTGTATTCCCTGTTCAAATAAGCCATGCAATAGACTGAGCTATAATGAAAAGAGGCAAGCATAAAGTGAATCTAGTGTTCATGCAATTTGTTGGGACAAATTTGTTACTCCATAAAGATGTTATGCTTTTTATCAATTAGGAAAGAAAGAAGTCATGAAGCTCAACATACTGCATTCTCTCTCATAGAGCTCCTAGTACTTTATTACCAAAAAATATATATTTTTTACCTATTACCTGCAATTATACCCACGACAAGTAAAGATACTGCAATTAAATTATATTTTATGCATTGTGTAATATTGTACACACTGCCTGTTAAAATGTTCCACTTGTTTCAACACACTATTCTTTTACATGCTTTAATACAGCACCTACAATATATGGAAATTGGAATAGACAAGAATAGAACACAATCTTACAATAGAGCTTTTCATGCTGCAGGATTCATAAAGAAATCAGAAATTATGGGCTACAGCCCACCTATTTCAATAGGATTTTGGAATGGCAGAACATTTAGAGGATATTTTCAGTTTAAATACCTACAGTAGCTACAAGCATTCACAGAGGAAGGTATAGTACAGTTTCTTTCCCTTGACTCTTAACTGGTGATTCTTATAATACATACATGATTTTCCTTTTGAAGAGGGGCTAAGATACAAAATATTCTACCACCCATACAAAGATACGAGGTCGAGGTTCTGACCACAGAGTCCATGCCTCATGTTGATTTGGGATAGAGGGACAGATACTTTCCACGATGAGGGTGAACCCCTGACTTTGTGGATATTTTGTCATGGATTTCAATGGGACTAGAATATCACCACCAGATTTCTCTTTAGCCTGACTGGAAATTCTTTATGAAGCAGAATTGTGCTCTAATATGTATGAAAAACTCTTTCACCACAGAATTTTAAAAAATCATATGTAGAATTAATATTTAAAGATTTATGTGAGTTTTCATGGGTCAGACATTAACAAACCCACTTGCTCTCAAAGGAAAGCCTTCTCACCCTAAACTCAAAATTAGCATAATTTATATTATCTTTTGCTTAAAATAACCGAGGGTAAAGAAAAAGACATTCAAACTAAAATGAAAACGGTCCAAGTCATACTGACAACACCAAAGGCTAAATTTGAACTTGTCATTTTTTTTTAAACTTTTTTGAGGGGGCGGTTGGGGGGAAGGGGGAGGAGTACAATTGCAGGAGTTTAGCAATCTTTTGCATTTCGCTACAGAAACAGATTTGCCAGTCAGGAGCAAGGTAAAATTTTATGCGTACCTGTTTCTCCCCACTGGGCTTTTTGTGGTTTAGCAACAGTTCCACAGCTCCAACTACCTCCTTGCGTATAGCGTGTAGTAGAGCATCTCCAACATAAACATTAAAGCTTAAGAGCAGTTCAATAAGCTCAAGATTCTCATTTTCAATTGCAATAAGGAGAGCAGTTCTTCCAAGGGGATCAATACAATTAATATTGATCTTGAAATAAATTTCAGCTTCTTCCAGAGCTTTTTTCACACTGGCGTAATCTCCTTTCTCAACAGCATTCAGATAGGCTTTCTCTGCAGGTGAAAGTTCAGATTCTGCTCGCACTATACGAAGAGGGATACGATCTCTGTAGGGGGCATTAACGCTTCTCTTGTAGTAGAACTGGGCCATATTTTATGCCATGCTAATACTTTGTCTCTGCAATTAAAAAAAAAAAGAAGAAGTATCAATCAGTTACGTATTCCTGGCATAAAATTGATCATATTAATGAAAATATGTAATACATTAGCTTCTAGAATTCATTGTGTTAAGTTATATACAAAGACATAGAGGCAGTCTGTCTTGAAGAGTTTGTAAAATACACATCATAGACAAATTGTGGGAGGGGAAAACAAAAGAAATGAAGTGACTAACTTAAGGTGAAATTTGGCTAGCAGTCAAGGCAAACATCTCACACTCCCTACTTCCAGTCTAGTTACCACTCCAATACACTCCACTTCTTCCTAATGTATTCCAGCAAACCTGACGTGGATCTCCAATTTTCACAGTTCAGATCCCTAAGTCTAAGAGTGCTTGGACATGGGATTTTGAATCAACTGTCTCTCTAGCTATTCAATTACTGTGTTATGGCAATAGCTGCATGAACCCTCCATTACCAAATCTGATGCGTAAGCTACACTTAAGACTTAAATGCATTCATTTGCATAATACGCTTAAATTATGGATAAACCCCAAGGAACAGTACCTAGCAGTCACAGTTATGGTTTATTTTCTCACCTCATTTTGACTCAAAAGCAAATCCCTGAAACCAGGACATTATGTAAAAGTTTTAGAAAGATTACAGAAGACCTGCGTAACTCACCCATGTAAGACTATGTAAAAAGCTGTTGCTTCTACCAGGCCAACATGTAATTGGTTGTTTTTGTTGTCCATAATCTACCAATGTGCCTCCATTACATTCAACAGTGTGTGGAAAAGGGAGTAAACAAAAAACACTGTTACAGAGATGATCTCCACGCCCACTCCCAAAGCAACGCAACAAAAAGGCAGGTGAAGTAGGCCAAGCTATAAGCCATGTCTCCCTCTCCAAATTCACAGAATGTATCCATGGTTCTTTGAGAAACCCTATACCCTTCTGAAGCTAAATGCCTCCCAGGCTTCCCACTGAGGGATAATACAGCTGTTATTACTACAGGATATATCATAAAACCTCAGTACATAGAAAAGTGAAATCCTAGAGGGGTTTGTTCTGATTTCAGTGGTCAATGGCTTGTGGCCTATAAACTTAATCTAGCTTTAAAATTAAATACACATTAATTGCCTTATTTTGCATGTCCTTGAAACCAAACTATCAAATTTCAGTCTCTAACTCAACACATTTTTACTTTGATTACCTTGCCTTTAGAAAGCTACACTGAATGTAAAAAATCCTACCAGCCATGGAGGCAAGGTAATACTATGTGAATCATGAAGTTATGATTTATCTGAACCACCTGCTAAAGATAATTAACATTTTGTATTGGTTTTAAGGGAAACATAAAGGTATCTGGATAGCAGGGGTATAGGTGCATCACAAACTTCTAAATGAAGTCATGCATAAGAAAAGTACAGAGTGCTAAGAGGGAAATGAAACTCCTAGACTCTTGTCTTTAGGTAGCAACAGAACATTCTACAAAATTAACCTTCTCAGCCAGCAAGGAGTGGTGGAGCATTTATTTAACCTTCTGTCTCATTATGGAGCATCATTGATGTACTCCTGGAAAAGACTTATGCCATTTAGCTCAAGTAGAAAAATAAAAAATCCCTACGGGTCTAGAGAATGAGAAGATGTGTACAGCCAAGAAATAATAAAAAAAGCTGCAGGAATTTGATAGAGATAGAGAGAAAACCCTCTGAAGTAATACAAGTGTAAAATAACCAGGGTTTGAGCCCAAGAAAAAATTTCATATATATTGCTATTTTTGTAATATGAGGATCAGGGTCCAAAATGTATGCTTCTCATTGCATTGTGAACCTTCTTTTCTAAATATATTTTCCTTCTTGGAACACAAGAAATACCAGATTGCATCAGACCCAGGGTTCACATGGTGCAGTGCTCTGCTTCTGACATCGCTGGAACCAGCGATGGCCAAGGGAAGGTGGTACAGAAACATCTCTGCTTTCTCCAGTCCTCAGTTCTGCTGCTCCTACACTGGGATTTTGTTCCTCTGTCACAGGGGTGGGCAATTATTTGGGTCTGTGGACCACATAGGGAATTTTGGTGATCTGTTGTGGGCTGGGTCACCACATTTTCACAACACTTATCAAAACTGAGTAAGTGGCCCCATCCCATCCGCCTGACCGTGCGTCCTGCTTGTGTGGGTCCTCTGAGCAGACCCCAGGATTGTAGGGCAGTGAAAGTGTAGGGCTGGAGCCCAGGACAGAGCCACAATCCACTCCTGACATGCCCCTGTCCACAGAACAAGTGCTCACCATAGGGGCATGTGGACAACGGATCATGGCTCTGCTCCATGCTCAGCCAGGAAGGGGCCATGGGCAGGTAGGGACTGGCATCCAGGAGTGTGATGGATAGGCAGACATCACCAGGGCTGGGATCATGAGGCCCTGGTCCTGCACTATCACCACTTCAAGATCCCTCCCCATCAGCCTGCCCTTGCCTGGCCATCCTGCTCCCAAACACCATTCCCTATCTGCTCATGACCCTATCCCATCTTCCTGGCCATGAGCCCTGCCTGTGTGGGTCCTGCCCCTGGAAGTGGGTGCAGGGTGGACTTGTTGGGGCATCTGGGAAGCAGGACTTGGTCTGGCAGTGACAACAGCTGGAAGCGAATCTGGCTGCCATGCTGCCACAGCCCTGCTGTGTGCCCAGAGACAGCAGGACTAGCCGCATGTGCCATGGCCCCAGCTGCCACCTGCGCCTGGGTTGGACAGGGCTGCAGGATCTGCCAGGGGCTGGAGAAAATCCCTTGGTGGCCCAGGTTCAGCCCGTGTGCCATATTTTGCCTACCCCTGCCCTAGCACTACCCTACCATTTCCTTTCAGGTCTGTGATTTTTCCTTCACAGGTATAATTTCCTTTGAGTTGCTGTTCTCACCCACAACTTCACTTCATGCTCTTCCCTATCATCACTACTACACACTTTCAATTCCTGCTGTTTCCTTCTCCTCAAAACCCGCTCTCTAAGACTCTCTTATTTCTGATACAGCTCCAAGTTATAGACTATCCCCACCCAGCAGATGAGCTGTTCCTTTTGATCAGCATAAATAGCAGCAAGAAAAAGATCCCTCTGCCTGCAACAATATGCAATCTATAATCTCCCTATAAATCATGCTTTTAAAGTGTTTTTTTTTTATTAAGGCTTTTCCACTGAAACCTAGAACATGTCCCCAAAATTAGAGTCACTTACAGGCATTTTTGTGCGTGATCAGATGGAGAACTGGCCAGAAGGTATGTGCTGGATCTCATTTCATTCAGCAACAACTTTGATGTTGAGTTGTTCACATTTTAGGTCATAGAATGTCCCTGAATTAATTTGCTTTTATTATTAATATTTTTTATTAGGGGGGAAAAATCCCTCTCTTCCCATCTTATTTAGAAGGGGAGAGTGTTGGTAACTCTCCCCGAGGAATAATGAAAAAGTTAATGGGTTAGATTCATATCCAGCCCAATTAGTTTATCTGGGGTTACATCAGAGAAGGTAATGGCACAGTGAAACTAGATGCTATAGAGATACCTATGGTTTAAAATGAGCAGAGTAGTTAAGTGGCTTGATAATTTCTTACTGTATTAGGATAACTTTAAAAAAATATTTTGTATCTGTTGAAGAGCTTTTTTCCATTTTTGATGGGCCATGGGGCAACTCAAGTTTTCTGAAATGTCTATGTTGTTGTTCTTAGGCCATAAGATACTGCAGGTGGGCTGCAAAAGTAGATAGAGAATGCAGGGCAACCAAACTTGCTCTAAATATCCTTATAGTTTCAAACAGCATTTTGCTGAGAAAATGCACTACTATGCATCTTATCACCTTAACAGGAAGCTGTATAGCTACCTTAGTGCTGCACTACATACAAAACAGTCAGTGCTGTGGAGAAGCAGACATACAAAGCCCTGATCTATTGAGCCCAGGTACTTCTGGATCAGAAGATGGTATGTTTAGAGCTACCAAGTGCAAAGTGCTGTCTTACAGATCTGGCTAGATGACTTCCAGATCCAGAGGTTGCATATTGGATCAATAAAATTGAGAGCCTTTATAATACAGAATAATGCAACTTCAACCTCTTTATTATTTGACCAGGGAAAGAGGGGAAAATACAATCAAAGGGTAGCCTTGCTGCTGAAGCTGATAAAAACAAATTATCATTTCCCTAACTATTTTTCTTTCAGTCTGTATCCTCTGGGGCAAGGAAAGATTAGCTTGAGGCTGATTTAAGAGGAACTAACTATAATTAATGAGGACAGCTTGGTTACCAATGCAGGGCCCTGCTGAATGCTATAAAATACTTGAGTGAGTCATAGTGGGGCATCTACAAGAGACACTTTCTGTGGAGTTACCTAATTAGCTCTGCAGCGAAGCATCTCCTACATGCGAGGAGCTATTAGCTGAGAGTCAGCTTTAAAGAAACTTTTTTGAGAGTTCAGGAATAAACCATCCTGATGTGCAGGAAGACTAGGAAGTATGGCAGAAGACCATCTTGGCTTAGCAGGAGTCTTTTCAGTAAACTAAATCACAAAAAGGAAATTACTAGGGAAGAAAATAAAGGCATTGCTCAGGCATGCAGGGATGAAGTTGCAGCTAGCAAGGGATGTGAAGAGTAACAAGAAGGGTTTTTACAAGTATGTCAGTAGCAAGAGGAGGATCAGGGACAGTGTGGGTTCCTTACTGAGTGGTGGGGCAACCTTGTGAATGAGGATGCAGAAAAGGCTGAAGTGCTCAATACCCTTTTTTGCCTCTGTCTTCATAGGCAAGTTCAGATCCCAGACTATTGCATTGAGCAGCATAGTTTGGGGAGGAGGTGAGCAGTCACCAGTGATGAAAGAACAGATTAGGGACTACATAGAAAAACTGCACATGTACAAGTCCCTGGGGCCAGATGGGATGCACCCAAGAGTGCTGAGGGAGCTGGTTGGTGTGATTGCAGAGCCATTGGCCATCATCTTTGAAAACTCATGGTGATCAGGAGAGGTCCCGGAGGACTGCAAAAGGCCAAACATAGTGCTCATATTTAAGAAGGGAAAAAAGAAGCATCCAGGGAATTACAGACCAGTCAGATTCACCTCAGTCCATGGAAAAATCATGGACCAAATCCTCAACGAATCCATCTCAAAGCTCTTGGAGGAGAAAAAGGTGATTAGGAACAGTTAGCATGGATTCACGTGGGGCAAGTCATGCCTAACCAACCTGATTACCTACTATGAAGAGATGAAGGGTGCTGTGGATGCAGGAAGACCAGTAAATGTGATGTACCTTGATTTTAGCGAGGCTTTTCATACCATCGCTCACAACATTCTCCCTGGCAAGCCAAAGAAGTATGGGCTGGATGAATGGACTGTAAGGTGGATAGAAAAGTGGTTAGAGCTTCAGGCTCAGAGGGTAGTAATCAATGGTTGTTGCAGCTGGTATCAAGTGGAGTGCCCCACAGGTTGGTCCTGGGGCCAGTTTTGTTCAATGTCTTCATCAATGACCTGGAAGATGCACCCTCAGCAAGTCTACAGATAACACCAAGCTGGGGGGAGTAGTAGGTACACTAGAGAGTAGGACTGGGCCAAAAGGAGCCTGATGAGCTTCAACAAGGACAAGTGCAAAGGCCTGTACTTAGGACAGAACAATTACATGCACCAGTACAGGCTGGGGGTTGACTTGTTGGGCAGTAGTTCTGCAGAAAAGGACCATGTGGTTACAGTGGACAATACATTGAATATGAGCCAGCAGTGTGCCTTGTTGCCAAAAAGGCTAATGATATACTGGGCTGCAATGGTAGGTGTGTTGCCAGTAGGTCAAGCGAAGAAGTTATTCTCCTTTCTTCAGCACTGGTGAGGCTGCACCTGGAGTACTGTGTTCAGTTTTGAGCCTCCCAGTACAGAAAGGAAGTGGACAAATTGGAGAGAGTCCAGTGGAGGGTGACAAAAATGGTGAGGGGGCTGGGGAACATGACTTATGAGGAAAGACTGAGGGAACTGGGCTTATTTAGTCTGGAGAAGAGGAGACTTAGAGGGAACTTAACAGTAGTATTCAACTGCCTGAGAGGGGGTTTGAAAAAGGATGGAGCTGGACTATTCTCAGTGGTAGCAAAGGATAGAACATGGAGAAACAGTCTTAAGTTGCAGCAAGGGAAGTTTAGGTTAGATATTAGGAAGAATTTTATCTCTAGAAGGGTAGTAAAACACTGGAAGAGGTTACCCAGAGAGGTGGTGGAGGCTCCACCCTTGGTGGTTTTCAAAACCTGGATAGACAAAGCTTTGGCTAGGATGATCTAGGTGGGGATGGTCCTGCTTAAAGCAGGTGTTGGACTAAATGACTTCCTGAGGTCCCTTTCAACCCAAACTTTCTATGATTCTAATTAACTTTGCTATAGGTTAGTAATTCCTGATACAAGTACTGTTGGGCAGTACTAACTAAATAATATGGCAGAGTTATTTACTCTATTGCAATGCACATGTAGACTGTGACAGGGATGGCTGCAGCATGAGGGTACTGAAGTGTGAGGGCTAACTGCTGGCTAGTCTCAAACTGTAACATCCTCGTGGCTTCAGCCAGTCCCTCCGCAGCATGTTGAGCCAGGGCAGAACAGCAACCCCCCGGTCCCTCTGCCAGCCAGGGCTGCTCCAACCTAGTTCAATGTGCTGCAGTCCTGGGTGTACATGTAAACACTGTCCTCAGAAGCAATCGACTCTGGCACAAACTTTACCGGAGTTTATTGCATCATGCTGATTTCATGTGTTGACTACAGGTGCATACAGAGTACAAAACTATCTCTTTGGCAAAGTACAGACATTAAGCACTTTTACTGGTATAAATGGTCAGAAACCAATATATACGCATAACAGAACAGAAGTTTGGTGCACACACAGATTGGTTTAAAAATGGTGGAACCCAGTCCAAGATTCCTGCCCCCCACTAAAAGGTGAATGTGTGTCTTGTTTGCTACCAGTACAGACAACATCGCTTACAGAAAACCACGTAGCTTAGATTGATTTTGTCTTGGGCTTTTTGAATGTCTGTACCTAGCCTTTATGCCTTGCTCCTCTCTACATGTATATTAGGATGCATGTTGCTAAGTGTCTTGCCATTTAAATATATGGTGTGTATGCATATGTGTATACCTTTGTTACAGACTTACAGGTACAAATCCCAACATCATTATTCGGATAGAGAATGTGTTCTTCTGCAAAAATAACAAATAAGGAAGAGATCATTTCCTCTGCGTTCTGCAGGGGCTGAGATGTACACACATAAAAGATACCAGAGGTTGGGTTCAGCGAGCTGGGGACCCAAGTGAAGTCAGAATTTTAACTTGAAGCTGCGGGTTCCCAGGGATTTGTTCCTAGAACTTAAGAACCAATGTGGAATCTTTGCAGAATGGTTTCAATGAAGAGATGGAAAAAAGAAGCAGGAGGCATGCCAATAATCCACAAAGCAAAATGCAGAGCTAAGCAAACATGGATTTCTAATTACTTTAGGATTTCTAACTAACTTAATCTTCCACAGACTCCGCAGATCTGATATATAACAGCAGTGCATTTCAGAAAAAGGATGCTGAGGAGGCAAAGTATTTTGCACTAAAATAGGAATTTAAGGAACTGTAAGACATATATCACATCCAGGAAGCCAACGTATATTATGTCAAATTCTACCCTGAGTTACATCCAAACATTAAAGTCTAGGAAGTGTTTAACTTGACATCATTAAGGTCTGCATACAGCCTTATCCTTCTGACATGGAACTTTGTGGGACATACCAGTGACCAGGAAAAAGAGATCCTGATAGCTGATTCTAGGTGAAAGAGTTGGGGGGGGAGCTAAGGGAATTGTGCTTTCACAGGAAGTCCTGGGTCCCTTGAAGGATCAGAAAATTAGCAAATTAGGCACTAGAGCTGTAGGTGACCTTAGAGTAGGTCATCAGAATCTGCCTCTGTATTGGACTTACATGCTGCAAATTTAAGTTTTCAGAGCAAAATGAAGCCAATCAAATTCAATTTGAAAAGAGTCCAAGATTCTTTTCAGCACACCAACAGTTAAAATATATTTTAAAAAGTAATAGAGCCTTAAATTGGCACTGGGTGTGTCTACATGGGACACAACTTGAGATTACTGCATAGTATATGGCACTGTCTACACTTGCACATGCCGACTGCACAGTAATTTGCTCAAATCACAAGTATATTTGCTTCTAAATACAAATAGCAAATTTATTCTCACATAGTGCACAGTACAGCATGTGTAGACAGGCAACTGGGATCAAATGTACTCCCAGTCAGCCAGTCATCAAGGGGCAGGAGATTGTTCCCTGCCCCCTGGAGCTACCTGCTGCCAGGGAAGGCTCCACCACTGAAGCGCAGGTAGGGACAAAGTTCCTGTGCACTGGCATCTGGGACCTCTCACTCCCCACTTCCCGATCATGACTGGGGAGCAGGGGCTGGGAGATTCTTATGGCTGAGCTCTGTGTTTGTGGGGCCCAGGCTGGGAGATTTTTATCTCCCACCCAAGTTCCAGGGTTGTGGGGCTTGAATAGGAAATTCTTACAAGGCCTGAGTAGTATAAGATGACGATCTCCCAGCCCAGGCCCTGCAACCGTGAGACTGGCACTGGGAGATAAGAACTTCCTAGACCTCCCTCCCTAAATGCCATTGGGAAGTGGGAGCTGGGAGCTCCCTACTGCGAGGGCAGGGGAACACTATCCCCACCCAGACTCTGGTGGCAGAGCCCACCCCAGCAGCAGTCAACTCCAGGGGGCAGGGAGCAATGTCCCAGTCCCTACCAGGAGATGGATGTCTTCCAGCCCAGTGCTCCCTGCCAGTCTCTGAGCTAGCACCCAGGAGAAGCTTAGAGCTCCCCCTGGCTGCTGCAGGTTCCTAGTGCAGGGCCACAGGGAGCAGGAGATGTCTGCTGCTAGGAGCAGCAAATCTGCTCCTGTGTCCCTGCACATGTAGATGCATATCTGGGACAGTTTACTCTGGAGTAAACTGATCCTGTATATTTGCACATGTAGATGCACCGACTGACTCTTAGTCTGTGGGTGTCAAAAATATATTCTCTTTTCATTTATTAATTAGGTATTTCAGAAATGGTTTCTCTGAATATACCTTCATTTATTCTGAATGCAGATTTTTCTGCCTTCATACAATATAAAGCAAAAAAAAAAGGATTAACTGAAATATTCAGAAGTACAAGCACCACTCAGTACAGGGCTAAAATTAACTACAGGAATTTAATTCTCCACTTCCCCCATCCTCCTTCCACCTCTAAAAAAACCATGCTTTAAGAAGAAAGCAGTTCATTTGCATCTTGAAATATCATATTCAAATCAGTTATCCAATCAGGATGAGTTACAATACAGTCTGATAATTAATGAAGTCATAATACAAACCTCTCAAAACAGGCTTCATTTAACATGCTCTGCAAAGCACATTTTCAGGATATCTCACAAATTAAGATTCTGATTCTGCAATATGGGACAGTCAAGCAGAAAATATTAACTTTGATGGGGCATTATGCAGATACAGCAATCTGCTTTTTTATGGTCAGGAGTTAAGGGGTAAAAAAGAAATACCCTATCAACCTTTTCATACCACCTAGAAGAGATTTCATATATTTCAGGAGTATTTGGCAATGATAACTTTTTTTAACACTGGAAAAATATCACTGAGAGTATAGCACATTTCTCTGGATATAGAACTACTTGCAAAAAAAGAAAGAGCATCTGGCCCTGGTTTTCCATTTCCAGAAAAATGGTTCTCAAGTAAAACTGTTCAAATAACTAAGCTTACAAATGTTTTCTCTCTTTCTTCAAATATTATTTACAAATAATTATGTTCAGTTTCTAAGCTAGCTCTACAAATGGCTGACTGAATATTCAACAAACTATTTGCTTTTTCAGGTTTTCTAGGATAGTGGTGCTTAAACTTTTGGCACCATGGGCTATATAAATGGCATGGAGCTGATCTGTGTGCTAGATCCACAGGGTCAGCACCTGTAGTGGGTCCTGTACATCCAGATCCTCTTTGTGCTGCTCCTGTCCCACACACCTAGTTCCTACTTCGTGCCAACCTGGCCCCACATGCACAATCTAGCTAAAGGGAGGGGTGCAGCCACTCCACCACACCATCCCTGGATGTGTCCCTGAGGTTCTAATCTGCAGTCCTTATTGCACAACAGCCCCACTTGTTTTCCTTTTTACCTTTTATCCATGTGGTGAAAGTACCCTCTGCTATTTGTTTTCTTTTGCAGTCTAACTCAGATTAACTTCATGACCTCTGAAGATCCCAGTAGGAGCTGAGACTTGAATTTGGATCTGTCAAAGCATCTGAGTGTTACAAGGACTGAGCTATTGGCTTTTCTAGCGTGGGTCTCTCATGTGTTTCCTCCCTTCTTTCCCCCATCTTTGCCATCCCCCTCCCCCAGAAGAAAATAATAATAAACAATTAACATAAAATGAAAATCAAAATCAAAATCAAAACTGTGTGCTAACTCCACAAAATCAAAGTCTTGATTTAGGGTCAACCTCACTCAGCAGATACTGGCTCAATTAGCATGGCCCAATGGCTTGGTCTCAAAGTCCTTAATACTCTGGCCTTATTCAGCCCTTACACGGAGAAAACCCAGTGGTTAAATTCAGACTTCATAACATGGAGTTTGTTTCTGCTCCCATTCAAGCTAATGGAAATGTTGCTGTTGGGTTCATTGGAACTCGAATTGGACCCTAAATCCTAGTTTACAATTAATAAACATCAGCTTTAGGATTTTTTTCTAAGAGAAGGTATTGACCAAAGTGAGTCTTATATCAGTGGCCTATAGCAGCCGTGTACACCAAATTAATTCCATTTGTATATTTCTGAACTTTCTGGAACTGTCAGACAAAAGTATTTCATGCACTAGCATCAGCATCTTAGCAGCATACAATATAGTACTTTGACAGAAGGTTAATGTAAAATCAGCAGTGTGAGAATGGATTGCCTCCTTAAAAGAAGCAGCTTCATTCACACAAAATATAAACCAGTCTTTCAAATTATATGGGACTACATTTTTTAAATATCATCAGTCAAGAGGAATAGCAGTGGCTCTCCCTCTCCTTCTATATTTTTATCCTCTGTCTAGCAGTAGTCCAGGTTCAATATTTTGGAGAACAGACAGAACAAATGTGTGGTTATGGAAATGTTGCTATTCGGCTATATCATAAACATACACACCCATATTATCATTAGAACTGTTCAGAAATTTTCTAACAAAAAAATGTTCATTAGAAATGCTGGTTATTTGACCCCAAAATTACTTCACTGAAACAGCTTGGGTTTATGAATTTTCACTGAATCCAGAACAGAATATGTACACATACATGTACATGTACATGTATAGAGGCCAATAGTATATGTATTTTATAGGTGTGTGTATGTGTGTGTGTGTGTGTGTGTATGTGTGTACACAGACATACACACAGACATATAAAGATGCACACAAACACACATATATATATATACACATATGTATATGTGTATATCAACACACACATGAACACACACATACACACTGGCCTGTATACATGTACACACACACACATATTATATTATAATATATATATTATATATATATATATACACACACACACACATATACACACACACACACACACACATATATACCAACCCTATATGCCACTTCTCATTTTAAAACTGTTTTCCACTGCTTTGGACATTGTCAAGCAGTAACTGTTCATGCTGAATGTTTCCAGGCCAGGTGTTTGCTTAAGACTGATTATTTTGGCAAGTTTTCACAAAAATTATTTGGTGCTTTATAAAAAATCAAGTGGAGTAGAGAGTGTTACCTCACAGTCAAGTATGTGACATTTGTTATTTCCAGGTAAATTGCTCCAAACTTACCCAAGAAGGCTTTGAAGCATTTCATTTGTATATGCTCAGTAGACAGTCAGAAGGTGAATTCTTTTAAAAATACATCTGTATTAGGTAGGAGATAGATAGGACTTTTCTCGCAGTTCCTGAGGGTAGACATATGAATAGTGATACTCATCAACAGTGACTGTAGAACATTGCTCAGGAAACCTAAACATTTAGGACAAATGATAATGGTTTCATTTGTCTACAATCATCCAAAATGTTGTTATATGTACCATTTATGGCAAAGCAAATAAATGTCTGACATTTATTATTATAGTAATGTAAGTATGTGAAAAATCTTTTATAACCATGTCTGTGACAGATTGTGACAAATATATGAAGCAGTCCTGGCTCATATAGAGTTGAAATTATGGTTCAGAGAAAATTTGTGTAAGAGCTCTATCTCCATATAATCACTCCAGGTGAAACTGTCAGTCAGGGATAAGTTGTTAAGCTAGAACTAAAGCAGCTAGCTTTGAAGATGGGGATAGGATAGGAAGGATACTAATTTGGACTGTGTCAGAAAATATTATTTGGCTAAGAAATAAATAGAGTTGGAGGCCCTCTCTTTTTGAGCATGACACTTAAGTTCGAAAAGACATAGCTCTCTTATTCGTATCATGAGTTAGAAGAAAGTATCTATACAACAAAAAAATGCATGTAAAATGAATCTGAAGAGCATGCAAAGGATTGTTGAAATGAAAAGTGGCTGTTGTGATTCAATCTGATATGAGTGCTAGTCCAGTAATCAGCTGGTCAGGAAAGTTGACATAAAGAAAAGTGGAGATCACACTCACATGGACTCAAGATACTGGGCATCAGAACTGCATCAGGACTGAAATTCTAATACTGACAACGTAAAAGAGATACAAGTGAACCAGCAGACTGGAGAGGGGAAACATTGAACTCAAGTGACGTAAACATATGAGATAATGTCACAGAGCATACTAATCTAGATTAGTCTGTGTCAAATTTAAGACAGAATGTAGTTAGTTACACAGCACTAATTTGGTCTATTTTTATTTAGAAATAAGTTCTATTTCTGAATAAATGTTTTGTCTGGTGGTTTCACGTAGCCCATCGCAGAAGGCATGAAAACATGACAGTTCTGAAGCCACTGTCACTCCAAATGTTGGTTAAAAAGAAGGGGTCTTCTCCATGCCAGACGTGTGGTTAGCAGAGGGTCAATGAATGCTAACTGATCAACATAGAAGTTAGTATGTAATACCATGTGGATATTACAGAAGAACTTGTTTTTACACTAAAAAATTGAAATATGGAGCAATGGGCTTCTTAAAGGGTCTGTTTTTTTAGGCCCACCCCTCAGCTGTTTTATATATATATACAAAGCTTTGGCTGAAATAATCTAGTTGGAGATGGTCCTGCTTTGAGCAAGGGGTTGGACTAGATGACTTCCTGAGGTCCCTCCACTCCTGATTTTCTATGATTCTATATTAACAAAACTCTGTTAAAAATCAATCAAGCTACATCATTTCATCAAAGCTAAAGAACTGTCATTAAACACACATTAGCAACAACAGAGCAAAATTTTGCTGGCATTGCTCATGGAAGTAAGCCCCATTAGACCTGGTGGCTACTTATATAAATAAAGCAAATTAGGTTTGACCCACAAAATTATTACTAGCTGATAGCTATTCACTAGTACATGTGAAATTAGTGGTCTCAGTTCTATTCTTACAGGACAGTTGCCTTCATTTAAAGAATCTAATCCCACAAGGAGCTGTAACCATGGGGTATCACACATGCTAGCAGAGGGAATGAACATGAAACCTCAATTTTACACCTCCTTCTGTGGATCAGAATTAAAACAATGTGGAGAGAGCATGCTTTACACTAACTGACCCGGATTTTTTCTCTGAATTTGGAGAGGATTCCAGGCTTTCAAGGAGTAAACCATGCATATACACTGTAAGCAATAAATCTGGTGTGAAGAGGAGGAGGAAGATGGAGATTACATAGATAAGGATCTGAAAGAGAAAACACTCCATCCACTTAAGCTGAACTTGCTGCCTTCTTGAACAGTGTTATTCTCCAGAGCACATCAGGGGAGCTCTCCAAAACCATTTTTTAAAAGACATTTTCAATGCTAGCTACACTAAGCTGAGTGTCTTATTTCATTTGTTCCAACAGATGCACTAACACTGTGCTTTAAGGATGGAATCCTGCTCTATCTATATGGTACTGCCTTTCTCTCTGAAAAGTTATTGGAGGTAGTTGCAGTCACTCCTCCACTCTCTAGGATGTGTTTACATGCAGATCCTTGTATCTTCTGTGCTTTAGATGGTCAGGCTACAGAAGGCATGGTATTTAGCCAGAAAATGGATATTGTTGGTTACTACCCAAATACTACAAGCTCTTCCAGCTAATAAAACATTCAGATATGGTCCAGATGTAACTCAAAACACCCTCCACTGATGTAGAGCTGATAGGGAGCCAGGTATGAACATATTTGCATATAAATATATTCACTAATATAAACTTCCTATTACAGGCTGCAGCATTCATAGTCGTATGTGTATTTTGAGGGGACCCCTGGAGCAGACTGATTTATTTAAAGAATAACAAAAGCCAGTGTGATGGGAGAACCAAAGAGCACTTGGGAAGCTGTTTAGGCTTTTATGTTGAATGGCTAAATGTCTACCTTCAACCTTAAAAGTTCTGGACTCGTATTGCTTATTTGAGAAAATGAGCCCGAACATATTTTTTTTATAAATGTCATTAAAGTTTTAAACAAATGAACATAGAAATGATCAGGATTTGGTCCCAACCCCCCCTGTCCTGAGGCACAGAGACCAAGCAACAGCTCAACCCTCCACTAGGCCACAGCTGACAAAGGAAAGCAGAGAGGCAAGGAAAGGGGGTCCAGGAGGAAAAGCTCTTCTACCACTGGCCCCTGATTGTCCCATGGCTCCTGGCCCCTGCTTGAATCATCCTGCCTATATAAGCATTCCTGTTTCCTGAGGAAGGTGTCTAGATGATAAAATGTCTGTTCTCTTTAGAGTTCTCTGCTATTTCCCTGCCTTTGTGCCCTGACTCTAGAGCTCACCACCCACTGCTGATCCTGCTCAGACTTTGAACTCTGCCTCTGCCTTGCATCTTGGATTGCTGGAACTCAGTTCTCACTGGTCCCTGACCTGGCTTCCTCCCTGACTTTGCTCCGTCTACCATTTTGGCTGTGGCCTAGACTCTGCCTTTGATCCCAGCTATGCCTCCTGACCTCAGCTAATGGTTTGTACAAACCACCAGTGAGATGGTCTACACCTTGGTGCATGACAACAACACATCACCAAAGATAAACTACTGTTACAATTACCCAGCTAAGAAAAAAGCATTAGAATAATCAAATCAACTAAGAAAACAAGTCAATATTGGATTTGGAATCAATTATCAAAATAGTTATACAATTATATCAGTGCTAAAAATAATCAGTATTCATACAAATGCTAGGAAGGAAGCTGTAAACTTGTTTCTAAATTATAAAGTTTTGGCTAAGTCAATCAAATCTATTATTTGAATAATTAATTAATTTAAGACTGTAGCAAAACCCCCCGTTTTTCTTTTTTTTATAAAAATACATTCCCTCCCCTTCCCCTAACCATTTCTGACTTTCTCTCTGCCCTCTCTATCCCTTATAAGTGATTACAAGTAGTACTAGGTAAGCTAAACTCTTGTATGCTAATATTGTAATAAGCCTCTTTTTTATATATTGTAAATAGTGTTATATTATGTTTGTATTGATTTTTACTGTTTTATATTGTATTATATTGTATTCCTATAATTTGTGCATTGATTTTTATTGTTTCATATTAATATTGTTTGGTTTAGGCCTGTGTCTGTAAAGTGATATCAAGTATCCATCCCCATCTTGTTCTCATCTTATCCCCATGCCCTGTTGTGTAAGTATGTTGCAATTCTGTAACCTCTTCCATGTAAATTCGTTTTCCTTGAATGCCTGAAACAAAAGAGGGACAAGGTTCCTTGGGTGAATTTGATCTTTTATTAGACCAACCCAAGTAGTTGAAGAATGGTTATTAAGCAAGCTTTCGAGTTCAAAAACCCTTCATCAGGCTGAGGAAGTCTCAGCAGTTAAAAGAGTGAATGGATGAGTGAAACACGATGATAGCAGGACCTCCTACTAAATCACCCCACCATCAAAACCAATACCTGGACCAATGACCCAGCCATTGGAACCACGCTCAGCATTCAAGAAACAAAATATGACGCAACCCACCATTGTGCCAAGGCTGCACATGCTCAGTATGAACATCTGGAGCCCTCTGGGACAGGACTGACATTGCCTGGACAGGCCCTCCCCATAGGAGGTAGTCTCCCCCTGCTCCTTGGGACGCCATCATCACCTGGACCAGACCTGCTCCAGTCATGCTGCCTATCGACCCAGAGGCCCTGCTGGTGACCCCACGCTGGACAACACCAGCTGGAGAAAGACCCTGCCTGGCCATCAAGGACCCCCTCCCAGCCTGGATAGGCAGCTATCACCCACATCCTCTGTTCAACCAAGGACTTGGACTCTGTTTCTCTTCCCTACCTGGACTCCAACCCTTTCACTGAGTCTCTTTCTCCTCCTACCATTGTGCAAGTGTGTGTGGGAGTGCTTGTGTGAGTGTGTGTGGGAACCAAGCTGTACAGTACAGTGTTCATTTAATAAAACTGTTATTTGGACCCCTGACTGTTATTTGGACCCCTGAGTTGGGTTTTGCTTTACTACAGTTCCAGCCCTGCTCCAATCTCTGCTCCTCACCCCTCTAACTTCTGTCTCATTTCTCCCCCTCTTGCTTCTGGCTCACCACCATCTCTAAAACCTGTACCATGCTCCTGTGGCTCCAGCCATCCTGAGCTCCCCTCTGCCTGAAAACCCCTGCTTTTTTGCTATTGCCTTGTCCCCACTGCCTTTTCCCCTTATCTCTGTCACCTGCTCTTTAGTTACCAAGCACACACACATACATACCTTAACATCCAAGTTAGGAACTCACCTGTGTGTATGTGTAGGTGGGTGGCATGTGTGAGAACCGGTGACTATACATATATGCATATATGTCATCGTGCATGTGATATACAAATTAGTGATCCGTGTATTTGTAATGGGTGTGCAGGTATTGGAAATTGATTTTTGTCTAACTTTTGGTGTGTATACTGTGTAGATACTGGAATTGGTGATAGGTATGTATGTGCCTATACTGGTAATTTTGGATGTGTGTGTGCCTGAGTTGGTAGTATGTGTATGTGCACCTTGTGGGGGTGTATGCACCTAGAGTGTGTGTGTGTGCACCTAATTGATTTTTGTGTGTGTGCATGTGCAATTGTACACCATGCCCTCCTGTGTAACAGCACAATATTGAGATCCTGAGAGTTGGTCTGACCTGTCGCAAGGCACAAAGATGCCCTGCTCTTAGAAGGGTGGAAACTTCCTGGGGGAAAAGCCCAAAGAGAGAGAGACAGAAGCCCAGGTGCAGGTTACCAGGCCAATAAGCTAGAGTGTAAATTAGCCTGCCCCTGCACATGGTCAGCTGACTGGAAGGGGCAAGGCTCTGGGCCCATATAAACCCCAGGACCAGACTCAAGGAGAGCAGTTCCCTGCCAGCAGTCAAGGGGGAGGCAGCTCTCCCAGAGCAAGCAAAAGGTAGAGGGCTGTCTGCAGGAGCAGTTTCCAATACTATTAAGGGACGGGGCATTCCCCGGTAGAGTTTGAATGAAGTTATAGCTGAGTAGCTTGAATTTATGTTACAGCCCAGGGGCTTGTGGGTTTTTTTGTTGTTGTATAAGACCAGTGGTTTGGGTGAGGCTGTTAGGGGATGGAGGAGGCCTCATAGGGGGCCCACAGCAATGTGGGAACCCCGGCACCAGAGAGGACGCAGAGGTGCACAGACCCAAGTGCCAGAGAGAGCACGGCATTTGAGGTGCAAAGACTCCGGCACCAGAGAGGGTGCAGCACTTAGCAAGGCTGCAGAAAGCCCAGGCGCCAGACAGGGTGTAGCACTTTGCAGGGCTGTGGAGCACCCAAGTGCCAGTGAGGCACCAAGCGAGACAGGGCTGTGGAGAGCACAGGGAGGACAAGGGAGCCAAATTGCAACAAGTCCCAGACCAAACAATGTTGGTACCATCTGTGATACTTAGGGCATAGTAAAGGGATGGTTGCAGCCATGCATAGCCCATAAGGCTAGGGTGCCCTGAAATACCTGTTGTGATATCTGTCTTGGAGCAGGACCCACCAGGGGTCTGGAAACTCAGGGGGGCTAGAGAATCAACCAAGGCCATGTCCAAAAGGAATGAAAAGCAGCCTCCCTATCAAACATGCAATCAAGACATGGTGGGCAAGAATAGAGGGTGCCCATTGGGCCAACTTGGCATGGTAAGAGGGCCTGGGGGAGATCATGGCCATCCTGCAGAACCCCATCCCGTGACATGACCCCACAGGGCAACAAGACCAAGATCAAATCATCATCAAACATTTCAACCACAACCTCAAAAAACAATTATAATGTTTTCTTCTTAGAATTCTTTTCTCATCTGGCAGCTAACCCTTTCCTTCCCACAATAAAGCTTGTGCAGGTGTCAATTGGACACACCTGATAAATAAAATATCTCAGAGTCCTAAAACATGGGAGTTTTAGACATAGCATATAGAACACAGGGTAAGGAATGGATTTTTTTTCTGAGACAATATTCAGGGCCATTTCAACCTAAGGAGCAGTTTTTTTACATGCCTCCCTCCTATGGGATTAATGCGCACAGTCACACTCACAGCTTCACTCAGCCAAACTTCCATGCCTTAAAATGAAAAATGCTAGGATCCATCCCAGTTCATAAAGAAAGAAAAGACAAGTAGAAACAGGAAAGAAGAAGATATTGAACTTTAAAGGTAAGTTGGAAGCTCTTCAGCTTTCTTCCTCACACAGATCCTTGTCACCTGAGACACTTAGCACATGTTGTATTTAGATTGTAGTGACCATTACTATGATGTACTGAAAGTTAAAATCTGTTCTGAGTAGCCACACACTAATACTTACCATCATCTCTAAGTGTAACATGCCACACAATGTGGGACTGCACTGGAGCCATTATCAGTCCTAGCCTTGGGACCACACCAGAGCCAGTTCAAGATTTTTGATCCCAACTCCAGTACAGCATTGGAGACTGTCAGTCCCAGCTCCCGCACCACACTGATGTCTTCAGCCAGCTCCAGTGTGGTGTATAGACTAGGACTGGCAATCAACTGACTTTTGGTCCCAGCTCTATTACCACAACAGAGCAAGTTGTTTGTCCCAGCCTTAAATCTGTGCTGGAGCCAGTGCCAGGACTGGGACAGAGAACCAGCAAGCTTTGCTGGTATTATCTCCATGGAGCAGTTGTACAATAACTGGCCGTGTATTACTAATACAATTTGAAGATATTCCTCCCCAGTAAGTCCTTATTTTGCTACATATGATCACACTGCTTGAATGTGTGGATGCTCATGTTTTAGTCTTTGGGATTCTGAAATGTCAGTCTTCCCTCAGAACACAAGGCATTACCCTTGATTCCTATGCTTTACAAATTTCTCATATTCAGTCTTGTACCACCACCATTCACAGATCTTTGGGCAAATCAGGTGTGAGTTCACTCTAAGCAAGCATCACTCAGAAAAGCACTTTATTAATCAGCCATCTTATAAATAGCCAGTGTTTTGCATACCACAGAGACGGCCAGTTGGTGGCTTCCCTATATATGTTTTAAAACCCCAGAAATGTGAGACCACTTTTGAAAAGCCAGGCATGACCTTCTCAGGGAAAAAGGTCCCAAGGTGACATTGTGTCACCAGTTCATAAGAAAGTCAATTTAGAAACCTTGTTAAAACAGATACTTTGTGTATATGGAGAAATCTAGCAACAAAACTATTCAGTCAATCTTCATTCATCAGGAGGTTTTTTTTATTTATGTTCAAATTTATATTTAGTTTCCTTTCTCCACAGTCTGTCCTAGAAATGAGACATTTACAATTATATTGTTATTCATAAAAGATGCAGAGGTCAAACAGCTTACTCATTGGAATTTTCCTCTTGAGAGAGGAAAGCTACTTTTAAGATGGATCTCATTTGAAATAAAACAAATATTATATAGAATCTATGACTTCAAATATGTTATTCTTCTCACAGGCATATACATCTGCCCCACCACACTGTATAATATTTAAAAGGAAATGACTTATTTCCTTCAGGACAAAAGATCAAATATATTAGCAATAAAGGAATATTTATTATATTTAGAAAATACTATATAAAGATCTCATGATTTCTACATGGTCAGGGAATTAATTTTGTCTGATTGATTTCCTCATAGATTTAAAAAGTGTCAATTCTGATTTACTATGGTATAACACTGCCAGGAGTGGGTTAGGTTTTTTTGGTGGGGGTGGGAGCGGAGGAAGCAGATGACGGGAATAAAAGTAAACTAAAGTGGCATGCAACAAAGGGACAATATCCACCTTTGTGGTCCCCTGATCCTAAAGCCAGTTCAGCTAGAGACAAGCCATGGAATTTATCCTGTTACATGTTTCCGGGGGAAAATCTGGATTGCAGCTATACCCACAACTGAACTTCCTACACCGGGAACATTTGTGGGATATGAGAATTCAGTAAAAGCTGGTGGGAACAGATAGTTGGTAGAAAATCTCAACACCAAAAAAAAGTACTTTTATCATAAATTCTTTGAAGTAGGATTTTAGCTACCAAGAAGCTGACAAGTCAAGGAAGATTCATATCTTCAAAGATAATTATGACCGGAATTGTATGTAATTTTCCAAATGAGGTCAAATGATGCTAATCCCATATCTCTGTTGGAAATACCTTGACATTTCTTAGTATCACCTTGGCCTTATTCACAGTCCCATTGCAATAGCTGTTCCTGTAGCCAGTGCACATACACCTAGTGCCAATGCACATACATCTTTTTCCTTCTCATTTGTGTCTGATGATGGGTTTTATAACAGAAATTCTTGTTATTAGTCCCTAAATACCTGACTTTGATTTCTGTATTATTGAATGTCATCCCATTTCTTCTTATGCAATATCCCAACCCTCCTCTGTTTTAATAATCCTTCATAATTCTGTGCCATTGGCAACTGCATCAGCCTGATTTTTTGCCACAGTCATTAACAAAAACATTAAATGAAATTAGTCCCAAGACTGGTCTATAAGGCGTTTGTCTGGTAATCCCCCTTCTACCTGAATCATTTGTAACTGAACAAGAGTGTGTCTTTCAGAAAGTGATACTCTTGTATAAAACTTAGATCATTACATTAGACAAAAGGTCATTACTTTGCTTCCTGGAGTGACCAAATAATTGATGCTCTAGAGAAAGGGCAAAAGAAACCCCATGCTGGATTGTAGCTAATTTTGCAATCAGGCAAATATGACTTTCATTCTTTCTTTCACCCTTTCAATGATCAGTTTTTATACTGAAGTTTGAGTTTCAATCATCTTTATCTTAGAATGCAGAGCAACAACAGCTCTCCAAAGCTGATTAAAATCCAAGTGCAGTGCTTAACTCTATGAACTCTCAAAGCCAAGAATTCCACACATGCTTCCCGGAAACTGAGTGAAAAGTAAATTTCCCTGTCTTTCCTTTAAATGCATCTATCATTTATTCCAGTAAGAGGAATGAAAGGAATTTTGGTAACACTAATAACTAGTTTCCAGTGGGCAAAAGTTGCAGACATTTTGTTCTGTTCTATCTATGCATACAAGCATGTGTGTATGTATGTATGCACGCATGCCTACATTTTTTTTTCTGTCTAATGTCATATATTTGTTTCTGGTTATCTCACATTAAGGCAAATAGGATTTTTAAGAAGTTTCTAATAGGGATACAGAACAAATTGATTTTGGAGGGGAAAATCTACCAAAGCTTATAACACTGCAAAATAAAGACTCATTAATAATACTGCACCCGGGGAAAGTGGGGGGGGGTGTGCGTGTGTGTGTGTATGTATGTATAAGTATGTATGTATGTGTATGTGTGTGTGTGTGTATACACACACATGCACATATATCCAGATATATACGTGTGTGCAGGTCCCCAGATCTGCACATGGGATGAGAGGTGGCAGCCGCTGTCTCCTGGGACAAGCTCTGAAGACAAATAAGCCCAGCTTTGAAACTCAAAACATTTTGAAACTTTTGAAATGTTTTGAGTGTCCTTGTTCATTTTGAAGCTGTTGCAAAGCCTTTTGTTTCATTTTGATTTTGCTGTTTCGAGCTCAAAACACATTGAAACAGCTTCAAAATTAAACACCCAGTGAAATTTCGCACAGCCCTAACATATATATACAGTAAAAGCCACGTTATCTGGCACCTTACAAACTGTCATGCTCTATTAACCAGCATGCCAGTATGTAAGGTAAAAGAAAAACTGGAAGTGCCCATCCTGGCACTTCCAGTTTCACTGAGCCCCCACAGTCCAGGGCAAAGCAGCCTGCACAGGCCCCCCTGCCCCGTCCCCTGGCACACTGATGCAGTGCGGGGAGTTGCAACATGGAGGGAGGGGCAGTGGCCCAAACAGGCATGGGTGCCAGATATCTAGATCTATAGATCTAGATATAGATACACACACACACATATATATGTATATGTACAGCACAGAAGTTTTAAGCATCTAGGTCCTTTACTCATTCTAGCCCACAACCACTGAAAGTATCTCTTAGGTCATTGAATTCATTCTCCTTCTCTCACAGGAAATCATGATGAGTCCACTGCTATTCTGGGAAGGCTATTGCATAATCTCACTCCTCTGATACTTAGAAACCTGATTTCCAGACACGGTTAGTAGCCAGTTTATATATATTATTCTTTTGCCAAAAATGCCCTTCAGCATAAACGGTTTTCCCTTCCCTTGTGTTTATCCCCTTGAAAAAGTGAATGTGTATATCCATTTGCAGTTTGTAAAGCTCTCCAAGATGAATTAGTCTATGAAAAACTAAAGAAATGTAGAATTATCTTTAGATGGAAAATGCAATAGATTACTTGCCAGTCTCTCCTTCTCTCTCTCTTTCTCTCTCCCCCCCCATCTATCTATTTCTCTCTCTGGAAAAGAATTCAGTTCTATGGCTTCAGTAAATATGAAAACAATGTGCTTTTGATGTCAATCTTTGAAAGCAACTTAATACTGAGTAAAATTATTATTGTGAAAAGGAAAACTTTGATGTATTTACAACGCAATAATTTTGTGAAGGAAATGTGCGAATAGATATTATCTCACATTTACAACATTTATGTTTATAATTCCCAAGATATTTCTAAATGACTTATATAATAAGTTACTTATTCTGTAAAGAGGGTTGTAGGTTGTAGCCATGTTGGTCTAAGGACATAGGCAGACAAAGTTCTTTGGGTAAATCTGATATCTATCATGTAAAGACACATTTAGCCCAGTTTGTTTAAAATGGATGCCAATGGTTATGTTCCTCTCTCTTATTTAAACACCTATGCAATTTGCTTTGATCGCCAAAACAAGCACTCATCATGAATAAAGTTAAATCAAGGTATTTATTTTGATTCTTACATGTGGATTTTGAAAATGTAAGGACCTACAACTGAACATCTTGTCCTTGGAGTTCGAGTCAGTACAAGACAGAAGTTCTCAAAGTAAAATGTATCTGAGTCAGTAGGCAAAATTACTGCATCAAAAAAAATCGAAATTGATTATATAATAGGCAAAAGGTAAGGAAAAGAAGAAGTGTTGCTACAGAAGGCTCCAAATGGGGTAATAAGCACTGACAAAAGCAAAATAGATAGTCAAGTAGCTACAAGAAGCCAACAGCAATGTAACAAATTAATCCCTGAAGAAAGTAATCAAAAACTGACTTTGGTTCCATTAAACTTCTAATGTGCACCTAGATGAATTAATAAAATAAATAGAGGAATGACAATGGATTCATGTTAATACCTCTTTCTTGCTATACAGCTAGTGCCTTTCTTCTATGCCATAACCTTAATCTGAGCTTTCCTACAACTCAAATGCCACCTGGTGTCTTCACAAGGAATTTTAATTTATAATTTATAACATAGATAAGTTTAATGCAAAAACAGTGACATACATTGCATCTAAAACCAACTGGGCATGTCTACACATTCTATTAATGCTATAAAGGCTGACTGCACACTAATACACTGTGCAGTAAGCCTTTCTTGGGAGCACATCTACACATGATCCCTGATGGGAGCAAATCTGCTCCCAATATGAGCAGCCCAGTACAGGGCTGCTCCCAACCTGCTCTGCCCCCCTGCAGCAGTCAGAGGGAGCTCCAGGCTACCTCTGGTTGCTAACCCAGGGAATGGCTGGGAGCATGTGGCTGGTTCTCATGTGCACAGGGCCAGGAGAGATCTGTTACCTGCAGTGGCAGCTGTATTCTTGCACTGTACACATGGGGAGGGATCCTGATGTGCATGGACATGCGAAACAGAGGCTACTGCTGAGCACTCCTGGCCCCATGGACATGGGGAAAAGCCCCATGCCCAGCAGGACTTCATTGAGCCTGGGGCTGGCCAAGAGCTTTCCCACTTCTGAGGCAGCTCCCAGTCAGCTCTGGGCTCCTTTGTCAGGAACTCTCCCCTGTCTGGGACAGCTCCCAGCCAACATGGGGCTGGGCAGGGATTTCTCCAAGCAGCTTGAAGCTGGCTGGGAGCTGCCCAAGAAAGGACAGGTCCCAGTCAGCCCTGGGCTTCCTGGGGAAGCAGGGAGCTCCCAAGTCTAGATGCTGCTCAGCTCCAGAGCTGACCAGTGCTGGCACAGTGGGAGGCAGAGAGCAACCCTATCTGGGTATTTACAGGTAGTAGCTAACTGCACAGTGTGTTAATTTACTATGCACTAAATGGTGTGCATGTATAGATGCTGACACTTTACTGGGTGTAGATTAGTCTACTTGCACAGTAAACCATCTAGTGTAGACGCACCCAGTGGGTTGAATGCTAAAGGTGGAATGTTCCTCTCACGACTGAATCAGCATAATACACTGATCTTCTGAATAATTTTTCTCTTTCCGTAAAATTTAAAAATACATCAACATTAACAAAAAGCTATGGTTTCAGAAATGCCCTCAACCTTGACAAATTACTAGGCATTTTTTTACTTAGTTATAGTCTCTACAAATTCAAGAGAAAATATTTTACATGAGCTGTAAGAAAAGAAAATTGAATGACCTAATAGCATCCGATTGGAAGTTAAGACGTGTGCACGAAAGACTTACGTTTAGGCTTAGAACATGTTTAAAGTTTGAAAGGCAAAGTCATTGCACTGATATTGAAGTTTAGGGCTGAAGTACAACTTGGACAACATGACTTGGTGAGCTCAATGTCTATATGGGCTTCCTGAAACAAAGAAGCATAAGAATTCTAGTCATGTCCTTCAAATCATTCTCGTAATATTCCTTCTTAAATTGACATAATTTATGCACACCTACTTGTCCACTGTCATTGTCATAACCAAATCAGTTGAGTGTCCAAGTCACAATAGACCGCATGGAGCCATTACCCAAAATTTAGTCACGTTCTGTTTCATTAGTTATTCCTACCTAGCAGTCCGTTATTGGCCACTCCGGGCATATAAACATTCATGCAGCTTCTGCCCAAATCGGAGACCTCTGAGCACGCGACAGAGTAATCATGGAGAACTCTGTAGTGAGACCGAGGAAACGTGGCAGACTGATCACCCATCAATATCTCCCCGTCACTGGGTCCTTTTGACGTACCCTCGTTATCCTGCAGGTTCCTTTTCATTCAAAAACTCATTAACTTGCAACTCATTTAATTATTTGTGACAATGCAAGCAAGCTACCTCAAGGCCTGAGCTGTCATTCTGCGTGGCGTAAGTAAAGTAATCTTTTAAAACCAATAAGCTGTCTCGCCTCTCCATCACCGGCCCGTCTGACATCTGATTAAGTTAGCAATCCTCTGGACGGCTCCAGCTGCACGAGACATGGCATCATGAACAGGATGTAATGGCATGGCAGTGGAGAAGATTCTAATTGAGTGCTGCCCCTGGCACACAGGGGGGCGCCCTGTGGCCAACTCCAATGAGTTATGGGCCCACATCACATACCACCAGGCAGGTGGGTCAACCGAAAGGCTCATCAGCGGCTACCTTTTGCTAAAAGGGGAAGAAGGAGTTTTGAACGAATGGGAGGCACACCTTCACCCCGGGGCATTTGGGTGCGTGGTGAGCAATAAGTGGGTCCAATTCAGACCCCAAGACAAAGTAGGCACCGTGTCCCTTGCCAGAGTAAAACTGATGGGCGTAGCAGACCCAACTCTTGCCCAAGAGTACGCCCGTTGTATAACGTGTGTGAGAGAGGGAGGAGAACCGACACCGGTTGACCGGTTCAATCCCCTGACCCTAGCGCCCGGGTCAAAGTGGCACAAGCTGCTTTCAGATCTCCAGGAAAAGTTAGAGACGGAAGGCTGTGTCACGGCACGGTGGACAGGCCCGAAGTGGGACAAGGGAAAGATGTTGAATATTATGTTCTGCACTGTTACAACTTTGCTGTGGGAAAATGCAAATTTAGAAGTTCAACTGCTCACAGCTGCCTGGATGGCTAAGGAAGCGGCAATAAAGGAAAGCTCTGAACCATTCCAAGATGGCGCCGGGGAAAAAGAAGAGTGCGTGAAAAGTCTTGGGGAAGAAGCGGCGGTCACGCAGTCCTTGGCTCTGCCCCTTGGACTGGCGCCAAAAAAAACTCCACCCCGATGCAGCGGGAGCGGGAGAACCACCCCCTTATAAGGGAGAGAAGTTATACTTAACGATCCTGCCCAACGAGCCTATGCTCCTCCCAGGTGAGGTCCACCCGATAGCATTAGTCAAGCAAGTTACAGACGCGCAGGGTGCGACTGGCATCACTACTACATGCTGCACCTGCACACGGACGGAAATGCAAGAATTATACAAGAATCGAAACTGAAGCCTGAAGAGACCCTGGCTATGTGGTTAGGACGCCTGGTAGTGGAATTTGGGTTAGACTTGCTGGACCTGGAAGAGGCAGACTACCTAACCCGTCAAGCCTTGTGGAGTGGAGGGCACGCCACCAACCTGGAAGTGGTAGCAAATAACGCTCGCTGGCCCATCCCACTCCCAGCACTTGTTGCAGGCCAAGTTAGTTACAAGCCTCACATGTGGCACGACAGCCGTTCACCAAAAGTCAGCACGGAACAACTTCTGCTCGCTATAATAGGGGTATCATATGCCTCTTGGAATCCCAGCGTACACCAGTTGGGACTGACATGGGCTCAGTGCAAAGGAGGGTGGCCTCACCGTCATCTATGG
>JAGPOW010003316.1:154062641-154100854 GCA_030014935.1 Caiman crocodilus | reverse complement strand
CCCCCCCCCCCCCAGAAAGAGCAATCTCCTCATCAGGGAGCAATTTATACAAGTTTCACTATTTTTTATTTCTAACTTTTTTATTTATAGACAATATATTCATGAGTTACTAGCAGGATGGATCCCCTGAGTTCACACAGTTTCTGCTGTAATGGAGCACACTTGTGCTTGTATAACTCAGTAGACCAAAACCTTAATTTTTCCACTTCATTATTATAACTTGTTCCAGGCTCTATATCCTTCCCAAGACAGATGAAATAACATAATGTCACGGTTGCTAAATGCACTGGTAACATTTCTACTATCATTTGATATCTCTTGTTCGGATAGCCACCAGTGTGCTTTGCCTTCAGAGGCTTGCTTATGTGCTAAACTATTTCTTTTCTATTTTTGGACATGCTCCTCCAGCAGTGAATCTTCCCATTCCTACACAACAGCCATAAAGAGTAACTAAGGACATATGGAGGATGCTGGAAAAGTATGTTTACAAACAATGCCATGCACGTCTTGTATACAAAAGTGGAATCATCCCACAACCGAACCACAACATCTCTATTAGATAAGAATCCTCTCCCTCATGATCACATGACAAATTTATTGTGAAGCAAACCGTATGTAGAATATACTGTAGGTTTTCTGAGTTCATTTTTAAGAAATGAAGATACTCTTTGAAGATTAAGAACTTATGATACTCCCCTTGCTCCTAAAGGATTCATCTGATTCTCCTGTTCATTAATTACCCAACTTAATTTCCTTTTATGATGTCATAATAATTTTGAAAGGACCAATTATGATGTCAGAGAGAAAAAATTATAAGAAATAAAATGAACAGCATCAGCATTAAATAATAGGGCTGTGTGAGGCTTCAGACAGAGCTTCGGATCTGGAGAAGCTTTGGACACTTTGGCATCTGAAGCAGCATGTCCAGATCGAAGCTCTGGCTTCATTAGGCTTTCCAAAGTGGTTCAGAGCTTCCAACGCACTTTGGAAAAGCTTCAGAGCCACTTTGGAGATCTGCCCATAGGGTATAATGAGGAAACAATGAAATATCTATAATTTTGTTGGTTTTTGTCCAATTTGGATGAAATTTACAGAGTTGGTAGTCCCTTCTAAGAGCATGAAGCCTGCCAATTTTCAAGAAGATCTCTGCAAGAGTTTGGGGGGAATTGCACCCCAAATTCCTGAAAGCAAAACTGACGTCACATGTATGTGTTAGATCACAGGGGGGTGAAAACTGCAGGGTTGGTGGACCTGGCTGAGGCTACAAATCCTGCCAAGTTTCAAGAAGATCAGTGCAGGGATGTGGCAGGAACTGAACATCAAGCTGCAGACAAGCAAAACTCGTGACATGGGTGACACTGTGCGTCTTAAGGCGCAGCAGGGTGAAAGCTGCACGGATGGTGGCTCCTGCTGCAGCCACAGTGTCACCCATGTCACAACTGTGTCTGTGTTGGGGGGGAGGAGGGGGGGGCTACAGCAGGTCTGGGTGCTAAGCTACTGTGTTACCAGTTACCAATCAATCATGATTCACTCAGGGACTAGTTCAATAAACAGTAGCTAGCTAACGTAGCCAGTTATTTACTGTCAATTAACACTACAAAAGCAGAGAAAAACTGCCCCAAGACAGAGACAGTCAGTCCCACAAGCACCCATGTCACGAGTGTTGCCTGTCAGCAGCTAGGGGTCCAGGGCCCCACAACTCAGAACCCCTGCACCTCTCTCCTCAACAGCTGGCAGGCTTCATGGCTGCAGCAGGGGCTACCATCCCTGCAGCTTTCATCCTGCTGCGCCTTAACACACACAGTGTCACCCATGTCACAAGTTTTGCTTGTCCAAAGCTTGAGGTACAGTTCCCCAAACCCCTGCACTAACCTTCTTGAAACTCAGCACACTTTTTGGCCTCACCAGTAGCTATCATCTCTGTGGTTTTGACCCCTCTGTGTTGTAATACATAGATGTGACATGAGTTTTACTTTCAAGATGTTGGGGTACAGTTCCTCCAAAACCCCTGCACCGATCTTTTTGAAACTTGGCAAGCTTTGTGGCCTCACTAGAGACCACCACCCCTGCAGTTTTCAGCCCCCTGTCTTGTTATATATACACATGACATGAATTTTGTTTTCAAAAATTTGGGGTACAGTTCCCCCAAAATCCCTACACTGATCTTCTTGGAACTTGTATGACTTCATGTTCTTAGAAGGGGCTACCTTCCCTATAAGTTTCATCCATATCAGACAAAAAACAACAAAATTATAGATATTTCATTAATTCCCCATTATACCCTAAGGCCAGATGTCCGAGGCGGCTCCAAAGCTTTGGAGCCGCTTCGGCCAGATCGAAGCAGAAACCTGGTTCGGCGGTCCAGATCAGATTGTTGGCATCCAAAGCGGCCAGATCTGAAGCAGGATCGGATCACCGCTGACTTGCATTAATATATAATATTAATAATATAAAATATTATATATTATAATAAACATATTCTTAACATGAATATAAAGCTGGGATGGCCTAGCATTACAGATGTCTCTACAGCAAGAGGGAGGAAGGGGGGTCAGCCTGGTAAGAGGCAGTGACTGGATTTAGGTACTTTGATAAGCTGGCAATTGAAGCAATTACAGGAATGGAAGTAGTGGTTTAATATGATGGGTCAGGTAGACAAGAAGGTCTGGGAGTGTGCAACTGAAAAGACTAGCTGTAGGACACTGGTAGAGAGAGTTGTAATCCACGGGAGATCAGCAAGGGCTCAGGAGAAGAAGAGAGCCATTAATGGCTGTAGGGAAACTAAGAATTTCATACAGATTTCCTGTGCCATACTTCATTTCCTAAACTGCAAGATCATCTTCTGCTTTCCCTTCCCTTGTTTGAGCAACAAAGCACGCTGGAACTCAAAACCTCTAATCTCTCTGTGTGTAACCAAATGATTTGTAAACAGCTGTGAAAACTGTTTTTATTTAATTACTTTTCAATGAAAATGTGTCTCTCATTTCAATGTTAATTTTAACAAATAAGACAAACTTTGGAAAATAGGGTCACGTCCATGTGAGTGCAGACATTTGTTTCCCCAAGGCCATACCTTGTGTCTCTGCTACTTGACCCCAGGGAATGCCCATGCTATGCATCCTCTGACATGTGGCAGGTTACCATAACTAGAGTAGAGGAGGCAGGAGCCAGCAACTGTGCTGGCCCCAGCAGCCTCACCTGGGGTCCTGGGGTCCTGGGGGCCTTGGGGAGCTCTAGCCACAGTGCTCCTGCAAGTAGGGTCCTGGCTAGCAGCTCTAGCTGGCCAAGCTCTAGTTTAGGGTAGCAAGAACTGGCCACGTGCGCTGGCCAGGATCTCGCGGTGTCAAAAAACACCCCCACACAGAGTTGTCTGTAGCAGTACATATCACACATCTGTGCCCATCTGCATGCAGCCTAGGTGTTCAAGCTAGAAGACCTGACTGCATCCTGTTAGGACCCTAACTACAGAAGAGACTAGGGAACAAGATGTTGCAGTAGCAGTTCCCTGAGTCTAGTAGGATTCTACATAAATTAAAAGGCAGAATCTATTAGCAGAGATAAAAGAAAATAAGTTCTATTCTCAGTTTAAGTCTGTAAGGCTCACTCTATTGCTCACACTCCCACATTACAGTCTGATGCATGGTGAAATGATGGACCAGTAACTGTAAAATCTGCATCTCAACCTAAGGGAATTAAAAGATCCTTCCTTTCTTTGTTAGAATATGTTTTTAAGGAGTTTGGCATGGCTTGAAGCAAACACTCTGGGAAAAACAGAGATTGGCATTATAAAGGTTTTGTTTGTCTACGTTTTATTTTTTGGGTTTTTTTTTTCTTTCTCTGTGGATTCTTTGCATGAAGGCAAAAAGGGACTGGGAAAACATTCACCACAATTCTACTAAATAGAGCAAAAGCAAAGCATTCTTCTTGTTATGCTTGAAAACTGGAATTGGTGACACATGTCTGAAGATCCCTTAGCCCCCAGTTAAGAGCCACCTTTACAGTCTTCCTGTTTCCCAAAAAGGCTCCATTTAAAGTTCTGACTTACTGTTTGACTGAGGCTCTCTCAGCAAAAGTAAACCAGACTTTGCTACTAGCAAAACTCTCTGTACCTCAAAGAACTTCTGAACTAATCTGTATGATCTGATAATTCTTTTTGGCTTCATCCAGAATCCTTTTGACATCAATGGGATAAATGCTATCCACTTGAAGTGCTATATTTGCAGTCTCTATTGGGTCAGGCATCTTTCTGCTTACTTAAATAAGCTTGTTATAACTAAACATTTCTGAGCAAGGAAATATATAGTGCCTGTTTATATTTGAATTTCAATTATACAGTATATCAACATGTAGTAAATATTTTGAATTAAAAAAAGAAAAAAACATGTCAAGATAGAGACAGGGCTGTTAATACGTACCTACTGATTACAGAAGAAAATAAATAAGCCTGGTATGGTAAATAAAAACTCACAAGTGTTTGAAAACCAGAAAATTAGAAGACTAATAATATCTGAAAAAATTCTGAAGGTAAGAAAGTTTGGAAGCACTTGATCAAAGTTTTGATACCAACTTCAACTTTCCTGATAAGGGAGCACCTCCCACCCCACTCCCATCCTTTTGCAAAGAAATTGCAGTCTCCATTGCCTTTCTGAATTGCAATGGTATATGGATGACAATTAACACATGGCAATGCACCTGATCTGCTACAAGTGTTCACTGGGTATATGAGTTTTGTGGGCAATATATTCAAGCTGAGGTGGTAAAAAATGACCTCTGCCCTGTAGTTTATTTAGAATATGTCCACAAGTGTTTTTTTTTACCTCAAGTACAAATGACAAGAAAACAGTAAGGCTATACAAATAAAAATCCACTTTCAGGAAACCAAAGCTAAATACCATTTTGTTCAGACCAATCAACAAAAAGAATCTTCTGGCTCAGATGCCTTATCTCTCTCTCCATTTTTTTCCCCAAAACATTGGGTCTAGTTATTGACCAACCTCTTTATCTTAAAATTTTACAGCATGGCTGCTGTCAGTTCAGCTCCGTGATGTGAGTGTTACTGTGGATAGAGCTCCAGTGGCCACTCTTTCAACCACCATTTTAACAAGGCTTGCTTGGTTGGACTGGAAAACAACATGGATAAAATCCAGCAACTAATGGCTGCTAGCTCTCCCAATGAATGAAGCAACAAAGGAAAATGTTAAAAAATATATATGTTTTAATCCACACACACACACACACACACACAATGTGAGGCACACCTGCTAGATCCTGACTCTTGCCTTTTTTTTGCTCCTCCATTTGAGAAATCTTTTAGGTCAAAGCCATACAGACTTCACTGTTCCTGTTGTGCAGATGGCCTATGTAGATGGGTCTCAGCCTTGAGGTTCATCCCCTCTTCCTTTATTTTGTTTAGCTTTTCCTCCTTGCTCATCACAAAGCTGTTCTTCAGACAGGTTAAACAATAACCAATGTCCCTTGGGCCTGGATTCTCTCTACCTACTTACCTACTACTCATTACCTACTACTCTACTCATTACTTACTACTCATTACTACCTACTCTACTACTTACCTTCTACTACTTACCTTCTCTCTACCTACTTACCTACCTACCTACTACTCATGGTTTGACATATACACCATACTCTTAACTGCCTGGGTATGGTTCAGTTTGTCTACGCAGAGTTTCATTCTGAGTATGCATGTATCACTCATTCATAATAAGCATTTCATTAGACTTTCACCACTAGAATATCAATACTCCAAGCATCTAAAAAGTATATTGATCAATTTGTTTCTCTAATTTTCTGACTATACTGTACTCTCCTGCCAAATAACTGGACAAAAAAACCCCAAAGGTTACAAGATGGATAATATCTTTCAGATTAGATAATTTCCTAACAAATAAGACCTCTGGAGAGGAAAGAAATACCATTTTGCAGAAGAATTTGGTTGCCAGTATACAAAATGTAGGTCTGTAAAATGCAAATTAATGGCAGTGAGGATCAGAGGGCTTGGGAGACAATATGTGTGAGATGCGGAGGGAGTGGGGGAACAATTTACCTGGTAAAATGCAGACAGGTTACACAGATTCATAGATTGTAAGGAATGGAAGGGACTTCACAAGATCATGTGGTCCAGCCCCTCTGCACTAGGCAAGAAAGACAACTGGGGTCATGCGACTACAGCAAGATGACTGTCTAGTCTTCTCTTGAAGATCTCCAGAGTTACGTGGAGCTATCAGATGGCAGGTAGGTTATAATGTGCCATAAATCCAATATCTAATTCAGTCCATCATTTTTTTGTATCCACTATATTTATGAAGTGAAGTTTGCAGGCTCATCTACAAAATGTTACTTTTGAGGATTAGAACTGAGAGATTGAAAAGAGAGTAGGTATCTTGTAAGAAGCTTGCACCCACAGATAGCTGGGTATTTTTGTATTCAATAGATTTTTGGTGTGCATTTATGCTGGCACTCAATTGTTGTTTAATTTCTCCTACATAATTTCCATCTGGGTATTTAGTGCACTGGATGAGACATATAACATTTCTGGAGGTGCAGGTGTAAGATCTAGAAATGATGTAAGTTCTGTCGTGGGGTGTAGTTGTTGTGGGGCTGCTGGAGATGTGTTGGGCATGTGTTACATTTCTTGTCCCAGCATGGTTGGGATTCATCTACCAGTTTGCTTCTGGTGATGAAGATGGCAAGGTTTGGTGCTTGTTTAAAGGCTATGATGGGTGGTTCTGGAAATATCAATTTAAGAATTGGGTCTTTTTCTAGTATGGTTTACAACTGTGAGTTTTCCATATAGGTTCAAAGGACTGATGGTATGTCAGAACTAATGGTATGTGATTCATGGGTGTGATTCTTTCTGTACTGCAGCAATTCCTCACACGGTATCAAAGTGGATGTTAAAAAAGTACAATCTATCTCTCTAGAGGATTGTCCTTGTTGCGTGAAAGCCCTTTTGAGATTTGCAAGGTGATGCTCACAAATATTCTCCTCAGTGTAAATTTGATAGTATCGAAAAGCTTAGCAGTACAGTACAGCTTTCTTGGTGTGTTTAGAGTGATTACTGGTTCCGTGTAGATAGGTATGTTGGTCCGTGGGTTTGTTATATATGGTGGTTTGTATTTTACAATTCTGGATATTGATCACAGTGTCTAAAAAGAAAATATTGGTGCTGGAGTATTCCAGAGGAAGTCTAATAGGGAACATAGTTATTTTTTTTGTGATAGAAATCAAAAACTTCAGGTTTTCAGTCCAAATGATGATGTCATCTATATATCATAGGCATAGCATGGGTTTGATGGTGCAGTTGAGGAATTCTTCTTCCATGAAAAGACTAACATATTGTGGGACTGATTTTGAGCTACATTATAAAGAATCCATCATGCTTCATAGTAATACACGGAAATGAATTGAATCATCTTTATTATCCTCTTCCTCATAATGTGCTTAGGGTTCAATGATACATAGTTCTTAAACTTCAAGTTTATAAAAGTGCATATTGTCAAAGCCTATGGACACTGAAGAAAATACAAAAAGTACAACCTGAAAAATATCAGCCTTAAAAATTCACATCTACTTCACAATTGATCAATTGTTCCTTCTGCTTCCAAAAGAAAAAAGGGGACCCCTCCCTCCAGGATCCCAGCATTAAAACAGTGCTATATCTTCAAGCTGTAGTAGATCAAATCTGCTATTATCCTAATAAAATGGTGAAATAACTTTCATTCTGTATGATATATATGCAGGTAGATATTTTAATAAAATTGTGCTACTGAAGTTGCTGAATATTTAACATTTCCTTGTGACTTATTTAAAAGACCACATCGAGCAACATAGAAATTTTCCTTTATTGTAAAAATTATACCCATCTTTTAATTATCATCATTGTAACCTGGATAGCTATACCTGTAGAAACATCCTATTACAAATGACATAAAGAAGGGGAGGAGGGGAGTCTTCGTTTTTTCTTGAAAACTGACATTTCTTTCCAACTCTTCATGTTACTTGGATCAATTAACCTACTTGAACTCCACACTGCGATTCAGTGCTCTTTATATAAAATATGAAAATTAAAAATTACAAAGGATTCAGGTGCTCTGCATAAAGTGCCCTTCAATAAGGTTCATTATACCTTAAAAGAACTGGCAATGTTTAAATATCCCAAGTACCTGTGCTTAGTTGCACTGACTATACCAAGAGCTAACTATACTTATTCACATTTTCAGGAAACAGTTTGCTGCAGAAGAGAGAGGCTAAAAAAATATAGAATTCAGTCCTAAAGCATTACTAAAGTCTGATTGTACACTGCAAAACATTTACATTTATTATTTACTGGGATCCCTAAAGTAACAGCAGCCCATAAGTCATGCAATGCAAGGGCAAAAGGGCAACCTTTTTGGTAAGAATTGATCTTTCTTGCCTCCTCCCACCTTGGTTTGGTGGAGTAGGGAAGAACCTTGAGCACCTGAGTTCAAACATCCAGCCTAACTGGATCACTAATGTGTTTTAAGGATAGCTAGTTCAATGTCCCTTCTTCTGGCAGACCAGAGGAAGTTTCTTTAGAGGAAGGTTTTGCACTGTTGATATCTCACAACTGCGAGTGAAATACTGATTAATGGTGGTCCCAAAGTGTCTAGAACTGATGATGCAATCTTAGGCAATAGCTGAGCAGAGCCTATTAGGAACCATACTGCAAGATGAAGAGTTCCACTGTTAGTCCTCAGTTATATGGTTAAATCATCATTGCAGCCTTGTTTTTTGCCATCTCTCTGTGCCTAGTATCTTGTTTACAGCAGTGGACAAACCAATTTGTTTCAGGCATTCTTAAGCCCCTGCTGAAGTAACAAAAACTCATAGTAGATATATTTCATGAACAAAACCAAACACTCCTTTGCCTTGGGAAAGGAATACAGACAAACTCGCACACTGCAGATTCTAGTCATATTGAGTAATATGAGTAATTCTCCAATAGTCCAGTGACATATATCATAAACGAGTCTAAGTAGAACTGATCCCATTTCCTTTCTGATTTCATATAAGAAGTGTTTACTAGTTAAAATAATGGTAAACTCCTATTATCTCTTAGTAATGTGGGGCAAATAACACACAATCAAACCATTATAATTGCAGGCCACAGCATGCAGTCGGGCATACACCATGTCCTTCTCCTTACAGAATCCATTTTTCATTTAAGGTAATCTGTGCTCTGCTGATCTGCTAGAGTTTTATTTTTGTTACAGCAAGAGATGCTCAGGTGCTGCAGAGTAGAAATTAATTTAAAAATAAATTCTGCTTTTGCAAACAACTGAACGGCTTGAACTGAGGATACTGTCTAATACTTCACACTGTTTGCTGACAGTCACAGTGTGAGGATTACATCCATGCATCCAATTTGTATTTGTTTGTTTTGTTTTTCTTGGTTAAAATTTACCTCTGTTGTGCATCAGTTTTCATTGCCTAAAGGCCACACAAAGCTGTGTGGGGATATGAATTGCAAATTAATCAGTGGAAAGTAACAATAAGCATGGTATTCAGTCAAAAATCTTTCTATAAAAACTGTGCTAATGACCAAAGTTTAAACCTCTTAAATTATTATTAATAATATATAAAACATCTCAAATTTGGAAATCAATTAAGGGCGATAAAACTGTATTAAGGTGGAATGAAAACCAAAAATAAATATATAAAATACAATAAAATAAAAACTTGAAAAATATTAACAAAAAGCTTACTTAGTCCATTTCAGTGCGGGGTGAAATTGCTGCTAATATGTATGTAACTTATTATTATCTCTTGATAGAGTATACTAAAACTCATAGCTTAATTAGCAGCACCACCAAAGGTACCATTTAGATGTTTGAGAGGTTTTCATTATAGCTTTAATTTAATTTCCATTTGATTGTTTTATTTATTTTCTGAGGACCCTAATTTCATTTCCACATACTACATAAGTATTTTTATTTTATTTTACATTACATAAAGGGAATGTCCAGGTCATGAACAGACATTACTGTTGTGCTGGTAGAAAAGCCCTTCTTCCAACACAAAAAGAGAGTATATAGTTATTCAAGTAATTTCTCATGGAAAGGAACTCTCTCTTCCTCAAGAAAGTTAAATCAATTCCTATGAAGAAGATCTCCCTTCTTCTGATCTGACTTGAATGCCTGTATATTTCTCTCAGGAATGGAGGACACTCAATATCCCACAGTTCTCTGCTCTTCTTCCCTCCAAAGGAGAGGGAGGAAGACAGAGCACTGGCTTCCCGATAGACTGCTCAGAGGCAAGCTGTCAGGGAGCTCTGTAGGGGCCCTGCAAGAAGAATTGCAACCCTCTTCCCACCCACCAGCTGACCAGCACCAGGCAGGCATTCTCCTGTGGCAGGAACCCTCCAAGAATGGATTTTCATTGTGAGAGAGTGCCCCACTCTCTTCCACTGATCAGCTGATTGGTAGCAGGGTGAGGAGGGACATTTTCCCTGCAGGGCAATTTAGAAACCAACAGAGCCAGGAGCTGAGCTCAGGGTTGCTGTCCCTGGGCCCACTTCCTTGTGCTTCCAGCTTTAAATCACCCCATGTTCAGATCATTTGAGTTGCACATGCAGTGATTTAAAAGTCAAAGAGCTGGGAACTGGGGCCAACTATCCGTAGCTCTGTTTTCTCACATCTCCGGATGTAAAAATGCCTATTTGCAGCTTGCCCTCTTCCCAGGCATGGGAGAGAATAGGCAGTCAATGAATAGGCTCCCCTAAGGGTGGTGCTACATAGGCAAGCTACCTAGTCAGGGACCATTCATGTATACTCCAGCACCCAGGTTACTTTTCTAGTGATAAATTGAAGATAAAATCTTACTGTTAAAAATGAACACCTGTCCATGGCCCCAGTCAAATCCACTGCATAAAATCCTAACAAGTGTTGTCCCTTCTATACTTGATTTTATTCTTGAAAAAGTAATAAATAATAACATAACTTTTATTATGTATTACTTTCTTGCCTTAAAAACATGGTTCTGAACTTCGTAGTCTTTATAAGACTTAAAAAGCAGTTGGAAATACATAAGACAAGAATACATCTATTTCTGCTTCTCTCTTCAGGATGCTTGGTAACACAACTTGAATTTAAGTAACATTGGGCATGTCTACATATGCCTTTAAACACACCTAAAGTGAATGTGCATTAGCTTAATGTGCATTAAGAGGATTTAGGCAAGCGTCTACATATGCAGGTGTTAAAGTTCATTATTGCTGTGTTAGTCCCAAGTCAGTTGACACACACAGCGTTAATGTGCTTTAACACATCTACACTTTCATTAATGCGCTTTAACTATTTAGGTGCTGTAGCAGGGCACTAAGATGAGCCTGCTCCCTAAGGCTGAAGAAGCCTGGCCAAACAGAGCTCCCCAACTCCAGGTTGCCAGGGTAACAGGTAATGGGAGTAATTGGCCACACCTGTTGACATCACCTGACTAGAAGGAGGCAGCATTCTGGGATATATAAGTCCAGGCTGTAGTAAGCACCCACACACTCTCTCTGGCAACTCACAGGGAAGAAGCTCCTGCCTGCTGGAGCTACGTGAGACCTGGTGCTGTCTGCCTAGGTCTCTTAGTAATGCCTGCTCTGCTTTCTAGGTGCTACATAACTAAAGTGAGTCTCCCAGGTACCTAGATAGAGGCATGTTACTATGAGTGGAGGTTTGTTCCCTTAAAGGGGCATAGTACTGTTGCTATTGTTAGTATTTAAGTTACAGCCTAGGGGCTTGTGTTTATGTTCATGTTTACCCTGCAGGATTGGGATGAGGCTAGAAGGGGAGGTTTGGAGGCCTCATTAGTGTCTGGAGAGAGAGGGCATATGATTTGGCAGAGCCCAGTGTCAGGCACAGGGAGCATAGAGCCAGCGGGGCACAACTGGGAGGGCACAGCGAGCCCAAAGCACCACAGAGGCACAGTTACAGGGTTGAACGAGCTCATAGTGCCAGAGGGGTGCAGCTAGAGGGCTGCAGCACCCATAGCACCAGAGGGACGCAGCTAAGGGGATGCAGAACCAAGTACATGGGAAAAAGGCACAAAGTCAGGCATCTGAGAGAGAGGCACAGAAAGACAGTCACTAGAGAACTCGGTGCCTGTGTGTTGCAGGGAGACATGAGCCAGAGGGCTTAACGCCAGGGGCATATAGAGTTGATGAAGGTAATAATATCTCTGAGGTATGGGACACTTTATCCAAGTAACTGCTACACTATACACTAGTTCCTCAAATGGTTGAATCAGTATCTTCTGTATCAATACAATCATTATTATTTGTTTATAGTGTTACCTCCAAGTTTCAGGTGAAATCAGGGCCCTTGTACATACCAAAAATAGGAAAAAGTTGATGCCTTGAATATGTTAGTGCCAATGAAAAGCTTAGATATCTACCTGTTAGGTGGTCCAAGGTTCTCTATATAGTGTGGCAGAACAAACAAGGCAGTTTATTCCTATTGGCCTTTAAGCTGTTTTAGTCCTATTATCACTCCTTTATTTTTAACTTTGTTTTATTCTTTGGTGGGAAAGGTGGCATATACATTGAATGAATAAAGAAAGAAAGAAAATAAATCTCTCCTCCCCTGTCTCTTTCCTTTGTATTTTATTATGTGTCTTTCTGCAAGTCCACTCAAAACATCTGATGAAGTATGCTGGTGCCAGAAAAACTCTTGCTGCTCTGAACCAGTTAGTTTCTAAGGGCATCTTTACACATGCTCTGAAGATGGAGGGGCACATTAATTAGAGCAGCTCTTGGGAACTACTCTAAAGTGCCTGAATCTTGTGTATTCAGTGTTCTGCATTTCAGAATGGTGGCTGGAGTGCTATAACCGAAGCTTGTTCAACAAACTTTAGCTAAAGCTTCCCCGCCACCTTTTGGAAGTACAGGGATGTTGAATACACAAGATACCGAAGCTGCTGGGGAATGTTAATTCATTTATTGATTAATTGAATCAGTTCATCAGAGTATCTTGCACATCTACAGGCATCCTAAGTTATTGCCCTATCACAGAAATGTAACAGGGCACCTGTTACAGAGGTTTAACAACGCATAGAGGCAACAATGATGTCTTGCTGCCTCCACATCACCTCTAGCACAACTCTGCAGCTGAGATGGCAGCTGTCATTTTTCCATCCCCCTCCCCAAATTGGCATAGTCATCCTTGCCCTGCCCTAACTTCAGACTAACACAGCTAACCACCTCTATATGATGTGCGAGACAAATTGAATGATCAAAAAAATCCAGTTCTCTACCTAGAGTTATCCAACAGGGAAGACAGCCCAACTTTTCTGTGATATCTTAGGGGCTAGAGCACTTGCTGAGGAAGGGGAAGACCTTGGTTTTAGATTTCTCTTAGTTCAAGAAAATCTCCCAACTCCCATAAGCGTGCTCTAATAACCAAGCTGCTTGTTAGGTAGGCTTTGAAGCATCCCTCCAAAGCAACTTTGTTGAAGTTGTGCTGCTGTACTGAAAGGAATGAAAAATTTGTGAGACCATGAGAAAACAAGACAGAACATGACTCTGACGTTTAGTGATTAAATCAGAGATTCCCAGAGGGTATGCCATGAAACAGTAGTATACCATAAGAGTGGCAAAATGTGCTGCAAAACATGATATTTTATTAATAACAGATCTGTCCCACAGCATCATGTAATCTAGCCCATGGGGGACCCCATGGATCCAAGAATATGGCAGAAAGGAGCAGTGGCAATTAACACTACCACCCCTCCACACCCTCACCCCCACCAAACTTCCAAGCCCTGCATGGTGGGATCAGGCCCACAAACCAGATCTGGCCCACAGAACAACCTGGCACTACTCATCTGGCCCACGAGGCCAAAAGATTGGGCACTATGGTGTAAGTTTTATATACATTTTGGGGTGTAATAGTGATGTGTGCCACCAATTTTAATCCAGACGGCCCCAGGTATCAAAATGCTGGGAAACCCTGGATTAAAGCATTCACCTAACATAAGAGTCAGGGTGTTGGGGGTGGTCCTGTGTCATACAAAAGGTAGGCACTATCACCTGAATGAATTAAAGTGGCAGTGGCTGCTGTGCTTTCTTTTGATCTCAGTGCTTCTGAATTAGACCCTCAGTAGGTTTAGGTGCCACTCCATGTAGTTTCCAAATCTCAGTTGGCCTTAAGTGAGAACTAGGCACCTGTCTGTTCAGCATAAAGAAATCTGGGATATGGACAAGGGCTTTTTGGATCACAGATTTGGTCTTTAGCACTTAATGTAAGACCTTTTTTGGCTCTGTCATTAAGGGCCTTGTTACACATTAATTTTAGGTAGTTCCTGAAGCTCTTAACACCTGGATTGTCCACACATTAAACTAGCTCATGTTAATGATCCAGGTTACCTAGCTCATGTTCCATTAATGTATGGCTACCCCACTACAAATAAGCTGCCCAAGTTGCAGTCCTTGAGCATCCCAGGATGCAGCACTCCTTCCCCCACCACCCTGTGAACAAACTTTCTACCCTGGGAACTCTACTGCTAGGCAGAGGCAGGAGTTCAGGCACCAATCCAACTCCCACTCCCACCCGCAGGGATGTGACCTTCCCACCCCCAGGGATGCAAACCCAGGCAAACAGCCTGCGGAGCACATGCCAGTTAACCAGGTTGCAGGACATGGACAGATCTGGAAGTAGGGTCTGGGGAGGGCAGGAGGAGAACAAGGTAGGGGGACAGATTGGGTCCCCATGAGCTGGAGGTTCCTTCTTGCAACAGGGTCAGTAGCTCCCCCAAAAGTATCTTCCCTCACCTCTCCCACCTCCCAGCTATTCCAAGAAGCATGACCAGCACCCCCTACACCCAAATCCCAATCTCAATTCATCAAAACATGAAATCTTCTTGAATCTACTTCCTCTTTGTTTTTAACTTTTTTTTAAACTTGTTTATTTATCCTTCTGTGACTGATTTTTTTCATTTTATACCTCTCCCCTTACTCACCCAGAGCAGGGATAAATTTAAGAGTTCACCAACCATTTTGTGGCAAGTCACAACTGCAGTTTGCAGTCCAGCCTCTGTTCTATCATCCTCTAGTGGCAAGTCACAGCTGTCCAAGTGAGAGGCAGAGAAGGTTTTTAGTTTAAAGTTGCAACTGCTCGAAACTCAAGCTAGCACTAACATCAATCAACACCATAGCAGTTCAAAATGCAATGTGCAGCAAGGCCCTTATACTGCAAATAACAGAAAAGGAATCATAATTTTTCTCAGTTTTACAGAATGAGGAATGATACACAAAGTGATGATACTGACTTGGTACAAGGTATAAAAGCCAGATCTGCAAATCCCTGGCTTAGTACCTGATCATTTTTCTATCTCTATGAATCAATTAGTTCATCATTATTTTAATGGGGGGTTGTTGTATTCTTTTTCATTTCATTTTATATACAAAAGCTGTCAAATAAAGGCATACTGCTATACCTGCTTGCATTTGTTTTGATGCTCAAAGACTTCTGAAGATTCAGTACTTAGGAAAATAAGTTAGCATTACTAATAGCAAAGCAAATCAACTATCATCTGCTGGCCCAGACCAATAGTTGTAAAATGTCTGGGCACAGAACACTAGACCTACCACACTAGCTGTAGATTTCCCAAATACATCATCATCATACACAACCCAACTCATTCATTATTGCTAAAGGAAGGATTTCAGGCCAAATCAAATTAAAACAGTTTTAGGATGGAAGGAAAAGGTGATCAAGTATAGAATGGTAATGTTCTAAACTCACGGTTTTCTGGAAGATTTTGAATTCATAATTATTATCTGTGCACAGGGTAAAAAATTTCCTATTTTCTTCTAGATGCATTATAATTGTAAGTATTTTTAAGGCCCTGGCACCACTTTAAGCTACCTTATTTCCACAATTTACCACCAGGTTTCTAATGAACAATATCTGTTGATCCCTCATATGAGATAAGAAGCCACATTTCATTTGTAAAAGATTTGTCTTAATTTGTTATTATATTCTGATTTGATCTCACAAGAGGGATTGTTGGGTAAGGGCCATTTCTGTTAAAGCATCCTGGAAGACCTATGCTGGCATGATATTCACAGAAGTGACATAAATGTAAGTGGCAGCAGCTACTGTTCAGAAATAAAACCAGCAAAACAATAAGAATAGTCAACGCTAAAGAAAACTGCCCTTGATTTAGCAAAACACTTAAGTATCTGTGAAGACCAGTGACCTAAACAGAAGCTAGCCACTTGCTCAGGTGTATGCTCTTATTAGGTCCATTATGAGTATGTCTCTTTGGTATAGGCAGCACTATACTGAGATGTCCACCTTTCCTCCTTCCCACACATGAATTTACAATAGCTCCTGAGGCAGAAGTGACATAGCTACACTCCCTTCTTTGTTAGTAGCCCACACACAACACCACACTATCAAAGCTATATTCATTTCAGTTCTGGACATCTAGTGCAGGGGTTTGATTTAAGAATGTGGTCTTTTTCCTTTCATATCATGGACTACTTGGAAGACACTAAGGCTAGGGACAGACATTCAAAAAGCCTGAGCCTAAATTGATTCAATCTTTGCAGGTTAGTCTAATTGGTTAGTAACTGTACAGACATCCCAGAAATGCAGGCAAATGCATTCCCTCCCATGCTGCTGAGTTGAGGGGGGGGCATGGCCAGGGCATGGCAGGATGCTCTGATTAGGGAGGGGTCCCCCTCCCCATCTGACCAGCCCAGCAGGTAATTCATAACAGTGTATATCACACCATTAAGAAAACAACAGAGGAACATTACTAGCTAACTTTTGATTAAGCATTGACAGTAGCCAGCATTCAGTCTGCTAACTAATAAGCAGACACCTCCTCAGCAAGGCAGAGGAGGGGGGTGGAATTCCTGCTTAGCAGGGAGTGGCAAGGGGGAGGAGAGAAGTAGCCTGCAGTCTCTGCCAAGCTCCAGGCAAGAAGCAGAGAGGAGGGGCCAGCTTTGCTGTGGAGCAGAGAGCCCTGCCCAGCCTAGAGAGCAGGTGTCTGGTTTATCTTAAACCAGCAAGGAATCTGGGACAGACATTGCATAAACCAGTTTGACCCAAATCATTTAAGTCTGATACTAATACTACATTCAATATTATCTCAAACCAATTTCAGTTATTTTCTAACTGCTTTATGTGCACTGAACTTCTGTTCTTTTACAGCTGTAAACCAGTTTCTGATCACTTAAACTGGTTTATGTAAAATGTCTGTCCCTAGTCTGTCGCGTGTATTTTTCTGCATGATTACAGATTCTCCTTGCTTTATGTAGGTTCTGTATGTGCAAATTCACTCTTATGCAATGACCCTTTTTATACCAAAAATTCATTATACGTGAGGTAAATTCACTTTTATGTAATTGGAGTGGTGGAAGTCCACTGTCAGCTGCTTTGTGTGGTGCACTGTGGGCGTGATGCACACCAAAGTATCTTGTGTGGATATTTGGAACTGTGTGGTCCTCACTCATTGTCTGAGACACGTATATCTGTAGTTGCCATCCCCGTTACGATAGTGCCCGGTGCGTGTGCTGTTGACAAGCATCAAAATGCTCTTATAAAAGTGGTAGAAATGGGTCTGGGGGTCAGTACAGTCAAGGCCTTGGAACATAATCCTATTTGTTACATTGTAAAGTGGGTTCCCTTTACGTGAATTTGAGTTATGCACTGTTTTCTAGGAATGCATGTACAGCACAAAGCAACAGAAACCTGTATTACAGTTATTACAGCAGCAACAATAGAACTCATATGTGAAGCAGAAGTTGCTAAGAAATGATATGCCACTGGCCTTCCCAAGAGGGGGGAAAACTTCAGAGGAGTACTCTTGCATCCCCTTATCACAGGTACAACTCTACAGAGCACAACAACTCATTTTGCCTTTCTGTTCTGCTCTGTATTGTAATTTGATATTTGAAACAAGGAGGGGTACATAGAATTGCTTTAGGGTAAAAACATTCCATTTCTTAGGAGAGTGGAGCCCTGCTTTTTACCCTTTATATTTATTCCAAAAAGTTTGGGAGAATATCGTATCTCAGATATAGGCTTGCACAATAGCTAATTTTCTCTATTGTTTACCCAGCAAAGGCCAGATCTTGTGAAAATGTTAAAATCAGTCATTCACTTACAGTTTTTATGGACTTCAGGACTCATGGAGAACCTATCAACTGTAATTAAGGAAGATTAGCACAGACACCTTATTTTACATGGTGATATTTCATTCTTAATAGCATAAGCTACTTAGCTAATATAGGCATATATGTGTACTTTATTGTAATTGATTACTCTTTAAAAGAATTAAACAAAAAGGCTTTAAAATTAATCTGATGACTTCATCCTGCCCAAAGAACACAGCTTCTCATAAATACAGTCCAGCTGCTTCTAATTTTAAGGGGACTGGCAAATATTCAGTTAATGTCTTGGTGGGATCTAATCCCCAATATCAACAATTGTGCTTCCTGCTATGCCATGTGCATGGCAGGAGCTACAATTGTTAGGATCAGGGATCAGATCCCAATCACACTACTGTCAGCATGGAGTCCAGAGGACAAGTGTGCAAATGCTGGATAGGAGAGTTAATTTGCTACATGTGCAAATTATGATACCACACAAACAAGCCACAAAGATGTTCCACATATTTTTGTGGAACATCTTTGTGGCTGGTGTGCCACTTTACGGTACCATAAATCAGATACATGTGTAGCACTTTTACTATTTGTGGGACAGTTAATATGTTAATTGCACCTTAAATGTAATGTGTGCTAGGGGGCTAACAGCTATGTTCAAATGTCTAAAGAAAGTTAGATTTGCAGAGATGCAGGGAGCTGCATACTTATTAATAGTGGAAGAGTACCTGTCTGTCATATAATATGCATTATTAAAAGGTAGACAGATTTTGTATAAAGCTGCTACTACTGTGCTTAATATCCCTTCTACTTAATATCCCTTAAACATATGTCTTTATGGGGACCAAAACTTTAATTCTTTTCCTTTTAAATATTTTAGGATGCACTAGCAAGTATACAGTTCTACAGACCATCACTATGCCAGTGTAACATATTGGTCTTAATATATGTTGAACTGGCATATTGATGCAATTATGCTTAAATAAATGTTTATGTATTTTTTCAATTGCTAACACTGCTTTCTATTTCCTGTTAGCATCTAAGTACATGTTGAAACCAGGAAATTTAGTTATTTTTTAAAGGGTCATCTCTTTTCATATTAATTTCTCTTAAGTTGACATGAAGAAATTCACAGCACAGTACTATTTCTCTAGATAGCAGTGTGACATTTATCTTGGCATTTCTGTTACTCCTTGTTATTTAAACAAAAATGAAATATTTTCACTCCCTCTGAACTGCGAACATGGTACCACCTCCGATCCACAATGTTTAGTGCATAGTTCATTGAAATGAGTTTAGTACAGTCTCTGATATAGAAGCAAGCTTCAGTAATATTTTGATGTATATTGTTTCCAACTGCTTAACTGTTTCTCCTGAACAATAAAATGTGGTGATAAAAACACATCATGCTTGCCCTTTTAAGTATTCATTCTTCTTATAGTCATGTAAGTGAAATGTTTAATTTCACTTAACTCAGTTGTAATTTGTATGCTACGTCCAAAGTACAATCAGATCTTTGGTGGTGCTAGTTATTAGGTACACACTGTAAATATATAATGATGATTAGAAGGAAGTGCTACCCTGTCTCCCCTGTCATAAGCACTTCATTACAGAAATACTGAATTAATACCATATTCTGCTATTGCTAGGACTCTTGCTATTTCTTTCTGTCTTCCTCCTCCTTACTTTCTACTAGCAATAGAGTTAACATTTACGATGACTATAAACAGACCACATTTGGCAGTTTCAAGATCCAGATGCTATGCCCTGTATTTTCCAATTGCAATGTCCGTCTCTGGGGTTCATTCCTTCATTAGCTATTCTTCTTACTGTGTTGAGAGAGCACAGGATTGTATCATGGGCTCAAGCGACTAGGATTGTTCTCTTTTTGTAATACTATTTTCTTATGACTCACTCTTGAGTCTCAGGATAATACATACATCTTAGAAGAAATTTTCACTGAACTTTATGATAACTCACATGTTAGAAGAATAATTTCCAGTGATAGACAGGTCCTTTTAGGATTTTGTAAAAGTCCTTTTAACTGTCAGCAGACTTAAAAGAGCACCATAAAATTTGTTTCTTCTATATAACTTCAATAACTAATTAAAATCTTGGATACTGATTAGTTAGCAACTTATGCAGTTGGACCTAGATTCTTGGGATGAATATACATTAAGGGTACTTAAACTCAGCCCACAGAGCCATATGATTCAGTTTGTTAGGCTCCTCACCAGTCCAAAAAATTGGCACACAAAACCCTGTGGAAATACTAAAGGTAACAACAAACTTTGCATTTCTCTGGACAAAATCCTTTTTTCCCATGGTCTTCCAGATGTACAAGTCCATCGTCCCCTTTAAGTACTTCTGAAGTACACAAGATAAAATGTGATAACACTTTATACTGGGAAAACTGCAGTTCATTAAAGTTAACTGTTATTTCCCAGAGACAAGCAACATGTAATGGCTGTGCTCTTTTTCTTTTGTTTTGATTTGACCCTCAAATTAAGAACCTCCTCAAATGCAACATCTGCTTTTACCCTAAGATCTAATGCAAGGATTGATATTTATGATCCTCCATCGTGAATTCACTGATCCAGACAGTTATGTTACCTTGTTTATCCAGGGCCTCGAACATTAGATTTCAGCCTGGATTGATTGCTTGCTATCACAATGCATTTTAAAATGCATTTTAAAACATGAACACAAAAACGTCAAATAATAGAGCAGGAACCCTGTTCTCTTGAATCAACTTAAGAGAAATTAAGTGGAAGGCCTCAAGAAAATACAAAACTAAGGAACAACAGAGTTGTGCAGGTCCAGTGTAGGCAAAGGTTTAAAAAATGCTGAGTGATAGCTTGAATTATCTCCAGTTTGACAAACTGAAACACCTAAAAGGGGCCTGCTTTTGAGATAACTCACTCAGACCACTTAAGAAGTAACATAATCTTTAGATGCGTCTCATTTCTGGCATCCAAAAAAAGAGGCATCCCAAATAACTTTTGAAAATCTTGACCAGGGTCTCAGACTGTAACCTCCACAGGCACAGACTTACTACAGAATATATTCTGAGGGAAAGCCACATCTACAAGGTCCTTCTATGCTGTCCCTAAGGGCATCTATACCCTCTTTTGGGTTGAAATGTACCATAGGATTTTTTGGTGACGTTTTGAAAACCCTAAAGTAGGTGAACCCTGCCATTCCCTTCCCCTTGGTGCTCAGAGACACTTTCCCCTCCTTTCTCCCTTCTCTCAGGGGTGCTCAGAGACACTTTCCCCTCCTTTCTCCCTGCTCTCAGGGCTCAAATTACAGGGAGCTCAGGGGGGCTGAACCTCCCCAATTAGAGACAAGAGCCCCCTCATAAGAGACTAAGCAACCCAGGCAGTGGCAATGGCTCCTTCCGGCTGACACTGCCACAGACGCCCAAGTGTTGGAGGGTAATTCAAAGCCTGACTTCTCTGCCTGCTGTTACTGTCTTCCCCACTGTCCCGAGGGCAAGAGAAGTCTAAAGCCACTGCTGCCTGCCCCAGCCAGTTGCTGGATTCAACTGGGAGTGGGGACAGAGGCAACAGTGTGATGGGAGAGTAGTTTCTAGTAGTGGAGAGAAGGCTAGAAGTAAAGGGGTGCAGCCACCTCTACTGTTCTCACACCTCAATTTGGAAAATCCTGTAGCCACTCCTGGCTGATACCAAATTTATACAGGGTATAAAACTATGTTACATTTTTTTAACAAAGCAGTAGAGAAAAGTGAGAGTATCTCCAAAGCATTTTGACTTCACATCACAACTGAGAGGGGAAATGTTATATGCATAAACTGTGCAAAAGCAGGATGCTCAGTGCAAGGAAAGGTAAATGAAAGTTGGTGAGTGTGTCTTCCTTTTCATGTCTGCCATCACAGAGAACAGTCCAGCTCCATCCTCTTTAGAACCACCCCACAGATAGTTGAAGGCTGCTATTCAATCCCCTCTCAGTCTTCTCTTCTCCAGACTAAATAAGCCCAGTTCCCTCAGCTTCTCCTCCAAAATCATGTACCTCAGCCTTCTAACCATTACTGTTGCCTTGTGCTGGACTCTCTCCAATTTGTCCATATCCTTTCTGTAGTGGGGGGGCCCAAACTGGACACAGTACTCCAGATGTGGCCTCACTAGTGTCAAATAAAAGGGAAAAATCACTTCCCTCTATCTCCTGGCAATGCTCCTGCTAATGCATCCCAGTAGTCATTAGCCTTCTTGGCAATAAAGGCATATTGTTGGCTCATATTCAGCTTATTGTACTGTAGCCCCCAAGTTCTTTTCTGCAGACCTGCTGCTTAGCCAGTCAGTCTCCAGGCTGTAGCAGTGCATGGGATTCTTCCATCTAAAGTGCAGGACTTTGCACTTGTCCTTGTTGAACTTCATGAAAGTTACTGTGCTGATTGGTATCAAACTGACTCATCAAACTAATGATTTGGACATGAATACAAACTTTATACACTTGATCACCCCAGGCAGAAAAAGCTAAAAGACCCCAAAGGCTGGAGTGGTGCTAGGGAAGGATGTGGGGGCTATAGCCACCCCAAAATGCACCTTAGCCACCCCTCCCAGCACTGCCCCTAAGTTCCCTGCATCTCCCCAGACTGCTGCCACTCACCCCACATAGCTGAGCCTGCCCCACACCCCCCTGCAGCCTGCACAGGCACAGAGCTCCTAGCCCAACCTGAACTAATCTGCACACAGTATATATTTTTATTCTCCTTTTGCAGATAACATAGATAAAACACATGTTTAAGTGGGTACTGTTAAAAAAAGAATAAGTATGTTTTGGCAGAAGATGTATAGGGCAGCCACCCCAATTTTCTGTCTAGCTCACCTCAGTGCCCCCCACCAGAAAAAGGCTGGCACCACCCATGCTCAAAAGCACTAGATTTTATCTTGGTCTGTTATTTCTTCTTCATACTCACCAACATTTTCTACATAAGCAAACTATAGCTAAAGGATATTGACAGGACTATATTCCTGTCAAGATTTTCAGCAGCAATATGATTATTCTGTAACTTTATGAACTTTTTTTCTGGAAGAGTGGCACATGATTTTTAAGAGAGTCATATTTTGGAACCTCTGGTGGAGAAATGTCAAGCGTTGTCATATGTGTCAACTTGATTATATGACTGCTTGATCATTATATGCATGCTTGATCATCAGATCAAAATATACCATAAAAAGGATAAACTTTGTTTTACAGAATTTGAGGAAAGGACACTGCAACATACCTTACAGTATACAACAACGATGCAGCAAAATGACAATTGCCCTATTAACTATGCTACTTTCAAATCACAAAACCATATTTGGTGATGTTACATACTTTACAGAATATCTTGGTTTGCTCAGAAGATGCTTTTGATTCCCCTGAAACCTGCAAAACCTATATATTCCCAGTTCTGACTACTCTATGAGCTCTAGGCCTAATTTAATTATTAAGTAAGCATCCAGCCCTTCTCATCCCAGAAATACTACAATTTTAAAAAACAACACTGATTATTCATGGCTTCTATGATAGGCACTCTGAGTAGACTTGATCTGAGCCTTCAAGAGGCTGAGAAGCGATAATATTAAATGCTATTTGAAACCTATGACCTTTTTGGAACCAAGGTGAATTTGCTTCCATTGTGAGGTTTCCAAGTTTGCTATGTTTTCCTAGCCAGGTTGTGAGATGTCTGCCTTTTAGATGTGGAAGTTTTCAGTAAGGACGAGGAGAAAAAGACGAAGCATCTTTACTCTCAGAGGGCAAACTGGAAAAAATAGCATACTGGTCTATTCAAAATCTATGGGGATGGGACCAGGGATGGGTTTATTTTGCTTGGATTTTGTGAAGATAAGGAAGGATTTCCTGAAGAGACACTGGAATCATGGTGTGACAATGGAGAGAGAAATATGATTTTTTTTATTTCTTTAACAATATGGTAAGGTATGGAAAATAATCCTAAAGATTATTAGGGCTAATAATTAGTCTCACTCTTTCTACTCTCAAGTATTAAATAACTCAGTGCTGTCCTATTCTCTTATATTTGGTCTTACAATTGGCTTGTATGAGACATGTTAAAAACTCAAAGTGCTATGTTTAGATGGATGGAGAAATGTTAATGTACAGAAACAGTGATGGCTCAAGCACTAATTAAAGGTCCTTTTAAAATTCACAATAATATTGGAGCCATACACTACAGTAAATACTAAATGGAACTGTAATGTATTGATGGGAATTAACACAACTTATTGTTAGAAAGTATTTACAGAACATTATGAATCAGACTTTTCTCAGAACTGTTTGAATTACATTGCAGATGGAAGAATGAAAGGCATCCTCCTAGCACTGTAATAGGCTCCCATAAACAAAATAGCAGATATTTTAGAAATCTTCTTTACTTGTCTAAGCTTGAATGAGTCATGACCAACTGCATTTCCAGTTGTGTCAACTCTCTCTCATGAACAAGCCCCAATCTGGCTCAAGGAAAAAAAGATTCTGTAACGCAGAGTTTTAAACAAAGGGCACAAGAGTACATTCTGATTCACATTTCCAGAAGAGATAGGCAGGCCTTGTTTCGTTGAAAGCCTCAAACCCTTGCTTCGGCACTTACCTAAAGCTTAGGCTATTATGCTATCGATTATAATACAGGGTATGTGGAAGTACAGTGACCATCCTGGATTGCATCTGATCATGTGTAAAGTACAAGTCTAGTTGCCTAGGGATATTTTCAGAAAAAACTTAGGCATCTTAGTTTTGTAGCTACTCCATGGGATAGGCAGAATTACTTTGGGTGAATCACTCACCTAAAAACTGTGTAAGTATTATTTAGACATCTTAGATATAAAATAGGATCTTGGTCTATACCTATAAAGTATCACTATGTTTCTGGTATCAACCAAGAATATAATATCTTTGTCTCTAAAGCAGCTGTCAGTACTCCTACATCGATCAATCAGTCATTATTGGCTTTTGGAAATTGGTATAATTCAATTAATGTTATTAATGTTTTAGATTCCAGAAATATTATCATAATGTCCTCTTTTTCAGATATGGCTCTCTCTGATATGGATTTTCAATTCCCTCTACATTTCTCCCTCCCTCCCCCCGAAGCCTTCAAGTTAGTCTACACTGATTTTTAGTTTCTGATTGACTTTCTTTACAAGGTTTACTATACCTGGTTGTAACACCATCAGCAACCTATTTAAGTTCCCAGTTCTGAAAAGATAATTGAGATCACTGGGACTACTCAACAATTGACTTTCTGGCTCCGTTGCAGTCAGTGGCAAAACTCCCACTGATTTCAGCTGGCCAGGATATCACCCACTGTTCAGAAATACAATCATGTACATATAGAAGTATTCATATACTCTTTGTACAAATGCTATTGAGATGAAGGTTGAGAATCTCTCAAATAGTAACAGTTTCACTGCAAATGTAGCTTGAAGCTCAGGCTACTGTAAGCAATGGCCCAGTATTTTTGAAAGATAACACTCATTTCACTGCTTTAAAGGCAGGGACTAGATTGAATTAGAGGTTTTCTTAATATTTAAGCTTCCCATGGTCTGGCTCTGTTGTAGTACTCAATATTTTAATCCTCTATACTTCAAACTAGGTTCTTTACTCTTAAACGTCCCACACTATCTATTCTCAAACCTTCTTTGAAATCCCATGAGTATTTTCTGCACCTCAGTGTATTCTCTTCTGTATGTTGTGTTTTATTTTAACACCTTCCTCTTTGTTCTGAATTAAGAGCTTATATCCTCCTTTTTGATCCTGCCTAATTAGTTTTGGCTTTTCTCCAGTCTAATTTTATATATGTGAGACAATTTGATTCATGAGTGGATGTACCTTGATTTTCCTTTTACTAACTAATTAAATGGGTATTTTGAAAACAATGTACCCAAGGTAAGACACAAAATATCAATATAATCGAAGAAAAATGATGCTCCTCTGCAGCTCTGGATTTTGGTAAACATATTTACTCTTTTATGCAAATAAAACAATGTTTTTTAGGGGTGGATCCAGGGGCATACCCCCTCTCAGCCCCCGCTTTTGATTACTGCTTCACCCAAACTTTAAAACCAACTGTTGGGTTCAGGAGGGGCAGTGGCATTTCTCTTCAGGCATCATTTAGGGAATCAGTTGACTTTGCAATTCATGATAATCTACCTGGTTTCTATTAATCTCTCTTCACTCCACAGGTGTTAATGACCCTCTCTTCTTTTTAATGGTCTTGATGTTCCATTAATCAAGCTTATCCTTTTTTCTGCAATTCTGCTATTAGCCATTCCTAGTAATACTCTTATATTTCACAGCCTGCAGATTGTTTTTTAGCTCTGCCTAAAACTCTGGTGTGGTAATGACTAACAGGGGGCATCTACACATACATTTACTATAGCCTATATTTATTGTGTAGTAAGCTACTACAGTGGGCACATCTACATGTGAAGCTACATTGCCGTAGCGATGAGGTACACTGACATAGCACCCACAAGCAAAAACAGTGATGCTGCAGCTATGTCACCATAGCTGCCAACATATATCACCATATGTTAGCTATGTCACCATAGCTGACCATATATGGTGTGCTTCCTCCATATAATGCAATGCTATTATGATGTAGCAGCTAAAAATAACCATGTGCCATACACACAGTGCCTATTGTGCTATTACTGCAAGTCTGTACACTGCATTCACAGCACAATCCAGGCTGTTACTGTGCCAGTGTAGTAACAACAGCAGCACCCTGCAACGATCTTTGGAAGCCAGCCCTGCTCTCTGCCCTCTGGTTAGTCCCTTCTCTGCCCAGAAGCAGCATGCCCAGTGCAAAGATAGCATACAGCAGCTCCCTCCTTGCCCACACTGCCTCCCTTTGCCATGGCTGCTCTAGCCCCTGACCCTGGCAGCGATGACCAGCTCCCCACAGTCATGCTGGCCATAATACTGATCCTGATGGCCCCACCAGGCACCCCTTGCCCAGGCCCAGGAGAGCTCCTCAGCTGCCAGCAGAGGCCAAGGCATCAGGTGTGGGAGGCCCTGGGAAACAACCTCCTCCTACACTCCCTGCTCTAGCCCACCTGCACTGTTGCCTAAGGACACGCCCACCCCCTGCACCATGATCATTGCAGACATGTCAGAAGAACAAGTCTTTGTTTCCCTTACACATAACAGACCCCTTCCCTTCTCCCTCCCCAACACACAAAACCCCTCCACTACCCACCCCACCCTTCAACAATAAAAAACCCTCTTCCCCAAGGAAACTATGTACAACGTGTGTTTGTTGTGGAATCCCAGAGTGGGGAACCATGGGGTGGGGGTGCCTAGGAGGCAGAGCCCAGGGACAGGCAACTAGCACTCTCACTTCTGGTTATTCCCCCATGGGTCCACATGCTGCAGTGACTGTGGTGGGTGAGGGACTCACGCAGGATCAATGGTGCCTGGAGCTTCTCTGGCTGGCAAAATCCAGCCCCAGCCATCCAGTCCTGGTGCCACTCCATTCAGGTCTGGCTCCATGCCCACACAGAGCCATGACAAGTGGTGGATCTGGGCTCGCAGATGGCAGCAGACCCAGAGTGGGGGCCCAGCCAGGGGCTCCTAGCAGTGGGAGGTGGTGGGGGACCTCCTCCCAGGTCCAGGAAGGGAGTTACTTCAGGGCAGTGGGCAGCTGTCAGGGGACCTACAGGGCTAGGAGGCCCTGGCAGCAGTGGGCATGAAACCACCAGGCACAGAACAGTGTCCAGAGTCCAGTGTTCATCATCTGTGGCCTGCACCACCTGGCCCAGGACGCTATTTTGTTCTTGGAGGACCTGGATCTACTCCTGCTCCAGGGCCAGGAGCTTGGCCCAAAACACCTCCTCCCAGAAGCTGTCCTCCCACCACCACTTGTCCTGGTGGGGCAAGTCCTCTTCCCACCACCTCCTGACCTAGTAAAGAGACCCTTGGAGGGGCTGGATGTGTTTAAGTCAGCAGGACTAGATGAAATCTGTGGCAGGGCACTGTTGCTGCCTGCCACTTTAAGGGCTGGGTCAGTCATCCAGCAGGTGCCTGATGGAGGCAGCCATTTTGTGAACTTTGTATTTAAAGGCTGCAGTCTGATGCTGTCAGCCCAGGCAGAAACATTCCCAGGCTGAGTTGCAGCAGGAATACTAAGACATAAAGGCAAGTGCTTATGGGGATGGTTAGGAGGCTCTTGGTCCTGGGCATGAACTAAAACTGCACTGTGTTGTGGATGGGGCACCTGGTGGCACTCCTTGTGGCATAGGAGCCCCCAGGAAATGCCAGGCCAGATACCACACCTGTGAAAAGTGGGGAGCCTTAATAACCCCAGCTCCCACAACTTGGTGGGTAACCCCATAGTAGAGTTGAGAAGTCCTACTGATAGGCCATGTGGCTGAGAAGGCCATGTGAGAGGGTGGGCTAGATGCTCTAGAAGGCTGACTTGAGGCACCCTCAACTAGTCAATGCTGGGGCCAGGACCAAAGGAGTCAAAAGGATCAGGGGCCCACTGCGAGGGATGTCCAGAGCCGAGGGCCTGGGGTTCTGACTGCCTTGGAGGTGAGACCAGGGCCAGTGTGACCAAAGGTCCTGAGGGGCCCAGACTTCAGAGGGAGAAGAGTGCAGGGATCTAGGCAGTCCAGAAGTAGGGCAGAATAGGCCACTGGATTGGCAGGATCCAGTTGGGGTCCAGACCGAAGGATTATGAGGCCCAGTGTGGGGCCAGAGATGCTAAGAATTGTGATGCCATCTGCAAGGCATAGGCTGCGGTGTAGGGAAGGTTGGAGCCACAGATAGCGCCCCCTGGCATCAGGGCAGGGAATAGGCAGTTTCCTGCATTATACCATCAGCTTCTGGAAACAACAAGTTGTGTCAGGAGAGACTGGGTGGACTGCCCATTAGAGACAAGTGGGCAGGCTGGCATGAGAACCAGCCTTGAGCATGCCTCTTGTCACAAGCTCTATCCAAGGGTTCTGAAAGAATTAGCCAGTGTTCTAGCAGTGCCACTGGCACAACTGTTCAAGCACTCGTGTTACTCAAGTGAGGTCCCAGAGGACTGGAAAAGGCCCAATGTGGTCCCTATTTTCAAGAAGGGGAGGAAGGAAGATCTGGGTAACTGTAGACGGGTTAGTCTCACTTCTGTCCTTGGGAAAACCCTTGGAAAAATTATCAAGGATCACATCTGTAGGAGTCCAGAGGGTAATATCATGCTGAAGGGCAACCAGTACTGGTTCACAGTGGTTAGATCCTGCCTGACAAACCTTGTTCCTTCCTATGACCAGGTCACTACATGCTTAGATGCAGGAGCTGAGGTATATGTCATCTACTTGGATGATAAGAAGGCATTTAACATAGTATCCCATCCTGTTCTTATAAACAAATTAAACAGCTGTGCCATAGATGATTACTGAGTCATGTGGGTGACAAATTGGCTTAAGTATCATACCCAGAGAGTGGTGGTGAATGGGTCGGTATTGACCTCAAAAGATGTGGGCAGTAGGGTCTGCCAAGGTTCAGTCCTTGGGCCGATGCTGTACCATATCTTCATCAATGACTTAGATGAGGGTGTGGAAAGCACGCAGTCCAAATTCATAGATGACACCAAATTATGGGGTGAAGCAAACACACGTATGTGGAGAAACTAAATCCAGGCAGACCTATACAAGTTAGAGAAGTGGGCATAGAACAATAGGATGCAGTTCAACAAGGTGCTGCACCTAAGGAGAGGGAATCACCAAAACACCTATAGGCTGGGGGATGACCTTCTCAGCAGCACAGCAGCAGAAAGAGATCTTGTAGTCATTGTCAACTCCAAGATGAATATGAGTTGTCAATGTGACGAAGTAATTAGCAGAGCTAACCACAGTTTGTCATGCATTAGTAGGTGCATCACGAACAGCTTCAGGGAGTTGATGCTTCCTTTCTATGCGGCACAGGTCAAGCCACAGCTGGAATACTGCATCCAATTCTGGGTGCCACAATTTAAGAAGAATGTGAACAACTTTGAAAGGGTCCAGAAGAGGGCCACTTATATGGTTAGAGGCCTGCAGGGAAGAACCTATGAGGAAAGGCTGAAGAACCTGGAGCTTTTCACCCTCTGCAAGAGAAGGCTGAGGGGGAATATTGTGGCAGTACATAAATTCACTGGGAGGCAGGGGGGTGGGCAGCAGGGTATAGGAGATGCTCTGTTTACCAGAGAACCCTGTGAAATAACCAGAAACAACGGCCACAAGCTGATTTACAAAGTAGATTTAGGTTGCACATCAGAAAGAACTTCTTCATGCTTAGGGTTGTCAGAATCTGGAATGGGATTCCTATCCATGGTGCATCTCTGGAACAGCCGGCGCATGTGGAGGGCCCCAGCGCTGGACAGCTGTGTCCCTGAGCTGGCACCCCTGCTGGCCCCTGCAGCCTCTCCCCTGCGTCCAGATGTTGGACCTGCAGAGCAATGAAACAGAAGCATTTTTGAAAGTTTTTAATATTTAAAAGAGATAAGTTGCTCTGTACTAAAGGCTATGCACTGACCAGCCTCAGATCAAGGGTCGGTCATGTACAAGTGCTCAAGGACCATGGTAAGTCGGGTGGACAGGCCCAGGCCCAGGCAGCCACCGGCCAGGCCCCCACACATTCCCCTGGGGCCAGTGGGCCACTGGATGAAGACTGCAGGCAGCCTGCCTCCTCCGGAATATTCCCAGGGTAAGACAAACCACGCTGCTGGCAGCACCTGCTGCCATGGCTCCAGACTCTGCTCCCCACCCCTCCCTTTGCAAGCTACCGGCTTTGCTGTGCTGCCCAGCCCATGTCACCCAGACTTGTGGTGTGTGGGACTCTGGGACAACTGGGAAAAGGATTTGGCTGTGCCCCTGCCCTCCTTACTGGGGATCTCTCTGGGGAGGCAAGTTGGGGCCAGTTCCCTGTCACGCTGCTACTGCATCCCAAGCATGTCCCTGCTGTGTGTTCCCAGGCATGCACGATGAGATGTTCATGATGGTTGAGGGGAGCCTGACCCACCATGCCCTGCTGATGATGATTCTCATGGTGCCCTGGGCACAGCTGTGGCAAGAGTGCAGTGGCAAGTGGCAAGAGTGCTGTGGCAAGCTACAAGAGTGCAGTGGGGGAGGCCCAGGCTGCCCTGCAACCTCCACCACCACCTGGAAGGCTACCTGTGGCAGCACTACATGTCCCTGTCCTTGCTGCCAAGGAGAAGATCGCCACCAGCATCAATGCATTCCTCAGGGTATGAGAGGCCCATTCCCCTAGCTGTGGGTGCACAGTTTACTTAATAAAAGTTTACACTATGTCCCACCTGTCTGCATGCTATAGGGGTGAACCTGGGGGCAGAAGAGTAAGAGATAGGCAGGGGGGAGGAGGGACCTCCCCCCAGTGTGGGGCTCAACACATATCTGGGGTTGGTGTGGCTGGTGGTTTGGCATGGCATCTCGTAGATGGCAAAGGCATCTGGCTGTGCCTGATATCTTCAGTCTACATCGTTTGGTGTGCAGGCACCTGGCTGGGCCCCAGCCCCAGAGAGGAGCTGTTGCTGCTGCTGGCCAGCTGGTGCTGCTTCTGGCCCTGGGGCTGTGCAGGTGCTGAGACAGGTACTGGCCAGGGCTCCCTGAGCTACTGGTGGAGGGAGCAGCTGGGGAGCTGTGTGAGACAGGATGCTGAACACCCAAGTGTCCCTTCTCTGGTGACACATCACCAGAGGTGCTAGGGCAGGATGAAGGCTTGGGCAGGCCACCTGTGCTAGTATAGACAACATTTGTGGCTTAGGACACTGGAATTGAGGTCAACTGCTGCATAAAGGGCATGGCCTTGCAGGTCATGGTCACCTACTATGCCCACAAGGCCCTTGACCTTTATGCAGCACTGCTGCATCGACCAGTTGTGCCCTTGTTTCCAGAACCTACCTGGCAGATCCTCATGAATATGGGTATTGGAACACCTGCCAAGCTCAAACTTGTGCAACAACTCTGTGTCACCCCAGAATGCAACGAAGTTATCAACCTCCTCCTGGCTTCAGCTGGGGCCCTGTGTGAAGGGCATCAGTGTGTGCACGTGAGTGTTGCTGGGTCTGGCTGGGAGGAGGTTAACATGCTGGGTCCCACATCAGGTCTCTGAGACCCCGCATGGCTGTCCTTCTGTTGCCAGCTCTGGACAGCTGCCAGCGGTGCCCAGCACAGGGGCACAGCGAGGGACTGGAAGTTGCATGGCAGAAGCTAAGCCATGCAGCACCTGCAGGTTCAGGGTAGGCTGCTGGGGGTGTGCAGCAAGGAGGTGGTGCTAGTCCTACTACCAGAGACAGCCTGCAGGCCATGGAAGACTAGTGCCTCCTGTGCTGGGGGGGAGGGGGCACCAGCCACTGATCTCTGACTGGGGGAGGGGGTCCCCCAGTGGCCAATCAATAACTCAGATGGGGTTCGCTCATGACTGGTCATCAAGTGGAAGAGGGAGGGTCCTCCAGCACCCAACTGCTGAACCCGGAAGTGCCAGCAACTAAACTGGAAGTGCTACCAGCACTTCTCTTAGTGCCCCCACTGCCTGACTGGCGACAACCAATCTCAGCAGGGGCATGTGCTCCCTCTTCCTATGCTGCAGGCAGCCCTGGGGATCTGACAAAGATGGCCAGGGTCTGCAGCAGCCTGCAGCCCTATTCAGCACCCACCTGGCCTGATGGCAGTGCCCTGGCAGTTGTGTGGCAGCTCAGTGCCCAGCAGCACTGCTGAGCTGGCGGGATGCAGGCATAGCAAGGGTGTGGCCTGACCAGGATACACAGGACCTGCAGTACCTTCAGGCTCCCTGGTGCATGTGCCCCAAGGCACAAAATGTGCACAGGGTTCTATAGCCTGCAAGTTGGGGATGCCATAGAGGCAGCCCAGCCCTGGAGCTGGAGAAGTTCCCATCCAGCAGCCCTGGGGCTGGCCTCAGGCTGGCCCCTAGTGGCTGTGCACACCCAGCAGCAAATTTGCTGCCTGGTTGCATCTACACTTGTATTACTTTGCAATTACTAATTGCACTTAAAATTTGCTACTTGCATTTTCAGGTAGCAAATTTAATCAGGATTAAGTACTATTACTGCAGAGTAAGCACATGCATGTGTAGACATATGTGGTTACTGCGCACTAAACTTGGCAACTGTGCAGTACCACATCTCATGTATATGACTTAAGAACTTAGATCAGTAGTTCTCAGCCTTTTTAGACACAAGTCATCTTTCAGAAAAACCCAGCCCTAAAGTTCACTTTTTTTTACTAGAAAAATAAGAGATCAATTCTTTTGTTCCAAAGAAGTCAGAAAGCCCACAACAGGTCAGAACAATTTTTGACACTATTAATTCCTTTTTAAAACATATCTTGTGCATATCTGCATTTATCTTGTGAATTATATGAAAGTGGTTGCACACCTAACTGTGCTAACATTATGTAGCATCTTGCGTCACCTTTAAAAGGATCTTATTGTATTCCAGGGTGTGTGGCATTCTAGTTGGGCTTAAATACATAATGGGCATGTCTATACATCACCCTACATGCCTGTAGCCACGCACTATATCTCCGTATGATGCACTACAGTAATGTAGTGATCATGTGAGTCTACATGTTACCAGCAGTTACTTTGCCATAGTGGCACGCTCTCTCATTTTAGCATGCTGCTATGGCAAAGTAGCAGTGAAAAATAACCATGCACCACATGCACAGTGCAGTAAGGCTGGTTATGTCCAAATGGAAGGACCAAAGCACAGTGCCATAACAACGTTCCTTTTAACCTAAGCCAAATGCTTAGTGCATATAGGCTTTTCCTGTACCTACTTTCCTCTACAGCACCTGTACTTGGATTTCAGAGAAAAGAACAGAGCTTAGGAGAAGGCTGTATATCAATTCATACCATGAGGGCACAAGCAGGGCACACTGAGGAAGCAATGCAGTTAATGCCGCAATGCCTTTTTTCTTATTATATCTGGCACATCATGACTACTAAAGCCAGAGACAAATTTCTAAAGAAAGTTCACAAGTTGCATAATGGTAGTGTGCCCTGCTTGCTTTCAGCAACTTTATACGACGGAGGCCATGTGGACTTCATCTAAAGATCAAACACTTTAAGATGTTATTGTTAGGCTTACATGAAATGTGATTAATGATTTGCTATGCTTTCAAGCTAGTGAAATGTTTTTTTCTACATAAAAACCTTGAAAAAATCATTTTTTGTGGGTAATAAAGGAGAATATAATAGAAGATACAACTCAATCTTGACAAAACTCCATTTGTTATGGGATTTAGGGTTAGGAAAGGACAAAAGCAGGTCTTCTTAGGTATCTGTCATAAACTGGAGAAGCCTTAGGGCTGGTGTAAATCTGAATATCAAGCTGCCTTTAGCTTTAAACAGCCATACCATTAGCTAGAGAAAAGAATTTTCAGTCTGTCCCTAGGCATTTGTAAGTAGCCACTAAGATTAAATTTATATCTTCTTGGCAGTTTGAGTGGTGTAAATGGTCTACAGTGATAACTAGAACTGGAACCAAAAACTCAAACATTCAGAATGTTTATCATGTGTGTTATACACAAAACATTAAGAATTTCCAAATGGTATACTGTATTTTGGCACATACAATGCCAAGGAATGAAATACATGCCTTGTTTTTGAAAAGCAGAATGAAGAAATAAAAAAAAGATCTTTCCCTAGCAGCAGCCTGGGAAAGATCTTCTAGGGAGCTGAGCCTGCTCATTGTCCTGCTTCTTGAGAGTGTCAAGAAAATTCTACTTTTGATTTTGGCCAGCTAGCAACAGAAGTGTTCCTACTGTATCTTGTTTCTGATATACACTACAATTTCCAGGAGCTGTTACTCTTTTTGGGAAAAGATTCAAGAAAAATATGGCGTGTATGTGTGACATAACTCTTCCTGATGAATTATATATGATGTCTGATAAGTTACATATGAACATTCTAATCGTTTGAGTTGTCAGCATGAGTCCTTGACTCTAACTAATGTAATTTGCTTTATTCAAGTTGTGAAAAGAGTCATAAATTTAGCTTTAGTGGCTATCTACCAGTATAGCAGAAAATCATATAATATGATACATATGAACAGTCACAAAGCTTCCTCATGTGTGTGGATGAGCTCTACCTGATTCAAGAGGTCTATGGACTGACAAGAGGTAAAGCACTGCTGGACCTGGTACTAGGCAAAGGGGATGATTTAGTCAGTGACCTAAGTAGTGAAGGAAAACTGGAAGACAGTGACCATTAGCTGATCACTTTTACTATTCATCACAAAGCTGGCAAGTCAGTCAGCAATGCAGAAGTCCTCGATTTTAGGAAAGCTGACTGGTAAGTTCAGGAGACTTGTTGTCAAGATCTTAAGGTGTCATGACTCAACAGGGAGGGAAGTCCAAGATGAGAGGTTGCTCCTTAAGAGAGCGATCCTGAAAGCACAAGGGATGTTCCTGCTATCTCAGAGGAAAGATAGCAAAAGGGCACAGCAACCCCTTTGGCTCAGCAAGGAATTTGTGGACCTCCTACGTCTAAAAAGAGAGGCTTATAAAGGACGGAAGACAGGAATCACCACTAAGGAGGAGTGTTCTACACTGGCCTATACCTGTAGAAAGTGAACCAGGAAAGCCAAGGCTGCAACTGAACTCCAACTACCTACATGTATCAAGGCCACTAAGAAGTCCTTTTTCAGATATGTGAGGAGTTGGAAGAAAAGCAAGGGTAACAATGGACCTCTGGTAAACCAAATGGGACAACTGACAACTGACATCCAGGAAAAAGCCAATGTGGTTGATGGGTACTTCACGTCATTTTTTCACTAGCCTAAAGGGACTGCCCTGCCTAACATGATATAGGACAGCCAGGGTAAGGGTGAATTTATGCTCAGCATAAGTGTAGACCTTATAAAGGAACACCTTGAGAGGCTGGGCACCTGACAGCTTGTACCCCTAAAGTACTTAAGGAGCTGTCAGACACCATAGCCCAGCCACTGGCAAGGATATTCAAGAACTTGTGGTGCTCAGGTGAAGTACCCGAAGATTGGAAGAAAGTCAATGTGGTACCTGTCTTCAAGAAAGGGAGGAAAGTAGATCCAGGGAACTACAGGCCTATCAGCCTGACCCTCAATCCCTGGAAAGATTTTAGAAAACATTATTAAAGATACCATTCTAGACACGCTGGCTGATGGCAAAATCCTGAGAGACACCCAGCCCGTGTTTGTTACTAGCAGGTCCTGCTTGACCAATCTCATTTCCTTCTATGACCAGGTGACATATCACCTGGACAAGGAAGAAGAGATTGACATCATATATCTGGACTTTAAAAAAGCCTTTGATCTGGCATCCCACGATTCCCTCATGGAAAAATTGGCCAAATGTGGCCTTGGCTTCATCACTGTCCAATGGCTGGGGAATTGGATCCAAGGTCGGACCTAAAGAGTGGTAGGCGATGGAAGTTAATGATAATGGCACTCCGTGATCAGTGGTGTCCCCCAAGGCTCTGTCCTTGGACCTATACTCTTTAACATCTTTATTAACAATGTGGACACTAGTGTCAGAGGCAGACTGACCAAGTTCACTGATGACATCAAACTTTGGGGTACAGCATCCACATCCGAGGATACGCTGGTGATCCAGGCTGATCTTGATAGGCTTAGAAAGTGGGAGGATAAAACCTGATGACATTCAATACAGAAAAATGCAAGGTATTCCACCTTGGGGAACAAAAACTGCAGCACGCTTATAGGATCAGCAGTGCTACACTCGCTAGTACCATGGCTGAAAGGGACTTGAGAGTCATGATTTACCATAAGATGAACATGAGCCACCAATGCAATGTTGCAGCTGGTAAAGTGAGCAAAACTCTGGCTTGCATCTATAGATGTTCCTCAAGCAAATATCAGGATGTTATCCTCCCGCTGCACTCGGCCTTGGTGAGGCCGCAGCTGGAGTACTGCATCCAATTCTGGGCTCCACAATTCAAAAAGGATGTGAAGAAACTTGAGAGAGTTCAGAGAAGAGCCACACATATGATCAGAGGAAAGAGAACAAGGCATTATGAAGAGAGGCTAAGACACATGGGAATCTTCAGCCTGGAAAAGTGCAGGCTTGGGGTAACCTGGTGGCAGCTTATAAGTACGTAAGGGGTGTGCATCAGGATCTGGGGAAACACCTGCTCACCAGAGTGCCCCACAGGATGACAAGGTCCAACAGCTACAAACTCCTGCAAGACCATTTTAGGCTGGACATAAGGAAAAACTTCTTTACTGTCTGAGCCCCCAAGGCCTGGAATAGACTCCCTCCAGAGGTGGTGCAAGTACCTACTCTGGACACTTTTAAGAAAGATATGGACACTTAACTTGCTGGAATCCTTTGATCCTAGCTGACTTCCTGCCTCTGGGGCAGGGGGCTGGACTCGATAATCTTCTGACGTCTCTTGCAGCCCTAATGTCTATAAAATCTATGGAATATATAGGTATATGTAGATATGTAGACATACATTTTTCTCAGTTTGTACAAACATATACATTCAATAAATCATTTTAATAAATGATATTCTATATTGTATATAAAACTTGGACATTTTTAACCCTCTGTATCTTTCAAACAATTACTACAAAAAATATTTGTTGTAAAATGTAAAGAGAGTCTCTGGCTTACAGAACCAGCTTCTGACAATGTGTAATGATCCCAACAGCTTTTACTGTAGAATTATCTGGTATTTTATAAGGAAATACCCAAACTTAAACAAAAATAAGGTCTTTATAACTCCTTAATAAGTTATTATCTCACCCATACATGGGTAATATGTTAGACACGTCTGAGGTAGACGCCATGCTACACTCAGGGGATCTCGAGGCAGGTGGCAAGGCCAACCTGGGTGACAGCAGGTCGCGGTCGCAAGGTAAGTGTGGACTCGGTTTGAAATTTAAAACAAACAAAATCTTTATTCACAACAAAGCAGTAAAGCAGTTGAATGTAAACACGATTAACTGTCCGGCAATCCAGCGAAAGGTTGTTGGCGATAGTCAGTGATTCAGTTACAGACGGTGGTACCAAAATAGTAACAAGTTGGTTTAAATCAAGCGCGCGAGCAA
>JAGPOW010003316.1:154010099-154057168 GCA_030014935.1 Caiman crocodilus | reverse complement strand
AGTCCCTTTCCCCTCATCCTCCTTGCAGCCTGACCCAAATCGCTTCCACCTGGTCCTCAGTCGCCCCCAAGTTAATGCTCACTGCAGAGAAGCGCTCTTCTTTTATGAAAGTATCCCTTCATAAAATATTTAGTTAGTGTTTGAGGCCTTCATGGGGAAAACTATGAACTTATATTTAAAATATGATAGTATACATGGGGTTTAAGGGTACAATTTTACTATTAAATATGTTCAGTTAATACACACATACATCCACACACACACAATGGAAACCTAAAGAATTTATAGAGTCTGATACTGCTGGTTGCCTGCAGCTCTGGTCAACCAGAATTATCATACAGAACAAAACAAAAAATATTTTTGTATTATTTCTTATTATTTCAAATAAAATTGTTTTAGTATAAACAAACCTCAACTAGAATCTTTTAGTTCTTCTCCAGCAGAATACAGACAGGGCATAAAAAGCAGTAAGCATTCAAGTTTGTCAAGAGAATTTATTTTGAAATGTTCGTCTAAGAATAAAAACAACTTCACGTGGATGGAGATCAAACCAAGGATACCATCACCTAAGAATTCATATTCATAGTAATCTAATATTCAGTGGACTAAAATAAGTTATAAGAAAGACACTCTTGAAAGCATCTGCAAAGACTAAAAGTCAGTAAAATAAGTTCATACAAAATCTGAGCTGATAATGGGGAGAAGGGGATAAGACAGTTGATGTGGAAAAGTTTCAGACAGTTGGGGTGGGAGGGGAGGAAATCAGGAAAAAAAAATTAAAAGCCATACATATTCAGCTATAATTATTAGGGGGGAAGGGGTTGGTGTCCAGATTGTGAGAAAAAAGTCAACATTTTTTGGATGATGCATAGCCCATTGACTGGCCCTCTACAGAGTGAGGAATTTCACATGCTCTCCTAACATAAGTTTTAACTCCTCCTCAAAGCAGATGACACACTGCTGGCACTCTTTTAGTCTTCTGCATTCAGAACCTTTTGTTTCCAAGGCCAAATCTGTACACAAAGGGTGTTTTCACATATGCATGTACAGGATTGAGCAAGTGCTTCACAAGAGAACAGAACTCCATCATTGAGTATGGACTTCATTTTCCTTTGAAACAGTTGGTGTAGAAATCCCTTTCCAAAGCCTTTGAGGATGTGTCAGCAAAAATGCTCCTGTCTCTGTATACAATATGCCCACAAATGAACATTCCACAACTGCTACTGATTCCATTCCTCTATTCAGAATTTAAGAAGAGCTGTCTACCTTTTAAGGACATGGTAGTATCTAATCTATGAATAATCAAATATTTGCTTACATGCAGCTACTTAGTGGATAACAATTTTGTTTCCAGAACAAATTACTAAGCATCTATAATAAATTAAATGTAGAAGAGACTTGAATTGTCTGAGAAAAAACTGGAATTATCACAGTAAAGCTGGTGGTATCTGCTTGGTATAGTACACTTAGGTCAGATTCTATTCTTCTAATCTGCTAAAGTTAATCTTCATGCTAAGTAAGGAACACATTTAAACTGCCATCTCCCAAAGTGAATAATCAATGTTCCTATTTTCACCAGGAATGGCAGATGCAATACGGTAAAACAAAGCAAAAAACCCCAAAACCCTCATTCTGTCTCACTTTGAAAAACAAATAGCTGTATATACTGTCCACATCTCATCCAGTGCTTTCACATCATAACCTTATGAAAATATATCTTGACTAAGTGATGTATAAGGAGAAACATCAAAGTTTCCTGCCAAAAACAAGTAGTTTCCACATCAGCAACATCACAACACCTTAGCTATCTGTCATACAGGGGAATAGAAAAACTGATTTCAGCTGCCCAGCTACCCAGAATCCCTTGCATATAAAGGCAGCATCACATCAATGTCACTGCATGAACTGCACAAGTCCATACCAGTGGCTATGCACAATATGTGAATCTGTAGGTTCTCTAGCAGTACTTTCCACCAATTCAATGTATAAGATGGATGATGGATTGGACAATTGAACCTATAAAAATCATCCTTGCACTTATCAAGGGTGATACCAAACATTTGATCTTCTTAATTATATCTGGTTCAAAAGCTCTAGGTAGCGAAACTAGATTGTATGCAGAGTGGTTGACAACTTGTCAAAAGTGGATATGAAACATGCAACTGGAACTTTATGTAACTTTTGAATTCATTCCCAGTTGGCACAGTGGCCAGAGCTATGTTCTTTATTAACATTTTGCCAGATGATAATGACCGTTTCTCTTAGATGTTGCCACTGAATTCTCAGCTGTTCCCATGAAATTAAAGTTGGAGATCACTTGAAACCTACAGCAAGTACAGACTGTAGCCACTTGCTTCCTTAGAAGTACTGAGCACAGACAGTACACGACAGGATTTATTATGGCTTCTTTGCTTCTGGTTGTAATTCAGACTGCTGACCTAGTTCTTTGATTATCTGAGTATATTTTCCCACCAAACAATCCTATTATTGTGATGACCAAAACATTGGTGGTTCCCTTGTCTCTCTGTTGTCCTCTCTCTGTGGCATACAGTAGATATTAGGGGGGGATATCTTATGGTTGTAATATGTGAAAGAGGCTGGAGTGGATGTTCTTATTGAGTCTTCTGGACATATAGTTGCCTATGAACAGAGGGGACTGAACTTGATGGCCTGGGAAATCCCTTCTAAATCTGTTACGTTCTTTAAAACTGTATATGGTTTGGGTCTAACTTATCTACAAGTCCTCGTTCCTATTTGTTCCTAGCTACTACCATGATGAGTGGGATGTCTAATATGTTTGCATTTACAGACTCCAGACACTATTACGAAGAAGTGGTGGTCGGTTTCCCTGAATAGCCACTGACTGCAAAACTGACTACTTGTTGAGTTGACAGTTTCTAGCTATATGAGGGTTCACAGACATCTGTCTTCCCAGGCTATTCTATGAGATCAGTGCACATAGTACAAGTCTTATTTTTATTTGATTCAAGAAAACAGACTTTATTAATTTTTTATTCTTACTTCTCATATCTGGAGGGGTGTAACAGGGAGCGTGGAGGTAACAGAGAGCCTGGGGCTCCTTTTACTTTAAGGGAGAAAATGCAGCAGAAGAAGCTCCAGGCAGCTAAACTGGGAGGAGGGGTACCTGCAGGAGGGAGCAACTGCAGCCTAGGAAGTCAGATACTCATTAAGATAGAGGGACCCACTTGATGCTAGTTAAAAGAACACCTGACTGAAAGAGGGAAGAGCCCAGGGAACCCAGGCTACACAGCCGAGTGAGAGCAAGGGAGCAGAAACTGAAAAGGCTGAAGCCCAAGCATGGGAGACTGATTAGATGACAATACCTGCAAGGCCTGGGCACAACTGTAGGGGTGGTCAGAGGCCATGAAATTAACCCTTGAGGCTGTTAGTGCATTGGAGTATGTACAGATTGGGAAGGTCCAACCAAACACCTGGGAGCTAGGTTGGGGATCCACAGGGCTTGGGAGAAACTCACAGACTAACAGAAGACAATGGCTTGCTCTGGAACCTGGGGGCAGCCTTCCTTTTGGTAACCAATAATAACATCAAGGCATGGCAGGTGGGAGAGGAAGGCGGATACCTTAGAGGCCCAAGCAGGGCAGGAGCTGCGTGGCCAACTGGGGACATCACGGCCACCCCTGGGGCTCAGCACCTGTTAAAGGGAACACTGTTTTTTAAAAGTTTTATCTTTGGTGTTACAAAAACGTCCAACTTTCTTCATTTATACAGTCTTCTGTAAGCTTCTAAGGATGCATAAGGTATATAAACTGTAAGGGTTGGCCAGTTATGAGTTATTCAAGAGCTGGGATGTTTATGAACAGAACACAGTGGTGCTTTTTCTCCTACTTCTTGGGATACCGCTAAAGTATGGTCTGAATAGCTCTCTATGAAAATTGAGCACAGAATATGTGAGAAAGAAAATGATAATGGAGGGTAAAAGATAGAAGTATGAACAATGGCTGCAATTCCTATAGGATAGAATGGCTATTCAGGAGATAAGAACTGAAGTATAAATAGCAAGCCTGGTCCTCAGCTGTCAAACAGTAGATTTTAATTCTCCAGCTCCTCCTCACTCACCCACAAAGAGCCCAATATTCTGGTTTTAGGTAACAGGAATCAGCTTAACCTAGTTGATGTGGACTAGAAATCTGCAGGGATAGAAACACCTGTTTTGGAGGTACTCCTTCTGCTAATTCAGAAGATTCATTATTGGCATTGAAGATATTTGGCTTAAAAGTTGAAATAAAGCTGAAACCTTACAGGGTCAAGACTGGACTGTCCCTGACAAGATTAGATCATTAGATCAAATGATTTCTTACAGTGCTTTCCATCTTGCACCCAGCAGCACCTGTAAAAGGATCTAATGGTGTGGCAAGATGGGCAGCAGCAGGCAGCAGGTAATGCACAGTGAGAGCATGGCAGCAGGTCGTGCACAGTGCTTGGAGTGGCAGAACTGACTGGGGAAACAGGTTATTTATTACATGCCTGAAGGAGACAGCTGTCCCTGCAGAGGAGGGCAAAAGGTGACATTGCCCACTGGTACAGAAGCTGGTAGTAAGGGAGAGTGGCAGGAGCAGACCCCTTCCAAGTCCTTCTCTTTCTACAATTCCCACCCCCAAGTCTTTCCCTGAGGGGGTTGACTGCATCCCCTGCTGCTGAAGCTGCTGAGGTCTCTGCTCTTCTAGGACCCAGACTGCTGGGCCATTCCCTGTAGCCTCTCTCATCAGCTCCATGAGTATGAAAGGCGTGGGAGAAGAGTCTGGGCTGAAAAAGCATGTGCTAGTATCCACTTCCCATCTACCTGCAGCAGGGCAAGCCATTCTGAGCACTGAGATGGTTGTCACAAGGGCTGCCTGGGGACATTTTAGCACAGCTCCTTCTCCTGCTCCTTCCATATTCCCAGATCTGGTGGAGAGGATGCAGGGAGTGCTTCTGGGATGCTGGGGCAGGCACAGGGTCTCAGACATGTGAAGGAGCTAGCATTTACCCCCTTTCATAGGATCTTGCACCCCAGGGTGCTGCAAAACCCTGCTTGAGAACCACTGTCATAGACCAGCCATTGCCATAGACAAGATCGGTACAGAAAACTGGTCTCCAGCACACAAGAAACTGCAGAAAGTTCTTGAGCCAACAGTTGAATGGATAAGTCTCCCAAATATTTGAAGATCTAAGCAAAATTATTAAAACCCCCAAAATGTAAGGAGTTCCTTCTTCAAAGTTCCCGTTCAACATGGCTTAGCTTTGAAGAAATATGGAGGTACTCTGTGAAGTTCTTAGCGCACCTTTGGCATTATGTAAATAAAAAATTATTTCTGGTAAAAATTGGAAAAAGCACTTCAGGAATGTAAACAAAATAAAATTTGAAAAGGCCCAGTGTTGCAGGGATAACTATGATCTACTACAGTAGGTGTATTAGTTACTTTTCTTTTTGTACGCAGCCCACTGAAAATGTTTAATTGCCTTGTTATTTTTTGCTGTGCAGAACAATTACCTCCCATTTTCATGCTTTCCTATTGTATTTGACAGAAAGTTAATGTACCTAGAAAGAATTTATGCCAGTATATCTGTTTGCCTATCTGTCCATTTGTTTGCGACAAAGAAGAGTTTGAACTCATTAGCCTTCCTTGATTTGTCTAGAAATAGCGTTTCTTAATGAGCACTAGGGAATTGACACCATTAATGTTGATGTTGTATAATAGCGTCACTTTCAGTCAGAGGTAAAGATAGTCTGTCTTTCATCTGCCTCAGTGGACCTACAGGTTTTAAAATAGATTTATAAACCATCTTTTGATGCAAAACATAGTTACAATGCCAAAGTTTCATCTCTAAATCAAATATTCTTGTTTGTAATCATTTAAAACCTTACAACTTATAAAGCCGACATATGGTAAATAATCACAAATCTGATTTGACTCCTAAATGACATCAGCAGATATAATGTATCTCTGACAGTAAATAAAGTCATTATATGTTCTTTTCTGAGAAGAATTATATTGTAAAGGCTTTCTTTTTTCTTGCTCGCTTTGTCTTGATATGTGCTATAATGAAGCCTTTTCCAGCTGCTTCTATATTCTTCTTTCAGGTCTAGTACAAGTCAAGTCTGTTTGTTTAACTCTCATACTGAAAAGAAATATGGTCCTTAAGAGCATAGGCCTTAATATTAGGCAGATGTTGCATAGGTTTTCCCTTGCTGTTTAGTTAATGTATTCAAATCCTGACCTGTTGCACCACTTTCATACCTCCAGGCCTGAAAAGAGGCTGCCGAACTGGAGAGTATTCAGGTGATGGAGACAATTCTCCACAGGTGCTTCATAAGCAGGGATCCAAATTTTCTCTGATTTAAAAAAAAATCCCCAATTTTTGGTTTTAAAAAGTGTAACCCCAAAACCACATTTTTTCATGATTTAAATGAAATACCAGTAATATATAGATGTATGTAATGTATAGTGACGTTTCATTTTAAAACATGGAAATATGTGGATTTGGGGTTATTTTTTTTAATCAAAAATTGGGGATTTTTTTACATCAGAGAAAACCAGGATCCCTGTTCATAAGGCATTCAGAATCCATTTTGTTACTCACAAGGGTATTTAAACAACAGTTTCAGGAGGCAAAAGGCTAGTGCTTTATCCAGCTGTACCATTTTGCTTCCACTATGGGTCCCCTCCAACACATACTTCATAGGTTGGCTCTTGTGGACAATGGCATTACATGCTGATCATATAGGTTGATCAGCCTCATATTTTCACTTTGTCATATTCAAAATGAAGGGCAAAATTGGGCGTGCCTAAGACCCCCACAGATTTCACCTGTCAGTGTTAGATTCTTTGAAGGAAAAGGTACAAAAGAACTGAAAGCCTTCTTTCTGGAGGATTTTTGTTGTTTTTTTTTAAAGGACAGTGGCTACTAAAAACAAAAATAAGAGCGTGGATGGAGTTGAATTTAAGACTGGCATATTTATCTCTTAATGGCCTTTTGAGACAATCTATGGTGTTTGAGAATCTGAGCAAGAAAACAAAAGAAAAGAAAAAGCTAGGATCCTATCCTGTAACCATAAAAGGGTTTTGCTGGTATTAGATGAAGCTTGTCTGTTATAACTTAATGCTGAAACTAAGTCCTGTGCTGATGTTTGCCTGAATAAGGATCGGGATGAGGCCCTGGGAGCTACCCATCTTTCTTAGATATATCAAAGGCACCTATCATTGTAATGTCTAGCTGGTCTTCCTTTACAGGAGGCTGTTTGCTCTGGAGGGCAGAGTTTAATTATAAGAAATCTGGATGTTTTGCCTGTGTAACTGTGTAAACTATCCAACTCTAACCTTTGGATAAATTTATCCTTGCGGATAAATGTGTAGGTGCTAAAATAACTGGAGTGTGTAAATATCTCATTAAGCAAACTCTACTATTGACATTTCATTTTCTATTAGAGTACAGAAGCTACAGAACTAATTTTCTATTAAAATTATTCTATGTATACATGCTATATTCTACAGACAATCTGTGGATGTCTCTCTCCTAATAGAACCAGATGTTAACCCATTACACTCTTGTGTGAAAATAGTGTCACCTCCCTGTTAATTAGCACTCATTTACATTTTTGATAAGTGCCTAATAGAAGGAAGCATTTTGAATAATATTGGAAGAGCATTTTCATTAACTTCTATCAAGAAGATGTTTTCATACAAGAGGAACTGTAGCTATCTCATTTATGAGGCACATTTTGATACATATAAAATGTTGGTTGCCATGCTAACGGAGGATCAGTCAGTTGGGTCCAGTGAAACAGAAGAATGTTAGTGACACTGCCTTGCAAAAATATAATGGTAACAGAACAGCAAAGCTGTAGGTCTTGCCAACTGTAGTGATTTTTACCAATCTTTCCTTTTCTAGTGTATCTTTCGTGGCAGCATTTGTTTAAGGCTCAGAACATCAAGTGCTTCTTTTCAACAGGATTATAACTTCTTGTAATATAGCCAAAATATTCTGGGGGATGGAATTATAAATCCAATGCACAGATGAATCTTTCAGGCAGTTTGTTTACCACAGAAGTCATTCAAGGGCTCATTTCAGGAGGTGCATTTGCCATCAACATCACACTTCTCCTTTCCCCACATTTTATTTCTGCCTTCTGTAGACTTGTGCAACAGCAGGAATGAGTAGGGGGAGGATTTAAATTTCAACACCTGAGACTTTAAAAATGAAAGACACAAGATCCTGCCTGGTATTTGGCACAGTCAGTGTGTAGCTCTTCCCAAATCAACTTTCCTGTGCAAAGGTGAGAAACAACATCGAAGGCGACAGGGCACAAGGGAAGTGAGAGCCTTGCTGCCAGAGAGAGAAAGCCTCAAAGAGAGATCAGAGGAAAGAAGCAGTGTTTCAAGGAAGCAACTCATACTATCCTACAGCAAGTTGTTAGCAAAGGTAAAGAAAGAAAAATCACCAGCCTGCAAAGTTGATGCTTGATGGCAAATGGCTCTCTAATTAACTCCACGGTGTGGTCCCCCGGCTTTTAGTTGATAAATGATGAGGAGGACACAAGCCACTTAGCCTTTCCTACAGGACAGTGAGTGTCACTGGACTGATGAATTATCGTTTCTCCAAAGTTCAGCCTGCCTCAGAAAGAACCTGTCATGCTAGCTGCTTTTAAAGACAGCTGGCTGAAATTGCTAGGGCAGAGGACTTGAGATACTTCTTCAACTAAACACTATCCTTGATCTACTCTCTAAGATTATTCTTGGGAGGGGAGGGGGGCAACCGTTTTCCTTCCCACGGATGCCTTGCTGAGAGCTGTCTAATGCAGCACAATGCTCCAAAAAATTAAAAGTGGGAAGGATGCAGTATTTCAATGACATTCACAACTCTTTAACAGCCACAGAGAACCCCCTGAGCTGCAGAAGGACCCCCAGTAGCTGTCACTTTGCTGCCTCCTCTCCCCTAAAGGCATGATAGCCAGCGTAACACCCACACCGGCTCCTACCCTCTTCAGCACACTCCCTCGCCTTTCCTGAAAGTAAATCTCCACGGGTTTACATTAAGCATCGCAGCTCCCAACACCTAGGAAATCCATCAGCCATTTCTGAGGCGTTTGGGGGGAAAAAAAGCTCTGGTTTCCCTCCAATCCCCCGCCCCACCCCTTCCCTCCAGTTTCCCCCCAGTTATCCTGCAGGTGTCAGACTTTTGCCAGCAATAACGCCGAAGGATGGCACTTTCAACGATTTGACATAAAAGCCCACGCTTCTTATATTAAAAAAAAAAGGGGGGACCTTCATGCAGTTGAAAGCGGGGTCCAGGAGGGTGCAAAAAACCAGCCAAACCCTGCAAGACAAATGTTACGCCTTGATCTGTGCCGAAGTTGGAGGATTCCTCTCCCTCGGTGACTTCTCCTAGGAGTGAAATCAAAGGTAGGGGAAGGGAAATCTGCCAAAGTTGGGCGACAACTTACTTGGTTTAGATGCACGCGTTGCTAGCCAGCGGGTGGGGGGCGAGGATCCGCTTTCCCTCCAGCTGTTAGCAGATCACATTCTCTCGGGGGCGAGCCCTGGGCATCTCCCTGTGCAAATTAAATCCACTGCGGATCGCTCCGTGCTCGCCCGGGTGGCCCATCTCGACTTTACCCTCGTCATGTCTCACATGCAGCGCCGCGCGTCCGGCCTCCCAGCGCCGCCGCCGCCGCCGCCGAGTGCCCGCTTCTGCGCCCGCCTGCGCCGGCTGCCCGGCACCCCCATGCCCAGGGCGAGAAGTAGCGAGTCCGGCTGGGGCGCAGCCCGCGGGCAGCGGGGGGATCAGTGCATCGCTCCAGCAAGCACGCGACCCCTCCCCGCGGGCGGACCGGACCGGACCGGACCGGACCGGCTGAATGAACTTGGGGCGCCCCTCCCCGGCGCGAGCTGGCGTCCTGCGGGCTGGCGGCAGCGCCGGAGGGGAGCACCTGGAGGGGCTTCCTGCGCTGCCTGGCACTCCTCGCTCCCCTCGCCAGCCTCTCTCGCTGTGTGGCTGAGCTGCTTCTCTCGCCCGCTTTATTTATTTATTATTTTCTTTTTTTGGTGGTGCTGGGGAGGTGGGGGGGGCATGGTCAATACCTAGGAGCGCCACCTTCAGGGGACTGAAGTCCCCACTCAGAGCCTTCTGCAGCTCCTCTTCCCTTCCCCAGCAAGTCCTTCCTGGGGGGTGGTTGTCCTCACCTCTTCCCCCTTCCTTATCAAAGGCTTGGAGGTGGCTTTTTAGAGCTCTCTTGCTCGCTAACGTGCAGCAGCGTGTGGGTGAGTGCGTGCGCCTAGGGTGGGCAGGCCTGCCCCGGACAGCTGGCAAGCAAACCGTGTGGCTATAGAAAACCAGCAGTTACTATATAAATACAATATAATAATATACAATACAATACAACATAATATAAAGGACTGGTGAATGACTACAATATACATATACTATAATAATACTTCTATATATAATGTAAATTGGTCAATAGATAGTATAATGATATCATTATATATACTTTGGTCAATACAGTACATAATATAACCATGTTATATATAATACAATAATGCTATCTATCTATCTATCATCTATCATATTATTATTTTTGTATTATATATTAACCAGTCCCTTATATTATATTGTATTCCATTTATATATTAACAAGTGCCCTTCCTGCTGCTGTTTTTCCTGGCACAGCTGAAAAGCATAGCCATGTGGTTTCCTTGCTAGTTGTCCAGGTATGATGCCTTCCCACCGTAGGCACAAGCACACACGGGCACGTGCACACACACACTTTGAAGCAAGGGAGATCTAAAAAGCCATCTTTCAGCCTTTGATGAGGAAGGATAAGAATTATTTGATAAGGATTATTTATTAGATACATATATATATATATATATATATATATATATATATTTGTGCACACATGCATATACATATATACATACACCCATATATATAAAGAAGAACATAACAATGATCTCCTTAATCAAACGATGAAGAAAAAGAAAGTTATTTCTGTAATTCACAGAGATCTAAAAGACCTGGTGCAACTGGTTCCATTCTATCCCTCTGATCACCCACCTGCTTGATACCAAAGTTTCAAACAATGACTTTTTGCACCTGGTATACATTACATGAATTCCTTCCACACAGAAGAAAATAAAAGTTGGCCAGCCATGCCAAGGTTCTATAGCGTTTTGCCCTGTGGAAGTGCAATGTTGTTTCAGTGTAGTTCTTTCCTTTTTGTACTAACTCCATGTGTAGTTATCTGCTTTCCAAATTGTTTGTGAAGTTTCTTGGTCCTCATGCTCTTAATGGCAGTGTGTGATCAGCTTCAGTACCGACTGGGCTGTTCTCTTTTAATGGAAGAACCGTCACTTATCTAGGGAAATTCTGTCTGATACCTACTGGAGTCAGAGTTCATTTTCATAATACTCCAGGCAAAATGGTCATTTTCTTTCTTTCTTTTATTGCTAATCGCAGTGCTTTTCAAAACAATTTTGAAATTGTTAGGAAGGAGATACAATGCTCAAAAGCCAGAAATCTCGTCTTTTTAGACCTGAGCATGAGGGAGAGATCATGATGAAAATAATACAGGCTGCAGTATGCTGCAACTGTTTTAACATCAATGCATAAGAGTCTTAGCTAAGTGATAAGAGCCACAGCATTTGTTTGGTTTACTTAGCTTGTATGCCCTCCCTTAACTTTATCCCAGCCTCTATGCTTAAATCAGATCACAGTGATTCTGAACTGCTGCAACCAAAATTCTTCAATGCAATACAACTCTTATTCTTTCTTTTTTCTTTTTTTTTTTGATTCATTAAAGGTGTTTCGTGAATTCTCAAGCAGTCCAGACAGAAATGAAGTGTGTGTCTGTGTGTGTACACATGTGCATGTGGCCATGCATGCATGTGGAATTCATCAATAAGTAAATAAAACCTGCCTTTCCATCAAATATATACAGGTTTTTAGTTTCCAAACAGATCTAGGAGTGGCTCCATGGATAATGCTTTAAGAAGCAAGGTCTTTCATTTTGCCTTAGCAGATCCATTTTGATCCACTACGTTTTTTGGACAAAGCTTGCAGCTATGTGTGTTATAACAGCGATAAAGTTCTTTTAAAGGAGAAAGACTGACCAACCAGCCAGCCAACACTTCTGGGAAGCATTCACAAAGCATAATGACATAAAGCAGTAACTTGAAGAAGCAATTCAGGAGAAGCAGAATGTCAAGGGCTTGGGCTAGCTTGTATTTATTTTTTTTAAAGGGTCTTGCTTAGTTTCACTAATTACCTTATTCAAAGACATTTGCTTAAACATACTTAAAGCCATTCTTCCAGGCAAAGTTTGTTACATGCACATTAGTTTATAGAAGGCGGATGATATTAACAAAAGATGAATCCTGTTGTATTACTAATACCCAATGCCAGGCAGTATTAGAGAGATGGACATAAGAGTGGAAGAAGCCTTACAATATATTGTATCTTACAATTAAAGATAAAAAAGCAGCATATCCAAACAGATGTGAGTGGATGCCCTACTATGTTTCACTCAGAGCTAGGTGGATGATATGGTCATTATTCTAAGGAACAGAACAGACTGGTTGTCTGCAGATGCAGCCCTTAACTGAAAAAAAGAAAGGGAATGCTGCAGCCAGTCCCAGATGCTCTCTCTATTTATTGCTGATAACCACCTCACCTAGCAGCACCTTATGGCTCTTTCTATCTCAGATTTTGATTGTCCAGGCTTTGACAATGAGCTATCCACAAGGATTCTGTCAAAAGGGAGGATGGGAGTGGAGGAAGGGGAAGGGTGGGGGAAGGGGGAATTGTAACAGCTATTTTAAAAAATATATTATTAAAAAAAACATATTTCAGCATCTTGTCCTACATAATATGCTGTCAGTGGTAGCTCTTTACAAAGGTACTACATCTCAGAAGGCCAGGAGAGGAAGAGGAAATGATGAGGTTTCTGCATGATATTCAGTGATCAGACCAACCTTAGAACCAACCCACACCAGTGGCGATGTGTAGGGGTACACGTGCACCTCTTGAAAATGCTGGTTCAGCTTCTGACAGCCAGCGTTCCTTGCTTAGGCAAAGGACAAGGGGGGGCAGGCGGGAGTGCTGGTGTCCTCCCTGAAAGTGCCGGCTGGGGATGGGGGCACCAGGAGAAGCACTGCTGGCACTTCCAGGCACACCTTAGCCTTTCCAGTTCAGTACAATCAGCGGTGCCCCTCCTCCCCACCCAGCTGTTGACTGGCCGCTTGGGTGAGGGGGGAGAAGTGCCCCCCTGACTCAGGGGGCACCAGTCACCCATGAGCCGTACAGTGGTAAAAATGCCTGTGCAGCTCTGCTTCTTCCCTTCTCCTTTTGCTAGCACTATATCTGAGCTAGACTGTAGGTGACGAGAGTTACTAACTTTCATTACAGATGCTCTCTTAAACACCTGAGCAGGGCTCTAGAGAAATGCTATGAAGTTACAGATGTTACATGAGCTCAATAATAATGCCTCTGCCCTGCCTTATTTGAACATAATAATGAAAAGGGTAAGAACAATACCTATTAGTCCAAATTTAATCATGGATCTATTGAAGCTAAAAAGATGATATCTGGGCATGTCTACACGTGCATTCATGCCAGCTTAAATTTACAATGTAGTAAATTATTGAGTGGTAAGTGGGAATAAGCCAACGGCTACACATGCAGGCATTACACCACATTAATTAGTTAGTCCCAAGTCTAATTAGTCTAAAGTTAGTCCCAAGTCAGTCCACACACAGTGTTACTGTGCAGTAAGGTGTCTACACATATGTTACCTCACAGTAACTAATAAGGCATAAATATGATACCTGCATTATGCAGATATCAAATTTAGGCTCAAGTTGGCACAAGTCACGATATTTACTGCACGATACGGGCATGCACATGTAGATGTGCGCCTGTACTGTGCAGTAATTTCAGTTACTGTGCAGTAAATGTGCATGTGAGGTGTACCCTCTGTGTACCTTCAGACTGAATTTGACCTATTAATTCTATTAAATGCATACACACAGTAAAGAAAGAATGGTGGAAGGGAACTGAGACATATAGAGAGACTAATCATTAAAAAATGGTATTCCAATACAAAGACAGTCTGAGATCAAGTGAGAAAAATAACTTAACTGGATTCATTTTAACAACCCTTTCAGTGGTAGGACACTGACAGCCCTCGTCACACATGTCTAGGTGCCAGTTGTTTCATTAGCAGTAAGTGCTGTGGCTGTTAGATATAGGCAGATCCAGGATTTTATAAAAAGGGGTGCAAGATTAATGCAGAGGTGCCTGTACCTCTGCTCCCAGTTTCTCTCCCCACCACTTGGACAGGCAGATCATGCCCTGGGAACAGCAGTCAGGGACTTTTTTAAGTCCCCAAATCAAGTAAGAATCCCATCCCCTCCCCACACTCCTGGCACCCCCTTCTTTCCTCTCCATGCTCAGTGGCACCTCCCCTTCTCTCCCATACCCTTTTCTCCTGTACACCACTGCCGCTGTCCCCAGCTGACTCAAGGTGGGAGGAGCTCCAGTGCTTTTCCTACACTGCTTCAGTGGGATGCACAAATAACCAGGTTCAGCTGAGAACAGCAGCAGGGACAGATGAATGAAAGGGAGGTGACATGCTTCTGATGCGGAAAGGAAGAGGGGGATTTTATCTGCTTCAGGGACTTGAAAAAAGCCCTCATCTGCTGCTTCTATGGTGTGATCCAAAAGGGGTGTGACTTTATCACTGCACCCCCTTGGATCTGCCCATGCTGGCAGACAGAGGCATGGAAAAAAGTATTATCAAGCTTTCTGAAAAGTCAGTATTACGTGATAAAATACTAGAGTTCATGTGGTACAAAGCTTCTTATACCTACATCTTATGAACTCCTGGTATCACAACAAACTGGCTCCTTCCTGACATATGACATTCTTTTTCCAGTTCTAAATTCCTACACTGCATAAATCACCTCAAAACACATAGGATCACAGACAGTTAGCATCAGAAGGGACCTCAGGAGGTCATCTAATCTGACCCTCTGCTCAAGGCAGGACTGTCTCCAACTGTATCATCCCAACCAAAACTTTGTCTAGATGGATTTTAAAAACTTCATACTAAGATAGCAATTACTGATTACCTCTGGTACAGTCGGCCTGGTTTGATTTCAGTATGTGAAATACCATCCAAACTGTTTGTTTTTTCAGGATCTGAAATCTGTGTTACTCCTAAAGAGATTCCCCAAATTTATTTCATAGATTAATAAACAGGCAAAAATAAAGGGTAATGATAGTTTGTAGTTGCATACATATTTTGGTATAAATAAGCATAGCTCTATTGAAGTCAATAGAACTACAAGATTGCTCATTTTCATTATTTTACATATATGTAAAGAGAGGCCCAGAAACACTAACCCTAGATTTACTTACCATCAGGTGTGAAGTCGCTCAGAACACAGCTCAGTTTTGAGTCCCACTTTGGCATATTAGCATTAGGCTATCCTGACTCCTTGTGTCACTAAAGACTTTTCTTACAAAAGGTATGAAAGTGAAAGGATTATAATATGAAATTCTCACTAAGCAGGAGATTTACTACATTATAAAATGCATTAGAAAGGCATTTACAACAATTATTTGAAAAAAACATCTATTTAGCCAATTCAGAATAAATGAATTTTTAACGTTTATTGGTAGGGGATCATGGAAGAATGTTTCCTCAGAGGTCTATTGTTTCCATACACTTTTAAACATGCTTATAGATCTATTACTATTATGCAGCATAATATGAAATGCAAAATAATATGAAATACAATACTGTACCTAATTGCAGTGCAGAATTTTTCTACATTTATTTTGGAGATTAAATTGTTACATAGAATAGAGATTAACATTTCTATTCTTTATTACTCTAATTTATGACATTCATAACAGGTTCATTCCATTAGTTCTATTGTTACAGGCCTTGCATTTCCTTCAACCATGGCACATTCTACCAGGGGTAAATTGCTCTAGACAACCCACGCCCGACACGCCATGCTATTAAATCTCTCTCCTCCACTCAGTGCATTGTCTTGCCAGTTATATACTTAAATACAGATGCCACTATGTAACCCCCAAAATCTTTAATGTTACACGCCTGTGAAAAGGTCCTTTGTATTGACTGAAAAAAGAGCATGGAGCTTGGTTTATCAGTTGGGAAATGCCAATTTATCAAATTTATCAAATCTTCTGAGATAGATTTTGATGACACTTGTGTTTAGAAAGTTTTGGCTAAATAAGACTTCCCTACAAAGTGAGCGTGGGGGAGATTAAAAGAAAAGAGCATGCAGAATGAGATAAAGAGGAAGAGACCCACAGTCTATTTAACAGCCAAGAACCTGGTGGTTGAGGCATGACACTATGCTGTTATATGGCATGCTGTTATATGGGAGACCCAAATCAGGCCTCTACTTCAAATTAGACTAGACTTGTGAATCTCTGTCACCTGCCTGGGTTGGTGTTCTGTTTTTTTCATACAAAATATTGACATGGACCAAAACCTTGATAATCTACATCAAACTGAATTCTTGTTTTCTGATTAGAAATACTTACAGGCCGCAGCCCACCTCCTCTGGCTATTCTGGAGAGGAAATATTTTGGCTTTATGTTTTAAGGGAGGTTTAGTTCCATTGCCTGAATGCACAGTTAAGTTGCTCTTTAATTTTACTTTTGTAGCATGTAGCAAGGTAGTGGACCCATTTTATTACTATAGAAATCTAAAGAAATAATAGTACTAATATGTAGCAAGCAATGAGGAACAAAACACTTTGGAGCTAGTGGGAGGATGTTCTTTGAGAGGCGTCATTGATTTTGAAGCTTACTTCCTTTCTTCTGTATTCATCAGTCCACTAGAGTCCAAATCTGTTAGTCTTTTTGACATGCTACAAACCCCATTTTTCCCTGAAGGTTTTGGAGTGTTTGAAGTTTATTTTTCTTATGTTAGCTGGTGGATATTTGTGTGTTAAGGTTCAATAAACACTGCTTTCTTCTGTAGTTTGTTCTATCCGGTCGAATGACATTCTATTAAGTTTCTGTTATTGTTTTTTTTTAAATCCATTTAATGTCAGTCTACCATGTTTATTCCTAGATGTCTAAGGCTTGCAGTGAGTAGTCACATTTTTTTTTTAATTTGCTGTTGAGTTTCTAGCTATCTGGCTTCCCTGATAAAGTGGAAGCCCCTAAACCACTATTGCATTGATTAAACAGGGACAGATGTAGAAAGGGAAAATGGGAAACACCAACAGCAGCAGAGAAGAGATGAGATGAAAAAAATAAGGTAACCTGCTAAACGTCTGAGATGTCTGTAAACACAATCCAGAATTATTATTATTATTATTATGAATAAATAATAAAGACTTGAAGTCTTAGCATCCAATCAAAACTATATTTCAATCAGTATTACAGTGAGATACATTGCAGAATATTGATATAGAAGGGTATAACTTGTTTAAAAAGGACAGGCAGGAAAAAAGGAAGAGAGTGTTGTTTTGTACATAAAGGCCATTTATAGCTATTCTAAAATCCAGGAACAGGTGAAAGGCAGGGTTCTTGAATGTCTCTGGATGAAGATAAAAAGGAGATAAAGTCTGTCTGTGAAATGTCATGTCAAGGATGTAGTCTAGACCATCAAATCAGGAGGAGGAGGTGATTAAGGTTTTTTTAAAAAACCTCTTAAGGAAAGGAACAGGAGATGGTGACAGGAGATTCTAAGTCCCCAGGTATCAGTTTGGAAAGTAATATAGCTGGACATACATTGTTCAGAAAGTTCTTGAAATGTATTGAGGACAACTTTTTATTTTTTCAGAAACTGAATGAAGTTACTTTAGATTTTAGGCGGTTATTTTAGATTTGACTCTTGACTAATAGGGTGGAACTAGCTGAGAATCTAAAGCTAGAAGGCCAACCGAGTGAAAGAGACTGCAAAAGTTTCTGAGTCTAAGAAAGGGAGAAGTGACAGCATCGGAATAATGACAATGGACTTCTAAAAAGCAAACCTCAGGAATTTCTGTGAACTTGTTCCTATGCCCTCTGGGTAGCAATTCTAAGGGGGAAACTTATGCAGGAGAACTGGTAGTTAAAGGAGGCAAAATTAAAGACATAACAAACAGAAAGCTAAGAAGTAAAGAGACCAAGATGGCTGTATCAGAAGGTCTCATGTGATCAGAACAGCAAAAACGTAATCATAGAAAAAATGGAAACAAGGTTATATTGCTGAGAATAACATAAAAAAGACTAAGGCATAAAATGAGTAACACCTAAAAAGAGGCTATATAATGTATAATATGAGCTTTTATTGAGACCTCTGAAATAGAAAGATGAACACAAATATACATTTATTATGTAGTGAGACAGGAATTCAATTAATGTATGACAGGGCAATATTAATTTAGTACGACAAGGCCAAAATGGTAAAATATGCTTAACACAATTGAATTTAAGAACAAGAGTGGAAAGCAGAACACAAGCCAGAAAAGCAAAGTAACAAATTAGCAGGCACATCTCCACGTGCCCCTGCAGCTCCATTGTTACTGCGTCATAATTTAGTACTTCCTTTTGGCTCCAAAAGGAAGTACTAAATGACGGCGCGGTAACAACCCATGGTTCACTGTCTGCAGTTATTTTAGCTGCTACGTCACCATAGCAATGTGCTATACTGAGGGAGAGCATCGCTATGGCAACATAGCGGTGACATCATGGTTTTTGCCCGCTGATGCTACATCACTGTAGCATATGGCTATGGCAGCCTAGCAACACATGTAGATGCCCCCAGTGGGTATTTGGGTAAGATGGATGTATTCAAGTTGGCAGGAGGCCTGATGAAGTTAAACTGCAATATGTTAGGAGTTAGTCTAAGTAATCTCTGAACCACTAGGATTAACGTGAAGGCACCACAGAGGATGGGTGAGATACCAAAGGATTAGTGATGGGCAAACACAGTATCTATATTTAGAAAGAGGCAAGGCTTTCTTACTGTGATATCTTTTATTGGACCAACTGCATAGTTGGTTCAGAGTTAGACAAGCTTTCAAATGCAATTCATAAAGGAGGCATTATATATCAGTAAGCCCAATTTGATCACCAAAAATAAACTGAAACAAATAATTAAAAAAATGATGTTGAAAGCTCCTAATAAATAATAATGTGATTATTGTTTGTGTATGTATATCTGACCAAGTCAGGCCAGCCAACCTAGATTTGTCAAGAACAAATTATGTCAAACTAATCTACTTTTCCTTCAACAAGTTAATTAGCTCACTGTAAGTGGGAAGCAGTAGCTATATCTTTTGACTTTAGAAGTGCTTTTGACAGACTCCTACATGACATTTTCATAAGCAAAGTGGTCAACTATGTTTTGCTTGAAATTAGCATAATGTAGGTACAAAACTAGTTGAAAAACTTAACAAGTTGTTACCAATATTTTGTTAAACAGGGCTATGTACATCTCCTTGGGCCTGGTACAATTCAGTAATTTAATAAATGGCTTGGATAATGAAACAGCGAGTACACTTACAAGGTATGTGGATGACACTAAGCTGGAGGAAATGGCATAGAAATCCACTCATGTAGGTCAGCTTGCAGGACGTAAGTGTATGTCTATGTACTTCTTCATGCCCAAGCCTCCATATTAACAGTGTAATGGCTGGGGTGTGTACTTTAGTGGCTCAAAGTGGCCCTAAGTATACATACAAACTCTCTGTGCTGCTTAATATGAGGGCATCGAGACACCCAGAACAGTTGTGAGTAGGTATGATTTATTTCTTGGTAGTGCTTCTAGCTTGGTCTTAATGACTGAGGCCATATGAACATGACCTGACTGTAACTTTTGACAACTTGATAGTATATATTTTGACAGCTAATATTTTGATAAAACATGCATGGTTTTTTACATATGTAAAGCAACACTATAATTTGTTTTGGCTCTAAATTTTAAATTATTTTCAGTGCATGTGAAAGGCAAACTTCCCAAGTGAAAAAAAAATGTGGTAGTTTAATTGTGGTGGGGAAAATATATTTGGTAATGGTATTTCAGTATGTAAGTACAATATAAATTTGAGTTATTTGTAAAACTGTCTTCACAGGAGGATATTCAGCTAAATAGGGTACTGACTACAAAGAGTTAGAATCTGAAATCTCAGCTCTATAACCATTTTGCTGAATGCTTTCCTGATGTAAGCCTTTAACCTCTCTGGGCGCATCCACATGAGTGCACACGTGCATCTTGACCCACATCAAACCCCTTTGAGGTGGGGCAACAGGCACGTGTGGGAATGAAAAAATGTTTCCCATGCCGCAAGTTTGCAGTGCGGGGAGAAAATTAGACCCCTGGATATCCAGAGGTCTAAAAAAAATCAAAATTTAAAAAAGTGGTGCAGAGCACGGTCCAGGACTGTGCCGTGAGGCAACTGGAGGCTGGGTCCTCCATGAAGATGCTCTGGCTACCAGAGTGTCTCTATGGTTGGCCCCTTGCCCTGGTGCTAAAAAATGCAGCAGGAACCATGGCGGGGATCCCCAATGGCTCCGCCCACTCCCCCAGCCCCCCGACCCCTGCTGTGGCTGGCTCCTCCCCCTGCCAGGTCCCTGAGGCCCCTGACCCCTGCCATGGCACGCCTCTCCCCTCACCAGCCCCCACTGAGGCCCCTGACCCCTGCCCTGGCCAGCCCCAGCCCCCCAAATCCCCTCCCATCCCTACCCCCTACCCCATAATTAAAAAAAAAAAAAAAAGGAAAGAAAACCCCTGCACTTACCGGCAGTTGGAGCTGCTGTTTGGCTGACTGGGGCCCCTTCTGCACAGTATGGTGCAGGCTGATTTTTTTGATCAGAGATTTTTCAGTTTTCCAAAAGGGAACACCAGAATTCCTGCTCGGGAGGCCAATGGCAGGACCCTGCCTGCTCAAAGCTGGCACCTTGGACCTGTCTGGCTGTGGCTGACCTCCTGGCCAAATGGAGCCAGGAGGGCATGCTTTGATAGTTCAAAGCACGCCCCACACCTGGAACATCTTCCAGATGATAGCTGCTCAGCTGGCCATGTACGGGTGACAAATGGCAGTAGTGCCACACCAAGGTTAACCCTGGAACCACAGCCCACTGGCACCTGGCCCAAAGGGGCAGATGCCTCTACTGGCTGTGCAGTCCCTACCCAAGTCTGGCAAGTGCACAGAAGGTCATAGCCAACAATGTGCTTCTGTTGTAAAAAAAGCCATTTGCAACCTGGCCTATATTAGGAGTGTCACTTGCAGGTCAAGGGAAGAGATTTTTCCAGGCTGTTCAATACTGATGAGGCCTCATATGAAGTACTGTTGCCAGATCTGGGCACCACACTTCAAAAAGGACATGGGCAATTTGAAAAGAGTACAGGACAGAGCAACAGAAATGATCAGGGGCCTGGGAGACAAGATTTGTGCGGTAAGTACAGACATTTAGGGAGGTTAAATCAGGTTCAAATTGACCACCTAATTTAAACTTAGCTTGTTCCAGTGCTGACCTTACACTTACAGACCCAGTTTCAGTGACCAGAAATCAATCTAACCTGTAACTGTACACAAGTTTCATGCATACTAACCAGTCTAAAAATTGCAGAATCCAGTTTCAGAAAAACCTAGATTGATGTAGTATAAAACTTAATCAATGTAGATCAAATTGGTACATGTTACTTCTATACATTTGCTTTGAATACCACAAGAACTGGGAAAACCCAGCTGCCAGTCCCCACCCTGGGACTGCACTTTCCACACACCCCTACCAAACAGCTATTTTTCCCTCCGAGCATTACACCCTCCCACTCACCAGACTAACCCCCTGCAACCCTCATCCTGCAAGCCATTCCAGGTGCAGCTGCTTTTATCAATGTTTGCCATTACTGAAGCTGAGTAAGTCAGTCCTAGTGGAGGGAGGGGCAGAAGGGAAGGGAGTATAGATTTACTGGAGGAGGGGGCTGGGGAGACAAAAATAGGGAGGCAAAGGCAGGGAGCCCCCCAGAGACCCCATGAGCCTCCTTGATCCTGCCAGACCCCAGCAACACCCACAGATCATGCTTACCCCCCAAACCATGCACAAGTCATGCCTTCCCTGCCTGCACCCCACCCACAGGTAGTACTTCCCCCCCTCCCACCCACAGATCACACATGCCCCGCATCACACCTGCAGGTTACACATGCCCCAATCCCCCACTCAGCCTGATTAACCACCCCCTGCTAGCCTTCCCATCCTGACTTACCTGATATCAGGAATCCATTTTGAACCAATTAACCTCCCCTTAATATACCTGGGTGTTTGTACTTAGCTATGAGGAAAGGTTGAAAGAACTAGTGTTACTGAACCTGGAGAAGAGAAGACTGAAGAGGGATTACAGTCTTCCATTTCCTGAAGGGTGACTATAGAGAGATACACATGGGCTTTTCTCTGTGGCGGTAGGGGACAGCACTAGGAGCAATGGCTGCAAGCTGTAGCAGGGTAAATTTAGTTTGGAGATTAGGAGGAATTTTCTGATTATGAGGGTGGTCAGGCATTGGAATGGTTACCTATTTCTATTGTTTATTTAATATATTATTTAATCATATTTTGTAGGGTTTTGTTTCAATGATATTGAGCTCAGAGTGACAATATATATCATGCTAGATCAGTCAGGAAAGCAGGACAACATGTTCCCCAGATTATCAAAAGAATGAATAGTGAGAAATTCCTAAAGAGATTGTTTCCATTTGAATATTAATATATCCCTAATTATATTTGCTATATGAGTACATACTATATGCAGAAAAAGTGAAAAACTGAAGGTGGGAGAATGTGTAAAGAGAAAATACAACCATTGCATCTCTTGAGAAATACCTTGTTACCTGATGAACATTTTTCATAGTATGATTAATTCTCAATGAAAGGCCAATAGATGGTGCTGTGTAGACAATTTGCAATGATTGTACAGATGTGCAAGGATGCACATCTTTCAACTACACATCTGCATGATGACTGAAAAGGTCCCATGGACAATTCACTGTTTCTCCTTTCTGTTTGTAAAATTCATACACAGAGCTATATCTTTCATAAAAACTTCAGATGTATGACCTGAATTCTGAGTATTTAAGAAAAAAATCACCTGTCTCTTATCAAGTGTAATCCTGAGATGTGCATTAATGTAATACAAGTTAATTTTCCATGTTCGAAGACACTTTTTAAATATTTCTGTCATTAAACACTTTCCTGCTTATCATTGTAGTGGCTGTAAAATGTTCATATACTTCAGTGTAACTCTTACTTTCAGCATAGTTTCCAAGTACCTGTACAAGTGCCTAATTCTACTGAAGTGTATGAGACACCTATGAATAGGTTCAACAGGAACAATATCAGATCCCATATTTGCCCCTTGATGGGAACTGGCCAAGCACCTCAACTATTCCCTCAGTATCAATTACTACAGTTGTCTCATGAACAGTCCTCTTCTAACACCTTTCTGATATTCTCCATCAATGAACCTCTGCTTTTAAGCCAAGCTGTACAGAAGTTCTGAATGGATGGGTACTTCTTGTAGGGTTAGTGTCTCAGCTTCCCTGTAATTTTATTAGTGCCTCTTTTCTGCAGTATAACCATCTGGTAACTATACATCAACTGTGCCATGAAGTAAAGATGCTGCTTTATAAAGATAGGAGTAGAATTTGGTATCTGTGACTATAGCTCCTGTCTCATTGGGCCTGTCATAGTTGCTTTGCTCTGCTCATCCTTCCTGCACCACCTGCCTCCCAGTATTTCTGAGAAACTGGAAATGAATAATGTCAGTGTGAGATATGTTTGTATTTACATGGAAAAATAATGATTTTCATTCAATGGGATTTCATTTCAGGTTTTCTTTTTCTAATAACACAAGTTGTACTAAGTCCTGTTTTCATGTCACCTATAGGGACAGACGGGGTGCAAACACACCATGGCTGCAGGAGAACAGGGTGCTTTGTTGTGTCTCAGAAAAGTGAATCCTTCCCAGGTTGCACTGAAGAGAAGACAAGAAAGGAGAACTCTGTGCTCCATATAGCATAACATCACCTCCCACTCCCTGTTCCACATGCACACATCCATGCTCTGTGATGACATGGTATGTCTCTTGCCTCTCGCAGGGGACCATCTAGTGTGACATCCTATAGTCCTCTGACTTTCAGATTTTTGGCCACGAAAGGTGTGGGTGGGTATAGGACGGGAGAGGAAACCTAGGTTCCATCCTTCTCCTATTCCTACTCCTACTTAAGAGCTGAGAATAAAGTAGTCTTACACCACAATTTCTTTTTCACACTACTTATTACGTCTATGTCTTTCTTTTGTTCTTCTAGATAGATGATTTTGATAAATGAATGGTATTCCATTAAAAAGAATTGTTGCTTTTCTTAACAAGTTAAAACCACTATATAAAATATCTGGCTTTTGTAAGCATTCAGTAGCCGGTAGTACCCACTGAGAACAGGAGGGGTTGGATCTCAGGCAATTTTTGAAACCAGGCCTTTATTTTTTTTTATGTTGATTTATCATTTTAATGTTCACATATTACCAGGGTTCCTGGTTTTCTCTCATTTAAAAAAAATCCCCAATATTTGGATTAAATAAATAACCCCAAATCTACATTTTTCTATGGTTAAAATGAAATTACAAACCTATATATTAGTGATATTTCATTTTAACCATGCAAAATGTGGATTTGGGGTTACTTTTTTATTCCAAAAACTGGGGATTTTTTAAATCAGAGAAAACCAGGATCCCTGCATATTACTAATTTTGCAAATTATTATATATGACATAACCAATCAGATGTACATTTTTCTTTTGTGAATAAAGACAGGCAATGAGTAAAATTTTTCTTTTAGGCTGACAGTGAATACTTCAATCTAAAGTGAATTAATGTTAAATTTAAATGATGACAAATACAAATATTTTAGAAGTAAGAGAGGTTTCTACAGACATAAAATTGTTACAAAAGTCACTACAAAGAGAAGAAAAGTGATATGTGACTCACATGAGCTCAGTAATTAGAATTCTTTATTTTTTCTATATTCCAGGCAATTTCTAGAGTTTGGAAAAACTGTTCATCATTTTAATGCCAAAAATAAAACTCTAAATTCTCAAAAGTCACAACAATTATAGCTTATTTCTACAATACAGTTACACAAGAGAAGTATTTCCACCCACAAAGATAGTTCAGTGAAAAAACAAAAGATCTACACTAAAGCTCAGGTTTATTCACCCTCTAAGATGTATTAGTCCTTGCCACTGTTAGCCTTAAAAGTATGGATATCACTTCAGGACTGCGATCCTGTTCCCACACGTGGGTCTGTCTACATGTGTGCCTGACTGTGCAGTTACTGCATGTACTAAATGACTGCACAATAACTGCCAGTACTACGCAGTCCCAGAATGGGTCATTTCTAACCCTACTGCACAGTAATGGCAGCATCATGGTTCATGCCTGCCAATGCTATATTGCCATAGCAAAGAGCTATGTCACTGTAGACAAGCCTACAAAGATGTACAGCTTTCCTGTTCTCTTAATTGGCAATCTGATGTGCCTCAGTCATGTTGAAATCCAGCTCACTCATAGGCCTTGCTTACCTTTAATCAAGTGGCTAAAGAAAATTAGATATTTAGTTTTTAAATTCTAATTGGCCTGAGGCTATTTGAACCCATATGTCCTACTTCCAAAGACTGTGCCCTGACCACTAAACTTTTGGCGTAGGCAGAGCTGAGGGCATTTCCCATTCATCTTGTTCAAGCTGAATCACTGGGCTAAATGAATACAAGTGTATGGATGCCAGAAGGAAAACAGGCAAGAAACCTCAGTCCATAGTCCAGTGAGGTAGGCACTTGCCTGTGAAAGAGAAAGTGAATCCTGTGCTCCGAGAGCTATTCATGGATTGTGCATTAAACAGACATTGGACAAAATACACTTGGAACAGAATGCATGTAGTAGGCTTTAACTGTGGTACTCCCTAGGGCAGGGGTGGCTAACCAGCAGCACATGCTATAGATGGCACAGGCAGCCTCTGGGTGTGGCAAGTGGCAGATCAAGGAGGGGACATACAGGTAGGGAATGGAGTAGAAAGCAGAGCATCAGATTAGGGGGTAGTGAATTAGGTAGGGGTAGTGAATTAGAGTGGCACTAAGAGGAGCATGGGGCTTCATTTGTACGATGTTTGCCAAAAAGGTTGCCCCCTACTGCCTTAGGACATTCTTTAAGTAGTATAGACATGCATCTCATGTAACTGATTTCCTTTGAAATTCCGCAAACAAAAGATATAGTAGGGAGTTTCCAGAGCAATAAGGAATACTGCAGAATATCCATGAGACACAGAATAGTCAAAACAAACTACTCAAGAGGGAACTACAGATCTAGAGTTAATTTTGGGAAAGCATTTAGGAAATGATTTGGAATGATAAATTGATTTTGAAATGTTGCAGTTTGTTTAAAGAAAGTTCATAAAATAAAAGATGTAACTGTCAGTTAAATTATTTATCATAAAATATTTGCCAGGTTCCAGCTCTGATGCTTAATGAATAGTGGCTGCAGAATGTTTTTAGAGCCTAGGATGAAACACAATAGAGACAGTAAGTGCAACAGCGTACCCAGAAGGAATCTAGAAGGAGACAATACCAGTTTCAGTTATATTTACTCCAAACCTACTTTCCCTATGGAAACCCTCAGCTGAGGGCTAGTGCCATAGAAAATGTATTGTCCCAGGTCTGGCTCCTGTGCGCTTTTGTTGATAAGTTTTTAGGAAGTTTTTAGAGTCTCTGTAAACTGGTGGCATGTCTGATAACTCCTTCTTTGCTATAGTTACCAAAAGTTTATGATCATTTTCAAATATCACAGCTTTCCCATAGATGAATATGTGAAATTTCTTACAGCCATATACCAGACCTAAACCTTCTTTCTCAATGCATATAGACACTCTAACTTAGGGAGTGCCCTAGAAGCATATGTGACTGTCTAGCTATTCCCATGTTTTTGAAGCAAAGGTGCTTCAATGCCTTCTTTAGAAGCATCCATGGGCAATTTAATGGGCCTTTTAGGTTCATAGTTTTTTAGTACCAGAACGTTCATTATTCTTCCCTTTAAGTTTTTAAATTCAGCTTTATCTTCTTGTTCCCATGTCCACTGAACATTCTTTCGTAGGAGTGATCTAATGCATTTGGTCTTCTCTGCTAAGTTCGGTAGATATTCCCCTACAAAACTGATCATTCCCAGTAATCTTTGCATTCTTTCCTTATCTATAGGGGGTGGCATGCTTGTAATGACTTTAATGCTCGCAGGATTGATTTGCACCAATTTCACAGAAAAATTTTCTCCCAGATATGTTATTTCTTTAATCCTGAATTTGCATTTTTGTTTGTTCAGTTTCAGACCTGCTCTGCAAGCTCTTTCTAGTGCCTTTCTTAGCTTCAAGTCATGTTGTTCCATAATATTTCCACAAGCTAATTCATCGTCAATATAAACCATAGTTCCATCAAGACCTTCAAAGAGTTGTTGCACCTTTCTGTGAAATATTTCAGATGCTACTGATCTAATATTACAGTACAAAAGGAAGCCTATGAAAGCAATACCTTCTGAAGGGCATATTGAAAGTACATAATCTAGTACTATTATTTTTTAGGGGAATTAGAAACTTACCAGGGAGGATCAGTGGGGAAGGGACAGTCCCTGTTCCCCCGATCACTATCAGGAATAACTAGTAATAATGGCCATAAGTTGACTGAGAGTAGGTTCAGGCTAGACATCAGGAGGCACTACTTCACAGTCCAGGTGGCTAGGATCTGGAACCAGCTTCCAAGGAAAGCGGTGCTTGCTTCTACCTTAGGGTTCTTCAAAAGAAGGCTAGATAATTACCTAGCTGGGGTCATTTGACCTGAGCATTCTTTCCTGCCCATGGCAGGGAGTTGGAGTTGATGATCTGCTCAGGTCCCTTCCAACCCTACCAACTATGAAACTTGCAAAAACCCAGAAGAGCCATCCAAAATGGATAAATATTTCACTTCTGTCACATTGCCAAAAACCTCTTCTGTGGTGAGAATGGGAAAATGCTCCCCTTTGATTTATCTGTTCATTTGCTTAGGATCCAGACACAATCTCAAGGTTCCATCTTTTTTTTTCTATTATGACCAGTGAATGAATCCAAGCAATGAGTTTCTCTACTTTTTCTATTATGTCCATATTAACTAATCTATCTAATTCCTTTTTCAGTTTCTTTCTTAGTACAAGGGGAACATTTCACGGAGCATGTATGGTTGGAATATAGTTTAGTTTGTTTAATTCTGAAATCTTGTACTCAGTTGACAGTTTCCCTATGCCTTGAAACACATTGTAAAACTCTTCTATGTTCTTCCTTTCTTCTCCCTCAGTGACATTCATTCTCTTAATCAAACCTAGAGTTTTACACATTTGCAACCCAATAACTGGCATTAGCTTTCCTGGGACTGTTACAAACTGAATTTTTACTATATTACCCTTGTATCTAACTTGCAGTGCATGAACACCCTTGGTTGCAATCATATTCCCATTATATGCTCTAAGTTTCACTTTCTTATATTCATAGTACACAGGTTTAGTTTTCATTTTTTGAATAATATATCATGGCATTACATTGACCTATGCTTCTGTATCCAATATAAAAGTTACCATTAACTCATTGGTGTCTAGGGTAATTGTCTAATCCTCAGAAGAATTAACTTCTTCTCACATTGTGCATTTTTCTTCCTTGTTGCATAGAGCATCCACTTGCGGTTTCTTCTGTGGTCCATTCTGCTTCTTTCTACAAACTCTTACAAAGTGATTGAATCTTTTGCATTTGTTGTAGTGCTTACCAAATGCAGAGCATTTCATGGTTTTGTGGTAACCCCCACAGCAACTGTTACAGACCATTTTTTTTTTAAAGCAATTGTCTTTGGCCTCCACTTATCTGCTTCACAGTAAAGTCCTTCTTTCTGTATTGTTTGTGTTTTTCCTTAAGTTTTTGCAGTCTTTTAATCCTGTCTAGTTCAGCTTGTTCTGCTTTTTCCTCCAGCTTTGGCAATCTGGCATTTGTTATCTCAGCCACTTGGCACATTCAAACTGCCTTTTCCAAATTAAGCTCAGGATCCTCTAGCAGTCTTTTCCTGAGGCTTGTATCCCTTATACTTAATACTATTTCGTCTCTGACCATGGACTCTTTTAGGTCTCCAAAGTTGCGTGCCTGGTAGTGCTGTGAAAAACACTATTATTTTGTTTTGACATCCATTTCACCATTTCAAAGTAACAGTGTTTCATTTCATCATTTCATTTTGAAGCACTGTGTCATTTTGTTTTGTCAAAACTATTTCTCTGTTTTGACGCATTTTGACGTTTCGCCCATAAGCTATAATGCGGAATCATGAAAACGCCTAACACTTTGTAATTTCTTGCCTGATTCAGATGAAAACTGCAGGGATGGCAGCACCATCTGAGATAGGTGCAGGAGTGTCTCAGAAACTACATCTCAAACTGCAAAAAGAAAAACTTGTGACATTTGCCGGCAGCAGCAGCCTGATGTCATCTGGCATACAGATCCACAGGCCTACACCCCCGGGAGGGCTTTGGGGATGTGCCAAACTCCTTCTGGGGGTGCAGGCCCCCGGATCTGTGCAGGATGACAGGAGGCTGCCACTTCTGCCCGGAACCGGCACTGGGTACAGCCTGTACCCAGCACTGGGTTCCATGGAGCTGTCTGGTGGCAGGAGGCAGAGTGCAGCCCTGGCTCTGCCCACTTCCTGCTACCAGGCCGCACTCCATACAGCCTGGCAGCAGGAGGTGGGCAGAGCCAGGGCTGTGCTCCGATCAGGTCCATGAGCCCCACAGAGCTGAACCTGGCGGCAAGAGGCAGGCAGAGCCAGGGCTGCTCTCCACCTTCTGCCACCGGACTGAGCTCTGTGGGGCTGAGGAGGTGCTCAGAGCGCAGCCTGGTGGCGGAAGGCTGGCAGAGCCAGGGCTCCGCTCCACCTCCCGCCACCAGCCAGAGCTACATGGAGTTGTGGAGCCACTCATAGCACAGCCCTGCCTCCCCCCTGCCTCCCACCACTGGACTGCTTCAAAACTCAAAAGGTTTTGAAACTTTCAAAACATTTTGAGTGCCCTTATTTCATTTTGAAGCTGTTTCAAAGTTTTGTGTTTCATTTTGATTTTACTTTTTTGACCTCAAAATGCATCAAAACAGCTTTGAAAAAAAAAAAACACTCAGTGAACAGCCCTAATGTCTGGCTGAGTAGTCTGAAGTCTTTGACATACCCCTATATTGTCTCACATTCTTTGTGTTGTCTCATGTAGAAATTATACTGCACAAAGTTTTTATATTGTTTGGATATACAATATTTCTCAAACTTTTTTATTATTGTGCCATAGCTTTTCTGTTCTGCTTCTGGCAGTTTTAGGCTATTAAAGAGAGACAGAGCCTCTGGGCCTGCTATATTAAAAAAAAAAAAATAGCTACCTTAAGTGTCTCTTGCTTCTCTGTAGCTCCAGTGGCCATCATATATTGGGGAAGCTCTGCTTAAATTTCTTCCATCTTTCTGCTGCATTGCTAGACACCTTTAAATCCTTTGGAATTCTGACATGTTCCATTTTTCTGTCTTTCTTCATACACCAATCCTGGTACCATAAGTCTGTCTATATGCCTGTTTGTCCATATCATTTTTGGCCGACTGTGCATGTGCTGCCGAGAGGATGGGCGGTGATTGGCTGTGTGGGCCTGGGCTATGCAGGCCCAAGTTTGAGCTGTTGCAGGGAAAGTTTGTGGCAGTGGTGAACTCACCCCAGATGCCTAAGGCTTCCCCATGCCTCCCTGCCTGAGAGCGAAGGAGGGGGGTCATGGTAGCAGTGCCCCCCCTCAGCTATCCCCAATGCCCCCAGCCAGCAGGGAGGGGCAGGGAGGGAGGGAGGGAGGGGACCAGGGCAGGGGGAGGCAAGCGGGGGTCATGGTGGAAGCTGTTGTCAGGACCGGGCAGTGGGGAAGGAGGGAGGGGAGTGGGATTGGGGCCCCAACAACAGCCAGCAGGGAGGAGGAGGCTGTGGGGAGAGAGGGAAGCTGCATGGGTCTGGATGGGTGTGGGGTAAGGGAAGGCAAAGTTGGGGGTCATGGTGGTGACTGTTGTTGGGGCCATGTGGCAGGGAAAGAAGGAAGGGAGGGAAACGGGGAACAGAAAGGGGGTCATGGTGTCAGCCCAATTCTTCCACCCAGCCTCAACAACAGCCAGCAGGGAGGGGGGAGGTAGCAAGAAGGCAGAGAGGGGAGCAACGAGGGGACAGGAGGCAAGAGAAGCTCCACTGCAAGGCAGAGGCAGGAAGGGTGAGGGAGCCCCCACACCAGATGCTGGAGGAAGAGGCAGCAGCAGCAGAGGGAGTCTTTACATGGATGACCCTGGAAGGTGAGCTGGGGGTGTGAGGGGAGGGCATGTAAACACTTCCTGAAAATTGTCATTCCTAATGGGCAGTTAGCTAGTCCTTTTCATATTTTTGTTCATCACATTTCACACACAAAATCTCAGTCATCAAGCACATAAAATTAGAACTTAATTTCCTCTTTTCATTGATTACTTTTATTTCTCTAAAAGTAAGTCTCATCAGCCAATCTACTTTTACCTGGTGACCTCACTGATGACATTTCATTATTTTAGCTAATTAGCTCATCTAATATTCAGAGACAATTACTGTTTCTTCAACTTTTCTAATTTTTACCTCATTTTTTTTTCTTGTGTTGTTTACAGAATCTCTGTATAATCTATTGCTGCTTCACTGCTCTCATACTACTCTAAAGGTTTGGTTTGGTTTGGTTTTCGAACAAAACTCAGCAATCTCAGTTCCTCCATAATTTGTGTTTGCTTTGTTTTTAAGTGTTGCTTTGTTGGCCTATTACTTATACACATTTCCTTGTGGATCTTACTAAATTGACTGTGTAGAAAAACCCTTAAGTTTTTCAGGTTTTTTTAACTTAAAAATACATTCCCTTCTCTTTCCCACCATTTCTGACTTTCTCTCTGCCCTCTCTATTCCTTATAAGTAATTATAAGTAGTCATAAGTAAGCTAAGTTCTTGTATGCTATTATTATAATAAGCCCCTTTTTATATTGTAAGTAGTGTTCTGTTTGTATTGATTTTTACTGTTTTATATTGTATTATATTGTATTCCTATAATTTTTGCATTGATTTTTATTGTGGCATATCAATAGTGTATGGTTTAGGCCTGTATCTGTAAAGTTAACCAAAGTAATGTCAAGTAATGTCAAGTTTTCATTTTGTAATGTCAAGCCTCCATCTTGTGTCTCCTGCCTGGGAATACCTTATTGTACAGTATGTTTCAACTGTGACTCATTCCTACCCCTCCTATGTAAATTGGTCCCTAGATGAATGGGAATGAATAAGGGTGCTTGAGGCATAATTGTAGCAGGTCTCTACTGAATGACCAGTAATGACCGGACCATCAACTCAACGGCCTGACCATTGCCTTGCATTGACTCACCCAGGAACCACGGACCTCACCCAGGAACAGAGGCAAAACTCAGCATTTCAAAGATAAAGAACCTACAACAACCTAACATTTGGTAGACCCTACAGAAACCAGCAACCCCACCATTATATCTCACCAGACAATAAGGACATCTGGATCTGCACATATGCATCTGAGCAGGACTGTCCTTATCTGGACATGTCCTTCCCATAGGAGATACAGGTAGCCCACCCTTGTAAAAGTGTAACCTCCTTGGGACACACTATCCATCTGGACCAACACTATTCCACATCACCTATCCACCCAGAGGCCCTGGAGGCGACCCCGCTCTGGGCAACACCTTGCTGGAGAAGACCCTGAATGGCCATCGAGCATCAACTCACAGCCCAGGATATACAGCTATCACCTACCTTCTTTTCCCAAGCAAAGGACCTGAACTCAGTCCCTACATACCTTTACTTCAGTCCTTCTACCAAGCCTTTTCTTCTTCTGCTACCATTGTGTGAGTGCATGGGAAAGTGTGTGTGTGTGTGTGTACCAATAATTTTGTGGTCTGTGTAGTGCATTGGCTGTTTAATAAAACTGATATTTTTGGAATCCTGAGTTGGGTTTGTCCTTCTGCAGTCCTGGCCCCACTCTGATCTCTGCTCCCTGTCCCTCTGACCCTCATCTAGTCTCTCTCTCTCTCCCTGGATTTAGCCCCTGGCTTCTCTCTGCAACCCTCCCAGTCTTACTCTTCTCCCATTATCTCCAGCCCCAGCTGACCTTCTGATCCCTGCTTCTTTCACCAGCTTCCCTCTGTCTTCCACCCCCAGCTTACTCTCATTCTGTTGCCCCCATCTCTCTAGGCTGGCTTCTGCCCCATGCTGCCTCTGTTGCAGCCCTAGTTCCCTTCCCCAGCCCCAGTCTTCTCTTCATCCTTGACCCAGGCCTTCTCTTTGTCCTCAGCCCTAGCTTCTCTGCTGGCCCAGATACACTGTCTTCCAGCTTCCCTGGCTTTCCCCAGCTTCCTGCTGTTCCCTAACTTTAGTGGCAGCCCCCAGCTTCCTTTCCCCTGCATCCACAACCTTCCGGCTCAGCTCCCTGCTTCTCCCAGCATCCACAGTCTCCCGGTTCCCTGACTCGGGCTCCAGCTTATCTTGCTCCACTGGGTCTACCTTGCTAAAGTATTAGCAAGTATTAAATGACTACACAGTAACTGCTATTAGTGAATGCTGGATGATAAGATAGAGAATACTATGACATTCTACAATTGAAAAATATATTATTAATAATTCTGTACAGGTGAATAAATCATGCGTACACAAATACCCCTGTACTCTCCTAACTCTCACTTGTGGGATCAAACATTAAGTTGGAGAACAATTTGTTTTAAAGGAGTCAGACTATATATAGTGCTTTCCCATCAGCATATTAAGTTATATTAAGTCACACTGAGTGATCTTGATAAGTATATTTAAAAATTTCTCCTTAATTTTCCTGTTTTGTTTGCTACATTACTTTGAATGTTTCTTTTTAGCTGAATTATTATAAATGCTTTTTCAAAGCTGCCCAGGACCTTAAGAAGGATTTGGCACAAACTCAGTCTATTCCAGATTTGTCTTCAAGAAAGTCAACCCTACATCTCCAGTAAATTTGTTAAAGATTGCATCTTGCAGCAACAAAAGGTCTCCATTTCCATTTGTTGAGCCTTGTCAGTTCAAACTGATAAATAAAGCTTGTGATAGAGGGGCATGATCCACTTTTCTAATGTTGGCAATTTGCTGTCTGTCACCTGTATAAACCTGTCACTAACTAAAAATAAGTCAATTTTAGAAAATGACACGTGAGCTGAAAGGAAAAAATGTACCCTTTGAAGTTTTTACATAAAAAGCAGAAAGGTCTGTGTTAATTTTACAGAACTGTTCCTCCTTTTCATATGATGTTCCAATGTCCTAAAATATTTGGCTACCTAAAATATTCCAGGTGAAAATTGAAACCAAATATTTGAGCACTTTTCCTTCTTTGGTTTCTATTTAGCCTCCAATCTAAGACCTTGGATTAATGAAGAAAGAAAATGTAAATGTGATTCATAGAAACATGAAAAGTGAAGAACAGGACTAATAACTATAATGTACTTTCTTTTTATCACTGTTAAAAGAGACCTTGACAATGGCACAGAAAACCATAGCCATTGAAAGTATGGTTGAAGAGAATTACAAAACTCTGCCAAAAGTCTGCCCAAGAGCTCTCAATTTTATCATAATTTTGTGGCAGCAGCAGGTCTATTTCAAGCTGATATAAAAGGAAAAAGATCCTGTTTATCTTTGGATACAATTTTGTCTCTGAACTCAGAGGACCTAGAAGAGCATGATTTGGATATAATAATAGCATTCTTGCTTTAAATATTGGTGTGGTGGTGCTAATTTTTGGATGTTCATTTCCAGACCAGTTTATTATTTTGCTGCTTGGATGTGGAGGATATTTGAGGTCTTTTTCCTGCTTGTTTATTGTAATTCAGAATAACAATATTTGTTGCGTATTTCTCCATAAATACTGTTTTGTTTCTATGGGGACAATTCTATTACCCTGTTGGTAAAGGCTACAAAACAAAGCAATGGAAATGCATCTTTACCCTTAGTATGAATATTTTAACACTTTAGGGATCTGATGACTCAGTTTATTTCCTTCAACTTAAAGTCATCAGTGTCCACCAAAGGTTATTAAAGTGGATTTACTCCTCTATAAGTACTCTTTATTCCCATGAAAGTAATTACAAATATTTTAGAGCACATTTATGTTCTCCCACTTGCTGTGCTCCTCCCCCTCCCCCCTTATTTTATACAGTTTAGGGCTGGTTTCTAATGTTATATATTTAAACCCCTCTAATTTATAGCTTTCAAAATAGTTCTCTTAAGTAGAAAATGATTCAAACCCAAATCCTTTACAACATTTTCTCACTTTTTAAAGAAAAAAATGTATGATTTCCTGTATTTAGATAGTTCCATTGGGCAATATGGATTAAAATAAAGAAAAAGGAAGAAAGGACAGCAAAATAAAGGCAGTGCCTTTATTTAGGACTCACTGGAAGTCCTATGGGACTGATAAAGATAGAACCCTGGCCTCCTTGAAGCCAAATGGAATTTGGCCATTAACTTCAATGGGCTTTCACCAGAGAGAGAACCAAATGTATCTAATCATGAATGTAGGTTTGGCTTTGCCATACATATACAGCTCATACCAACACAGATTATTTTGTAAATCCTGTTTCAAACACAGCTACATCAGCACCTGCCTACATTGCCCCTCTGCTGTCTACATAAATCAAATAGGGCAATCTCTATGGAAAATAATGAATTCACACCAATTTGACATCTCTTCCTGAACAGAAACATGCAAAACCCTGAAAAGCAGGGGTGCCAAATGCCTGGCTTGTGGGTCAGATCTGGCCTGTAGTGCTACATCATCCAGTTCACAGGGCTCCCAATGGGTCCAGCTATTTGGGATGGGCACCATTCCCTTGCTGCCAAATTCCTGAACCCCTGGGGAATCTTGGATGCCAAACCCTGTGGACAATCCTGGTTCATGGGGGAGGGATGGGGCGGTGCCAGGAGCTGGGATACCCGGGCTTTAATTCCGGCATGCAGGGGGTTGGAGAGGGTGGTGCCAGGCCCTCAGGCCCTATCCAACCCATGAACCAGTCCTGCTCTATTCCTTTGGCCCATGGGGCCAAAAAGTTGAGCACCACTGCTGTAGTTGAACACCACTTTAGCCTCCCTGAATATTCCATTGCTGGCTTCAGCATAGCTACCCTTAAATAAAAAAAAAAAACTTTAAAAAACAACTGGAATGTGATATCTCAGAACAAGAGATCATCCACAGACTGGATTATGTTAACCAAGGTCTCAGCAGGGACCATGGATTCTTATCTCATTCTCTGGACTTGCTGTTAACTCCAGTGTCCCTTAAGGTGAAAATTATCTTGGTTATGTCAGTTGATCCAGTCAACCTACTCTTTATTTCTCTTGGTATTCCCCATCCCTTTTCCTTCTATAAGAACCGTTTTTTCTGCCAGTCCTTTCATAGTATCAGACAAAGTAGGTTATTGCCTAAGAAAGCTCCCACCTCCCTATGCACCAGTAGGTGTCTTAAGGCGCCACTCTTTCCTACCTGCTGTCAAAAATAGCTCATAGTGTGAAGACACCTAGCACATCTGGTACATACCCTGATCTTTATGTAGGTAAGGAAAGCTTTTTGTTTTATTGTAAAGCATTCAGGGAGAATGTTCCACTGGCTTTTAAATAAATTGTCCAATTCAGCCCAAGGAGAATACAAACATTATGACAAATATTTAGAACGATACAAGGAAGGCCATTTTGGAAGGGAAAATGAATCTATATGCTGTCCAAAGGAAGTGGTATGAACTATGACAAATACCATATTTAAAAGGAAAAATTATCTTTTGGCAATAGCATAAACAGAGGAGAAACATGCAGGCAGACAGAGAATAAAACAATTAGCAGGAATATGAGTAAAGATATGTAGGCACTTGTCTTGCTAATATTAGAAATGAAATTACGTTTTCACCTCCCTGTAACTCTTCAGAACTAGAAGATCCTGCAGAAAATAAAGATTTTTTTTCCAGTTGAAGTTGCTATCCAACTTCAACTGGAATGGTCAGTGGAAGAGATGGAAGTATTGATATCATAGATTCTAAATCATCATGACCATCATCAATAGTAGTAGCACTTGTAGTAACAGCATTGTGGTAAAACCTACAGACTTCAGTTACAGACCAGGGTCACATTGCACAAGGTGGTCCACAAACATAAAACAACCCAGTCTTCCATGAAATCCTTAAACTCACTAAAATGCTTATAAAATATTGTGTTTCCTATGATTTTTATAAGCCCTTCACCTTTTGAGTTGCATTTATTTTATCAATGGCATTTTTGCTTCTTTGTTACTTAGGGGAATGCCCAGAGAGGTAAGACATGTGAGCTAGATATAGACATTCAAAAAGCAGGAGGCAGAATTGATTTAAGTTATAAAGTTTTCTGCAAGCAGCATGGTTTAGATTGGTAGTGAACAGAACATACATTCGCCCTTGGGACGGGGAGGGGCTGGAGCAAATCATAGACTGTGTTCTGTCATTTTAAAATGAGTCAATGTGTGCTGAACCTTTGTTCTTTTATGGGGACAGACCAGTTCCCAATCATGTGTTCTGGTAAAAGTATGTCTGTGCCTGGCCATGGGTTCTAGCCCTGAAGGCTGAGAAAGGAATTGAACCCAGGTATTTCATTCATTGAGAAAGTGTCCCAAGAACAAGATTAGTATATATAAGGTGGGTGCCACCAGTACTACCTTCTGCTGTACTTTAAAAGAAAATAGTGGGGTAGTATCCAGTACACAAAGGGATAACTGATGGACAGGCCAGAGTGCCGGAAGCAATTTTACTTTGTGAATACTAGTTTCGTATAAACACCTGTTTCAGGGCTGCCAAGAGATTTCAGCCATGCACACACCTCCAACATCCCCTGTTGACTGGCCTGTACATTCTCTGATCATTGTGCTAAGTGTTGTGAAGATCATTTTGAGGCATTTCATTCTCCCCAGTCACTTAATTCTGGTTTGTGAATTAAATTCTTACTAATGACCCTAACATTTCTAAATGTTTTCTGCCAGACATATAGTAATACATACATATCCCCAGTCTATGCAAATTCAACCCAGGGGAACAATTCCTTCCTAGCCTAACATTTGGCAATTAGTATGACCTGAGTGGAAAAACAAAACCTTCTTGCCCAAAACCTCAATGTTTTCTAAGCATTGAAAGGAGCATTAATGTACCCTAACTAAAAACCCTCAGCCTCAGCTGTGGCAACTTCCCAATGCTTCAAAGAAAGGCGAGCATTCATACAGGGGAAAAATTATTTCCTAGCCCCAACTAGCAACCAGCAACCCCGCCTCCCCCTTCCCAGAAGCATAAGAATGTCAGACATCTTCCATACTTCAAGATAGCTAGCCACCCCCATATATCAGTCTTGGGCACCAAAAGCACAAGACTTTTCATATTCCTTCTGATTGTTGAGCTAGAACTCTATCCTATTGTATCATTCCTTTCTTGTCCCAATCACTTTACTTGGAAGACCATTCTAAAACTCCACTCCTCAGATAGTTAGAAATCACTATCTAATTTCCCATCTAAATTTATCCATAGCCAGTTTGTAGATACCCAATCTTTTTTACAGCCTGAAAAGCTCTTCACCCTCCTTAATATTCATCCAGTGTATGTACTTTAAAAGCGTGATCATATTCACTTTCAAACTCTGTTTTGTAAAATAAACAAACCCTGTTCTCTTTTAATATTATTTCAAAAAATATTCTCCTTTAATATTATTTCAGAAAAGGGGGGAGGATGGGCTTCATTCCTCTAGCCATCTCAGGGGTCTCTTTCTGAACCCATTCCAGTTTGTTCTTTTTTTGCATTATTATAAGTGGGATCTTACTATTGGCTTAATTAACAATATTCATACCTTCTTGTTGCATCTTGCATATTCCCAACCTAATGCACCCTAGGATTATCTTCACCTTTTTCACATTTGCATCCAGTGGTTCATTTCATGATTGACCAGTACACCCAAGTATTATCTTCCTCAGAAGACTGCAATCCAGGTGGTCAAGATTTGTGTGTTTTGTTTAAAATTTAAAAAAAAAAAGAAAATATATTTCCAAACTTAGGCCAAGCATGCAATTACATTCAAAAAGATAAAATTTAAAAGTACTCAAATCAATAGCAGAAAAATCAACCCACTGACAGAAACATGCTTAAACTTAATTATAGGCATTTCTCTGGACCAGATACTCAAACCTACTAAATAAGAATTGTGTTGCTGGTACAGGGGTAAATTACATTGATGCTTGCTTTCATGTTATTTTACATTACCAGAGTGATATAAAGAAGCCTTAGTATAAATGAGAGTATGTGCAAAATATGTCTGATGTATTCAAGGTGCGTGCAACAAAATTATTTATTGTGAATTGAAAGGGGTTGGGGTTGGAGATGAGGATCTACCACATATTCTAGTCTACCTGCTCTTATTCATGAAGGGTAAACTGTGGTATTTTAGCACTCCATAAAAATCAGTAAATTGTGAGGGATTAATCACCAGTTACACAGGGGAAGTGTGTGCATGTGGACAATTACTGCAGAGTTGCTGACGTGGTAAATTCCTACTACCTTTAAATTGTGGTAACTCATTGATCTGACATACTCTTGAATCTACATCTAATATCAAATCTGGTATTTATTTGTAGATTATGTGAGAAAATTGAATACTTTGTGAAAACATGTTGAAGGATTAAAGACTCCATCCATAATATGTTTGTGGGGTTTTTTCTCCTTCAACAGAAATAGATAATATGGAACCAAAACATACAAATTTTGAGATTATATTAAATCAATAAAGAATTATTGAATACAGGGAAATTAAGTTAGTTTCCACCAAGGACCCACTTAAGTATTTAAACATCTGTTGAATTTTAAAGTGTGAGTAATTTTATTACTATCAAACTATAAATATTTTGAATGATATTCTCTTTTTTATTTTTAAAGTATAATTATGATTGCTTAAAAATACATTAAGTGCTTAAGGAAAATCTGATTTAGTTTTTATGAAGTCTGTATTGTTTTTGAGTTACTGAACTTGAACTGTACCTTGTGCTGTATAGAGAGACATCCATAGTATGGTCTCCTCTGAGACACGTACTCAGATAGCACTGTCCTTCCAAGCCTACTCCAGGTATAGACCCTTGAGATGCAGGGGGCTGATGAACATGTGAAGAAGCATAAACTGACACCTTCTATAACCTAGGTAATACATACAATCCACTGAATGCAAACTGTAAATATTTTGGGGTATGCCCATTCATATTGTTATTACAGCATGATCAAAAAAATACAACCGAAGTATTTGAATGAGTTCTCTAGATCTGAATATCCTGAGATATTTAGAAAATTTGTTTTATTTTAGATTTAAACTTTGCAAGCTATTAATCAGACCTACAGATAATCTGACAATGGCTGGAAAGTCAGAAATTTTGTCCCTGACTAGGTTTTGGGGACCAACTTGCATTCATACAATGTAAATGCTTTGCCACAAAGCTTCTCTGCCAACAGATAGTTTCGAGTTATCCTGTGAGATCCCGGATGTGTTGCAAACCCATTCATTTATGATACCAGCAAACAGTAATGGGATAGTAGCACCATATTATAAATGCATTTACTGGATTAGATAATTTATTAACCCTGATACACATTATTTTGCTATAACTCAGTAAGAATGCTATGTCACCATTGCAATAAGCATAGCTCCATATCAATAGCAAAAGTCATATTTAAATGGTATTCCTAGACATTGTGCGGGGATTATTGGAACTGCAATATATTTTGCAAAATGTTGGGATTGCTCAGGCTGTTAATGCCAATAGCAAGATATGCTCAATGAAGAACAGTAAATAACATCTCTACTGCAATTGCTTTCTGGTTCAGTTGATCTTAGAAGGCAGAAAAATTTAACATCTTTGTGCTTTATACTCTATCACAGCTGCTTTTTGTTTATACTCAATACATTCACTGTATGCTTTATGGTCTCCTGCACCTTTATGCCTGAGAGAAATATTTGTATAACAAGGACAGAACACATTTATTTCCTTTGCATTGTTATGCATCCTTCCTTTCAGGAGTAATTGTACACCTATTTTGCTTGTTTGAAGGGTTGTATTTTTTATTTAAATGATAACCTTGCTGAATGTTTTTGCTTAAAACCAGTTAATTAAAATTATTGAGGAAAAATTCCTTGCTTTTTGTTTAGAGCAAAGACATTTGCTGAATATACCACCCTGTTCTGTGTTCACACAAAAATATAACTCCTACTCCCAGAAAATGTTCTGTAGAAATACAACTTAGGACCAAAATGCAGTTTTCCCTGAGGCAGAAGCTGATAAGTATTGGATGCATTTACACCAGACACTTAACTTCCCACCTTCCTAGAAATGACACCTGCAGGGAGGGCTTGGGCAAGGGCAACTCCTCATTCCAGTCACTTGGGAGCCCTGCACCTCCTAAACCCAGGTGCTGCGGGTGGACTGGGTGGCAGTGCAACAGAGCAGTTGGGCTGCAGGAGGAGAGGGAAGCAGCAGGGTCTGGAGCCATGGCAGTAGGTCCCACCAGGAGCCTGGGAATGAGGTAGGGAGGCAAGTTGCTTGCAGCTGGCACATGGCAACCCACCAGCCCCAGGGAAGTTAGTGGTGGCTGCCTAGGCCCAGGTCTGCCAGGATGACTTACCATGGTCCCTGGGCACCCATTCACACCTGACCCCTGATCTGAAGCTGAGCAGTGCATGGCCCCTGGTATAAAGCATCTTACCTGAGCAATGTTGGAAACTCTCACAAATAGCTTCTGTTTCATGGCTCTGAAGATCCTGTAGCTGCATGTAGGAAGAGGCCACCTTTAGCAGCCCTAATGAGGCCTGAGGGTCATTGCTTCCCACAGCTAGGACCCTGCAGATACACCAGTTCTGCCAGAGGAAGTCTCTGGATAGGACACTCCTCCTGGGCCACTTGCTCACAGTGTCAGGGGACTGGCTGGGGGATACTCAAGCTTGGCAGGAAGAGGACATGGCCTGCTAGGACAGGTGGTGGGTGGAGGACATCACCGATAAAAAGGCATGGGTTGGCATGAGGAAGAACAGGACCAGGTGCAGCAGGTATTCTAGGTGCCGCTCCTGGCCCTAGGGTGCAAGCAGGTGGAGGCCCTGTGGGAGCAGAACACCATCCTGGCCTGGGCAGTTCAGGCCATGGTGACTGATTGCCAGATGCTGGGCCCTGTTCTGGCCCTGGCCAGTCACCCTCATGCTGCCTGCTACCTGGCTCCCAACTCTAGCCCTGCCTGCCCTCTGGTACTCACCTGCCACCAAGCAACAGGTCCCTGCCTGGGCCTGGGAGGAGGACCTACACCACCTCTAGCAGCCAGGAGTCGCTGGTCCAGCCCCCACCCTAGATCACTAGGTGAGGTACCACTCAGCTCACCTGCCTAGGCCTAATCCTGCCACTTGCCCCACCTCCATGTGGGCACAGAGCTGGAGCTTCCTGCAGTGGATCCAGGACTGCACACTGGCCCTGCTGGCCCTGGACACACTGTAGGAGCAATGGCCACTGTCATCCCTGAGTGAGTCCCCTGCCCACTGCACTCACTGCAGTGTGCATGCCTGGGGTGGGGGGGAAGTGGCTAGAGGCTGGGGTGCTGTCCACCTGTCCTTGGGCTCTGCCCCCTAGTTGCCCCTACCCCACAGCCCCTGACCCTGGGATGGCACAGAAAAGACACTCAACAAAGTTTTTGTGGGGAAGAAGGTGTTTTATTGTTGGTGGGTAGTTGAGTGCTGGAGGGGCTGTGTGTTGATGGGGGAAGGAGGGCTTTGTTTTTTGGGGAGGGTGGGGGTGGGAGGTCTGTTTGATATGAAAGGAATAAAAAGTTGTTCTTGTTAGATGTCTGCAGTGAGCATGGTGCTGGGGGTGGATGGGGAACTAGGGGGTTTGTGGGTGGTGGGGCAGGCAGGCTAGAGCAGGGAGTGCTGAAGTAGGTGGTCAGCCAGCACCTCCTGTACCCTGTGCCCTGGCCCATGCTAGAGGGTGCACAGCTCTTCTGGGGGGTCTTCATAGATGATACTTCTGCTGCCAGGCCTCTTCCACCCAGGCCTCACAGAAGAGCTTCCCCCAGGCCTCACAGATGTTACAGAGCACATAAGCTGTGACAATGACCCAGTGGAGGTTGTCCTCAGTGAACTCAAGGCAGGCAGTAAGGGTTCACCATCAGCCCTTGAAGGGTGCATTCCACTAAAGCTTGTGTCTGGACAAAGCAGGAGTTGAAGTAGGCTTAGTAAGCATACAGGTGGAAGGTATAGGGCTGCATGATCCAGGGCAGGAGTGGGTAGGCAGGGTCCCTGATAAGGAGATGCTAGACCACCAGAGTGCCCAGCTGCAGGTCTGGCACTGCACAGTGCAAAGCACCTACTCTCCACCAGGCCTGGAAGGCCAGAGTTCTGGAAGATGTGGGTGTTGTGGGTATTGTGCACCTTGCTGATGCTCATGCACATGAAAGCCCCACAGTGGTCCACAATGACTTAGACCACCACGGAAAGTCCCCCTGGCTGTAGTAGGGGCAGTTTCCATAGGGTGGGCAGGTGGCAGGCATGTAGATTTAATCTAGGGCCCCAATGAACGGGGGGAATCCCAGGGCATGAAGCCCCACCATGGCTGACAGGGAGTCACGCACACAAAGTAAGGCATTTTCTAGCATATCTTCAGGGGCCCTACACACCTCCATGATGGGCTCCCCAGTGGTGGCCTTGCCCATGCCAAACAGGTGGCTGACATACCGTAGGCTGGCAGGCATGGCCAGCTTGAGCAGGGCAAGTGTCAGGTGGGTGTCTGCAGAGAGGGGCAGCTTCATGCCAGTGTGCTGCTGCTCCAAGTGTAGCCAGAGCTGCTCCAGGAGATCTCAGAAGGCGGCCTGGGTCATGCAGAAGACCTCCAACCACTGCTCATTGCCCCAGGTGTGCTGAATGACATGCCACCACCAGTCCTGGCTGGCCCTGAGGCAGTGGGAATGAAGCCCCAGGAGGGCAACAGCAGCCCCACTAGTGGCATCCTGGAGCTTGCTCTTGGTGTCCCTGCCAGGGTCCATATAGACAGGCTGTTGCACGGCAGCAGCCCTGGGACAGTACATGGTGGGCGGGTAATCAGTTGCTGCACATGGGGGAGCTGGGAGGGCCCAGACAGCCATGGGCCAGGTGGCAGTCACTGTGGCAGGCCAGCAGGACCAGCATGGCAGCCATCAGCAGCCCAGGGCCCTGGAGCAGCCATAGTGTAGGGAGGAAGAGGCGGTGAGGACAGCACTTCGATGTGCTACACTGGGCATGCTGGTCCTGGCCAGGGAAGGGGCTAGCCAGAGAGCAGTGAGTGTGGTTGCCTTTTGAAAAGGACTGCCAGCTACTAGCAGATGCATCTGGAATCTGGAGTTCCCCCCACAGTGGCAGCAGGAGCCTACTGAAGGGCCCCAGGAAGTGAGAACACATTGGCAGCAAATCTGCTCCCAGGCCCCTGCACATGTACTCCCTTGCCAGGCACCATTTACTCAGAAGTAAAGTGATGCTGCCACAAATGCACATGTAAATACACCTGGTAAAGAGAACAGCAACACCACACAACAGGATAGGACAGGAAGTAAAAAATAATCCTATATTCAGTTGAACTGCAAAGACATTTCAAGCATGCTGAATGCAGTCACTCCGCAGGAATTTTACCAGTTACCAGTAATAATATATTTTTATTGTTAGCAATAATTACTATTATTTATGGGTGATATTACAATATGCTAGGTGTTATGTACATATGGAGACACCATACCTCTCTTGAAGAATTCATAACTTAAGAGTATAGGATACTTGAGTCTCACAGTTGCCAAACTCACAGGGCATCTATCTGCCTGATTGTTCGTTTCTATTTAATGCAATAACTTTCGAAACTGTATCAGATTAACTTCAAAATTACAGGGTATTTTCTGGGAATCAGTGTTTATTTTGCTGAAAAAAACCCTGAAAAGCTGAATTTGCATATAAATGCTAGTTGTTCAGTCAGCTTACATAAGAGAGACAATAATCTTACAAGGGACTGTGATCTGAAAGGAAGATAACATCATTCTAGTCAGACTCTCCACGGCCAAGTCTCTTGCCTTTAAAGCTGCCTTGGCCCGTCCTTAGAATAAAATTGGAAAAAATACAAGATATTCTTTAAATTAATACGCTTCTTTCCAGAATACACGTAGATGGGCCTGACCAGAGAGAGAGAAAAATATCCCAGCAAGATGCACAGCTGGCCAATATAAACAATGAACTATGCATCTTGAACACAGTTATCCCATGCCACCTTTCTACTGTTCCTGTATCTATTTCAGACAATAATGCCTTCTCTACATGACTGCTTCTCCACTGTTGGGCACCAGACCCATTTTTCAGTGGTCAAACAATGATGCTGTGAAGATTCTTGTGCCCTCTCTGGTGCTGCCCAGGGACAAAGGTGGGTACTTGAGTGCAAAATGGCAGAAAGGAAACTGTTCAGTAATGGACCATATCTGAAATGGAGGACTATTGCACCAGGGAGTCTGTAGTGCCTTCCAAGAGGTAGTTCTAGGTTTTGGTAGTATTGCTGTTCTTCCCCAGCTTTTGTGGTAAGGAAAGGGAGGTATTACTTCAGATGTTACACTCAGAGAGGAAGATGGCTCTGTTCCCTTGCACTCCAGTCCAATAAAGGGGAAAGGAGGAATCCCAAATAAGATCTCTCCCTAGAGACAGTGCTATCAGCGGAGAGCACGTGTGGATTTATAAAGCTTAGCTTATGGACAAGATGTTTAAAGACATTATTAATCAGTCAAGACCACTGAGATGCTTATCATATGGCTTGCAGACCCACATGCAAGCCCAACTTAAAATGTTAATCTGAGGAGCACAATAAAGTCCATAAGAATCAAAAGAACTGAAAGCAATTTCAGGGAAATATGTTTCCATGCAAAACTGCTGAGCTTTGTATGGTTTCCAATGGAAACTACAAATATCTCCCCAGTCTACCCTCTTCTGGAATCAGCAGGTGTTATGCTTTGTGCGTTATTTAAATCAGACTGGAAGGATATAGTTAGTAGTCAGCGTAACCCTGGTGAAAAATCACAAGATTTACAGCAACAAATCCAAGATCTACATTCTGACTTTTACACAAAATGCTTTACTGTTATTTTCATTTCTCAGAGAGGAGATTTAAAAGTATGGAATCAAAAAAGTTGAAACAAAATTCAAAGGCTTTTCTAGCATTTTGTGTCTAACTATAGCACACCTTCAAACAAGTACTTTTAATGCATTCAGCTGGCCATGTTACATTTTCTGTCATACTGACAAAATGATGCACAGGAGTTTAGCACATGAAGATCATGAATCATGATCATGAATATTTGCTTTCCCTGTGCTTCTTCCTGGACTGGTCTGGAGCCTATGCACTGTTTATTTTAGTGTTTTTTAGGATTTCCGTTCATTAGGAAGAGACCAGTTCAGGAATATAATTATTTTCAAAAAGTTCTGTGTTGACTCAGAATGGATGGTGCCCCCTACTGAACCAACCCTACTTCCTGTCCTTGGAGGGCTCCCATTGGAAGTACTAAACAGGTGCACCCCTATTTAAATTTGTCTGAGGTAGACGCCATGCTACATTCAGGGGATCTCGAGGCAGGTGGCAAGGCCAACCTGGGTGACAGCAGGTCATGGTCGCAAGGTAAGTGTGGACTCGGTTTGAAATTTTTAAACAAGCAAACTTTACTCACAACAAAGCAGTAAAGCAGTTGAATGCAAACACGGTTAACAGTCTGGGAATCCAGCGAAAGGTTGTTGGCGATAGTCGGCGATTCAGTTACAGACGGTGGTACCAAAATAGCAATGAGTTGGTTTAAATCAAGCGTGTGAGCGAGAA
>JAGPOW010003316.1:153998175-154009999 GCA_030014935.1 Caiman crocodilus | reverse complement strand
TTGTTTCAACTTTTTTGATTCCATACTTTTAAATCTCCTCTCTGAGAAATGAAAATAACAGTAAAGCACTGGCCTTAATATCCTTCTTGATGATTAAAAACAGAAGATTTTAAGGAATTTTTTGAACAGGTTAGTGAGGAACATTGTGGTATGAGCAGTGGAAGAATTAAATAGATAGCACATGCTTTTACAGAATAAAAATAAACATATCATTTATCTTGTTGTTCAGATTCCCCATATTTAATGTGTTATCTTTGACTGACACTGGCTAAACATGGCACAATGGGATAGTATGGCCAAGAAGGTAACATATGTTTTGGATTCCTTGGAGAAATCTCTCACCATAAGATCAATAATGACATGTTAAATTGCAGCCACTTTAAGCCAGTTTTCAGAAGCTGTATGGTAGTTTCCTGACAAATAATTTCCAATGTGGGCTAGAGCCTTTGAATACAATTTGCACCAGTGGAGGGTCTGACCCTTAAAAGAAAAATTAATTTCTGGTGCAACCCACAGCGTTGGCCTCATAAGTCAATGCAATGCTTTGCAGAAGTAACTTAGCTAGCTTTGTATTATCTTGCTTGGATACCAGAAGCTCATTGACAGCTAGCTTAAGTATCTATGCAGGTCTTTGTACTGTTTTATAGACACACCTTAAGTAGTCGAGAAATTCTAGATGAATGCTTAACCAATTCAAATCCTTTTCATGAGAATACATTTTATTAACTGATTTAGATATTGCTCATGTCATTTTAAGTTACAAATATGCCAGGCAGTCTTTTATGGTAACTTCACAGATAATGAACAAAAAAAATGCAGAGTCTATTTTTCTGAATCTGAGATTTTCAGTATAAGGACTTTGTTATTAAAATGGATATTTCACAAAGTTTAGGGTTTGTGAGAAAATGATTAGAGGTATGATACTATCTTTAAATATACTTTCTCACTTTTAGAGGGAAAACTGCAACATGGCAGAGGATGTGTTATATTTTGTGATTATCTGGGCTGGAACACAACTAAGAAAACTTACATAACTAATTAGTCAAAATGACCATATAACAAGCAAATGGCATTTTAGGAAGTAAATGATAATCTGCAAACTAGTTTTTCTTCAGTTACCTCTGGTTAGTTTATATCTGTGGATAATTGATACCCGTCTATCTTTAGCTTTGACATTAAGAATCTGAGATGATAGAAAATTGTTATGTATTCAGAAAACTGGGATAAGTTATGTAGAATTCAGCAGGATACAACATACCCTGACATTTAGCAATGGAAAAAACAAATCATTGTAATGGATATAACATGTTGCAATTGAAATCAGACCTTTCTGGCCCCTTTTTCACTTGCATCCAAATAAATCAGGCGTAATTCCAGAAATCAATAAAGTTGAGCAATTCACTTAGAAGAGAAGAATCAGGACAAATGATTAGAATATTAGAGAAAGCATTTCTGATAAGTTTACATCAGTTCCAGTCTGGGGTCTTAATCCTATTTCTACATTCATTATCATTTTTCAGTAACAACATGGCAATATTGATTGGATTACCCAGATGAAAACCAAAGTAAGTTAATTCAGATTCATTGGTACCTATAATTTATTACCACATAAAAACAATTAGACGCTGAAGAATATTATTTGTTAAATCACAGAATCATAGAAACATGAGGCTGGAAGGGACCTTATGAGGCCATGTAATCTATTCTCTACAGGGAGGCAGGATCACATATGCTTAGCCCATCTCAGAGCTCTCTAGTGCAGTGGTTGTCAACTTTTTTAGACTTAAGGCATCCCTCTTTAGAATCAAGTCACCCCTTGGAAAATGCCAGATCCTAGCTTTCACTTATTTTTTATTAGAGGAAAAAGAACAGCACAATTCATCTGCTGCAGATAACTGAAAGACGACAATATGTCAAAATTTTTTGAACATTATGGTTTTCTATTTGAAATCTCTGGGTTTATCTTGCAAATTATGTGTAGGTGTTAGGGCACCTAATGGTGTTAATATTGTGTAGCACCCCACAGGGCCCTTAAAAGGATCTCATAACATCCCAGGGTGTTCCAGGGTTTCCTTATTGAATTTTCCCTATAGATAGAACAATCCCTACCCTGGATACGTGCTAAATCTCCTTTCCTAAAAAGTAAGATGATCATCACTTCCCATCATGTGAATAATATGGACATAAATATCAGTTATCACTGTTTTATTTACAGCAGTCTTTACATGTTTGTAAAGACCTAAGTGCTCTAAACCACTGGTTCTCTGACTTTAAATAAATGGGTAACCATCAACTCTCAAATTATCTCATGGACCACAATGCACCCTTGTAATCAACATTTTAAATTGAGAAGTGGGATCAGGGCTTCATTAATTAATCTGGATAATTACCTCTAATGCCTGACATATGACATCCCTGGTAATGCATCCCAAAATAGCATTTATCTTTTTTTATTTTAACACCATTACATTGATGATTCAAATTCAGTTCATGACTCAATATAACTCTCAGATCCCTTTCTGCAGTACCGTTGTCTAGCCTATTGTTCTTCATTTTGGTTTTGTGCATTTGTTTTCTCTTTCCTAAACACAGTACTCTACAATCGTCTTCCTTAAATTTCATTTTTTGGCCTTTGGACTGTCTCTAACTTAGCCTGAACCTGGCTTGCAGACAACTCTTAATACCTCTTTGTTTGGTACTATTTGCAGATTTTATAAATGTCCTCTCTGTTCCTTCATACAAGTTGTAAATTAAAATATTGAATAGTACTGTACCCAGTGAGATTCCACTTAATGTCTGGCTAGTTTAACAATAAATTATTGATAACTTCTTTCTGAGTGCAGTCTTTCAACCTCTTGTGCACCTGACATAATAATTTCACTGTGACCATATTTCCCTTGATTGCCAATGAAAATGCTATGTAGGACAGTGTCAAAAGACTTTCTGAAGTTAAGATACATCACACTTTCTGCCTCTCCCATTCACTGTATGAGTTACCCTGTCATAGAAAGAAATTAGATCAGTTTTACAAAATTAATTTTGATAAATCTATGTTGTCTGTTTTTTCCCCCTGCTATCTTCTAGGTGTTTGCACGCTGATTAATTAATAATTTCCAGCATCTTTTAGGGCATTGAAGTTAGGCTATCTGATATAAAATTCTCTCCACTCTTCCCTTCAGCCAGCTTTTAAAGGTAAACATCATGTTTGTCCCTCTTTTTTCCACTAGGCTCTCACCAATCCTCCTGGGTTCTCAGGTTAAATTACTAAGGGTTTGTGTTCACCCCAACAGCACTATATCCAAGCTAAGGAATTCTGATCATGGTCTACCTATTTCCTGCCTATGCATACCCACACCCACAGGAATACTCCAAACTCAGAGAAACTCCACTCAGGAGAGCTCCTCTGTGGCCCCTCTTGAGATCTTGGTCTCTAACATGATTTACTAGACTTCAAACCCAGAGCACCTTCAGCAGTGTACCTGGTGGTACTTGAAGGTTTGAAGCATGCCTACTGATGAGGGTGGGTAAAGCATGCTCAGGAACATGCCTGGCTAGGACACATGTTACAAGAATATAGAACAGCTTTAATGGCTTGAAGGTTGTGTTGGTTATTTTCTTAAATATCTTAGGTAAATTTTATCATGCCCTGGCAACTCAAATACATTAAACTTACCTACATTCTCTGAAATCTATTATTTGCCTATTTTTGGCCTGTATTCCTACTATTTTCATGTTGATTTTACTTAGGTCAAACATGTGGACACAGATCACTTTTTTGTAGAGACTGAACCAAATAAGACAAGGAACATGTCAGCTTTCTCGGACTCAATTTTTCTATTTAATTTCCCATTAAGTAAAGGACCTATTTATTCTTTCCTGCTCTAATCTATCCATGGAATCTTTACTTATTGTATTTTATGTCCCTTACTAGTTGTAACTCATTTTGAACTTTGTTCTGTCTGACATTATCCTTACCAGCTTGCACTATTCTCTTATATTCACTTTCAAGAATGTGTCCCCCACACAGACACAATTTTCATGTTATTTCTTTTGGATTTTCATATCATGAAAGAGCTTGTCAAAAAGTCATAATGGTTTCTTGTCTTGCTTCGTAAGTTTCCTGTGGAAAGACAGAACTTTTCATTGTGTATTTAATATTGTTTCTGCAATACGTTCATGGCCCCAGAGGTAGCTATGATGCCCTACTCTGTCTTCCTAGGTGGCCTCCCTTTTCTCTTCCCTTTCATATCTTGATGTACTTACTTATTTGTAAAAAGGAAGGCTGCCTTAGGGTCCCAGACTGAGGCCTTGTCTGTCCTTCACCCATCAGGTACCTCCCAGACCCTGCCGGTCCCAGTCCTGCCCCTCACACCCAAGGTGGGCCCCCCTGGACAGTTTGTGCCTCCAGGACACCTGTTCCCTTAAAGGCTATTTGTGGTCTCCTTCTTCCCATACAGCCATGCCCATCCCTTGTAGATGGTACCAGTTGTATTAGTCCTCCTCGGGCCTCCAAGCCATTGTGGCTTCAGCCTTCCTGGCTTTATCCCCCCTCCCTTTTTTTTTTTTTTTACTAGTCCCCCATCAGCCTAGATCCACTGCTCTGGGCCTTAGCTTCTGGGTTCCAGCCTCTCTTTCACCCCTCTCAAAATCTGGGTCCTTGGCCCTAGTGTATGCTCCTCTTGGACTCTGGGTCCCTGGTCTTAATTTTACCTCTCCCAGGCCCTGGCCCTTAGGCCTCCCAGGTTTGGGCTGCCACTATCACTGTTGTGGCTCAGGTCACAGTCCTCTTGGCCTCTGTCTATGTCTTGAACCCAGTCCCTGGCAGGGCTCAAAACTTCACTTGCCCTTTGGGCACCCCTGTGGCTTATACTCTGGCCTCTGGTGGGGTTCAAACCTATATCATGCCCCTCTGACACCCCTGTGGCTTGACCTTGGTGTACCCCTCAGGTGCCCTTCTGTGATTCCTTTGTAGCCACTCCCAGTCCACTAGTTTAATATGAACACAAATACAAGCTCACTGGCTGTAACTAACAGTATATTATATCATACTTTCCTGCAAGCTATAAACTCCTTACTTTCAGTTCCCATGGCAGCTCAGCCAGTTGCTTTCCTGTAGCTATCCTGGCTAGGAGCTCTTCTCCCTTGTGCCTGCAGAGCCAAACTGACTGCCTGGCCTCAGGCACTGCTTTTATGAGCCTCCAAGGCCCCACCCCTTCATGTCAGGTGGCTCTCTAGCTACCCACAGGGACTTCCATTTTGGGCCTGATGACCAGCCTGTCCTCCCTGTTGTAGCTTAGCTGAGCTGCTTGAAGTTCTTTGCTCCTGGACAACCTAGATATCCTCCCACTGTATATCTTACAGCTAGTAGTTAGCTGCCAGTCTGTCTGCTTCCTGACAGCTCGCTTACTAGCAGTTAGCCTGCTTCCTGGCTGCCAGCCCAGCCTGCTGCAGCTTCCTCTTAAAGAGAAGGCCTCTGGCTCCCTGTTACAGTTTCCCTTAAAAATGGTTAATTCTCCAGAGCCCTTTTGTCCTTACCTATCAGGTTCCTAAGTTCTTTGAATTCTGAATTTCAGAGTCCCTTGTCATTGCTCTGACTTCACTCCTTTCGTTCTTTTAGATTCAGGAACTGTATCCTTTTATAATTGCTCATACCCAAGTTGCATGTTGACATTTGATTCTCAGCTAATTCCTTCTTACTAGTCACAATTCATTCTAAAACAACTGCCTGTTGGTTACTTCTTCTACCTTCTGAAACATAAAGTTGTTAAAAAAGCATTTTAAAACAATTGGACAATTCTGCCATTGATTCACACAATCCTTTGAGGATTCCTTTAATGGGACCTTCTATAGTAAGAATGATCATTAACAAACTGACAGATGAAACCATGAAATAGCTATATTCATTTGCATATCACATGCTCCTAAATAAGACATGCACCTTGTTTCAGAAAGGAAAAAAGAAGGAAAAAAAAGATTTTTCCAGAATCTTACCTGCCATAGTATGAGTTTACCATAGCTAAACACTAGCAGCATGAAGAAGGGATGGTGTCCACTTGTCAGTGTCACTCTGCATCCCCACAGTTAGAAGTTCAACGTTTTCACAACCACTGCTGAATTGGTAGCAGCTTTTTAGCTGCTCAGCCAGAACAAGTGCAAAGTCTTAGACTTGGGAAAGAACAATTGAATGCACAAATATAGACTGGCAAAGGACTGGATAGACTCCAGTACTGCAGAAAACCAGGGTGTCACAGTGGACTATGAACTATGAGCCAGCCAATAGTATACTGCAACAACAGCCAATAGTATACTGGCCTGTTATTAATAGAAGATCAAGGGAGGTGATACACCATATCTATTTGGCACTGGTGGGGTCTGATGTAGAGTACTGCGTATGTTTTTTGACCCCTCACTTTAAGAAAGATATAGGTAAATGAGAAAGAGTTCAGTGAAGAGCAACAAAAATGTTTAGAGGCCTGAGAAACTTGACTTATAAGGAGATGCTGAAGGAACTAGAATTACTTAGTCTGAAGAAGAGAAGACTAATGGCAGATTTGCTACAAGTCTTCAAATACTTGAATGATGGTTGTATGGAATATAGTCTTCAAATACATAAAAGATGATAGTATGGGGTATAGAGATTTTCTGTGGCCACAGTGGGCAACACAAGGTGAAATGGCCTTAAATTGCAGAAAAGGAAATTTAGATCGGATATAAGGAAGAACTTTTTCACTATGAGGGTGTAATAGTATACTTAAAGAGGTTGTGGAATCTCTGTCCTTTGAAGCTTTTAAGAGCAGGTTAGAAACACTTGACTGACACAGTTTAGTCGGGGACAATCTTGTCTTGAGCAAGGGGTTGGACTAGATCATTTCCCAGGCCCCACACGCTGGACCATCATTTGGCCCACAGGACTTGGAAATGTGGTGGCACAGGTGTAGTGGAAGTGTTAATTGCCATTGCTCTCTCTGACAAATTTTTGGACCTGTGAAGGGCCAGTGGCATGGCTCCATGGGCTGGGTCTGGCTGGTGGACAAGAAGATAAGCGTCACTGCTATAGAAGTATAGTCATGGGAACTTCATGACTGAATTCAGTGGGTCATAGCAATACTTGGCTTTACTTTTTCTTTTATTTCTTTATGCATATTAGCACCATATTGCCCTGAGCACTTTAGGGGTAAGGCTAGGATACACCTAATCAAAAGTGCTACCATAATATGACATGTCAAAAGGCAGCTCTCATAAAATGAAAGAAAAATCTTTGAATCATCCTTTAAATGTGCAAAGATATTAATCTGTTCATAGTCAATGTGAAATAAAGACCCAACTCTGATCAAATGTAAAATAAATAAGTGACCATGAAATATACTGAACTACTTTGATTTCTACCGGATAAGGATCTGACTCCATATCTGCAGTTATGGGTCTGAAGAGTGGCATGGCACAATAGCTTCTTGAAAAGCATAGCTCAGGTATATACCCCATCTCAGATTCATCCAATCAGTGAAGAAACCTAGTGAATTCCTGTGTCACTGCATCATTCTCTAATATACAGTTTACCTACATGGGGTTTTACAATGTTAAGTATGTTTTGAGCAACTAAACTATAGGCATTCCAGTACTTACCTCTACAGCTCTCCCAAAAGAAATTATAATATGAACAAGGATGATATGGTCCTCACTTTTAGGCTAGCAAGTGCCAGTTCCTCCTAATTTCCAGTCAAAGCAACACAACCATTAGATATGCTTCTGTGAATGACTTAACAAGAAGCAAGGCAAATAGGCCAGAATGCATGTATTTACTTTACTTTTTATGAGTTTTAGTGCTATGTGATTTTCATATTATCAAGATTATTATCCAGGGCAAATGAAAACAAATAGCGCATTTCATTCCCAACACTGTGTAAACAGATGCCATTGTGTAACACACATCCCCAGGGGTCTCTGAAAGTGATGATGGGAGACAATGACCCATCCAATAATATGAACAGCTGTACTGATCATTTCCATCTGAAGTAATAACGCATTTGTGCCCTCTGAATTTGTCTGCCCTATTTCTATTTTTGTTAATTTGTGTTGCTAGAATTTGAAGACTTCTTCTGTCATATATTTATAAGTCACCATTGTACTAGATATCATGCTGATAACAAAAAGACAGCATCTTCCATGAAGAGCTTGCTACCTATTGTTTCATCTACACAGTATCAGAATTGTGGTTGTCAGGCAGGTAAGCCTAAGCACATTAGTTTAATTTAGCTAGCATGGATAACAATATCAGTGGAACTGTGGAGGCATGGACTTTTGTGCAGACTAGCAACCAGACTACTCCCAAATGGGTTTACAAAGCTTATGCTCAATCTCTCTGATCACCTTGTTGTTGTTGTTCCCTGGGTTAGATAAATTAAAGCTAGTGGAGGTTCGAACAGGGATGATCCTGCCTTCATCAGGTTTGACTAGCTGACCTCTTGAGTTCCCTGTCAGATGTATTTTCATATGCAGTTTAGATGCAGGGAAAAAACTATAGACTGCAGGGGTGTGTCCAAACGAATGTGCAGGTGTGAGGGCAACCACTTTTCCTATTGGACAAAGAGCAGCAGCACATATTTGTGCCAATGCTGTTTGTCCCAGGACAGACACACACTCTGGCACATGGTAAAATGAGTCAGGTGGAGTAAGTGAGGCTGAGCCATCATCTGAGTCAAAAAAACTACCATGCTGCTAATTAGTAGCACAGTAAATGGGTACATATGCACTGTATACAGTTTGCACTGCCTCAAGCAGCTCTGAGGTATTGCAAACTGCACATGTGTGCTCATCTGGATGCACCCAGGTGAATAAAATGAAGAGATAGAAGCCGCCCAAGGAAACAAGGAATGATGATGAATGGCAATCATAGCACACTAGCTTCCTAATCACTGTTGAGCTTTGTGTAGGATCACCGATTCTCAACACAAGTGCCATGATGTCCTGAGGTGCCTTGAGAGCCTTTCAAAGGTGCTGTAGGGTGCCACAGTTCAGCACCAGTTCAGCACCATTAGATGTGGAAGCAATATTTACAAGATGAACTCAGATATTTGAAATAGGAATCCTTATAGTCAAAAACATTCTGACCTGTTGTGGTGGTCTTTGAGTTCTATGCAACAGAAAACTTTTTAAATTATTTTTCTAAAGTAAAAAATGAGTGAAAACTAAGACCTGGCATTTGCTGAGTGGTGCCTTGAGTCTATTGAGGGGTGCCTTGTACCCAATGATGTTGAGAACCACTGGTATAGACAATATGACAAAAGAGATTTTGGTGGGTGACCTTAAAGTAAGATAATAAAATGTTTGTTTTCTTGCAGTTGAATATGTTACTATTATGACTAGCTTTGCCAGCTTCCTTACACACCATAGGTCCTTCTCAATAATATGAAAATAAAAGGATCAAGAAAGTCCTTAAAATAGTGAATACAGACAAATCCAACAATCAAAACAGTCAAATCCAACAATCAAAACACTGGCCATTCACCTTGTAACAAAACACAGTTTTGCTGTGTATTCTCTTAACTCTTATGATGCGTTAAGAATTCATCTTCCCTCTGTCTGAAATTCTTCCTATGTAGAGAACCAGAAAAGTGCCTACATACCAATACAAATACTCATTCTCTGTATAAAAGAGAAAAATATTCAAGTTATTGGAGGAGAGACATTGTGATCTAACGAACCATAGTGTTCCTCAGCTATACAAATCCAAAGCATATCTCATCTGCTGCATTTCACTGTCAAACATGTTGCTGCAGCCTTGGATTCTTTTCTTCACAAATTTATTCAGTCTCTTCTTCAAATGATATACCTTGCTTTAGTCTGGTGTGGCTCCTTCCAATCTGTTCTACATTTTAACCACCTTATAAAGACATATTCAAATTGCTTAAGGACTTTTCCATCAACAGAATTATTCAGTTCACATCGCTAGTACTTCTTCCTTCTTGTATTTTTCTTGATCTTCTCTTTTCTTCAGGAGCAGTAGATTGGTCTAATGTAGCTTTAGCTCATCCCCCACTGCACTGAAAAATAAGTTTAGAGGAAGAGGTTGATGTACATTTTATGCCTGGAAGATTTTGGCTTTTAGTATTGTAATAGAAGGGTGTCCTAGGGTCACTGTGCTCTGCCCTAGTTGCCCTCTGTACCATGCCAAGCTGCTTACAAGTACCCTCAAATCTCGCCCGCCATGAATTTGATGTCATATGTATTTTATAGGGAGGCTGCCTTTCATCCTCTTGGGCTACAGTTCTCCTGCTATCACTAGTCCCGTTCCTGTACTGGGTGTTTTGTGCACTCCAGCCTTATGGGCTGTATGTGGCTCCACCCACCCCTGTACCACGTCCCAAGCCTCGCAGATATACTGGACGTTCTTCGGTCACACTTGATGCCTCATTGTCACTTGGGCTCTTTGCAGCCCAGTCTCTCAACAGCACCCCACTGGGCGTTCAGGCTCCACAAAACCTTTTCTCGTCTTGCTTTACCAGGCACTCGGGGTCAGCACACTCCCACTGCTGTGCTCTTTTTGTCTCTCAGGGTCGGTACACTCCCGATACTGCCCTTTCGGATTTACGTCAGTTGTTGCCCCCTTCCCTGGGGCCTCTCACCGTGCTTCCCCCTTCTCTGGGTCTGGGATCCCCACACTACCATGACTCCCCTTATAAGGCCTCCTCCATCCCCTTATAGCCTCACCCACAACCTCCGGCTATAAACAGCAAACACAAAGCATAAGCTCCTAGTCTATAACATAAATCTCAGCCCTCTGGCTCCAACATTCTTCCTGCCACACCAGGGGTGCTCCATCTCTCATCATCTCAAGCTGCTTGTGTATTCAAGCTTCTCGTGACTTTCTACAGCAGAGCTCCTTCTACCTTGGCTGCCAGCAGGGAACTGCCTCCTGGCCTCCTAGGCAGGTGCCCCTTCTGGTCAGCTGACTAGGCAGGTGTGGGTCACTAGTTTGCTCTGGTTACCCCAGCAGCCAGCACCTGCGTGGTTATTCCAGTTCTCCAGTTGAAAAACAAGTATTTTCAAACTCAGTTCCTTCTGTTAGCAAGAACAAAGTGCTTCAAACCAACATAGCTTTGACTATCAAAGAGATGTTTACAACCGAAGTGTGAGAGGTGACTGAGAGATTATATAACCTTAAAGTGAAATTAATATCCTTGAAATGTTTCAGAATGACCTCCTCAGAGATTATACTGGTGTGTGTTTATGTGTGCAGATACCACAGTAATGGTCAAAAGTATAAAGGTACTGCAAAAATTTAAAGAGGTCGTCCTTAATGGACTGGCCAATGCCAACATATTAAGGGATAGCCAGCACGGGTTTGTCTTGGGTAGGATTTGCTTGACCAATCTTATTTCCTTCTACAACCAGGTGACCTATCACCTGGACAAGGGAGAAGAGATTGATGTCATATATCTTGACTTCAAAAAAGCCTTTGATCTGGTAGCCCATGATCACCTCTTGGTGAAACTGGCCAATTGTCACCTTGGGTCCACCACGATCCACTGGCTGGAAAATTGGCTCCGTGGTCGGACCCAGAAGGTAGTAGGTGATGGAAGTCACTCATCATGGTGTCCTGTCACCAGTGGGGTCCCCCAAGGCTCTGTCCTTGGACCCATATTGTTCAACATCTTCAGTAATGTGAACACTGAAGTCAGAAGCAGACTGGACAAGTTCACCGATGACACCAAACTTTGGGGCAAAAAGAAGACAGGTGGGTGATCCAGGCTGACCTGGACAGGCTCAGCAAGTGGGTGGATGAGAATCTGATGGTGTTCAATGCCGATAAATGCAAGGTTCTCCA
>JAGPOW010003316.1:153973947-153998075 GCA_030014935.1 Caiman crocodilus | reverse complement strand
GGCTCAGCAGTGCTACGCTGGCTAGCACTATGGAAGAAAGAGACTTGGGGGTCATCACTGACCACAAGATGAACATGAGCCTGCAATGCAATGCTGTGGCTAGTAAAGCAACCAAACCGCTGGCTTGCATCCATAGATGCTTCTCAAGCAAATCCCAGGACGTCATTCTCCCCTTGTACTTGGCCTTGGTGAGGCCGCAGCTGGAATACTGCGTCCAGTTTGGGCTCCACAATTCAAAAAGGATGTGGAGAAGCTTGACAGAGTCCAGAGAAGAGCCATGCACATGATCAGAGGTCAGGGAAGCAGACTCTATGATGACAGGTTGAGAGCCCTGGGGCTCTTTAGCCTGGAAAAGCGCAGGCCACCTACAAGTTTATCAGGGGTGATCACCAGTATCTGGGGGAACGTTTGTTCACCAGAGCGCCCCAAAGGATGACAAGGTCGAACAGTCATAAACTATTGTAAGACCCTTTCAGGCTGGACATAAGGAAGAATCTCTTTACTGTCCAAACCCCCAAGGTCTGGAACAGCCTGCCATCGGAGGTGGTTCAAGTGCCTACACTGAACACCTTCAAGAGCAAACTGGATGCTTTTCTTGCTGGGATCCTATGACCCCAGCTGACTTCCTGTCCTTTGGGCAGGGGGCTGGAGTCGATGATCTTCCGAGGTCCCTTCCAGCCCTGATGTCTATGAAATCTATGAAAAAATAATATTTTCCCTCTTGTCAAACTTTCAAGACTAGTGCAAAACTAAGACCTTTGAAAAAGAAAGAGGCAAACTCACCCAAGAATAGCCAATAAGTTGGTGATCGGAGCATTAATTTGGAATGCAGGAGATCATGGGGGGACTAGTGCCTTCTGAGACGGGGGGGCACAGTTAGTGGGCGGCAGCAGTGGTGGCAGGGCAGCAAACGGTGACCACCCACAGAAGCCAGCAGCAGCCAATCTCAGGGGAGGCATGTGCCCCCCCCATGCCTATACAGGAGACTCACGTCTAGGCACTATTGTGCCTCAAACCAAAAGTTTAAATATGGTTGGAGTTATGAAAAGCAGGGACTAGAAACTCATGACCCACATTCCCGATGCATGCCCTTACTTGACAGTAGGCATCCTGGGGTGATCCTCGCCCTTTTTCCCCTATATCCTTTAACAGCACAGATGTCAAATTCAAATCAGTTAGAGGGCCACATTCCTTGCTTGTTAGGTGCCTACAGGCTGCACCCTGCCTCTCACACAATCAGCTCCAGTGGCATTGTGACAGAAGCCCTACAACTGTAGCCTGAGCTTGCAGCCCCAGTATATATAGAGAGTTAATAATAAAACCAACAATTTGAATAAAACTTATAACTGCAATGTTAGGTGAATAATTCCAACATGCTGGGTGATCCCACTTGCATCAAACAACCTCAGTAACTGCATTAACCTGGTTTTAATGCTTTGGTCACACTCCCCTTCCCATAACAATAAATGGCAACACAGCTTTAACTATGATCCACCACTAGGTGGCAGAGGTGAGGCTTCTGCTGCTCTGGTGAAAGTAGACTCCTTGGTCTTTCTTGATAACTCAGCCAAACAAACAAACAAAAAGCAAAACACACCAACAAAAGAACCCCCTGCCTCCAATCAGCCATTGCAGGCAACAGGCTTCTTTGCATTAGTTTCTTACTGAAAAATAACCCCTAATGTTTGCAGGAGGTATAAGTGTCCCCTGGTGTCACACACCAGTGTGGGTTTGGGATTCTCACAGCCCGCTCCCTCCCTGGGCTGTCTCTCTCCACCAGCACTTCCACATGCAGACAATGGATTCACTTTGCAGGTCTCTGTCCCTGTAGTATGAGCCTTTCCAGCTCAAACAGAGGCTTCCTTCTACAGGTCTCTGATAAGGCAGCTTCTCTCAGCTCCCAGTCAGCTTACAACCCCTCCCCACTCTTTCCCCAGCACCTGTGTCCCTGATTGCATAACCCCACCCCAGGTGGGGAATCAGCTTCCCTTGGGATGCCTCAGGCTCTCCTCCTTCTGGATGTCCGCCCCCCAGGAAGCCTCAGCTCTGTTCTCTCTGCCTGAGGTGGGGGACTGAGTTTCTGCCCGTCTCCAGGCTGGTGCTGCTCTCCTTCAGATTCTCTCTGCTTTTCCCACCCTCAGCTTTTTATGTCCCCAAAGTAGCCAATCAGAACCCGGGGTTTGCAATGAGGGCTCTGGTCACAGTTCAAATGCTCCAGTAGAAAGCATGCATTGTGCACACCATACCCTCAATTTGGAAAAGATAATGCAGGTTCTGCAATCTTCTTGCCACTTTTCTTGCAAAGTTCTTAGGCACAGCTCACCCACCTAGCTTGCAGCCAAACAAGCCTTTGAAACTGTTACACTCATATATGTACTTAAACCAATTTTCATATTGATTCTAAAATTCCTATTTAAGCTACTAATTGTCTCTAACTTTCCTACATAAGATGCGAATTAAAGTATCCAAATGCTGAACTGAGCATTTGTTTCTGGCTTTTAAGTTTGAAAAGATGGCTTTCTAGTACTTAAACTGCTCTGAAAGAAATCCATGTAGGATTTCTGCTATATTAAATACTCCACTCCAGTAGTATATTAAATAGTAGGAACAGGAATGGACCTGTTATAGAGTCAGGCCCTGAACAGGATAGGAATTGCTTTCAGTGCCATTATCCTGTTTGGGTAATGGCTTCTCTCTCAAGTGGTTCTCTTCCCGTAGTTGGAACTACTTGATGATTAAAGTCTAGCTCAATATGAGTGAAGATCACATAATCGAGGAAATAAGTAAAACTATACAACAATATGACAATACTCTAAGACTCTTTAGAAAACTTGTCCTGTCTCCTTCCTTATGAACATTTGATAGAAGTCAGTACTCTAATATTGTAATTACAGCATGTCACTGTACTGTTTCCAATGTAATTATTAAAACATAGAAAATTGATTTTTATGCATTTGTAATTTCATACAATGTAATTTTTGAATCAGAGCTATTTTCAAACTGTAGTTGCATTTGTATCACACTAATTAAAATGTGATGGTTCTTTTCTGAATATTTACCATTATAACTTCCAATACAGTAACTTTGGAGATGTTTTTGATCTTCGAGTGATTCTTGTTGTTAAATTTTACCAACAGCTTTTTATAGCAACATTTTATATGTTCAATGCTAGTGGGGATTCAGACTTCTTGAAGAAAAATGAATTTGGCATCCTTTGTGTTTATGAAAATAAATCAATTTTTTGCAAATGTATTATTCTTCCAAACATACAAATAATTCACATTACTTGTATTTGCCTTAAGTTGTCATCTCTGCGTCCTAAGAGAAAAAACAAAGAAGAACAGTGATTCATCCTATCAAATTAGCATCAGAAGATTCAATAGCTAGATGCAGCTGATTTTGTTTACATGTGACACATGGAAAATTAAACAGTCAAAATTCATTTTATTCCTAAGTAATTTGTACACAATCAAAGAATAAGGTCTATATTTAAGGTATGATGGAAATGATCTTTATTCACTGCAGGGTGGAATACAACTTGCTGCCATGTTGTAGTTATCATAAAATAATCATTGGTGTCAATAATTTCTAATCGTAACAGTTTTATAATTTACATAGGAAAAATTCTCAGCATGTGATGAAATGTTGAGGTGGGGAGTGAGATTTGTGAGACAGTGAAAAATGGAAATTAAAACATCTTTTCCTTCACCTGAAAAATATCAAAGGGCTGATCAAAGTTGACATCTATTTTAAAAAGATTCACTCTTTATAATGGGCATCTCACTGCTACAGAAAAGATACTTTTCTTCCAGTAGTAGTGTTGGAGAAAAGACCCATGCATTCTTACCCTGCTTCTGCCATGAGCTGCTGGAACAGATAATGTAAAGTGGTTACCTTTTCCTTGCATATCTCTTATATATCTCATTGCTGTTGTTCTCTAAAAATAGGCTATCAAAGTACATAAATGTTGTCCTAACTGATTTCACTGAGGACATCTATCTCAAACCGATGGTATGATTAACTGCTAATTTCCTTTGCATATGTGTCTACTGCTATTTAGGTCCCTGGCAGATGTACATTAAAGGCGTGATGAAATCTGGTCCACGATTCCAATAATAGTACCTCCTGCCATACTATGTGTAAATGGCAGGAGGCATGATTGTGGGAACAGATTCCAATTGCATTACATTCCTGGTGCACGGGGAGCTCAGGATCCTGTTTCCAGCAAGTAACAAGTCAGTCAGCTGATAGGTGCTCCCAGCTGCAAGAGCTCATTGGAATCAAGGGTTCCAATACACCTCTGATGTTGGCGGTGCCGATCAGCTGCCTGCCACTCTGAGCCTCGGGGCATATCAGGAACCTTGTTGAAGAACAACACTACCAGCTTCAGAAGTGCATCAGAGTCAAGGGCTCTCATGTACCCTGATCCTGGGAGCCCTGATCAGCTGATTGGCCTGGCCACATGTTTAATTTCAGACACAATGGGAATCACCCATAAAATTATTACATATAAAATATCACATTTATGTGTAATAACTTTGTATCTCATTCCCTGTTTTATTATTCTATTAATTGCATGAACATGTGCCTGGATTACTACTTAACACCTGATTAACTAGTTAGTCACAGATTAAGTGCAACATCTGCCAGAGGTCTTAGACATGAAATCAGGCCCACATATACCAACCAGCTATACTGTAAATCACTGCTGTGCCATCCTGACAAAAGTTCAGCTGACCCTTGAAGTGGTGGTGGCCTTCCCCCAGTCTGCCTCTCTGCATATTGTACTCAGAATTCACCCGTTGGATGCAGGAGACAAACCCAGGAGGTCTGTTAGCAACAAGTCAACAACACCTTGGGAGTAACTTCTGGACCTTCTGCACACCACTTCTTGCCTCTGCTACTCTTATTGGGAGCCAAGAGGAGAAATTAGGCAGGGCAGACTGATTCAAACAAAGGCTCCATTTGAGGAACTACCAACACTTCCTATTCTTTGAATTCAGTTGTTCTTGGAATCAATCTTCCCCCTATGGATGCATCCGAATGAGTGTGGTCATGAAATATGTGGTGCAGCAAACACATTTGCAGTGCCACATACAGTAGAACCCCATTTTACACATATCGTTTTTATATGAATTAATATTAGCACCTAAGCAGAATAATACATCCCAAGATGTGCATCATTCGCATATATATGTGAGATGCGCAGACTGAGTCAAATAGAGTTACATGCAGCTTGGGTTCCCAAGCAGGATTCTGGATTCAGGATTCATCCTCAGTGTCACCATTGTGTTCAAGATGAGTGCTTCTAATACTGAGTCTACAAGTGCTTCCACCTCTACAGGGAAAAGAAAAGCTATAACTTTGAAGAAAAACCTGAAGTTGTAAAGAGATATGAAACAAGTGAAAAGACAAGGGAATTTAGGTGTGTTACAGGGCTCAGTGAGTCAACTCTACTTACAATTAGGGGCACTGAGAAGAAAATTAAGGAGTCCTGTAAGAGTGCTACATGTTATCTACTGCCTGTGTTTCATTAGAATGTTGGCCATCACGGAGAAAATGGAACTCATGGTGGCAACATGGACTGAGCACCAGAATCAAGAACACATGCCGCTTTAAACCCAGGTGATTCAAGCAAAATCATGCAGCGTTTATGTACTGTTGGTGTTTAACACTGAAAAATGCAAGGTTCTCCACCTTGGGAAGAAAAACCTGCAGCATGCTTATAGGCTTGGCAGTGCTATACTAGCTAGCACTATAGATGAAAGGGACTTGCAGGTCATGATTGACCACAAAATGAACATAAGCCTTCAGTGTGAAGCTGCAGCTAATAAAGCAAGCAAAACGCTGGCTTACATCCATAGATGCTTCTCAAGGGAATCTTAGGACATCATTCTCCCATTGTATTCGGCCTTGGTGAGGCCACAGCTGGAGTACTGCATCCAGTTTTGGCCTCCACAATTCAAAAAGGATGAGCAGAATGTTGAGAGAGTCCAGAGGAGAGCCACGCACATGATCAGTGGTCAGGAAAACAGACCTTATTATGAGAGGCTGAGAGCTATGGGACTCTTCAGCCTGGAAAAGCACAGGCTCAGGAGTGATCTGGTGGCTATCTATAAGTTTATCAGGGGTGCTCACCAGGATCTGGGGGAACATCTGTTCACCAGAATGCTCCAAAGGATAACAAGATTGAACGGTCATAAACTGCTTTATGACTGTTTCAGGCTGGACATAAGGAAGAACTTCTTTATTGTCTGAGCCCCCAAGGTTTGGAATATATTGCTTCCAGAGGTGATTCAAGCACCTACTTTGAACACCTTCAAGACACATTTGGGTGTTTATCTTGCTGAGATCCTATGACCCCTGCTGACTTCCTGCCCTTTGGGCAGGAAGGAGGCTGGACTCAAAGATCTTCCAAGATCCCTTCCATCCCTAATGTCTATGAAATCTACGAAATTAAAGTGTGATGACCCTAAAGCCAAGCCATTTAATGTAAGTGCTGGATGGTTTGATAGATTTAAAGCACGCCATGGATTTCATTATCTCAAATGATGGGTTATTGGATCATTGTTTGAACGTTATTATTCAAATCTCCTGCATTTGGAATTGAGTAAGAGGCAAAATCTGTCTTTCAAAATTCTACTGCTTCTTTATAATGCTCCAGGACACCCCCCAAGCCTTGGCAACCTCAGTGAGACCATGAAGGTGCTGTTCTTTTGATGTGTTCGACCTGGATGAAGACCTGGTTTGCCATTGATGGATGGATTGAAGATAATTGCATGTCTATTTTGTATTCTTTTATTATTTTACTTATAATGTAAATGAATAAATATGTTTACAATATGTTTTTGTAATGTAATAAATAAAGTATTGGTTGAAAAAGGTTGTATTTGGTGCCTTTAGTGTCATAAATATGAGGTCCAAGGAATGCAACCCTTCACTTTTCTATTATTTTCCATAGGAAAATTCACCTCGAGCTCCATGAATTCATGACACACAAGGTTTCTCAGGAACGTGTACTGCACAGTCTAGAGTTCTCTGCATTGCTAGGGTATGCTGCCCAAGCATGCACTGCTCTGTTTGATTTTTTTCCCTGTGTTTTTTTTTTTTGACCCCTGGATATCCAGGAGTCAGAAATAAAAAGTGGAATAAAAACTTGAAGCAGCACACGCTTAGACAGCATACTCTGCTAAAAAGTAGAGCTAGGCCACTCAGAGCAGTGTTGCAGCTGGTGGCCAGGCTCATCCCAGCCAGATCACTGTGGTTGTAGCTCCAGGAGGCCCCCAGGACTCCAAGTAAGTCTGCTGGGGCCAGCACAGTGCTGTTCCAAGTGTCGTCTATGCCACCCAAGGCAACTTGCTGTTTGCAAAAGCACATGTGGCATGGGTGTTCCCCTAGGACAATAAGCGATGGTGCAAGTGCTGCTACTTGTCCCTGGGGAACCAGACATCCATGCATGTCTGGAAGTGTCCTGCTTGTCACACCTTCTGTGCTTGGCATCAGCTGTCACAAGTCAAAATATAGATGAAGAACAGTGGCTTATGTGGCTCAACATGTTAAGGGTGACATCAGGAATGAGGTGAAATAGTAGTGTAGCTACAACTATGTTACAATTAGATACTGGAGACTTTTTGTGATCTAGTGTTCAAATCAGAACCTCTGGCATCACCTCTGTTTTTCTTAACCAAAAGTCAACAGTCTCGGTCTGAAAGATTTATTTTGATAAGGTGGAAAAATACAACACAAGGATAAAGTAAAGAATGCAAGAGGGAACAGGCTGCAGATCTCTGCCACATGGTGTATTAACTGGATCTCAGAATGGCATCTAGCCCTGCAGAGGGGGTCTGTGGAAGCTCCTTAGAAACAAATGCAAGTCTTAATCATTTAATAGTCATGTAACCATCACTTTGATCCATAGAGCATACAGGCACTATTGACTTTGACTGAGTCTATCTCAAAAAGTGAATTGAGAATCTGGATCAACATGACATTTATATTGGGCCTAAATGTCCTTCACTGAGAATGATGTTAAGCAATAGAAGACATATTACATGTAGTTGATAGATATTTGGGGTGACATTCTACTTATGCAGCTAAGTAGCACTTAGATACACAAGGCCAATCCAAATGTCTCTGAGGTGTATAATTACTGTTTATATAGATTTCAGAGACCACCTTATGTGAACAGGCTTCCCTGATTTTTCAAAGTCACACATGATCCAGTGTCCTAGGCAGCCATCTAACCCTGAATGTGGGTAGGAAAGCACATGCATTCTTTGTAAGGCTATGAAACACCAGAGCTAGCAAATGTTTTTGGAGGAGGAGGGCGTGCACCTTTTTTAACCCAATAACTTCAGTGATTAAGGTAGTTGTCCAATATCAAAGATTAGGTGGGATTAAAACTGACTGATTGTACAAGGATTGCAAAAAACTGGGAAGAATGGAGGAAAGTTATTGCTAAATCAAATGTTCCCCAGTGGTCATTGTGGCCCCAGGACTGACTTGACTTGACTAAGGTAGTTGCCCAGTAAGTGGTACACCCATGTAGGAAGTGTACACCTATGGAGGGATGGAAAAACAGCATAAAAAGCATTATCTGAACTGAACTTTCTCAGTGCCTTGGGCTCAGCTTACTGAGCTGCGTCTTCCAGCAGTTCAGCGGCATCAGAAAGCTATCACTTCCTACTTGCTAGTCTGTTGCTAGCAAGTGGGATCCAATAGCTTTTCCTTTCCTAATACCCTTTATTATATATTCATTACTTTCAATTTATTCCTCCCCCAAAATCCTCTTTTTGTTTTTGTTAGTCTATTTTGATTCTTTTCCCCCAGAAATCTGTGCTTTCTCTCACAGTGTGCATTCCATTCACTGTGGAGGGAAGCACAGCATATATTGTGTCTAATAATATACAATTTGTACAAGAACACATACATATATTTATGTATTGGACAGAGGGTGGGGGAACCAAAGCCAGCACTGCTGGTCTTGGTTCCCCCACCTCACTCCCTGCAGCTCTCATCCCACTTCCTGCAAATGGCGTGCAGGACCAGCCAGAGGGCAGGGGAACCAAGGTCATCAGTTCTGGCCTTAGCTCCCTCACCCTGCTCCCTGCAAGACACAGAAGAGCAGCAGCATGGGGTGTTAGGTGGTGGCACTCCATCCCAGCTCCTTCCCCTCTGTCGTTCTTGACAGGCAATTGGCTAGTAAATACATACATGCAATGATCTCTCTCTATATATATTACTTTAATGCATATTACATTACAGAACAGCACAGATTTTGCAGCATACCAAACACACTGGAAAGGTATGCTGGAAAGGTAGCTGGCAAGCCTTCAGGGAAGGGCAGAAGAGGGGGTAGAGGGAGAGTAATAAGCCCCCCTATCCCCCAAGCTGAGATACAGCCTCTTTCCTACAACTAGTAGGCATGAAGCTTCTGGTTCTACTGGCAGCAAGGAGAGTGGAGCAATGCCACTGCCTGAATCTGTATCCCCTCCAGTAGTACTAGCCATTAACCCCCACACACCATCATCACCATAACAGTCTCCTCCACCCCCATTTCACTTCCCAGCCTGAGCTTTCCAGTACCAGAGGAAGAGCTGGAGGAAGAGCTAGAGCTGGATCTGAGTGCCATAATGAATGAAATTCTGGGGAAGGAAAGGGAATCATCTTAGTTTGTGCTTCACAGCCCTCAAGTTTCCCCTATAGCCAGGTCTCATTCCCCAGAAGGAACTTCAGAGGAGGTTGAGGGAGGGGTTGTGAAGGAAAGTGGCTCAGCTGAATCTGCTCCTCCTGTTGCTGTACCTCTGCTTGCTGAGGAGGGGGAAAAGGGAGCATCTGCAAATGCACCTGCACCAAAGAAGTGAGCAGGTAGTGTAGTCTGGGATCATTTTGAGCTGGCAGATGATCTCACATATGCTTTCTTCCTGCACTGCCAAGCCAAAACCAACTTGGGAAAGGGAATGAAACACATGGGCACCACAGGGATGCTGATGCATCTCTGCAGGCACCACCCCCTTGCCCTTGTTCCTCCTCAGCTTGGCACCAGCGGGAGCATACACCAAAAGAAGTCTCCCTCTCACTCCAAAGCCCCCAGCCCTGCAAAGCAGAGGTAGGCCACCCTGGAACAGTGGGGGAGTGGCAGAAAGGGAGGCACATTCTCAAGGTGAGTGAGGTAACTCAGAGCATTAGGAGAAGCTTGGTCTGGATGGCCAGCCCTTCTCCTTTGTTGAGTTGGTCAGGGTTCAGGCAGCTCATGGCGTTTATGGCCCCCTTGTATAAAGTGTCTGCATGCACCACCTTCAGCAGGGCAGTGGTGCCCTCTCTATATGAGGCACGCAGGGAGCACTTGAGAGAGGAGCTGTGCAAGGCAGGTCAGCAGGTGGCCTTACAAAAAGTCCTTTTTTAAATACATAAGGAGTATGAAGAAGGCACTGGGTAATGCAGGGCCCCTCCAGGATATGCTAGGCAATCTGGTGGTTGCACCAGAGGAAAAAGCGGACCTTTTTAACAATTTATTTTTTTGGGATTTGGGATGGACTCAGGAAAGACTCTGTCAGGCCTAGGGTCAGGGAGGACCAAGTTAGAGAACTTCGGACGGGGCTGGACATGTTCAAATCAGCAGGTCCAGATGCTTTCCACCCCAGGATGTTAAGAGAATTGGCAAAGGTTATCGTGGGCCCCTGGCACACCTTTACAATCACTCATGTGCTCTGGCCAGGTGCCGAATGACTGGAAGAGGGCCAATGTGGTCCCCATCTTCAAAAAAGGGAAGAGGGAGGACCCAGGCAACTATAGGCCCGTTAGTCTTACTTTGATCCTGGGGAAGCTTTTTGAGAAGATTATCAAGGAGCACATCTGTGAAGGGCCAGCAGTGGGGATAATGCTCAAGGGTAACCAGCATGGTTTCATTAGGGGCAGGTCCTATCAGACCAACCTGATTGCCTCCTACAATCAGGTCACAAAATCATTGGAGGCAGGTGTCATGATAGATGTAGTCTTTCTGGACTTCAGGAATGCCTTTGTCACTGTCTCCCACCCCATTCTTATTAAAAAGCTAGGCGATTGTAGCATTGATGCCTACACAGTCAGATGGATAGCAAAATGGCTGAGGGGCTGCACTCAGAGAGTGGTGGTGGAAGGGTTATATTAGACCTAGAAGGATGTGAATAGTGGAGCCCTCCAGGGCTCGGTCCTCAGGCCCGCACTGTTCAATTTCTTTATTAGTGACTTGGATGAGGGGGTGAAAAGCACCCTGTTTAAATTCATGGATGACACCAAGATTTGGGGTGAGGTGGGCATGCTAGAAGGGAGGGACAGGATACAGTTGGACCTGGACAGGTTACAAGGGTGGGCAAATGAGAATACGATGAGATTCAATACTGACAAGTGCAGAGTGCTGCCCTTGGGCAGTAAGAACCAGCAGCATACCTATAGGCTGAGGAACTCTCTTCTCAAAAGCACAGTGGCAGAAAGAGATCTTGGAGTCATTATCGATTTCAAGATGAACATGGGCCACCAATGGAAGGACACGGTCAGTAGGGCTAACCGCACCTTGTCATGCATCCACAGATGCATCACAAGCAGGGCCAAGGAGGTGATCCTCCCCCTCTGTGTGACACTGGTCAGGCTGTAGTTGGAGTACTGCATCCAGTTCTGAGCACCGCACTTCAGGAGGGAAGTGAACAACATTGAGAGGGTCCAAAGGAGGGCCACTCGCATGACCCAGGGACTGCAAGGCAGACCCTATGTGGAGAGACTATCGGACCTTAACCTGTTCAGCCTTCACAAAAGAAGGCTTAGAGGGGACCTGGTGGTCATCTATAAACTTACTAGGGGGGAATGGGAGAGACATTGTTCCCCCGAGTACCTCCTGGAGTAACAAGGAATAATGGCCATAAGTTTCTAGAGACTACGTTCAGACTAGACATCAGGAGGCACTAATTCACAGTCAGGGTGGCTAGGATCTAGAACCAACTGCCAAGGGAAGTAGTACTGGCTTTTACCTGGGGGGGTCTTTCAGAGGAGGCTTGAAGATTACCTAGCTGGGGTCATTTGAGCCCAGTTTTCTCTCCTACCAAGGACAGGGGGTTGGACTAGAAGATCTGCAAGTTCCCTTCTGACCCTACATCTATGAATCTATGAATCTTACACTTCACCTTAGACATCTGGAGCAGCCAGGGTGGAGATCATGCATACCTCTCCCTCACAGGGCACTGGTGCAACCAGTCAGGCTTTCAGTGGACTCTCCTTCCAGCTAAGGTGATGGATGAGTCCCACGAGGCAACAGAAATCATGGGGTCCATGAACCACTTCGGGGCAGGGGTGGCTTTTGGGCAGGGCTTTTTGGGCAGGCCAACTTTGTTGGCATCTACTGTGTGGCACACAAGTTGCACCTCATTGTCAGGGACACCTTGGAGGGGGACAGAGATGCTAGTGGCAGAACTAGCACCACCAGCAAGCTTATTTCCTAATGCAGGATGGCAGCAGGCTACTTCCCCCTGAGCATCAAGGGGGCAAGATGCTGTAGGACAAACAGGCAGAGCTGAACATTCTGCAGCACAAAATCATGCAGGATTTGGAGACTCAGTGGAACTCCACATACCTGATGCTTGAGGGGCTGGTGGAGCAACAGAGGGCCATCCATGAGATGGCTTTGCTCAGGGAAATTGGGATCAGTGGTCCCCTTAACAGAACTGAATGGGATATCATCTCCCAGATCTTGGTGGTCCTCAAGCCCTTCCTTGAAGCCACCAAGTACCTCCGGGCTGGTGATGGCCTCCTTGGCCAGGTGATCCCTGTAGTGAGGGAACTTCACAAAATGGAGAAGTTCCAGAGGATTAATGTTCCTGGCTTGGGGCAAGCTGATGTCATCAGATGTGCAGGCACTGGTGAGGCAGCTGAAGGAGGGCATCAGGAAATGGCTTGACCCCTTGCAGTCCAGTATAGCCCATGTGCTGCATGCAATGTGTGACCCAAGGGTGAAGGGGAGCATATGCAGCAGCAAAACCCTATATTAGTGGACAGAGGTGCTGGTGAACAGAGTCAGGGAGGAAGAAGGGCACAGGTAGGGGGATGTGGAGGAGGGGGATCCACTGTCTTGTGCCAGCATGCCATCCACCACCCAGTCTTCTCCTTCACCATGGACGCTGCCAATGTGGGCCAAGGGCACGGATTCCATGGTGGGGTTTAGAGGCACCAGACCACACCATCAGACAGGTAGTGCTCAGGCCTTGGTGGCTGCTTATCTCACCAAGGATGTGGAGCCACTGCTGTGTGACCCCTTGGCCTACTGGGCTAGCTGAAGCCAGATGTGGCTGGATATGGCTACAGTTGCCAGGGAACACCTGTCCTGTCCATCGATCAGTGTTCAAAGCAAGAGTGTGTTCAGCACTGTTGATGATGTAGTGACACCCCATCACACCTCCTTGGATCCTGGTTTGGCAGAGCAGCTGGTGTTCCTGAAGGTGAATCTCCTGTTCCTTGGGTTCCCCAAGCTCCCCATGCAGATGGAGTGCCACCCTCCTCACTCTGTCTGTACTTCCTTCTTTTTTTTTACCTTTAGGTTTCTCAACCATTTAGTACCCCACACTGAGAGCTAGTGGAGGCACTCACTGCATCACCAGCCAGCAGGGGAAGAACAGGTCCCTGCTGAGCTCCCATGCCAGGATGAACTTGAAGGTATGGACAGGGTTTATGGGGAAGAAGGAGGCCCCAGGTCCTGAGCATGACCACTAAAACTTCACCCTGCCAGGTTTGGGAGGCCTGGTGGGACTGTTAGTGCTGCAGCAGTCCCCAAGAAATGCCAGGACCAAGGAACTCCCTAGTGAAAGATGGGTAGAAAGCACCTTATAACCTCCAGCCACCACACACATGCACAGTCCTGGCTGGGGAAAGCCCAGACCCATCACATCTTTGACAGGCCTGAGGCTTGCTGGTTGCAGTGCAGTGGATCCAAGTGATCTCAGCTTATCTTTATGGGAGGCCAGCTTTTGGGCTTTCATCAGGCTGAGGAAGCAACTGCAGTTGGTGTATGTGCTGTTCTTGGATGGAAGGAATAGTAAGGAAGCCAGAGGCTGATATGCAATGCAGGCAAGAAAGCCAGTCAGTGAAAATGGAAATGGAGGCATCAGAGGGTGAGGGACAGGCTGGGGTTGTGGGGTGGGGGGCAAAGAGGGATGTAGCAGCACAGGTAAAAGTGGAAAGAGTCAGATGTCTGGCAGATTGTAGTGTGTCAGAATTCCAGTGCCTATATTGAGTCCATGAGTTTCTGTATCCAGGAGGTTGATGAAGTGAAGTTCATAGGGTCCTCTGTGAAAAGTGGTTTGTAAATTTCCTTTCAGATTCATTGATTCATAGACATTAGGCCTGGAAGGTACCTCGGAAGATGATTGAGTCCAGCCCCCTTCCCCAGGGGCAGGAAGTCAGCTGGTGTCAAAGGATTTCAGCACGATAAACATCCAAATGTCTCCTAAAGGAGTCCAGAGCAGGTACTTGCACCACCTCTGGTGGCAGTCTATTCCAGGCCTTGGGGGATTAGACAGTGAAGAAGTTCTTCTGTATGTCCAGCCTGAAATGGTCTTGAAGGATTTTATGACCATTTGACCTTGTCATCCCTTGGGCCACTCTGGTGAACAGGTGTTCCCCCAGATCCTGATATACACCTCTTATATATTTGTAGATAGTCCCAGGTCCCATCTGAGCCTGCACTTTTCCAGGCTGAAGAGTCCCATAACTCTCATCCTCTCATCATAAAGCCTGTTTTCTTGCCCTCTGATCATAGGTGTGGCTCTCCTCTGGACTCTTTGCCATGTCCTTATACCAACACGGCTAAGGATCAGGCCTGAGAGGCTGGAGACAGGTAGTTGGGTGTTTTTGTTTTTGATAGATTTTTGGTGTATACTCATTCTGGCACACAGTTGTTGCTTGGTATCTCCTATGTATTTTCCACTAGGACATTTGGTGTCTTGATGGAGATACGTATTGTGAAGATATGTCTCTCTGGCAGCTGCTGGAGAAGAAACTCCTGCAGGGAAGGAAAGAAAGGCTCTGTGACAGTTTGGCTGCCTGAGCTGCTAGTGCTACTGTGCTACATACTTACCTGTTGTTATTTAAGGTGTTGGACCAGGATGAGGCTGTAGGGAAGAAGGAGACCTCATTGGGGCACACTGTTGTGTTGTTCAGAGGCCCCAGACCCAGCGACAATAGAAGGTAGAGTGAGATGGAAACCTCATTACAGGGATGATATTGATATACTATCTGCAAGGCATGGGGTATGGCAAGGAGTAGTTAAAGTCATGCATCTAGCTTATAAAGCTTAGGGTGTCCCCTTGAGGCATCTCCTTAGAGAGGGTCCCAGCAAGGGGCCCAAGAACCTGCAGGTTTTAGTGTGGTCCACTTGGACCGTGACTGAACTGAAGCTCAAGGGAAGTCTCTCTATCCATTATTTTTTCCAACAAGATGTGGCACTGAGAAGAGAAGGTGCCTGCAGGGTGGAGCTGGCATGGTCACAGGACCCTAGGGGTATCATAGCCATCTCTAGGGACCCTATTCCATAACAAAGTGCAGTTTCCCAGAAACCCCTGCACTTATCTCCTTGAAACCTGGCAGAATTCATAGCCTCAGCAGCGTCTACCATGCCTGCTGTTTGCATTCAAACCAAGAAAGAAATTACAAAGTTATAGGCATTTTTATGATTCCTCATTATAGCCTATGGGCCAAATGTTGACATGCATTGAAACAGCAAAACAGTCACAATGAAATTAAACGGAACTGTGCTTTCAAACAGCAAAGTGAAACACTGTCCTTTCATTGAAACAAAACGGTGCTGTTTCACACAGCCCTATATATTGGGTCAGAAGGAAAGCTAACAACAGGGGGTCTGCCTGTGTGTCCTGGTCTCTTGGGTTTGGGCTCCTTCTACCAATGCTGCAGGCATCTATATTTACATTCTTTATTCTTAGATTTAAGTTTAAACAAAAATAAACAAAGTTCCATTGGTTATTCTGGCAAATGTATTTCCATTATTTTCTGATTGCTGGAGTATGTCAAATTGTTCAATGAGCATAGATCTTTCTTGACAGGTCTAAAGCCAGTTTTTCTCCAACACTAATAAATTGTCTTTGGATGTAATAAATGCTGACTCTGAGGGACAGTAGCTGATAGCTTGTAAAGCCAGTTCTTTTTTCTTGATTTCTTCAATCATTCCATTTGATGTTATACAAACTTGAGAAAACCCCAGTATTTAAAAAAATAATTCTTTGAGCTTCACTCCTGAATATTTCAAACAAAAACTAAAATATCTCAATGAAACAGCAGGTCTTCCAGCAGCAAAACTGGTGGAGCTGGTTTGTGCCATCATACAGACATTGTTTCCTTCCCATTTGAAATTTTGAAGAATACCTATGTTACAGGAATGGAGCTTTGCAGAGCTCGGAGGGGGAAGGATGGAAATAATTTAAAGAAAGATAGAGGAAGAGTCTTCTATAGCATTTGCTTCTCCATGGATTGCTAATATCCAGTGGAGATGTTGGTCTTAATTCCCATTTAATCAAAGGCATCCTTAAATGCACTGGTGTAAATAAGAATACATATCCCAGGTCTATCTGGGATATATACAGAAGTGCACTTCCAATCAAGATGTAACTTTTGAACTTTATTACATAAAGTGCTAAAAGATACAATATGATTGAACATGGCAGCAGTTTGGCATTTGCGGGGCAGTGCTCAGAGCCTCCGTGCACTGACCGAGGTCAGGAGGTTGGGGTAACTATCAGGCATTTCCCAGCATGCTTTGAGGCTCCAAAGACTGCTGAAGACTAGCAAAAGCAGCCAAAGGGGCTAGCCATAACCAAGCAGTCTGCCTTCCCAGGACTGCTGGAGTCAGCTCCACCCATAGGCTGTCAATGATAGCTTCTCATCCCAGCCCCATCTCCACCCTCTGGCCAGCTCAGAGCTATAGCCTGGTCAGTGGGAGGGAAAGGGGAATGGAGTCTTTCCCTCACAGTGCCCCAATGACTAGAGGAGCCGACAGCCCGGTAGGGCCCACTGCATAGGGGGAGGGGTCTTCCCCCCGTCTACCCTGCTCCTCCAGGATCAGGGAAGAGAGGAGCCCAGGTGAGTGTACTGTGCAGCATGCTGCAACACACCTGGGGCTACTTGCTCTCCTGGTTCCGAGAGCACTGGAGGGAAACATATCATCCTCCCTTCCCTCCTCCTGGCCAGGCTGTGGCTCTCAGCTGGCCAAATGGTGGAGACATGGCTGGGATGAAAGGCTGTCACAGATAGCCTAGGGGAGGGGCCAACCATGCACTTGGGCAGGTAGAGGAGACAAGATGTACTTGCCCAAGGGTAGAGCACAACCCTGCACAAAGGCAGAATCACCCAAAAGAAACACTTGCTGCAAACCTGTACACTGGTTCGCTAAGGCATCTGTACTACAGCACTTCAATAGCTCATCAGACAAGGGTTAAATTTTTGTGCAATCAGCCATTTTAAAAGTGTTCTAAAGCCATGAATGCTTGTTATGTTATAGCTATAGATTGCTTTCAAGGACTCATCGCACAACAAATGTAACCTCTATACACACCCTTATATTGCCTCACCAGCTAGTCCAAAGTAGAAGAGAGCAGTTTATAGCCTATGATGGCACGGTGTGGGGAAGAGAGAGGGGAAAGCTCCTACCATTTAGCCCCATTACTGTAGTTATTAGGGCACTTTTCCAGGGAATGGAAGAGTACTCCTTTGCTTCAATGTCATGTCTTTTTATGCTTTAAGGACATGCATAACTAGATTCAGTTTCTTGCCAGCTGTCAGACCCAAAATTGGTATCACCTCTTGAATGGGAGTTTGTATTAGATACAAGCAGTGTATCAAGCAGTGTATATTCTGTGTTTGTATTAGATACAAGCAGTGAATCTCCCTTTCATTGGCATATGTTCCCCAATAGCCAGTTATTTTGATGTTTGTTGGATTCATTTTTAGTTTCAAATTAATTTTTTTAAGTTAATGCTCTGGTAAAGTATTCACATAAAATCCAGTATCTATTTTAAAGGAAAGCATTGTTCTTTGTACTTTTACTTTTGTACTTTTACAAAATCCAGTGCCCCCTCAATCTCATTGGTTTTGCTTAAGTCTACCCTATCAACATAAAGCTCCTGTATAAACATAAACATAAAGCAGCTGTATAAACGTGAGATTTGTGTGTTTGGAATCTGTAGCATCTGGCAAAATGATTTCCTTGTCATAGTGATAATGGTTTTTCAAATGCAGCACAACATCTGAGGCCATGTCACCTTCCATACCTGCTGCATTCCTGCCAGTTTGCTTTCTTTCTGTCTGAATGCTCCTTGCCAATTGAAAAACTCCACCCTGTAAGGTAGCTTCCTACAAATGGAAAATTATACCTGCTGAGATGGCTTTTTCTGGACAGTCTTTCATGCCTACTGCATAGTGAAGCTGGCCCTTTAGGCAGACAAGAGAAGAAGATTCTGGGAAAAAGCAAGTGAGAGGGCGCCTGGATTTTTGGCTAAGCAACACCCTAAAAATGGGGGAATTGTAATATAGTTATAGAAATTATAGAGAGGCTCCTTAACTAAGGAGGTATACTCCCAAACAAAGGAGGTGTATTAGTGTATTCAGTTCTACAGACTGGGCGTTCACAATTTTTGATGCCCTAAACATTTTTTTAGGGACAAATCTTCCTCTTACTTTTCTTGCAATGCAGTGTCTGCAATGCCATGAATAATCCTATCTCTAATCAAGAGATTCTCTCTAGTTCCCCAAGCCACAGTTCTTACTCAGATTCTTTAGTTCAACATATTGGTCCATACTTTGTTCTTTTGTTTGTTTGCACATAAAAAACTTCAAAGGTCTCATTCTTTTTTTGGCATGAAATACTTCTCAAATCTGGACAGTGTTATTCTTACGTTGGCCTTCTGTGAAGCTAAAGGTACTATAAACAACCAGGGTTTCATCCCCCACAATATTCAAGAAGAGAGTTGAGTTGGTTAAGTTATATTACTTTTAAGCCTTTGTAGCTGTGAGGTATCATTAAAACCTTTGTCTGAACACCCCCAATTCTCTGCTGTAGTACCCAACATCAGAAGAAATTTGAACATTGTAATGCTTCTATGACCAACTGTCCATTTACTTAGACTACAACTGCTCAGAGAGATCACTTACAGTGGAAGGGATACTGATACGAGACACAGGAATCTGCTGGAGCACGGTAATTACCATGCCCCAAAAGACTCGATTGATCAAGTCTGCTCTGATGTGCTGTAATTACAGTGAATTGAAGCAGCCTCGCTGCTCATGTATAATGCTCTAGTAGCCTACAAGTTCCATTTTTCTGAATTAATTCCTAGAGCTAATGGAGTTAAATTAGGGATTAATTTTATTTTCACTTATACAACCTATTGAATGTACTGCTGCATAACAACAAATATAATGCATACATTTCTGGTGAAAAGCAAATACAGTTTTAGAAAACACACGATGTAGTGGGATCTCTGTTAAAACAAAAAAAATTCCAATTTTCTGATTTAAAAAAGTAACCCCAAATCCACATTTTTCTGTGATTAACGTGAAATGCCACTAATATATAGACATATATCTATATATATAGATATATAAAGTGGGGTTTCATTTTAATCACAGAAAAATGTGGATTTGGGGTGATTTTTTTTAATTTGAAAATTGAGGATTTTTCTTATCAGAGAAAACTAGTATCCCTGGTGATCAGTGGGATGTGGAAAAAATGACTGTTATAAGAGGAAAAGACATTGGATATGCTTGTTGTCAGAATACATATTATTAATTACAAAATAATCATAATCACAGTAAGGACCAATGAATAACTTCATTAAAACTGTGGGGGCTGAGAAACACTGGCAGAATGAGGCTGCTGATGGAGCGGAATTGAGGTGCTAGACATGCAGGTTGTTGGAAGCCAAAAAAAAAAACCTTTAGTTACAGTCCTTAGGCTGTACGCACGTTCCTTGAAGTTACAAACTCAGACAGGAGCACAGGCACACTGTTGCTCACACTCACGCAGGGTATGGGGCCTCTGATGAATCCGACGGGGAGTCGTTGTCGGTTGATCAGGCCTCCTTTGTGGCTTGGAAATGCACGCAGAATCTCTCCTCATGCTTGTCTGAGCTCTCCTCCGATTTGGATGGGCATCGCCAAAGCCTTTTATTCGGTCAGCAAGCCAATTGCCGACCGACACGTTTGCATAATTTAACGCGAGCCAATCGCAAGCATGCACTCAGTGGTGCAGCTTCAAGGTTTTGGCGGGCTCTGACCGTGCACCAAAACTTTTCCCACACTACAGGGGGAAAATACCTGCATCCGTGCTCACAATGTGCTCAGCACAGCTGTGCCGAGGCATCTCTTAACTGTTTTGCACAGACATGCCCCTTTGCCGAAGGTACAGTTGTCTCCCCAGCACTTTCGGACCAGTTACATTACACTCACAGCATTGAACAGGTTCACATTGTAAATGAGCATAAACAAGAGTAGACAATGAAGCAAGTTCATTTTCCAATGATCTAATTAAACAATAGCCTAACAAAAACACAGCTACACATCAGTACATTCATGATGAACAGTTTGATCATCAAAACTTCATTGGGTGTCATCACGTTCTGGTCTCTCGAGGTCTTCCCTCTTTCAAAATACTCTCTGGTCTGGTCTGCACACCCTTCTTAGCGGATCTTCAGAGATAATTCACTCTTTTTGAAAATCTTTTTCTCTCTCTGATTCAGTCTGAACACGCTCCAGTGGACCTGCAGAGAAAGAAACTCTTATGAAAAATTAATTAGCTTATTGACAGAAAAATTAATCGTTTTCACAAGATGATTTATCATCTGGTTCATCTTGGCATTTGAACCCCATCTCATAGGCCAGGTTCCATTGACCCTCATTGTCTAGAACTCTCAACTGCTGCTTGGTGAACCTGGAGTACCACATCAGGAACCTAAACATTTTGCGTTCCTCTGGTGTCCTCTGCGTCGGTTGAAATCGTCGCAAGGTTGACTCGTGTACTTGATGCTGCTCTGGCTCGCTGAACTCTCTTTGACCCAGCTTTACCAAAGCTTGCAGTCACGGTAACTGCCTCAAGAAATCACTTGCAGGCTGTCCAGCTAAGGGATTTAACAAAATTCAGAGGATAACCACAGTTCTCCCTCCATACACTTCGACACAAGCATCGACACTTGTCAGCGTGATCAGAACAGCTCCCAGATCTTGTAGGTAACGGTGAGGCCACAGTTTCTGCTGCTGGGATAGTGACAGTCCCAGTGCGTGCCATCTCGGGTTCCACGTGCAATAGGAAACTCCAATGATTGTTTATAAGATCTGCTCCACACTGACCCTCGATGGTCCTCCTTCATGCCATGCATAGGGTCTCTGGTTGGCTTGACCTGCAACAAGTGCTGGAAGCAAGATCGGCCAGTAAAAATTGTACCTCACTATACCGACATCAGCAGCATGTCCTCTGCTCCCCAAGGATCATCTAACTAAAGAGCTCGCCTTGTTCTGATCCACAAGGTCGGATCCGAACTCCACAACCAGGCGTCCAATCCACATAGCTAAGATCTCCGCTGTTCTTATTCTAGACCTCTTACACAAGGCCTGTATCTCAGTTCAGGTCCTGGCATGATAGGTACTAGCAGTAGTGCAGGCCGCACTCATCACTTGACTCTCTGTTAACACAGGGTGCGTGGCTGCTCGAGCTGTTGCTGCATCTGATGAGAGACTCAGTTGCAGGATGCTCTCCGTTGGCTCCTGGTTACGGCCCAGGGGCAGGCCCATGGGAATGCTCTGGGGTGGAGTCGCCACTTCTGCCCCGCTGCTCTGAGGTGGAGTCACGACTTCGGCCCCGCTGTTAGCTCCACCTTTTTCTTTTTCCCTTCCGTGGAGGTATTTCTGGGGTGGAGTCGCTACTTCCACCCCACCATGGGGAACTCTGCCCTCCTTCTTGACCCTTCCGTGGCAGACCCCCTCTGTTTCGCTGCCATCTTGTGTTGACGGGGGACTCATAGCTGCAACCCACTTAATCACGGGTATGGCACGCAATTGGACTTCCAACTCAGTCTCTTCCCGTATAAGGGTCATGATCATGCTGAACATTACTCACAGCATTCTCTCCTTTTCCAACACTGTGCCTGTCCCTTCAGACACGAGGAGGCTTTCCTCTGCTTCTCCGTGGAGCTCCGAAAGCTCCGGCTGTCCCAATTCCAGTAACAGCATGTCTACATCAATCAGTGCTGGTCCTTTACTCTCCCACATGCAGCGCATACAGTGAGTGAACTCCCGACTGAGAGCTGTGTCTTCCTCGCTCGGGCTCTGTCCGGCTGAGGACTCGCTGCCCCCTTGCTCCCGGGGTTTAATCCGAACCTGCTCACTCCCCATCACACATCCAAAAGCTCTCGAGTGGAGGCTCACTTCCCACTCTTTAGCAGGGTCCCCTTCTCCCTCGAGCGAAAGGCAACCGCTCACAACTCTTCCACCCGTTCCACCCGCCTGATGGTAAGCGATGTGTGCTTCCAATTCTGCAGCATCTAGCACGTGACGTTTTCCACCGCGCTGGGGCAACCCTCAACTAATTCCAGCTCCATTGCGTCTTCCCGACGTACTGTTCCTGTTCTTGATGCCATGTAGGGGCAGAGAAACACTGGCAGAATGGGGCCGCTGATGGAGCAGAATTGAGGCGCTAGACACGCAGGTTGTTGGAAGCCAAAAAAAAAACTTTAGTTACAGTCCTTAGGCTGTAGGCATGTTCCTTGAAGTTACAAACTCAAACAGGAACACAGGCACACTGTTGCTTCTATTCCCGCAGGGTACAGGGCGTCGGATGGATCTGGCAGGGAGTCGTTGTCATTTGATCAGGCCTCCTTCATGGCTTTGAAACACACATGGAATCTCTCCTTATGCGTGTCCGAGCTCTCCTCTGGTTTGGGCAAGCATCGCCCAAGCCTTTTATTCGGTCAGCAAGCCAATTGCCAACCGACACATTTGCATAATTTAACGCGAGCCAATCACAAGCAAGCACTCAGTGGTGCAGCTGCAAGGTTTTAGCAGGCTCTGACCATGCATCGAAACTTTTCCCACACTACTGGGGGAAAATCCCTGCATCCATGCTCGCAATGTGCTCAACACAGCTGTGCTGAGGCAGCTCTTAACTGTTTTGCACAGGCAAAAACCAGTGGGATAACTTTTAAAGTATAGTAGTTCTTAACATGAATAAAGGGAGGGAAATCTGACCTCTGATAATATATGTTCAGTGTAAAGTTAAATACTCATTTTTTAGTACTGTGATTCAACACTGTACTTAAGTTCCTTCCTTTAAGTAATCCACTGAAATGATCTCAGTGAGACTGTTCAGATATGTAGTTAGATAAGCATTTATATACTTTGCTGAATCAGACACTAGGCAGCTAATTTAATTTACATAGCTATTTTTAATATAAGACATATACGGCTGGCTTTTTTCTAATCTTTTTAATGTGAGTGAACTATCTTGGATCATGACCCTTCCCTATGAAAAAAAAATGTTTGTTAAGAGGTTTGGCTCAGAGTTTAAGGCTGCCTTGAAACTAGTTCTAAAACAAATCTTGCATCAATTTTATTGTTTATAGTTTGTTCACTTATTAAAAATCCTTTCTCTGTAACAGAGATACAGTATACTGCATTTAAGGCAACATTTTACCACTTGAACACACTGAAACCAAGCATATTGTTTTTGTTAAGTGCATATCAATGGATTTACTGACATAGTAGAAAAATAAATGTGTTCTTCCAAAATGAGAAATTAAGCAGCATTGTCCAAGTTAAAAACAAGAAAAAGAACAAACAAAACCCTGGATAAAGTTAAATAACAACAAATGATTGGCTTAGCAACATCCTAGCAATGTCTAAAGTATATCCATAAGTATAGAAGGTTAATCCCATATGGTTCTTCCTGTTCATACGAGCATGGTGGTGAATATATATGCTTATGTATACAAGACTAGTCCTGGTTGTTTCAGATTAGATTCATAGTTTCATAGTTTCATAGTAACTAGGGTCAGAAGGGGCCTAGAGCAGGCCATCTAGTCTGACCCCCTGCCAATGGCAGGAAACAAGTG
>JAGPOW010003316.1:153942205-153973847 GCA_030014935.1 Caiman crocodilus | reverse complement strand
CCCTGAAATTGGCCCTTTTGAAGTCAGGGACCCTAGTCATAGTGTGGGCCCTAGCTACACTGCACCAGACAGCAAATGCAATCAGGCGATGGTCACTGTCACCCAGGGAGTCTCGTACCCTGAGCCCTGCAACCCTGATCTTTCAGTTTGTATGGACTTTCCCCAACATTCAGGGAGGAAACCTATGGAATCCTGCCTGAATCCTTGGTGGGTTGTGCCAAAGGCTCTCAGGGTCAACCACTCTAAAGCAGATTCATGTAGTGAGTCTTTCCTGGATCTTGGGACCCTGAACACACTTATTCCTGAGCCTGAGCCATGGGCAGTCAATTGGCAGGATTTGAGGGTCAAGTACTCAGGGGAAGGCTTACCAAGCAGTAGGGGTGTGTGAAATGGTACATACTTGATTTGGATTTGGCCAAAATCAGGGACAGTGATTGAATTTGTTGATTTGGATCACTGTCCCAATTTGATTCAGTTCACCAAATCTGAAGATTTGGTGCTGATTTCGAGAATCAGCAATTTGGCCATAGACACAGCTTTATGTTTTTTCTATATACCTCAAGGTACCAGCCACAGCTCATGAATGTTGCACTGCTGGGGCAGATGGAACATCCGACAGGAGCATAGGGTGGGTTCCCTGTGTGCTCAACAGTGGACCTGGAAGTGGACTGGAAGTGCTTGTGGTCCACTTCTGGACCTGCCACTAAGCACACAGGGCACCCCCCTCCACACGCCCCTCTGGCTTGGCAATTGGCCATGGGTGGATCCTGGGTGCTCCCCCAGAATCAGGAGGCACCAGCTGCCAAGCTGTGGGGGATGGTCCCCACGTGCTTCATGGCAGACCTAGAAGTGGATCAGAAGTGCTTCTGGTCCACTTCTGGGTCTACCACCAAGCATGCTAGGGACCTTCCCATTCTCCCACGGGACGCTCCGTCCACCCCACCATCTCAGCATTCATGAGCCACCTGTTACCTTGAGGTATTTAAAAAAAAAAAATTAAAGCTGTGTCTATGTCCAAATCATCAAATCTCTCCAAATCAATTTGGTGGGTTCTGATTTGATTTAGAGAGATTGAAAGGTCACCTGATTCAATTAAGATTTGGAGATTTGGTCGCCGAATAGGCCAAATCTCCACTGAATTGAATCAGCAACCAAAGCTTCACACAGTACTAAGCAGACTCCCCATGGCTGGAGACCCAGTAATTTCAAAGCCCACAGCTCACAACTTCAGGGTGGAGAAACATCTTGGTCCATGCTATCTGCTGGACTCAGGAGACTATAAGGCCTGAATACCCCAACTTTAACTGGGATAACTGAAAACCCCAGCTAGAACCAGGGATTTCATGGCTTCCAGGTTCCCTGATGTGCAGCCCAGACTTAGAGTTTGGGATTAGATTTGGACTTTGCTGTATGAGCAGAGCCATCCTTAGGCGAGTGCAAGGACCAGGGCATATTAGCCAATGTGGGGCCAAAGGACAGGGGTGGTGAGTGGCCAGACACAGAGCCGGAGGAGGTGGAAGCAAGCAGCAGCCATGGCAGAACCTGTACAGTACTGTCCATGGGGCCCACCAAAGCACAGAGTCTGGGGCAGCTGCTCCACTGCCCCCTGCCCTGCCAGGAACAGCCCTGGATATGGGTTTCCTGGGATCTATTGGTAGATCTACTGCCTACAACTGCTCAGTGAAATTGGCATATTTTCACTTTCACAGCTGTTCTTTTGAGTTGTGAGACTGAAGAGAATGTTAATTTTACTGAACAGATGTAGGGTCTGGAGAGCATATTCCATTTTGAAAACGTCATATTTTGGTGTTTCAGAAAGAACATTTATTGGAATTTCTAAAAAATTTAGGATTTTTTTTTGCTTCAGTCGAATTGACATGGAAATGAAATTCAAAAAAGAAATAAAATGCTTCTGTATGAATAACTGCTTTATTGTCAGTTGTGTTCAAGGCATGCTATAACTATCATTCAGTGTCAGAATGGATGGCAAAGTCTAAATACAATACTGTGGAGTGGGTTTCATTGTTATGACATTTTTCTTTTGGTGAATCCAGTTCTCTTATTATGATATTTTTGGACCTTTTTGTCAGGGGGTGTTTTCTAGGATGATAGTAGCTGACAAAACAATTTTTGCCTCAAGGTGATGGATTGACATTAGTTCTAGATTTACAGCAGTTCTAGAATACTAGAGGTGATATATTTCTGTGCATACAAGCATGCAAAACTGTATCTGTGATCAAATTGGATACTTTTATATTGTTTGTAAACATCTCATAAATTAAGATTACAGATCACAGGATCATATGCAAGTAGGTCTGGAAGGAAAATTACCTTTTATTCGGCCCCCACAGATTAAAGTAAAAGAAGAGAATACAATTGAAAGGCAATAATTAATTAATGACAGTTTAAATGCAAGTACTTGAACCATAAAAAATTGGCAATAGTTAAAACAGATATAACAAATAAATTAGAATTAAAAATGATCTGTTTGTATTGGAAACTAGACATAGGCAACAATTATTCTTCATTGCCAAAACTCACCAGTCATATTTGGCTTGCTGAATCAAAACAAAGCTAATTCAGACCCAGATTCTTTGTTACATGAATTCCCAAACTTTGTGAGGAAGGCATTTGGATAAATGGTTTTGTCTTGACTCATTTATTCTAAAAAAGCACTCATGCTAACAAATGTTTGGTTTTGGAATAATGTTTAATATTATGATTCAATTACTTTGGCGCCATACAATCTGACCCTTTATTTGTAGGACATCAAGGACAGAAGAGCATTTAATCATCTAGGTTTTACTAATGGATGTGGTGCTATGATATTTTCGTTCTGTCGTGCACACCTAACTTAAAATCCTGTTTTACGTTGCTCCTATTTAACAAACTTTTTGTATATACAAATATCTGTGTTGGTTTAAATTTGGGGAAGACAACAGTTCTAAACTGAAAACAAAAAACTTTAATGTGAAAGAGGTAACTCGTCTGCTAGTAACATGCTATACAATATATGGTATAAACTGTATATATGTAAAATTAAGCTGTTTGGGATTTTTTATTTTCACGCTCAGAAGTGTGGTTAGATTAAAAAAAAAAAGCTTCCTAAAACTATTTCACTGCCATGTTTCACTGCTTTTGTGCACCACCCCTACTCTCTTTGCATCACCAGTTACCTGTTCTACCAAACAGGACTCCAGAAAGGCCATCTGAGATCCGCATTTCTGATATTGCATAGTAAATATCATGCTTCTGTTTTAAATCTCTTTATCCATGTGGGTTCCATCTGACTAATCTCAATGATAGAGTGCATAGAGAGATACTAAGAGGTTTATGTAGTTATAAAGAAATCATTCAAAATAATCAAAAGCCTCATTAACCATATCAGACTAAACATTTAGACCCCTACCAGTTAGGGTGAAGTTACACATTATAATTACACCATGTTAAAGGCACTTAAAATATGAATGCACATGTTAAAACTCATTTGCAAGTCCTAAGTGCCCTTTAGGAATCTTAAAATTATGCCATTTAAGATTATTTTTGAACCATTCTACCTAGCTTCCATGATCAATTAAGTGACCAATTATCAGTCCTCCAGCATCCCAGGAAGTACCACTCTGTGCATGGACTAGTTATTATCTAGAATTCAATGGCCTTGAACTGACAGCTGGGAATTAGGTCACTCAGGAATTGATAAGTAGGAGAGGAGGGGTGACAGGTGGCAGGGGGAAGGAGGGAAGAGAGGGCAGGAATGGAAGGGGCAGAGAGAAAGGGGGATGAGGAAAGGAGTTAGATTGCAAGGGACAAGAGTTGGAAGAAAGAAGGATGAAATCAGGGGAAGGAGGATAGGGGCATGGGGAAGGGGTAGGTATGGGGGAAAGGGGGAAACAGGTGGGTGGGGAGTTTCTGGTAGCTGCAGGGAGGAGTGGGGTGGGCCCAGAAGCTCCCTACATGCCCAGATCAAGACTGCACTCTCCCCAGTGCATCCTATGGCTACCTAATAGCTCTCCATGGAAGGTGGGACAGAGAGAAGGGGGAGTTGCTGGGTGTCCAGGGATGGGCTTGGCAGTTTCTCATGTCATGCCTAGATCAGTCTCATGCCTAGATCAGTCACAGGCTCTGACTTCTATTTTTGCCATGGGGGAGAGGAGTGACAAGATGATGCCCTCCCTCCTGCCCTCCCCCAGATGACATGGCCAGAGAAGAGCCAAGCTGAGCCTATGAGGTGGCAGGGGTGGATGCAGGCTGCCTGCTGTGGGCTTGGGGCTACCCCCCTGCTGTCCTCCCCCAGGAGCCTGAGCCAGCCATGCCACATTGGTGAGGTGCCTCCTGCCCACCCAATAGCAGTAGGGGGCACACCTCTGTGCTGCCACCCCCATCCCCGCTCCCATTACTGGCAGGTGGGCAGGGGGCACCTCTCCATGGTGGTTCAAGACTCCCAGGTGGAGGGAAGCAGGTAGGGAACCCCCAAGCCCAAATCGGACAGGCCACATCTGTCCCCACCCCATGCACATATCTGGGGGGCATGTGCTGCCTTCCTTGGGAGTGCATGCAATGGCAGGGAAATGAACCCCCGCCCCCTTTGCCCTCCTGGACAAGCCACCCATAGTTCTGTTGTGCTCCCCACCCCAGCCTTGGGTCCCATGCACCACCCTGGCTGGGCAGCACCCCCAGGCCCAGCCTCTGCCCCATTCCCTCCCTCACCACAGGGGCCTCAATCTGCACCCCCACAGACTTACCTGCAGGCTTCTGGGGAAGTTGTTCTCCACCACTGTCTGGGATTGTATTCTTGGCCTTCATGTATGTGTGTGAGTGCATACATGCACGTCATGCCCTCTATATCCTGCTTCCCACAGCCCTTTGGACATATCAACAGCAACCTGGGTTTCTCAGTCTTCATTTAGGGAAGGGTGGTCACTCTGGCCTCTTCCCAAGCGGGGCCAGGGCCCTTGGGCCCCCATGTATTTTCTGCCTATGAGATCAGGACTGTTTGGCCCCTGTCAGCCCCTGTGGCTGACTAGCAGCTCCTTGTTCACCTGCTGCCCCATCCCCTGGGAGATTTGGGGGGTGGTAAGCAGGCAGCCATAGGACCTGATGGGGATCGTGCAGGCCAGATCTGGGCAACCCCTCCTAGTTATTAGATACCTCTTCTCATTTGAGTTCTGGATTACTGAAAGAGAATTAGTATGGAAGTATGAATTCAAATTTATACTCCAGACCTAATATTTTTTAGTGGTTTTTTCCATAGAAAACAACCCCAAGAGTAATTCTAATTATTGTATTCCACTTTCCTGTAATTGGAATAAATCACTTCTTGTAAATAAAATATGAATGCACTCATAATAATTGTATGAATGTTTGATTGGATTTCAACATCTTTTATTAAAAACAAAATAAGACTTGATGGAAACTATTAACTTATTATATTAGGCAAAAGTATCTGATGTCTACCACTTCAGTTGTGTGTAGCACAATAATTACAAATATTTTTACCCAGGGAAAAAAGTAGATTATTTGGGGCAAAATAGGTCCCTGTAAACTTGTGTTATCATGGTATGATATGAACAAAACTAGACTTCTAACCCCTTTGCACCAATTGAATTCAAAGTTGCCTAATCCCAGACTAGTTTCTTTCTAATTGAACTACCTAAATTCCATCATGTTTTGATTTCCCTTAGCTACCTCCTAAAAGCACCAAAAAACCAACATTCAGCAACATTACTGATCCCTGGTGCCTGTGAACCATAAAGTTTGCAACACCAGATGGAGTTTTTATATTAGGAGCAAAGGACTAAATTCAATAAAGGGCTTAGGCAGCATACATACATTTAAGTCCAGAACTGCAGTGCAAGAAACCCCCTGCCTTACTGCTGCTATTCCTGGAACTTCCTAAATTCCATAGGCAGTTTTCACAGGACTGAAGGGCCCCAATCAGGCTCCATAAAATAGGTGCCCCTGTAAGACTAGGGTACCCCCAGTAAAGTAGCTAATGGTGTCTGGTAAAAAGGCATGACCACCTACCAGATTATTGTTCGAAGCTAAGTGACAATGCTAAGGCCCACTAACAAGTCAGTGTCATGGTTAAGAGACAACCAACTTTGGGTATTTGGTAGCAGAGGACGAGCTCTGTATGTGAACACCATGCAGAGGGAGCATGATCACAGCGTGATCAGGGGGGTTGAACCAATCAGTGGCTACTCCGGGGACATGATTGCCTGGCCAGCAGCTGTGTTCTCTGGAACCTTCTTGTCACAAAGAGCCCCGACTGGCGGAGAAGGTGATAAAAGGGCAAGCTCCCCTCAGCGCAGCGTTCCTCGGGCGCACGATTAGGCAGACTGATCACCTGCCTAGCTGCGTGAACCCCTAGGACACTAACTCTGCTAACTCCGCTAATAACACTAATTACGCTATCTACTCCATAAACTGCTAGCTACGTACAGAGAGCTCATTTCATTTATAATCGTGATAACTGTGACCAGTGTACTCATTGCACTGCAGTTGTATCCTCGTTCATTTGACGACTGTTTGTGTTCCTGTCAGCATCACGTTGAATTCGTTGTTGTGAGTAAAGTTTTACATTTGTTTAAAATTTCAAACCAAGTACGCACTTACCTTGCAACCGCGACCTGCTGTCACCCAGGTTGGCCTTGCCACCTGCCTCGGGATCCCCTGAGTGTAGCATGGCGACTACCTCGGACAAATGGAAAACTACCAGCACACTCAGAAGGCATGTTCAGTTACTATTTACTTGTTCAGAATAGTTGCTCCAGAGTGTTGCTAAATTTAACATTGCTACACAAACAGAAGATATATGAATGGTTACATAATAGGGCCTGTAGCAGGGCACAAAAGAGGTTTCTGACAGAATGGATTTGACTGGTACATACATGCAGACTTTCTAAGGGTTGTAGAGTTCTTGCCAAATTCACTGTTAGCCTAGGGCAGGAGTCAGCAATCTGTGTCTCCTGGGCTGGTTATAGCCAATGAAGACATCCAATCCAGTCCACAGAGGTCTGATTCAGCATGGGGCATCAGTCTCACAGAGCTACGCTGTGCTGTCTATCTGCTCCACAGTACTTTTCTCCACTACAGAGTCTGCTGCTCCACAGCCTGCTGCTCCCTTGCTAAAATGAAATACAATAATTGGGAACTGGACTGATGACTATGAAACTTATGCTTAGCTGGCCCCTACTTATAAAAGTTAAAATAAAAACACTAATGCTCATTGCATAGTGCAAGAGGATGTAAGTTTGCGACTAGGCCATCTGAGAAGAAATAATCATTTCCAGCTTATTTTACTATATTTATGATGAGTTTAAGCAGGCTTCTAGTTGTCTGGTATGTAAGTGTGTGGAATGTCTATCCTTGATTAATTAGTATTGTAAGTATTTCTTTTGCAATCAACTTGTGTTTATGTGAAGGAAGGGTCTTTTTTCCATATGTGATAGATGTCTCCTCCTAATTTACTTTTCTTTTGCTGTTTTCTCTTGCTTTACTTTTGTTTTGCCTGGTGGTTCCCTTGATCTTCCAAGGGTACACCTCAAAATCCTTGTTTTTCCCTTGGTTGTTAATCAGTTTCTTGATATGTTCCAAACTTAGTAGTAATTTATTCAAATTGGAACTTTCTGATAACCAATAATGAATAGTTTGATTAACAGGACTTTCCTGTCAATTACTGCGTGGGACTCTCTCTTGATTTATACAACTACAAGAATGCTTTGAAGATGCTGAACTGAAGGGCATAAGAGAGAAATGAAACAGCTAACAGGATGTACTTCAAGAGTGAAAACTCTCTCCTTGACACGACCTGCTGCTGCAGCCAGCTATCTCGAGAAGCTGAAAGGAAACAGACTGTCTCTCTGTCACCTGTTTGGTGTCACAGTATCATCTTATAGCTAAATACTGGACTTTGCTTTGGTTTGGGTTCATTTAACCTTAAATATTTGTAGTAAATAAAGCTTTTCTGTCATTTATTGAATGAGGTGTCATGTCAATCCTTTAACATGAGCCTGGGATCCCATTTTATTACTTAACAAGAATGGGAATTTGCTAACAGCTGTTCAGAGGGGAAAGGGAAATTCAATTTTAACAGTACTGCCCCTCTCAGGACTTAGCTCATGCCCTAACACAGTTGGGATCCAGAAACTAGATTCCATGAACGTAAGTCCTCTTCAGAGCTTGATATAATGGGAATTTCCAGAATGAGCTTATAAGCACCTAAAGCAGTAGTTTTCAACATTTTTTCATTTGTGGACCTCTAAAAATGTTGAATGGAGGTGCAGATCCCTTTGAATTATAAGTGTGGGTAGTCACATACTTTTGATTGATCATAGTTATGTTCTGTGGATGCTTTAAACATAGTCTATGGACCCCTGATAACCCTTATGATAACCGCTGATCTAAAGGACTAGGCTCTGCACAAAATGTGGTAATACCCTACTTCCTTTTAAGGTAGTGTGGTGCCCTCATTATATAATAATGTTGTGGTTAGAGAAATCACTCAGGATGAAACCCTCACCTTCCTGAGAAAATTCAAAACAATCTCATTAGCAGTCCTTAACCATCACCCTGAGTAACAGGAAAGGAATGGGGACCAGTTCTCTTTATCGCTTTTGTTGAAGCTGTTCCAAAACATAGGAAACGCTTCAATATTCAGAGCACTAGGGAAGGAGCCTGACTTTGTAGCACAGTGTTTAAAACACCCACTGGAGAAGGAGATCTGGATTATGGTCCCTGCTCCAAGGATTGTTTATACATTTTATTCTGCTCAATGATCATTTATGGAAAACACATAAAGTTTTTTGATTCAAAGACTATTTAGCCAAGGTCTCTCACCATCTAGGTCAGGGATTTCCAACGTGGCAGACTGCAGGCCACATGCAGTCTACAAATGGCTAGGATATGACCCATGGGTCCCTGCAGTGGCCTTTTCCACTACTGCATAGAGGGGAGGACTCTGCTTGCTGCTAGAACTGCCCACCCCCCAGGGCCCATGAGGTGTGTGCCTGATGACCACAAACTGGTGTCTTGACCAATCACCAGCTGTGCCAAGGTTGGACAGACCTGATCTAGATAGTGTCTTAACCAGTAGGTGATAGAAACATGGTTACTTGTGCTCTTTTTCTCTGAATCTATGCACATCAGAACTGGCTCCCTAAGTGAAGTCTGGCAGGTCTCAGACTTGTCTGGTACCAAACAGTATTGCATACACTGTCCATATTTTAATATACCTTCAAATGGCATATGTCAATAATAAAGTGAAAATAAAGCTAACAGAGAAAAACCACTGTTGGACACCATGGAGTGAAATCAATGATGGCATATAAAAGGTCTGTAATGTTTTCTTTCTAGTTCTGTGTGTCCACAGCCCATTAAAGTGTAGTTCCAACTAGCAGTGCAGAGACAGAAAGAAACCCAATGCAATTGCTGCTGTGATTGTACACATGCAAACCATGCTGGGAGAGTGTTTATCCTCTTAGAGGAGCTTATCTACATACAAGGCCTGAATCCTTTAATATCCTTCTGCTACCTGTGAGGATCTGTCCTTAATTCCCAAACAGAATAAGAACTAAATGGCCTTTGAAACTGGTTGATTTGTTAGTACTAAACTGATTGTGGGTAGCTAACATACAGCTATGGCAGAGACAGCCAAGGACTTATACCTTACGTGCCCTTATGGGCTCTTGGGATGAGATTTCCCAAAGAAGGTGAAGTGATTTTAATGGGAAGCCAGCCCATACCTTTGAGGTTTGGCCCTTAGTTCTTTAGTAAGCACGAGGATTTCAGCCCAATTGGAATTAGGTTTCTTGGTGTATATTTGAACCTATGTTTTTGGAAGTGAAATGACTATAACATTATTTAAGCACTTCAGGAAAAAATGATTGAAAGCCAGTATTTTGATCCTTGTCTATCTTAAATTAGATCAGGAAGTGGTCAAAGTCATATTTTAATTTATAATCAGTACAGCATTTAATTATATTGCACATGAGAAAGAAATAACTAGAAAATATCTTTATAAATGAGGCCACCAAAAGTTTTCCATTTCCTGTGTTGCTCTCATGTCTTGACTCTTCCTGTTATAATTGCCCTCTATTAAACCCTCTTCCCAGATTAGGGTCTGGATCCAAATAACAGTCTAGACATGTGCAATAGGTACCTCAAATCCAGTTAAAGCCTAAGTATGAATTTGCAATCTAACGGAGCTGCCAGAACAGGGGTGACTGGTGCCTTCTGAGTCTAGGGAAGCATAATTTTTGGGTGTGCCAAAAGCCCCAAATCCACCTCTATACTTCTGTGCCATGGCTTAGTGCCCCCACCTCCTTCTCCCCGCCAACACGTGGCTGGCCCTCATGGCAAAAAAGCTGTCCCATCCTGAGTGATGCCAAGTCAGGGGCCAATCTCAGGGACAGCCATATGTCCCCACCCCCATGCCTCCCCTAACAGTCAACTGTGCTCCAGAAGCTGCCTGGCACATTTCTGTTTTAAATGGAGATCTTCTGGGTCTGAGGTGCAGAACACAGTGAGAGGCACCCTTATTGAGAGATTCTGTGTTAATTTACATGGAGAAAACTTCAAGAATGATGTCATGATGGGTGTCTACTAAAGATCACAAAGTCAGGAGGAGGCTTTTATTAAACCACTAATTGAAGTACTCACATAGCAGGACCAGTGGTTGTGGAGTGGTTTCTTGATTTGCTACTTACTAAAAGAGAAGATTTGACTGAGAATCAGAGGGCAGAAAGCAACTTAAATGGCAGTGATCATGGACTGACAGAGTCCATGATCATAAAGACAGGAAGTAGAGGAGAGCAGTATAGTAAAATATTACACTGTGGAAAAGCTGACCTTAACAGATTTAGAACTGGCAGGTGAGATCCCATGGAAGACAGAAACAAGGGGAAAGGAAGAGGTGATTGTTCCTTAAAAAGACAATAATCAGGGCACTACAAAAAGGCTATTCTGACTGAAGTCATGACCTCATCAATGATTTGAAACTTAAAAAGGAACCTTACCATAAGTGGAAATAAGGATGACTATGAACATAATATGAGCACGTACAGAAAAAATCATAAAGGATAAAGCATGGTATACACATACTATTTGACATAAAAGGTGACAAAAATATATTCTACAAATATGTTATAAGTAAAAGGAAGACCAGGAAAAATGTAAGTCCCTTATTGTATGTGGATAGGAAGCTAATAATGGGCGATGCAGAGGAGGGGGAAGTGTTTATTGCCTTTTTACTTCAGATTTCACTTAAAAGGTCACCTGTCAAAAGATGGAATTAGCATCCAGAATCCAGGGGCTTTGATACTCAGCTTGAGTAAGTAAAGAATGGATTAGAAAGTATTCATGCATCCTGCTGACTTGAAGGTTGAGATTAAAGTACTAATCACTAAGGTAGGCAAAGTTCATCGAGGTAGGCAATGTTCCTGAAATGAAATGAGCAGATATGGTGCCTGTCTATAAAAAAGGGAAAAGGATGACCCAGAGAGTTGCAGATGGGTCAGTCTAATTTTGGTAACTGGGAAGAAACAGGGGCATGTAATCAAACAATTGATTTGAAAGCACTTCATGGGCAATAAGGTCATCAGCAGGGATCCTGGTTTTCTTTGATTTAAAAAAATCCACAGTTTTTGGTTATAAGGAACCCCAAATCTACATTTTCCCGTGATTAAAATGAAACACCATTATATATACATGTATATATTAGTTGTGTTTCATCTAAATTATGAAAAAATCATGGGGGAAGTCAACCTACAGCTCTGGATTTGGTGCCATCATGTGGGTTTTGGCTTCTGCAACCATAATCCACACAATCCACGATCCTCCATGACAGAGGCAACCTAGGACAAATATGTTATCTTACAGGTTGTCTGATCTCCTCCAAAGGGCTTTAAACTAGGTTTGTCGGAGGATGGGGAAGCAGAAGATAAGGAGAACCTAGGATCAGCAAGCCATGAGCAATGCACTGAATCAACCCAGGTAAGCATTAATATAAGCACTAAGGGGCCCAATAAACATCAGGACAAGGTGATTCTTTGACCAAGGGATGTTATTCCAAAAAGAAGGATTGCCAGGAAGAGATGGGATCCACCTGACAAAGAGGGGGAAGAGCATCTTCACAGACAAGCTTGCTAACCTCCTGTGGAGGACTTTAAACTACGTTTGCTGGGGGATGGAGACCAAAGTGGCCAATCCAAAGTTTGCTGGGGGATGGAGACCAAAGTGGCCAAGGGGGGCACAAACCCCCCTGTATCCCGCCCATTCATCGCCTATGTTCAGTAAACTGATGCTTGTGTTCTGTGTGCCTGCTCAATTGAAGAGCTCCATGTTACTGTCAATTGTTACTGTGAAACTTATGGAATGCTTAGACTCACTGGATGCATCTACAAGTGCATTAACGTGTTTTTCCTAATGTGCATTCAATTTAATACCTGTAATGTAAGGTACTAAATAAATGCACAGTAGCACAAGCGCACACTTTTTAGGTGATGCTTAAAGCACAGTAGCCTATTTTACTATGCATTAGCTTAATAGCCTGTTTTTTTATGTGTAGTATAATAGGCTACTGCACATTAATGCATACATGTAGATGCTCCAACTGTCAACTTTACAACTTCAAAATAATCAAGATACTCTATCAGCCTACCCCAAACTACTCACCTTCTCCCCCACATATTACAATTAGAGGGCAGTCCTTGGAGAATGTTGAACATTTCTCCTACCTGAGTAGTCACCCTTCCCAAAAAGTAAATATAGATGACAGTATTCATCACCAAAATAAATTTGCGAATGCTGTCCCTGGACATCTCAAAAACTGTATCTTTGAATATCATGACATGAGGACAAAAAACGAACTTCTCATCTACCAAGCTGTTGTCATCCCAACCCTCTTGAACAAGTGTGACACCTAGATGACATATCCAAGATATCTAAAAGCCATGGAATGTTATAATCATCAATGGCTTCAGAAAATACTCCATATCACTTGGAAGGACAGAAAAACAACTGCCAATGTTTTGACTCAAGAAAATACCATCATCATCAAACCATGTTTACATGGTGTCAGCTCTGTTGGACAGGATATATAATCAGGATGCATGACAATTGACTCCTGAAACAGGTCCTATACTCTCAACTCACTAATGGTCAAAAGGAGAAATGGGCAAAAGAAGAGATTCAAGGACACCTTGAAAGCCAATCTGAAGAAATACAATATTAGCATCAATACCTGAGAGGTTCAAACACTGTATTGTCACACAATGCCTGGAGAGTTGTAACCAGACAACAGATTTTCCATGTCTATAGTCAAAGATGCATATCTCGGATTGACCTCCTTAGAGAAATCATTGCTGAGTCCGGAGATGACTATCTCCTGGAAGACTGTTGTCCTTGTCCCAAGTGACTGCTGACAACAGTGATCCTACATTGGGCAGGAACTTGGACAAGAGGGCCTCCAGAAGGTTCTTCCAGCCCTACATTTCTATGATTCTATGTTACCTATTTTTTGTACCTGCTTCAGAAATGCCTCATCCACCTCTTTCTAATTTGGCAGTCTACAGTAGACCCTCACCACCATAGCTTTACTGTTATCCCTCTTTATTTTCACCCAGATACTATCAAAGGATCTGCTGCTTTCTTCCCCTTTCCAGTTCATCCTGATTGTTCATATATGCCTTGCACTTGTAAATATAGGGCAGACTTGTATGTCTGCCTTACTGATTTTCTTTTCAGGAACATCAGCCTACTATTGAAAGTATTCCCTCATTGAAACCACCTTTTGTACCCTGCTGATACAAAAAAGGTGTGGGGAAAACTTCTGTTTTGTACCAGAATTCAGTTATTTGTTGGAGCTAAACCGTATCCAAAACAAAATCAACTCCATAACTGAAAATCAAATGTTAGCAGTCCTTAAAGCAACAGGAATGTACAGAACATCTGCCACTCCACCTCCTTTGCCTCTATCACTCAAAGGGTCAAGAGATCATACTATTTTTGTGGCTCTGGGAGATAAACATTCACCTTATGCAACCTTAGGCAGGGATCTGCCTGTGCTCTTGAACAAGTTTCAGGGAAAACTTTTCCATAATATTTACCATAGCAAAATAAGCTTTCATCCACTTATATACATACATTTGCACAGTAAACATATATGCTAGAAATATTATTCCCCAGAGCTACTTAAAGACTAAGCTTTTTTGGAATGCAAATGTATATGAAATGGAAGAAAAATAATGCAGTGTAAAACGTACTGTAGCATTATCTGTTCTCTTTTTAAGGAAAAAAATCACTCGTAAAATACAGAGCACAGAAACTCTTCTCAGTTACTAAGTCTCCCTTTTTTAGCTTAATGTTACTGTGGCAGATTGCTAATTATAATTGGTCATTCCAACAATCTTCTGAAATCTTCCTTCTGATTTCATGGAGATTATATTCTGCTTTGAAATTAAAACATCTACACAGTATGAGAAGTCAGATACTAAAACTTCCATGATGTCCAGATTAACCCTGAGGGGCAGGGTCTGTTTCAAACAGAATATAGATTCTGCAACGGTTAAACATTTTGGAGTAGTTGAATCATAAGCTACTAAAACTGCCATAAATTTAACTGCCACTCAGGAGGTCAGGTCACCAAATCAAAACAAAACAAATGAAACAAAATTAAAGAAAACATAAAAAACCTCAACCTCTCTCCCCTACCCAAAACCATCCATAACCATCTGCCAATACCAATCCAATTTCTGATACTAGCCTGGCGGCTTCAAGAGCAGTGTCCAGCTGGTATGTCTGTTGTGGTGGACAGGGAGGGGGAAAGGAAGGGGCATGATTGAGAGGGAAGATCGAGGCCCCTGTGATGAAAGAGGGAGTGGAGCTGGGGCTGGGGCAGGTGCTGCCCAAGTGTGGCAGGGCAGGAGTGGGACAGAACTGCAAGGGGTTTATCTGGGAGTTAATGGGGGTAGTGGCTCCTGCCACTGCACACACTCTTGGAGGGTATGGGGGGGGGTGTCCCCTGGATCTGTGTGGGGTGGAGGGACTGCTACTGTGAGCTGGGACTGGGGCTGCGCCAGGCACTTCATGGCAGGGGCTGGGCTGGGGTGGGCTCAGGGTGGGTGGCAGTGGCACTGGAAGTGGGCTACAGGAGGCTGCAGCTATTCCAAAATTCACAGTAACCCCCTCTTTCCCAATGCTACCACAGCCTGAGCGCAACCCAACTCAGCCCCTGCTGAGAAAAGCCCAGTACAGCCCCAGCCCCAGCCTGCCCTGCCCCTCCCTGCACAGATCCGGGGGCATTTGCCACCCTATGCCCTCCAGGATGAGCGGCAGAAGCTGCTGGATGAGTGGACAAGCCACTGGATGAGTGGTGCACAGTGGTGGGAGCCACCCCTTCATCTCCATGGCCCCTGGATGAGCCGTGGCTCCATCCCAACTGGGCAGTGCTTGCCCCAGCCCCTGCCCCACTCCCTCCTTCACCATGGGGGCCTTGAACTGACCCCTACACCCCTTCCCTTTCCCTTTCCTCCTCCCCTTCCACTTCACCAGGCTTACCAGCTGCATGCAGCCCTCCAAGCTTCTGAGTTGTGCTCTTCACTGCCTACATGCCACATTGTGGCTGCACACATGCACAGGCCATTTATTGGCCATATTAGGATGATTTCTGATACAAACAATTTTCTTTATACTGGTGCCAATCCAATATTGGACCAATGTATCAGTGTACCTGTAAAAATCAGTACTGTGCAAGTGCTAGTATTACTCTGCTCCTTTCTGGTGGAGGTGTATTATCTCTGGCAGAAGAGTACAAGCAGTCTGGGCTGCTTACACTTTCCTGCCACCCCAGGCAGGCCATCAAGTCCCCAGAGTCCCTGTCCACTTTTGCTGCTTACAGGGATTCACACCAGGGAATCTCAGCATGCCTCTCCATTAGCAGAGAACTTGTGGTTTCCCACTTAGCCATCTCATTCCTCTGTAATGTGAGAGACCAGGTCTAGCTGGGTGGAGAAAAAGCATCTCTTTCCCCACTCATCCAGGATCAGACCCCTCATACTCTCAGAGAAGTCCCCCCTCCACACTTGCCCGCACATACAGTGGATTTCCCTATTAGCACCTACAAGTGCAGAGGGTGGACCCCAGTGGGGGATTGCCCTGCTCCCCAGCACAGGGGGTGCAGCAACAGGTGATGTCTGTAAACATCTCTGGAGTGTGATCAGCTGTGCCAAAACATATCATGGCACAGCTGATTGCACTTCACTTAGGATGTCTGTTTCCAGCATTATATTTTCCACATTGTGTGTGCACCTAATGACTAAACAGCATCATTTCATTTCGACTTCAGTTTCTCCATTTCAACAGGACAGTGTTTTGTTTAGAGTTTCATTTTGTTTTGAAAGCACTGCACTGTTTTGTTTCATTGCAACTGTCTCAGTGGTTTGCTGCTATTTCAACGTTTTGCCCATAGCCTATAATGAGGAAACACAAAACTGCCTATAACGGTCATTTTTTAGGCAGATTTGGATGAAAAGAGCAAGGATGGTAGCCCTTCTGAGAACAGGAAGCCTGCTAAGTTTCAAGGAGATAGGCACAGGGGTTTCTGGGAAACTGCATTTCAAAGTTTTGAAAGCAAAACTCATGTTACTTGTAAACGTGAAGGTACAGGGGGGTGAAAATAGCAGGCATGGTAGCCCCTGCTGAGGTCTGCAGGGTCTCAAGGAGGCCAGGTTTCAAGGAGATGGGTTCAGGGGTTTCTGGGAAACTGCACATCAAGCTGCTGATAAGCACAATTCGTGACATGTGTGACTGTATGTATGTGGTAAGGCGCACCCTAACTGGGGCTGGGGTCTCTACACAACATGGTAGTGTGCCCCAGTGAGGCCTTCTCCCCCCTATAGCCTCAGCTTGGTCCACCACTTCAAATGACAATGGGTAGTAACTCAGTGAGCAATAGCACAGTAGCACCAGCAGCATCTCCGGCAGCCAAACTGTGACAGAGCCTTTCTTTCCTCTCCTGCAGGAGCTTCTTTTCCAGTGTGTGTTAAGGCATGCCCTCATTGTGTCCTTCCCTCCTCTTCCCATTCCCTCTCCTTTCTATTTCCCTGCAGGCAAGCCCAGCTTCAGCTTTGAAACTCAAAATGTTTTGAAACTTTTGAAACATTTCAACTGCCCTCATTTCATTACCAGGATGTTTTGAAAACCTTCATTTCATTTCAACTTTGCTGTTTTGAGCTCAAAATGGGTTGAAGCAGCATCAAAACAAAACAGCCAGTGAAATCTCACACTGCCTTACTAATGACTACTTCTCATTATTAGCATTGTTTCCATCCTCCCCTTTTTGCCCTTCTCATCTTTTTTTGTCTCTCTCATTTGGAAGAAAAACTTTTTTTCCCTATACTGGTTTCTTTCCCTACCTGTCCTTCATTTTAGACTAAGTTGTGAACCACATGAATTCAGAACATTATCGAAATCCAAAAGTTTATCCCATGTGTTCAACACTTTAATTATAAGGTTTCAATTCAGTTTAAGTAAGTTGCATGGAAAAAAAGAATGATACAAGGTGCAATATAATGTCTTAAGTAGATGTGTTCTACAGTTTTTCTTCTAACCAGCAGAACAAATACGTTTGAAAGGTATTGTTTTGTCATCAGCGGAGTGGGACAGGTCCTCACCTGGTATAAATGGAAGACATTAGGACTGAGGAATTTTATAATTACCAAAATCAAAATGTTGCCTTAGAAGTGATATTCAGGAAAGTAAAGCATGCTTAATCTTAACATTTCTTGGAGAGGTAAAGGAAGGGGGGAGGGGGAGAAGAAATATTTTTTCACTTATTCTACTCAAAAACTACTTTATTACAAAGTAAAACCATGACTCCTGACTGTGTTCTGGATCAAAGAATGTTTTAGATTCTTCTTTTTCAGAATTGGATATTAAAGACTGCAACAATGATTTTTTCAGCAAGACAAACCAGAGGACCTGCTTAGGTCTCCAATTTCAAGGTTTTGTAACTTACATTATTTTCTTCAAAGGAAAAAGAACACTATTGTGATATGGAAAACTGGAGAAAATTCTGGGAAGCACAGAGTCAAATGTAAGAGCTGTGAAGGTGATCCACTTCTCAAGAGTAGAATTTTATACCAGTCACTGACAACATCTACATGTGCTATTAAAGCAATATAGGCTTGCTGTGCAGTAAAATAATAGTCCCTCGGACCATATACACCCTGTTGAGAGCAAATCTGCTCCCAATGGAGGCAGCTCAGTCCAGGGCTGCTCCTGTTCTGCTCTGCCTCCCTGCAGCAGTGAGGGGGAGCGTCAGGCTCCCCTGGGGTGCTAGCCCAGGGGATGGCAGGGAGCAAGGGGTGGATCCCAATGTGCATGGATCCATGAGAGGTCTGTCAGCTGCAACAGCACCTGTACCCTGGATCCGTTAACATTAGGAGGGGTCCTGATGTGCATGGGGAGAGGATACAGCTGCCACTGCAGCTGGCACAGCTACCCAAGCCCTGTGCACCTTGGGACACAAGGTACCTGTGAGCTGTGTGCCTACTGGGGCTCCCCTGCTCAGCAGGGAGCTCACCAGGAGCTGTCATGCTTCTGGATGATGGAATTCTCTTTCCCTGGTCCTGGTGCTCCTCAGTTTCCAGCTCCCACCAGGAGCCAGGAGATAACGAGCACCAGGATGGAGTTTCCTTCTGCCCCCACCTGTCCCAGAGTTGCTTGGCTCCTGCCTCCTCATGGGAGCTAGGATCCAAGCAGTGCTGGGATTGGGGAGCTCTCTGCTTCCCCACTCAGCTGGGGCTGGCTGGGACCTGTCCCACCCCTGGGGCAGTTGCCAATAAGCCTCTGGCTGCACAAGGATTTTCTGCTCAGCTAGGGGCTTCCCAGCAGCTGCCCAAGAAGTGGAACAGCTCTTATTGAGACCCCTGACGGGCAGAGAATCAGGTAGGACAGGTTCTGGCCAGGCCTCGCTGGGCAGGGAATCCCCACACATCAAGGGTCTCACAAGCAGCTGCCCCACAAGTGAAACAGCTGACAGCAAGCCCCTGGCTGAGCGGGGGAGCAGAGGGCTCTCCATCCTCAAGGCCGTTCAGCTCCCAGGTTCCGTGGGAAGCTGGGAACCACACAGTGCTGAGATAGCAGGTGGCAAAGAATGACTCCATCCCAACACTGATCAGCTCCTGACCCCTGAGTGGAGCCAGAAGCTGAGCAGCACCAGGACCACGGACAGAGAACTCTCCCATCTCCTGTGGCCCCTTTCTGGTGTGTCTGGGAGCAAATTGGATTTCAGTCAGCAACTTAATGAGCACTACTGTGCAGTAACTATTGCACAGTTAATCTACTATCTGTACTTACAGGTACTAGCTAACTGCGCAGTAGACTAATTTACTGTGCAGTAAATGTCATGCACACGTAGACGGTGATGCTTTTCTACATGGTAGATTAGTCTACTGTGCAGTAAAACATCTTGTGTAGATGCACCTGCTTTTACAGAGTTTAGTTTCATTACTGAATCCTCAGGGTACATCTATATATGTGTTTCACTGCAGAGTAGACTAATTAGCTCTGCAGTAAAGTGTCATAATCTACATGTGTGCCAGTATTAAGATTCAGTAGATCAATTATCTCCACTATAAGGTATTACAGTTGGGGACAGTACTCTCTGACAGTGGAGTACTTACATGCAATCAAATGCACATGCAGACTGTTACAGAGGCTGGCTGGGGTATAAGGGTGCTAAAGTACAGGGGCTGCCTGCTGCCTAGCCCCGCACTGTAGCATCCTCATGTCTCAGCCAACACTTCCACCACCTGACATCACAAGCCAGAGCCTGGGGCTGACCCTCAGGCCCCCTGTCCCCAGGGATGCTCTGCCCCAGCTCTAACTGCTGTGGTCCCAGACACACATGTAAACACTGTACCTGGGAGCAGCTGACTCCATTGCAAACTGTGCCAGAGTTTATTTCATTGCATTAAATGCTCATGCAGATGCACCTTCTGAAACATCACTAAATCTCTCCCATAGCTGCCAGCTCATCCAGGTCTACCTGTTTAAGTTGGCTACCAATCTTTATGACTCAAAGCCAGCAATGTGTAAACTATGCTGTTAAACAAACTTGAGGTTGTTTTTGTGGGGTACTGAGTTTTTGCTGAGAATTGTAGATCACCTTGAATTCACATGAGTAGAAGTGAAGGACTTGGCCCTTCTCAGGACCCCTCTAACTTGATGGCTACAGTCACTTATGATTGTCAGTAGCCATGTCTACATGAGATGCCAACTATGCTGTAGCCTGAGACTACTGCACAGTAGCATCACATGGCAGAAATTATGATGTGATGTTACTGCATAGTTTCATAGCTGGTAGGGTTGGAAAGGACCTGAGCAGATCATCAAGTCCGACCCCCTGCCATGGCAGGAAAAAGTACTGGGGTCAAACGACCCCAGCGAGGTGTTCACCTAGCCTCCTCTTAAAGACCCCTAGCATAGGAGCCAGCACCATTTTGCTTGGAAGTTGGTTCCAGGTCCTAGCTGCCTGACGTCTAGTCTGAATCTACCGTCTGCCAGCTTGTGGCTGTTATTTCTAGTCACTCCTGGTAGTGCTCGGGGGAACAGGGACTCCCTCAATGCCTGCTGGTCCCCCCTGACTAGTTTGTAACAGGTCACTAGATCCCCCCTCAGCCTTCTCTTGCTGAGGCTGAACAGGTTCAGGTCCCTTAGCCTCTCCTTGTAGGGCCTGCCCTGCTGCTCCCTAATCAAATAATCTCAGGCATCACAAAAAGTCATTCATCGGCACTACAGTGCAGTAACACTTGTTTATATAAGTACTAATGACTGCATAGTAATGACTGAACAGACAATGTCTTGTTCAGACATGGCCAAGGAGCAGATGCACCCAGTTAGTTTCACTGTTCAGAAATATAAATTTTAGATAGAGGCCATTTATTCAATTCCCTTTCCAATTTATATGATGGCTGAAAAGTTTTACCAGTGAAAGTTTCCATAGTGAATTCAACCATTTTAATCAGATCAGAAGAATGTCCTGAGGAGGCGGCCAAACTGCTACTACAAGTAATTTTTTTAAATGATCGTGTTAAAAAAAATATACCCCAGAACAAATCTACATTTGAAAAATAGACTTCAATAAAGATGAAAAGTATAATATACATATGAATTGTTTCTAGTATGTCCCAAAAAGACAGCATATGTGTTATATATCAGAGAATATTATTTTCAGTGGTCCTCTTCCATTAATATGATGAAGTAATTCAATGGGAGTAACTGGTTGCTTCATACATAACATAACTCATGGAAGTGTTTCAATCCATTTCATTATGATCTGTAAACATAAATGTCTGAGGTTTCTTTTTCTCCTTGTCAGACTTGTTTAAACTGCAACATGATTGAACAGTTGAACTGATTAGAGGGTGGACAGCAAATCTTCTGTATTTTACATTATCCTGTATAAAAGATTATTAGGCTAACACTGAGACAATGAAATTTAGGAATTAAATCAAAGTGCCTATTATTAGCACAATTATATCTAAAAGTCTGCCTTTTGTTTGATACATACTTTGCTTGTTTCCAAAGCTAATTATTTTCCAGGGCTGTGATAACTAAATCTGTCATATTTTCAAGATTAAATCAAATAAGAATAAATTCTTTCCTTTTGTTTTCTGTTTTAAAAAAGTAATTGTTATGCCTTTGTTCCAGGCCATTTTCATTAGGTGATTTCTATCAAGAAATATAAAACAAGTTCATGGCACTTAGATAGACTTCCTGGCTCAGTAATTTTATTGTATGCAACCCTGCCATTAAGGCATTATCCATTAACACTAATCAACTGGTTATTCTGCTTCCTCCCAGTACTCTTATTGTATGGCTATTTCAAAACCTCGCTGCTCTCATGGTTGGAAACCTTTTTTCTAATTCCATCTTAAAATGTTCATGGCTAATATAAGGCCATTTGTTCTAGTGCAAATATTGATTTCTTTAGCTTAAAAAGTTGTGCTTCCTCCCCAGTGTTTACCCTCTTGGTGAATTTCTAGAAAGAACATATATTCTTTCTCAGTCTCTGCTTCATTAGGCTAAATAAAAAAGCTCTTTTAATAAGCTTTATTACAATAGATTCCCAACTCCCTGATCACCTTAATAGCTTTTCTGCGTACCTGTCTCAGTTTGTATACATAGTTCTTGAGTATGGATGACCATAATTTTACACAGGGTTCCAGATGAACCACTACCACTGTCTTTCAAGAGGAAATTCATACTTCCTTGTCTCTGTTGAGGGTACCTCACTTGCTATATTACATTTTTCTTGTCCGTAGTTATGTCTACAATAGTTTTGTTTTTTACTGTCATATTGTTTGTGAGAAATAGCATGTAGTCACTTAATTTATGACTGTTGATTAGATTATCAGATGGTATAATTTGGCATGACTCACTGATATGTTCCTGGTAATAAAAACAGTAACTAAGAACTTCATTGTAAGAGACTCTGGTATCATAAGTTTGTCTACAGTACATGAGACTTTCATAAACTGTTTGATTAGACACCACCAAAGCATCCACCTCTTTCTACTATGGAAGTTGGAGAATGGTCCAAAGCCCCAAACAGTAGGAGAAAAGGAGGCGAGAGCTTTTTGCATCAGACAGACCTAGACAAATTGAAGAATTCGACCAAAAGAAATCTCATGAGGTTCAATAAGTACAAGTACAAAGTCCTGCACTTAGAATAGAACAATCCCATGTACTGGTACAGGCTGGGAACCGACTGGCTAAGCAACAACTCTGCAGAAAAAGAGCTGGGGGTTACAGTGGACAATAAGATTAATCATGAATGACATGTGGCCCCAGAGACTGGGGGGCACAGTGACTGCTGGCAGGCAGTGGTGTCAGCGGTGGGGGCATGGCAGCAGTGAGTGGGGCCTGCCTGCTGGTGGCTGTGGAGATATCAGCAGTGAGGGAGGGATGAGTGGGCACTGCCCTCAGGCAGCCATGGCAGATTGGTGGTGAGAGCAGGGGGTGGTGAGTGGGGGATGGTAAGCAAGAACTGCCCGCAGCAAGCAGTGGCTGTGTCAGTGGAGGGGGCGGAGATTGTCCGCAGAAGCCGGTGGTGGCTTTAGCGGTGGCCAGTCTCGGGGGGGTGCATGCTCCCCTATGCCCCCTGCCATGCATAGCCTATGAGCTGAATATGAGCCAACAGTGTGCCCTTGCTGCAAAAAAGACAAATGGCATATTGGGCTGCATTAGTAAGAGTGATGCCAAAAGATTGAAGGAAGTCATTCTTCTCCTCCATTCAGCACCGGTGACACCACATCATGAGTACTGTGTACAGTGTTGGGACCCCCATTGTAGAAAGGACTTAGAGAAATTGGAGAAAGTCCAGTGGAGGGCAACAAAAATAATTGGGTGTTGGGCTACATGACTTATGAGTAGGAACCTACTGAATTTGGGGTGGTTGTTCACTGATTTCATGGTCCAAGTGTAATGTCCAGTGCCATTTTCACAGTCCAAGCATGGCACGCCCCCCCCACCCATGCCTCTGATAAGTGGAGGGCCCCCAGAAGTCCCACTCCTCCCCAGAGATTGATAGATGGCCCCAAACTTGGGCTTGCTAATGTGTCAATTAATGGCTTCCATGGACTTAATCCACTGATTAATCCCATGGAAGCAATTAATTGGTGTGTTATTAAGCAGTCTATGATGTGGTTAATGGCTTCTGTGAACTTGATCAACTCATGGAAGCCATTAATTGCATCCTAGACTGCTTAATAACACATCAATTAATTGCTTCCATGAGATTAATCAGGGGATTAAGTCCATGGAAGCTATTAATTGATGCATTATTATTAAGCAGTCTAAGCACCTAATTAAGCTCTAAAATGAAATATCTTATTAAAATAAAGCAGTGCACACTATGAATTGTAACAAATACAAATTATATACACTTTATTAACTAATACCAAAGTGTCCTGGTGTTTAAAAAAAATGAAGCTCTGTACTCACCAGCTGCTGCAGTGGCCATTAGACCCTCTGGGGGCTCGTGGCAGAGCCTGCCCATACAGCACAGGCAGTGGGAGGCATCAGGGATTGCCCACCCACCCCCACCCGGCAGCAGCCAGTGAGTGTGGGGCTTTAAAAAAAAAAAAGTGTAGGGATGCTGGGCATGGGCATGGCAGCCATTGACTGGGCTGGGAGAGCAGGTGAGGGATGAGGCCCGTTTGATTCAGAGATTCGGCTGATTCAGTGGATGCCAATCTGAATCAGATTCAGCCAAATCAATTTGGGACAGTGATTTGAATCACTGAATCAAATCACCATCCCCCAAATCAGCCGAATCCAAATCCAAAGCGAATACTAGCTATTTTACACAGGTGTAACAGCCAAACATCTGAACCATGGTGGCAGTGACAGGCCATACCAGTAGTAATGATTCAGCTTCACTGCTATTGCCTGGAAGAGGTCCCTTCTGCCTGGTTTTCACGAGGGCAGCTTGACAGTTCTTGCAATACCGTGTCTTCAACCCAGTTTATCAAATCCATGTTGTTGTGTGCAGAGTAGATCAAAGCCTACTGGCCTTCAAACCAGGTCATGAGTTAAATGAACTGGGTGACATTATCTTCCACAAATGTCACTTATCTTGAATGTCACCTCACCCTAAGAAATCTCATCACTTGAGCACGTACTGTGTTCTGGGTGTGATTTCCAGCTCCTCACTCATAAACTTCTGGTAGTACTGCATGTACTTGGTGTGGTAATGGACTGTGTTGAACGAGGAATTCCACCATTTGAGCACAGGCTCTGGTGGCAGTGGCACAGTGCCATGTGAGCCCCAACTGTGACTGGTCACAAACTCTCTGTACAGAACCGTATGACCTGGACAGGGATTGAAGGCTTTTTTTTTTCCCACACAAATTGAGGTAACTGAGGTTTAGTTGTCAGGCTATCTACCTTCATGTGCAGATCTCACTTACTAGGGACAGAATGTGAGCATTGAAGGTGACATGAATAATGCTGGGCAGCATTTCTTGAAGCACAAGAGAGAAATCCTTGCACATGTACTTGGAATTGTCAGACAGGAATGTTGAGATCTTTTTCAAAGTCTACACCACAGCTAACAATTACCTTCATGATTGCTTAGGACACAGTAGAAAAATTGAAAGTCATGAGGTGGACCAGCTCAATTTGAAACACAGGCAGGTTCTAGTCAGTCCAGTTCCCCAGTACAAATAAAATGGGCATCAAGTAGTTGTCTTGCGGGTCAGTGGTCTCATCAGCCACAATGGAAAAGGAATGATACTCTGCCAAGGCAGCCTTTGTGGATTATACATGTGAAGCAATCACTCCAGGGATATAGTCCTGACAAAACTGATTGGCACAAGGAAAACAGTCAGTATTTGGCAACTTTTATTTCAGGTAGTCCCTTAATTTGGGGTGATCAAACTTCTACAGTGGGATGTTGGTCACTGCAAAAGCATTCATGAAGGAAAATACCACCCTTCACTTTGCCAAACTGCTTTCTGTGGTCCTATTAAACAGGGAGGATATAGTCTCTTGCTTCTTGCTCTGAGCTTCAGCATCTGCAGCAGCCTCTCTCTTCATGTATGCCTCAGAATCCAAGTAACAACTGATGCTGGTTTTCCTGGACACATCCAGAGCTAACTTGTAGGTGGTACAGAAGAGTCTGCTTCCATCCACATGCAAGGCCCTACAGGATACTATCTTGCATAATCCACCACTGAAAAGTATTTGGCGGTCTTGGAAGACTTCTTCATATTCATCTCTGCTCTTTTTCAGGAGAGAGAGAGCATGCATACTGCAGAAGCATGCCTGCAGGTGCTTTAAATGCCAGTGCCCAAACCCTTCTGGCTTCTCAACTGGCTCCTGACTGACTCATGGATTAGGCCTTCTTTAGGGGCTCAGACTCCAATTTGCTCCCTCTCCCCCACTCTCACTCCCTCTCCATGCCCCTGTGCTTGCAGATGCCAGGGGTTCCTGCCACTTTCTGTTTTGCAACTTCCTTTTTTTTTCCTGTTCCCCTGTTCATTCTCCAATTTCACACTGTTTTGCACATTCTGCACTTTAACGTGGGTATCCTAGCACGAGGTCCTGCAGGATGGCCATGATCTCCCCAAGGCCCCCTTACCATGCCAAGTTGGCCCAAAAAACACCCTCGATTCTCTCCTGCCACGTCTTTGATGGTAAATATATAATAGGGAGGCTACCTTTACATCATCTTGGACAGGGCTTCACTGTACTCTCTGACCCTGTGGGCTCCTGGACCCCTTGTGGTTCCCATTCTGCAATGGGTGTTTTGAGGCACCCTAGTCTTATGGGACATGAGTGGCTCCAATCACATCTTTATCACAACCCAAACCTTGCAGATGGAAATGACTTTGTTCAGTCTGGGCCTTGTTATAATATGGCCCCTTGGTCCTCCCTGGGCTCTCTGCAGCCCTGTCTCTCACTTTGCCTCCTTGATGGGCTTTACATAACCCTGCAAAGTGCTGCACCCTCTCCAGCAATGGGGTCAGTGCACCCCAAATGTTGCACCCTCTCTGGCGCGGGAGTTGGTGCACCACAAAGGCTGCATCCTCTCTGGCGCTGGCGTCCCTATGCTGCCATGGATTCCCCTATGAGGCCTCCTCCTTCCCCTAATAGCCTTACCCAAACCACCAGTCTTAAACAGCAAACAAAACACAAGCCCCTGGGCTCTAACATAAATTCAAGCCTCCTGGCTATAACATCTTTCAAGCCACACCAGGGATGCTCCATCCCTCACCAGTATCAGAGGCTGTACCTGAAGTCAGGACTCTCCCTTTTGCTTGCTCCTTCCCCCTTGGCTGCTGGTAGGTAACTGCCATCCTGGCCTCAGCCCTGGGGTTTATATGTGAGCCAGGCCCTGCCCCTTCCAGTCAGCTGACCACTGGCAGGTGTGGGCCACTAGCTCACTCTGGTTGCCCTGGTAACTAGCAGCTAGGGCTCCCCACTCACTGCTAGGGCTCTTCCCCTAGCAGTTTCCACTCTTCAAAGGAGCAGGGCACCTAAGTGCTCTGCGACAGTGGGGACTGTGCTTTTTTGACAGGACCAACTGAATTCTTGGTTTCCAGGAAAACTGCAAAATCACAAATTCAGTAGGCCTCTCCCTGTAAAACAGGGAGACTAGCTCCAACCCTGTTACAGAGGTTTTACAGTGCTTACCTACTGGGAGTTCTGGAGAGAGAGCGCAGGGAGTTGATATCATCAGGTGGCATCTCAGTCTGTAAAACCCAAAACCTGTAAAGAGAAAGAAAGAAGATAAGCTAGCAATGAGTGAAGGACCGAAACAGCTAAAGACTGCCAGTAGCCAGATTAATTCTCTGAAAGGGGATGGAGAGAGAAGAAGCAGCTGGACATGGTTGTTGTAATCTGTGGGGAGGTGCAGAACTTTACCAGAATACTGAGAGTGCCCATGACAATGTTTGGGAGACAGTGGGAGAACTTGCCAGTGAGAGGTGGGTGAGTTCTCTTTTCAAATATGTAACCCCTGGTGCGTGGTGCTACACATAGCCATGTCCAGACATTTGAGACCTGTGGTTCCAGTGAGCTTTACCTCTGCGCAGCTGACCTAGGAGTGGTCAAAGGCTCCCTGAGAGGGGAGGTTCCCTTTTACAATGGAAAGACCTTTAAATTTACAAAATTTAATTATATACAGGAAATAATTGCTATATGCAAGTGAATATTAAATAATATCAAAAGTTTGAAATACTCTATTTACAATACACAAGGGTGAGTTTATACAAAAATAGAAGTTGATAACTATTTACACTTAAGGGATGATCAAATTAATGAATAAAAAGCTAATAACATGCACTATGTTAAATTTTGTAATTTATTCATTTATTTAATTTATTTTTTAATATAATTAATCCCCTACAACTAACATGCAGTCACCCTGACTTGTACCCAAAAGATGGAGAAAGGGGGCAGTCCCTCACTCCTCTCATCACATGCTTTGAGGGCTCTAGCTGCCTTGGGCTATTCCACACAGGCCTTTTCACTCAGTGCTTGCCTCCTTTCTCCCATACCAGGTACAGGGAGACACTTGGGTTTTAAGGGGAGCCTCCCAGCCAAGCCCTGATCTGGAATTTTCCCAGGCTCCCTAACTGCTTTTTGAATCTTGTATCCCCTTGCTGGGGATAATACTGGACTACAAGTATGACATAGGACACTTGGAAGGTAAGTATCCCATAAACTGCCAGTTATAAATAGAATGCAACATATGACCCAGATATAAAAGACTGAAAACTGGGAGAAAATATTTGAGGATTTGGCTTTAAATGGACTATATAACTGTCAGTATATTTATTGAAGTGACTTTAAAAATGACTATTAGGTTCTAAGTGAGCTCATTGCAGTGCAAGCCGAATGAAGAAGTTAGACTAGTAGCTGATAAGGGAAATGGAGCTAAATTGTTCTCAGTGATGGCAGATGACATAACAAGAAGCAGTGTGTGGCAGAGCACTTTTGGTGTCAGCCACTTTAAGGGATAAAAGCAGTCAGCAGGTGCAGGCCAGCCCTTCTGAGGTGGTCACATGACCACAGGAGGGCCACATGATTGGCAGAGAGAGATGAGAAAACTTCATTTTAGCTCAGCTCCATTTGGCTCAGGACTGAGCCAGAAGTCTGCTGCTGGCAGCTGGCAGAACACCACCCATCTGAGTGGCTGCTCAGAGCATCCTTGGAGGTAAAAGCAGGAGCTATGGGGATGGTAGGAGGCTCCTAATTCTGGGTATGACTGAAAACTACACCCTGCTGGGGAAAGACGGCCCAGTGGGACTGCCTGTGGCAGCATAATTCCCCAGAAACACCAGTCCAGGTGCCTCCCCAGGGTCGCCACTGCCTCCCCAGTGAAAGACGGGTAGGGGTGTGTGACGGTTGCGTGCCGCAATTAGGGGCCCCAGGCAAACAGGAGAAGGGTCCCAGGGGATTGGCAGGCCCACGGGAGGACCCAAAGAAGACCCGCTTACCTGCAGGAGGGTCGACGGCACTGGAATCGGGAACGCGGTAGCAGCAGCAGCCGCCGCCATTTCAACTGCACAAGCCGCTCCTGCACTGCGTATTTAAACAGCTGTTCCCAGCAAGGAGAATAGCAGAACCAATTGGCTGCTGCGGGAAAGTTTAAAAACCCCAGCAAGCCTTGTGGTGGGGGAGAGAGAGAGGAGAAGAGAGGAGAGGAGAGGAGCGGAGCGGGCAGGCAGCACGAGGGGATTGCTGCAGCTCCTCGGGAGGCTGTCTCCCAGGCAGGCAGCACTCCCACAGCCCAGAGGCTGAATCAAGCAATTAAAGCTCTGGGTTCTCCAAGGGGACCCCAGGAGGTCCCTTGGGGGCTAAGGAATATTTCTTCTGAGGGACAAGAAGGGAAGAAGTCCCATAATAGTAAAGATTATGGCCGGGTCTGAGGGTGCGTGGACGGGGTACCAGTATCAGCCTGAACCCAGGGACCAACCAGCGCTAATTGACTAACGGACCTGGGTCCTTCATCGTGACCCCAGCAAACCAGCAAGTGACTGGTTGGCGAGTGGACGGCATGTAGGGGTGACGGAGCCCCATGGAACATCAGACTTCGCAATCGTGAGTACCCCTCAGTGGGGAGACCCCTCTAGTGATAAGATCTCCACTGAACCCCTCCTTTAAATAACGGATTTTATCAAAGTCATGGCAGGTGAGATGAGGGAGAGGGGCGACCCACGAGGGGCGTCATTGAGTGCGACCCACCAACGTCACAGGATGCCTTATAATTCCAGCTTCCACTACCCATTGGGTACTTTTAGAGCTGGAACAGGCAGTGGGGCCAGGCACATTTGCAAACACCTGAGCCCCTGGGGTGTAAGACCCCAAGCCCCAGTAGAGAGCATAGATTTGACCTCTGTAAGAGGGCAGAAAGGGGCCCCAGTGAGGGGGTAGAACTTTGTGTGGAAGACCTCACAGAGTACAGTGCCTGGTGGTGCTTGAAGGACTGTGCATGATAGGTGCACAGTAGGGTTGCAGGGGTGGCCTAAAGGGCAGTGCATGAGCCAACCTCCATGAGTGACAACAGGAGTAAGTTGCCTGGTGAGGGCCTAGGGTGGAGTTCAGCCCAATGTGAGGCATAAGGCCAGTGCTGCAACCCAAAGAGCTGTGTGTAGACTAGCCAGAGTGAGAATAGAGAAGCCTGATGACCCAAAGGGGCTGCTCAGGGAGCAGGGCAGGTTGTGAGTGGCCCAGGGAGGGGCAGTATGAAAGATGCCCTGTGAAAGTGGGGTGGAGTGCATGAGTAGAATGCTAGAGGCTCAGCAATGGGTGGAGTTTAACCCAGCCTCAGGTTACAGTTATTAGCCATTTGCAATACCATCTGTGAGGCATGGAGCATGGTATAGGAAAGGTCAGAGCTGTGTAAAATGCCTGAGGTGGAGCATTTAATGGGCAGCCTCCCACATTTAACATCCAGTCTCTTATACCAAGTCGTGGCAGGAGAGACAGGGCAGACTTCCCTAGAGAGGTGAGCGGGCCAACTTTGAGACCTGGCTTGAGATGGCCCCCTGTCACACAGTGGTCTCAAATTTCAGCAAGGAAAGTTTAGGTTAGATGCTAGGAAAAACTTTCTCACTAGAAGCTTTTCTGCATACCAGTCTCATTTTGTATGTATCTTTCTTGAGTATAGATTACCAGAATTTTACACTGTCTTCCAGATGAAACACTGGAACAGGCTACCCAGAGAGACTGTGGAATCTTGGTCCCTGGAGGTTTTTAAGACCCAGGTAGACAAACTCTTGGCTGGGATGATCTAGTTGGGGGTGGTCCTGCTTTGACCAGGAGGTTGGATTAGATGACCTCCTGAGCTCCCTTCCAACCCTAGTTTTCTATGATTGTATGATCTCTTCTAGCCCTGGAGTTTCTAAAGTGCGCTAGAATCTGAAGTGTATTCTTCAATTTAGTCACCATTCAGTGACTGTAACAATTAAACTTTGAATTCCTACTGCTTATGTGTTCTCTATTATGCTCTTGTCTACATTACAGAGTCTCTAATGCAATGCCAGAACATGTCTTCCTTTGGCATAGCTGTATCCACATAAATATCTTTCATGGTGTGACTAAATTGGTGGTGTCAGAACAAAATGTAGACCAGACCCATACTTCTTTATGCACTAGACACCAAAGTAAGTAAGTGTGACCCATGCTCACAATGGTGACTAATCACAGGTATTTGTATTAATTGGAACTGCTTATATAAGACTCAGTGGACGCATCTACAATTGTGCATTTACTGCAGTAACCAAAATTACTGCACAGTATGGGCATGCATGTACACATATATGCCCGTACTGTGTGGTAAACATGGAAACATATGCCAAATTAAGCATAAATTTGATACCAACATAATTCAGGTATCAAATTTACACCCAATTAGTTACCGCACAGGATGCACATGTAGACACTTTACTGTGCAGTAACACTGTGTGTGTGGACTGACTCGGGACTAAATTTAGCTGGTCATATGTTGCATTCTATTTGTAACTGTCAATTTATGGGATACTTACCTTCCAAGTGTCCTATGTCAGGTTCCACCTGAATGCTTGAGAGAGATTGTCCTAGCAGGGACACCTTACCAGGAACTACCATC
>JAGPOW010003316.1:153910144-153934658 GCA_030014935.1 Caiman crocodilus | reverse complement strand
GGGCATCTTTAAGAGTAGATTAGATAGGTACTTGGCTGGGGTCCTGTGACCCTGGCACTCATTCCTGCCATTGGCGGGGGGTCAGACTAGGTGGCCTGCCTTCTGATCCTAAATACTATGATACTATGTTCATCTTGGAATCTATAATGACTTCAAGATCCTTTTCTGCCTGTGCTGACGAGAAGGGAGTTCCCCATCCTGTAGGTATGCTGCCGGTTCTTCCTCCCTAGGTGTAGTACCCTGCACTTGTCAGTATTGAATCTCATCTTATTGTCATCCGTCCACCCCTGTAACCTGTCCAGATCCAATTGCAGACTGTTCCTCCTTTCTAGCATGCCCACTTCTCCCCACATCTTAGTGTCACCTGTGGATTTGAACATGGTGCTTTTCACCCCCTCTTCCAAGTTGCTGATGAAGATGTTGAACAGTGTAGGTCTGAGGATCAAGCCTTGGGGAACATCATTGCCCACAACCCTTCACGTTGAAAATGACCCATCCACCACCACTCTCTGGTGGCCACTCTCACCAATCAAGCCAATTGGCAACCCATCTGACTGTGTGGGCATTGACACCACAATCTCCTAATTTTTTAATGAGAATGGGGTGATAGACAATGTCGAAGGCTTTCCTAAAGTCCAGAATGACTATGTCTACCACAGCACCTGCATCCAAGAATTTTGTGACCTCATCATAGAAGGCCATCAGGTTGGTTTGACAGGACTTGCCTCTAATGTGCCCATGTTTGTTGCCTCTAAGCCTCTGAGCCCAACTTTGTTGCCTCCCTGCTTGCCTCTTGCAGATGTGCATCTGGATAATTTTCGCAAAGAGCTTCCCCAGGACTGAGGTAAGACTAACAGACCTATAATTTCCTGGGTCTTCCTTTCTCCCTTTTTTGAAAATGGGGACTACATTGGCCCTTTTCCAGAGCACCACAAGTACTCATAAAGCTGTGCCAGGGGTCCTGTAATGACCTCTGCTAATTCTCTCAGCACTCTGGGGTGAAGATCATCAGGACCTGCTGATTTGAACATGTCCAGTCCCACCAGAAGTTTCCTGACTAGGTCCTTTCTGATCCTGGGCCTGGCTGTGCTTCTCCTGGGACCATCGGGGATCCCGGTGTGGGCGGATGACCTGGTCCTTGCTCAGAAAAATGGAGGCAAAGAAATTGTTAAATAGGTTAGCTTTGTCATCTGGTGAGACCACCAGATTTCTAAGCCTGTCCTGCAGAGGCCCCACTTTACCTGGAAACTTCTTTTTACCTCCTATGTATTTAAAAAAGGACTTCTTGTTATCCTTGATCTGGGTTGCTAGTCCCAGTTCCATTTCTGCCTTGGCCTTCCTAACATCCCCCCTAAAATCCCGAGCAATGGAGGTATAGTCCTTCTTGGTGATGGCCCCTCCCTTCCATTGGGTGTACACCTTCTTCTTAGCTTTGAGATGATCCCAGATGATTTTGGTGAGTTTTGGGTGCTTTTGAGCACTCTTGCCTCCTTTGATCCATGTTCGGATTGCCATCCTTTGGGCTTGGAGGACTGTCTCCTTCAGGAATGACCACTCTTCTTGGATTCCCAACTCCTTACCCCTCTGGGACATCAGTGCCTGCCCGACTAGTCTCCTTATCTCAGTGAAATCTGCCTTCCTGGAGTGTAGCACTGCTGCCTTGCTACAGGCCTTTGACATCCTGTGCTGGATGATGAATTCCAATAGGTGATGATCACTATTGCCCAAGTGATCAAACACCCACAGTCCCCTCACCAGGTCATTACTTGTGCCCAGAACCAGATCTAACAAGACATTTCCCCTGGTGGGACTGTGCACCTCCTGGGTTAGATGGAGGTCCTGTAACGTGGTAAGGAACCTACATAAGTGGTCAGACCTGGCTTACTGCTCTTCCCAGCATATGTCCAGATAGTTTAGCTCGCATGTGATGACCACATCCTTTGACTTAAATGCCTCCATGAGGTGACATGAGAATTCCCAGTCTAGCTCTTCTCCCTGGTTGGGTGGTCTGTAGTAGACCCCCACTGTTGGGTCCCTTTCTCTCCAACACCCTTGTATTCTGACCCAGAGTACTTCAGTCTGCCCCTCCTCTGACCCAGTACTGCTCGTTGAGGATGTGAATTGTTCTTTGACATAGAGCACCACACCCCCACCTTTCCTCCCTGTTCTATACCTCCTGTGCAGCCTGCAGCCCTTGATGTTCACTGCCCAATCATGTGTTGGATTCCACCACATTTTGGTGAGCCGCACTATGTCTGGGTTTGTGTTAGCTAGAAGGAGGGCAAATTCCTCCTGCTTGTTCCCCATACTGTGAGCATTAGTGTATAGGCATTTATCTGGGTCTCTTACCTGGGTATTTCTTGTGCTCATTGTCAGTTTTGGCTGGGCTGTTATTGTGAGCGACCCTTGGTTTGGTGTTCCAAGACTCACTCAGAAAATGGATCCTTGTGCACCAATCAAAGGTTTCAGTCCAAAAAAGCCAAAATTGGTTGAATTCCACACAGATGCAGGGGCTTATACCATAAATTCTCTAACCAGTGCTGGCATTGGAAAAATATTCATAAAAGTTAGGAAATGCTAAAATAAAAGCAGGGATCATAGGGATCATGAATGCAACAGACATAAATAATTTCAGTTCAGGATTTTAGCCAACCCTGAACCTCCTTGGAGTGTGAAAAATGAGCTTGTCACTTTACCATACTCACACTGTTGCTTCCATTGGACTCACTGGCAAGATTTCCATTGGCTTGAGTGGTGCAGGACTGAGCTCCTATGCCCTGCTATATCAAAGTTCAATATTCTGAGTATAAATGAATAGTCTACGCTTCAATGCTTTATCAGTTACATTTGTGCTGGCATATGGCTGCTGACAAAGCCACATATTCACAAGGATGTGTTCTCACTTGGCTGCCTTGGCTGATTTAGTGTGTCCTCATTGAGGGAAGCTGTGCTATGTATAGGTCTCTGTGAACCCCATCCTATTGCCTAATTTTCTACAAATTAAGTCCTATAAGACTTACATGATGGAATACCAACATTCTCCCCAGGGCATTGTGGGAGTCCAGTCCATCTCATAACTTACTTTTTCACTCTAGTTTTCAATCTCCCCACCATTTTGCCCTCAGAAACATGGATGCTGAACATATCAGCAGAGATATTTGGCCTTTTTTGGACTGGGACCCTTGATGGGTTTGTATTTGTAGAATGTCAGTAACCACAGTCTCCAGTTTTTCATCAGTGCAAATGAAAAAAATGGATGCAGAATAGATCACATAGCCCAGGACTGTCCAAGTGCTAAGTAGCCAGAGGCTATGTGCTCCATGGGCCAAACCAGCAAGGGCCACACCGGCACAAGCCACAGTGCACCCCTTCCCTAGTGAACTGAATGTGCAGACACCCCAGTCTCATTCTCATCTCTGTGCCCATGAGTCCTACCCCCTACAGTGGAGGTGAAAATGGAAACTGAAGGAGGGAGGAGGAGTTGCTATATTTACAGAGACCTTGGTTGCAGCTATATTTACATAATGCTTCTGCATTATTTTCTGTATTGGGAAGCTCCATAGGAAAAGTAAGGAAGAATAAAGATAAACAGAAATCTTAGTTTTACAGCTGCTGTAATTATTTCACTGAACAGGTGCAAGAAATCTTTCAGTGTACAAACACTGATACACTTTTAAGAATCCTGCAGAGGAACAATGCTTGCTTCCTTTGAAATATAGCAAAAGCAGGGAGCATTCCATGCTACCTTCCCTGGCTCTTCTAAACCTGCTTTCAACTGCTCATACCAATCTTGGCAAGATTTTGCACTGCACCATGATGGAGACAGAATTTGAAGTCTCTCTTTTGAATAAAGGTTATTGAATTTTTTTTTTCATTTTTTAAATTAAACATTGCAGCTAATTTCTCCCCAGCTTTTGAACAAATGGAAAGCTGGTTTAAATTTGTCAAATTTCACTATCTGAAAATCCCAGTGATAACATTAATTTAATAATGTTCTTTTTATTTTTTGAACCTGCAGCAGTGATGAAACTTTGTTACTTCCAAAGTAGTTGCACTTGAATTTTTCAGTCTGTATTAATGAGACAGTACTATTTACTATAGCATGACTGAGGTGGGAGGGGGGTGACCGATGCTGACCTCAAAAATCACTACCACCATAGGTGATTGCTGGCTGAGCCCCCTTTGGAAGAAGCACAGCAGTTAGTGCTGCTCCATGCACCACAGCTGCCTTGTTATGCCTCTGAATAGTTACCAATCTGACATGCCTCTATTGACATTTTTTTTAGACATTTTTGAATTATGCTTTTGACAAAGAGTACTTCACTGATTTGTGTGTGTACAAAGTGGGTAAACTACTATTTACCCCTAATACAGCATTTCCATCACTCAATCTCAATATACTTTACAAAGGACAGGGAATACAATCATTTTTACACATGGGGAAATGGAGGAACATAAATGTAATGACTTGCTGATGTTAAGCAGCAAGTCAAGAGCAGGTAGGAATAGAACTGCCTTACTACTCTTCAATCAGCATTTTATCTTCTTTCTATGAAAGAAATTAAATAACAAACCAAGGAGGCCACTAGACCAGTCACAGGTAAAACTATTAAAGTCTGAATCCTGCTCCAGTAAAACCTAATGAGAGGGATCAGACCTCAAAAGTGATGGCTTGGACACTGACTTGCTGGATTCTAGGATCATAAAAAGGTAGGGTTCAAAGGAACTTCATGAGGTCATCTAGTCCAGCCTCCTGCTCAAGGCAGGATCACCACTGACTAAAGCGAGCTTCAGCTCATAATGCACACATGCACATGAACACTTTTCCTAGTCTATAAGGTACAAATCTACCTTGCCTTCTACTTTAAACCAGCCCTATCCAACCTGCTCTCGAAAATTTCCAGAGATGAAGATTCCACAATTTGTCCAGGTAGCCTGTTCCAGTGTTTAAGCTCACTCATAGAAAATTCTTCTGGATAGTTACCTTTCTGGAATAATATTTATCTACTAATATATTTCAACTACCAAATTAGAGCAAAGTTTTGGAATCTCTTGGTTCTGAGCCTGAAGCTTAAACCACTAGACATGCCTTTGGGAGTGTGACATTTGCCTCCTTGTTTGGGATATCTTTCAAGCAAACAAGATGATTTTTTGCCTAAAAGCAGCTTGAATTTTCTAAGGCTTAACTGTGGATAACTTTGAGGCACCTGAAAATTAAAATCTTCAGGGGGTTCAAAATTCTATGAAGCAAACAGGCATGAAGCAAACTGGCTCAACATTTTGCTCATTTTTTTTACCTGTTTTCTCAGCTCTGACTACAACTCTTTTCCTTCCCCATCACAGCTCTAATTCTTATGCACTAGACAGAAAGCTTGCCTTGTGTTGCTGTATATTTTTGTTTCCATGTTGCTCTTGTTCAAATTCAAACTAGTTAGGATTTAAGTAGTAATCCTAAAGTACAACCATCACTCAACCCTTACTATGGGATCATCTGTCTTGATATTCCTAGATGATCATTTAGATTTTATCTGCATCTGCCAAAATCACTTTCACTGCAAATGAAAAGCCTTGGTTTTATATGTGTGTGAAAAACAGATCACTTTTCCTGATTTAAAAGAAAAATGAAAAGGCTGTTGTTTTATATGGATAATTGGCTATTTTTGTACAAAGTGACTTATGAATAGAAAATTGCCTTTTTGCATGAGTCAGTAATAAAGAGTAGACATGTTCTCTGTGCAGACTATACTCATTCCCATGTCTTAGGCTGGCATTGTGCCCACTGGCAAGGGAGCATGTCATTTTCAATAGATACAAATGCCAACCAACGATGTATTAAATAGGCATTCTGCACTGGTATTTCTTCAGTGGGAAGTTTCTCCTTTGCTACTAAAATGTCACACTGATGATCAATGACTAATTACATTTGAAATTATTTCTCCTCATGAATAAGATTAACCCATCCACAACCACTGACCTCCTCTGAATAGGAATATTCATTCCTTTCCATATCATTTATGTGTTTCATACTCTATGCTCTGTTGTTCTGTCTGGCACATGAAGTATTTTGGGAATCTTGTGGCCCCTGCATTTTTGCAGTGGGTGGTAGCTGTGGGGAACTGCACCTTTAAAGAGGAAGGTGAAAGAGCCAGTTCTAGATAGCTGTTGTGTTGCGCAGAGGATCATGTTAACACAGTGTTCAGCAGTTAAAACTCAGACATTGAGGCTAAGTACAGTCAAAAAAACAAGACAGAAGCAATCCAATCTACACAGGTTTTTCTGACTGTAGATTGGACCATTAAAGTACAGAACTCCCATTCATTCTTCCATTGGCCAAAGCAAGCCCTTTACCAAGGCCAGAAGGCAGGGGGTACTCCCACATATATCCAAGCTCTGCCAGTCTGCAAATGCCCCAGCCTCACAGCTGTGGAGGCCAGGGCTGGAGTATGGGGGTATTTCCCCCCACCCATCCCCACATGGCTAAGAGATGGGGGGATGGTGAGGAGGCAGGTCTGGGACTGTCGCAGCCTAATGGAGCCAGGCTGTGAGGGCCGAAGACCCTGCTGCAGGGGCTTCCCCCCATGTGCAGACCCCAGCTGGGGAGCTCCAGGGCAGGGGTCTGTTCTCTCCCTTGCCTGCTCCCTGTGCTGCCTTCACCTGGGCTAGGCAGCAGGTGCTTAGCCGGAGCAGAGGAGCTAGGGTGGAGGCCAACCCACCCATCCAGCAAGGGAGAGTTAATGGGAGCTGGAAAGCATCCTGGCATTCCAAGGGACTATGACCTGACTTGTGTCAAGAGGCGATCTGGAAAAAAAGTTCAATAGACTGGTCTAATCTAAAGTGACTCAATCTGATACTACATCCATCAGGGTCTATCTTAAACCTGATTCTGCCAGTTTGAAACCAATCTATGTGAACTGAACTTCTGTTCTGTTACAGTTTTAGATCAGTTTCTGATCACTTACACTGGTTTATTTGTACTTTCTGTCCCTAGCCTGAATGAAACAGACCTCTGTCAGACTGCTTTGCTGGGCTCTGAATGATTTTTCAACAGTACAGTAATTGAAAGAATAAGCATTCATAGCTTTTCAAGCTTTCTCTGGATTTTTTTTCTGTCTTTATACCAGATATACTATATCTAAACTTGGTTCATTATTGAATCCTCTGCTCCCAGATTCTTCACCACATAATTGTTTTTCATTCACTTTTTCAAAGAATCTACCAGGCTGGGGAGAGATTCTCTATCTTTACAATTTAAGAAATACCTTTATAGTCAATTATCTCTGTCAAAATAGAAGACACTTTAACTAAAGCTGTGTCACCCCTCTTTATTCTTGTACCCAATCTGTGGGAAGTCTTCTAAGTACTATATATTCCTTTTATCCATCATTCTGTCAGAGATGAAGAACAGCAACAGTAGTGTAATTGACGCTTTGGTCCTATGTGATTGCCTCACTATGCTGAATGATGTATGCACATCTGTATAAGGATAAGGAAATACAAAATCATCCTTTGAGCTCTGTAAAGCCTACAGTTTCCCCTGACTGAAAGAAACTAGAAATGGAAAAAGAATCTCAAACTTTATTTTAATGTTTCTATCTTTTTTTCCTTGTCAAGATATCATTTGCATGCAAGGAAATATAAATCAATGTCACCTGACTGCAATTGTTGGAAGGAAAAAAGCAACTGGATTCCAGAGCTGTCTGGGACTTTTTTCAGTAAAGAATGTTTGCTGGAACACGCTGATTCACTGATTAGAATTTTTCTCAGGAATGTACTTGTTCTGATTAAATATCTGTCAAAAGAGTTTACTCAGGTCTGGGATGGCAAATCTGGAGATAAAGACTGACCTTGTCTGAATAGCTCATACCATGCGATTACAGTATTCTTGTGGGATGCAGCCGATATCCCTGAGTCCCTGCTTTGTCTGTTTCAGAACAGGGTTTTTACTGTGTCTACTATTTGTCAAATAAACACCTCCATCTACCAAGCATGGATATTCTGAAGTAGGAGTTAATTCTCTTTCTGTCTCTCCATTTTCTATGAAACTTTGAAAGTTGGGTCTGTTATGATGAAGGATGGGGATTTTTTCCTTTAAAAGCTTTACGAAGATGAAACAATTATGAGTACAGTTAATAAAATTATAATGTAACTAGCCAATTGCCCATCAAGAATCATGGGAAGTGGGGAGCAGGCAGGGATAGAGCCCCAGGCCCCCCCATCTGGGCCCATTCCCCCTACCCTCGTGCTACTTGGGGTCCAGGGTGGGTTAGGCTAGTTGTACTGACCTCACACCCCTCCCCCCTGTCCCCTGTGTCCCCACTATCATGGTCTCCCCTCCCACCCTGCTCCGTTCCCTGCATCCCCACCATCATGACAGCAGGCTGCTTTCTGTCAGAATGCTTCTTCACACTCTGATAGTCTGTTTGTCAGCCAATTAGAGCATGAATAAAGTGTTACAGACAGACAGACAGGCAGACAGACAAACTTAGGCTTTTATAATATTAAAATAATAACTCCAAATGAACATGAAGGTACAATGTTGATTACACACAATATTCATTGCTTTGTATTACAGCAGGCAGCCAAACACATGGGAACATATGATTGAACTTAATTTGTACAGTCACAATTTTCAGATATGAAAAATGCAATTATTCTAATATCCCTGGCATAACAAGTCAATATAAAGAGTGAAAACTGTATGCCATCATCCCTTCAATTGCTGCCTCTTATTCTACTAGCCAGTGGAAAATCAGTGTCCATGGACCTCTCCCTATTAGTCACTGGAATTGATCATGCTGATGGTTTTAACCTGTCTGGGGTGGGGAGGGGGTAAGAGCACTCATTCACAGGAAGTTTTCAGGAAGAGCCTAGATATAAATCTGTATGGGAGGGTGCAGGAGTCCAGCATCTGTGCAGAGGTATAATTACTATAGAGCATAAGTTAAAGTCAGAACATTTGGTTTCATTAAGGGTAGCAAGCTTATCTTTCCTGCATACCCCTACTTAGAGAAGCCCCAAGAAGATGAACCAACCAATCAATCTCTACTAGAAGGTTCAACTCTAGATACTCAAAGAGCCTTGCCTGCCTTGATTCTAGATATACATTGGTGGATTTCTTGCATAATATGGAAGTATCAACTTCAAACAAAAAACCAACATGCTTGAAATCTGTGATATTGTTATACTGGCTACCCCTGACAGCTTGTTTAGAAAGTATTTTGGTTATTCTTTTAGCCTATGATCTAATGATAGGAATTCTTTCCACTATTTCTAGAAAGGTTAATTATTTTGCATACATTAGTCAGGGAGGGGTTTGCACATAATTGAAAAGAATGGCCTTTTGCATTCCCTGAGCCTGAAAACTGGTAACACCTATCCATCTTGGCTTCTTTTCTATAGCTCTCAAAGCTGGAGCGATGAAAGATGAGGTGGCGTATAGGTATACAATTATCTTAATTTGCTTATAGTGTAAATGAACTTACTGACTCCAAGTGCATGCTTTTCGATAGAGTATTCAACAAGCACCCACTTGGTATTCCCCTTGAGAAATCAGGCCTTTGCGTTAAATAATGGGGACAGACAAATCAAGTGAAATTCAGTTTTGAACAATTTTAACACTATTTTCTCCACAGTCTTTTTCTTGCTGTAAGTGAATCTGAGCTCTCTAAGAGAACATAAGAGAGCTGCTCTGAAGCTTTGCAAAGACAGGAGTTTCCCTAGCAACAGAAGTCTCATGCAGCCTCTCAGAAGAGCTCCTTTTCCACTAGGTTTCCCTGGCAGCAAGACGAATAAATTTTGAATGGGGAAAAAAAAAAAGGAGACGGTCTTGTCCAGACACATCAAGGGGAAAAGGCAACGATTCACCTCCCCTTGCTGCTACAGAAAGAAGTGGAAAGAGAGAATCGCCTTTACCCCCTGCACTGGTCAGCTGCTGTTTCTCTCCCTTTACCAAATTCAGGATTCCTTGTCACATGATCCACATATCTACTGAACCATTGGTTCCTCCCTCAGACCATACCAGATGTTTCCCTTGTATCAGATCTTTTGTAGGCAGCCCCACTGCATGGAGGTAGTTTAAGCAGTCCTTGGCTAGTGAGCTTGCTATGGTAGCCCCTTCCTCATGAAGGGATTCCTATGGATACAGACCCAAAGATATTACTGACCTTATACACTTCATCCTCACACACAACAATTTCACTTTTAATAATCAACACTTCCTCCAGATGATGGGAACAGCCATGGGTGCTAAAATGGTCCCACACTATGCCAACTTTTTTATGAGCCATCTGGAAGAAGACTTCTTCAAGAACTGTACCATCAAACCCTTGCTATACTTAAGATATATCAATGACATCTTCATCATTTGAATTGAAAACCTACAATCTCTGATTGAGTTCCATCAGAAATTCAACAATCACCAGCCCTCCATCTGACATTCTCTAGAATACTCCAGCACCAACATCTTTTTAAACATGATGATCAGTATCCAGAATGATAAAATACAAACCACATTATACAAGAAACCCACAGACTAACATACATATCTGCACAGAACCAGCAATCACCCTAAACACACCAAAAAAGCTATGATATACAGCCAAGCCCACAGATACCACCGCATTTGTACTGAAGAGAACACCTGGGATCGCCACCTCACCAATCTTAAAAAGGCTTTTACCCAACAAGGGTTTCCATCCAGGAAGAGCACACACCAACTGCTGAAACTTTCTAGCCTGACGAAGGGCTTTTGAACTCGAAAGCTTGCTTAATAACTATTCTCCAACTAATTGGGCTGGTCTAATAAAAGATATCAAATTCACCCAGGAACCTTGTTTGCCTTCACCCAACAAGGACACTTTTCCAGAGAGACAGATCACATGTTTGAAAGAGCCACCTGGATACCACGTGAAGAACTTCTGCAGTACAGAGGAAAACCCCACACAAATCGCACACCATTGGTTATGACATATCACCCCTCTCTTGAACCTGTACGGAAAATCCTCAAACAATTGCAACTCATACTAGAAAGAGACCCTATTCTTAAAAAGACCTTCCCAGAGCCACCAATCCTAGCCTTCAAAGAAGCATTGAACCTTGCTAACCTCATCACCAGAAGCAAGCTTCCTCAAGCCCAGAACACACCAAAAGGATCCAGACGTGTCATGACAAGAAATGCAAAACCTGCCTACACATCTCCACCTCCCCCGCTATTACTACACCCCACAACAGAGCCATCAGCATCCCAGGATCTTACAGCTGCACCTCCAGAAATGTGATATACCTAATCCAATGCACCAAATGCCCTGATGGAAGATATGTAGGAGAGACCAAACAACAACTGCGCACCAGAATGAACGCACGCTGGAAATCTATCAAAGACAGAAATACCCAATTACTGCTGGGGGCACATTTCTCACAAGAAAGCCAGTCTCTCTCCAATCTCTCAGTCCTGATCCTCAAAGGAAACCTACAAAACACTTCCCAGAGACGAGCCTATGAACCCCACTTCATCAACCTCCTGGATACAAAAAATCATGGACTAAATATAGACATTGGATTTATGACACATTATAACCTGCCTGACATCTGACTCCCTAGGTATCTCTCCACTATTCATCCCCCTTCCATCATCTTCCACCCATCTCTTCCACCCTCCAGCCTGTCTCTCACCCATTGACTCCTCTATCTACATTTTCACTGACTACCTGTCTTGTATGCAGCCCAGCACAGCCGCTGGCTTCTTTACTTTTCATTCCATCCAGGAGGAACACGTACCAACTGCTGAAACTTCCTTAGCTTAACAAAGGGTTTTTGAACCTGAAAGCCAGCTTAATAATTATTTTCCGACTATTTGGGTTGGTCTAATAAAGGATATCAGATTCACCCAAGCAACCTTGTCCATCAGTGGATGAAATTCACCACAAATGGTAGCATAATGAGCATCCCCATAAACCAGTGATCCTCAGCAGGATGCCATGGCATCTTGAGGTGCCCCGAGATACTTTCAAGAGTGTCACAAGGTGCCATGTGATGTTAGCACTGTTAGGTATGCAAACATGATCACAAGATAAACCCAGAGATTTCAAATAGGAATTTAGTGTGGAAAAATTCTGACCTGTTGTGATGTCTCTGGGCTCTTTGCAACAGAATTGCTTTGTTATTTTTCTGTAGTCAACAAATTAATGAAAAATAAGAGCCGGCTTTTTCTGAGAGGTGGCTCAAGTCTAATAAGGGGTTCTTTTAGTCTAAAAAGATTGAGACTATCATCATAAACTAACCAGTGATCACAGTAAACCCCCTTGAAGTCCCTCAAGGTGACATGAAACATTTTTTCATTGTGTGGTTACAGCTTTATTAGGCCTTCTCTATAATTAAAGTCTAAAATATAATATAATATCAGCATATTATATTATATTATATTATTCATAAAAGATTTTGGGAAGTTTATGTTTTATTTCTTAAATACAACAGAAAATGGAAAATTCACTTTTTGTACAATAATTGCAGGGCAGCAAGAGTATATGAAAACATCAGCTGATAAGGATCATTAAAAGGAAATTTAACAAAATTAAAGCCCCAGCTGAGAGTTTTGCCAACAAACATCTCTGTGCCTACACAAATTCACTTTGGGAATATGTTTTTTAACAGAATCTTTTTGCACAAAGAAATAATGCTCTTAAGATATATTATATTAAATAGAAAATTATCTGCCTTGACACACCCCAAGGCTCATCAGTGGTCTTTCAACCACTCAATCTAGTGGATCTGCTACCCTCATCACTTGCTGGCTGTGGGACACTACTGGCAGAGGGGGTCTCCAGTGTTGCCTCAGTCCACTGGCCATGGTCCTCTCTGGTTGCCCCTCTTCAGGGCTAGAAATACGCTCCTGGATCTTTTACCACAGGGGCCACATGCTGCAGAAATTTGGCAAGTGTTCCCTGATCTGCTCAGGCCTCTCACCGTACCTGAGTTGACTGTTTTCTATATGGGTCTTTCAGGGCTTGCTTCTTGCCCTACTCTTCTCCCCTCACAATCATAGGGTCACTGTAATTATAATGTCTGTGGGCACGTCTACATAGGATGCTAAGTCCTGTGTAGTAGCCTACACAGCAACTGTGCAGTAGCCTAATAACACTGCACAGTAGCATGCTGGGGAAAAAACATGCTAATACACTACTGCACAGTAGTACAGTATTAGGCTACTGCACTTTAAGCATCACTAAAAACCCATGCACTGGTGCTACTGTGCAGTAGTGTGAGTTACTGTGCCTTAATTTAGGACTTGGTTAACCAAGTACTAAACATGACGTGCAGTAACTACAGCACATTAATGAACATGTAGATGCACCCTGTAAGTTTCAAAGGGTGTTTTTACATGTTCTGCTGGTGGGACGATGGGGCTTTAATTAGAGTGGCTCTGATTTTGAAGCACAGGGCCGCTGATACACAAGACATGGAAGCTGACCAGAGTATGCTAATTAGCACACTCCAGCATACTCAATTAATTGAGTTTGCTCTGATGCACTGTAATTACAGCATGTTTGAGTGACCTCCCCACATGTACAGGCATCCAAAAATTTGAAAAGTGATGATAATATATGCTTTAAAGTGCTTCACCATTGTTACCAAACTCATTGGAAGTTGTGCTATTGAGTTAAATAGAAAATGGATCAGATATTATTTTTGCCATAAAAGAGCACTGGGATGCATGCTTGTATGAGTACTGATGGATTTTATGACAATTAACCCTGGCTTCCCATCACAACCTTAATTAGGAATCTCTGTGCCAGACCATTACTGTCTTCCTCCTAATCACTTTTGGTCACTTTAACCTTCAGAAAATCTTCAGATGTTTCATGAACACTCTGAGGTAAGGAGCTGCAGAAACCATGCTATTAATCACAGATGATGAGTGCTAGCTGACATAACTGAGGGCCTAGTTCAGAGTAATGAAAACATTAGGAACCATACTGAAATAGCCATGGTGATAATTATATTCATTTGTTAATTTATTTTCAACCCAGTTTCTCCTAAGTGCATTTATGGCTTACTTAACTTCTTCCTTCATTTTCCAGGATATGTGGTTTTATGCTGCTTGGTATAGCTGTTGCACTGTTCAAAATCAGCTGCTTCATGTAACAGAAGAGGTGGCTGCCCTTCAGTGGCTAGGAAAGCAATCCTCAGTTCCTTGATAGACATTTTGTGAAGCTTGTTTATTGCCAGGCTTATGATATGAGAACTTCAGATAAAAAGGTACTAGACGAGAACAAAGTATTTTATTATTATTTAAAATCTAACTCTTTTAGCTATTGCCAGTATTATAGATTTTCTTAAGGTGTTATCCTTCTGATAACTGAGGGAGATGCTGTGTTCATAGAAAATATAGGTATTTACTAATGGGAGTCCTACAATCATAGTAGCATGTTTTGTGCTCCCATTGATGTGTAAGGATTATTTCAATGATTAGGAGAATTTATGAGTGCATGTATTATGGTTCAGACTGAATTATAAAAATAGAAATTAGTACCAGGATTTTTGCAATGCTAACCTACATTCACATAATTCTATATAATATGATTTACTGGGGAAGAGAAAAAAAAATCATTATAACACAATTCTAAGTGTTACCTGAAAAATGTAACTTCAGTCTATAACAGCCATAGTTAGCTAGTCCAAGCCAGCTGTTTACTTATCTCAGGCATGGACAGATGGACACATATCCTGGTACAATTCACATTGGTTTTGTATACAAATGAAAATCAAACGATGAACATCAATCAACAGATGTACAGCTACATTGAGTCAAATCACACAGTAGGCAGCCATCACTGCCTCAGAGCGAAGAACCAGGTAACAGCCCATTTGCCTTCATCAAAATGTTGCCCCAAGAAAGAAACAAATGGATGAAACAAACTGGTGTAATTTACATGGTTACAGCTTTATCCCTGATTTTTTCTAAGGTAGTTGTCCACTAGATTAGATGAGGTTTCCTTAGTTTGAGAGCTGATATCAACTAGTCACTATGTCTGTACACTGGCATAATGCTGACTGTACTGTTGTAAACATTTTACCTGTCCAAGGCTTTAGTCAGGATTTACTTTTACTTCAGGGTTCTGAAATGCAGCACAAGTCTTTATTTATTCTTGGAGTGGTGGTGAATATTCACTCTGAAATGTGCTAGTTTCTAGATAAGTGGCTGCACTGAGGAAAGCATCACTTGTCAGACATTTTACCATATATTGGAATGATATGTATCCTGAAAGATAATATAACAGCATATATTTCTCAAATTTGTGGAAAATCTGAAGCAACACCAGAAAGAATAATGCAGGGGTTCAATCATGTGTGAAATATTAGGTCAAGAAATGAGTTACCTGACCCAATGAGTCCAATAATATTCACAACAGTGGCTAAAACCCAATACTTAATATATGTACACAAGTGACCCAAAGATTCCTTCAAGCTCTCAAACCCATCAACATCATGGTTAACAACACTAAAATAGTAAGAGGAATATTATGTATAAAATATAAAGCGCAACATAAACTCAGAACCTCAACCATATAGACGTCTAATTATGAATTCCTTCCCTGAGCCTGAAAACCAGGGGTCTCCTCACCCACTCCCAACAGGGTCTTGGGACTCCCCCACTGGGAGGGGTCTTCCACCTACTCTGGTGATGCCACTCCTAATAACTCCCCTTCTTTTCGGGGCCCCAGTGCTCCAATAACTCACAGCCCTTTTGATGGTTCAGCTTGAACCAGCATGATGCTCCCCACTGGGGTCTCTTCTCCCACGCTGCCTCCAGACTCCCTTTGTGGCCCAGTGCCCCTGGCCTGGGCACCCAAGCCTTGCAATGTTGCCTGCATCGGTCCCCATGGCCCTTGGCAGATTTGCTTGTGCTGCTGTATGCCCTGTTCTGAGCACCAAGGGCTAGCTGCTTTACCCAGAGTAGTTGTTGGACTCCTGAACGCCTACCTCATACCAGGGTGGCCTTCCCCATCCTCATTGTCTCCCCTCCCCCCCAGGGCCTGGGCTCTGTGAGTTGGACTACACAACATGATGATCTTCCCAGGGTGGCTCCATGCAGTCGGCCCCTGCACTGTGACAAGCCCAAGGATCTTACACCCTCCCAAGGATCTTCAGGAGCTTGGGGCTATTTCCCACTGGGGCAGCTGGTCCCCAGCTTTTCTTGTTCCAATGTTCCTTCTTTAGCTTTCCCATTGAGTCTCCCCATGTGCCAAACATGCTGCTCCTTTCATACGCTTCAGAGGCTCCACCACTGAAGTTCTCTGGACCTCTCAGGGCACAGTCTCAAAACTGCAGAAATTGCAGAATCTCAAGCCCAGGACTCATCCAGACCTAAAAGATACACTGATGGGTTTCATTTTAATCATGGAAAATGTGGATTTTGGGTTACTTTTTTAAATCTGAAAATGTGGGGGTTGGGGGACTGGGGGCAGGGGGGTTAACAGAGAAAACCAGGATTCCTGCTTATGATTGTCTTCTGTTCATGAGCCTATTAGAAAACACAGTAAGTCTGCATTTCATTAATCAAGTCCAGTGCCCTCTCTTCATATGTCCATACAGTAATGATCACAGTGTGTGGTAGACATGTCTCAGATAGCTATAAACTAGCTAACTTGGGTAGTAGTAGGAGCCTAGCCGCAGTCTAGGCTGAAGACTTCTTTCTGAGTAGGTTTTGCAGCCCATTATAAACTCCTTGCTGCAGTCTGGCTGTATTCTCAGTTTCCCTGGTGCTTTATTCTCTTTCCATCCCAAGGTAAGGCTATTTCTTTATTAGAGATACAGGGATAGGCAGCACGACTCACGATAGCTGAACTTGGAAGCACAAATGTCTATCATACACACTGCAGCCAGTTTAATTAATAAAAATCCAAAATAACTTAATAAGCGTCAATGTGGTGCCTTCAAATTTACAGCAGTATATAGTGGAATGTGAGCTGACCTAAACAGAACACAGTTATTTAACCTAGAAGCATAGAATTTTCTTAGAAACAAAATGACTTCCTTTGCTTCAGAGTTTCTCTCTTAAAAAGACCCTACATACCCAAAATCATAAGTTTCAGTTATTTCTTTATGTCTCCTAACTTAAAACAAGCCATGTGAGATACAAGCTTCCAATCATAAATATATGGTTCATAGTACTATGTAACGTTAAGATTGTGGTACATTTTCTGTGCTTAAACATTTTAATTTGCTAACCATTGGGGATGACATTTTCTGTGCTGGGTACCTGAGACTGATTTTTTTCTTCTTTTTTTAAAGTAGTAGTGAAAATGGCTGAGCCATTTCAGCAGAGCTGTGAAAATAAAGATAAGAACTCAGGATTACAAGAGAATTCCTGCGTCACTATATCAGACCCCTCCTATCACAGGCAATTATACTATATAATATCCTTTATAAACTGATCAAGCTCTATCTTAAAAGTGCTAAGGTCTTTTTTTTTTTTTTTGCACCACCTTCCTACTTCCCTTGGGAGCTATTGCACAGACTCACTGTTCCAATGGTTAGAAATCTTACAAGTTATTGAATTATAGCCTACATCTATTCAGGAGAAGTGTTTATGCATTTCATCTTATATCAGTATTGTCCCTTAACTAAAATAGCTTATCCCCCTCCCTGGTGTTCATCCCCATGATGTATTTATAGGCAGCAATCATATGTCCTCTCAAGCTTCATTTTGCTCAACTAAATCGGCCAAGCTCTTTTAGTCTTCTCTTCTAAAATTGGAGACTGATTTTTGTAAAGCACCCAGATTCTATATTTATAAGCAACTAAGAAGGGTCAATGAGAAAACTTAATAATTCTATTCTCAGAGTAGGGTTTGAATACTGGCAGCAAATAAGACATAGAATCATGCATGTTTTATTTGCTTTAAATGAGCATTGTCCATTTTATGCACTGAAGTGTGTAGAGTCCTTTGGAAAGGACTATTCTAATTAGGCAGGGTAGGAAAATAAGTTTTGTCAGAATGTAACGATTCATTGAGCCTGAAATATTTCACTCAAGACATATTTGGTTCAATGAACTTTCTCTGTAGATTTCAGCAGTGAAACTGACAAGAACATCAATTTCACTGAGCAGCTGGAGGATCCGGGAGCTTCTGTTTCATGAGAACTTAACAAAAAATGTATGTTTCGGCCTGATTTGGACCAAAACCAAGTTTCTAAAAATGAAATTTCCCACAAACCAGGTACCTTGTTTTTCAGACAGCTCTAATCAAAATGCATATATGCAACAGGGTGGAATTAAGGGTGCATGAGCAACCTTGATTTTTAGCATTTTTTAAATTTTTCACTTGACTTTGCAACCAAATGCTCCTCACAATTATATTGTTTAGGTATAACAATATAGATCTTGATACAGAGTATTACAAGTAAAATATTCCTAAATGCCTCTTGGAAAAATAGTTTTTTCCATCAGTCTGCTTTTTGTGATTTGACTACAGCGAAATATTCATATGTGTACCTTCTTCTACATTAAGTGTTTAAATTAATTTTGTGGATCAATTTATATAACCAGATTAGCATTTGCCATATAAAGTATTTAGTTCTATATTTTCACTTGGTGTGAATGCTGACAGTCTCATTTCAATATCTGCCATAAATGTACAATATAGTACATTAGAGACCCAAGTATTTTAAAACTCCTCAAGAACCTTTCTCCATTTATAACTTCCAATTCATACATGTAAACCTTTCACTGCCTAATTCTGTGCTAAGAGTAATTGGTAGTAATTGTCTATCAGCTGTCAGTTATTTAGTAGGAGAACAAGAAGACTGAAGGAAATGAATGAGCTTTTAATTTTAATAATAGACCCTATTGTATCTGCTCCTAAAAAAGGTTTTTTTCCCCTGTTGCTTCTCCAAAGTTTGGATAGGTGAATTTTATTCCTTACATTTGTGACTTGTGGCTTTCAAAGAAGTTACTATGAAATGCAGGAGATGAGCTAAAAGTCCCTATGGCAAAGTCACTAACTTGTAAAATTGTGTTGAATCACTGTGAATTGAAAGAGCTTAGTCTTTTGAAGAATTATGCATTCACTTAATTAAAGCTAATATGTATGTAATGTGATTATAGTTATCCATGGAATGTGGTGTCTCAAATTGCAAATCTTAAAGTATTAAGGTTCATCTTCACTATAATTGTAATTGTTTGTGTTTTGAGCCCTGTGTGTGTTAAGAACCCAGTAATAATAATTTTGAAACATGTAATTTTTAGAAATAATAATAGCCATGAATATACAGAAAAGCATCAGACTAGATCATGGCCCCATTGGGTTCTGTATAAACACACAGTGATAATCTCTGCTCTGAAGAGCTTCCAGTCTAAATAGACAAGAAAGACAGAGCAGAAGTGGAAACCACGACATAAGGGTATTGTGACTTGCTTAAGGTCACTCTACAGGGAAGCTCTAGAGCAAGAGCGACAAGTCATGTCTCCTGTCTGCCACAAAATTGTCTTTCCACTAGATTCTACCCTATAATGTATTATGTGATGGTATTTTCCCATATTATAAAGTTTTTGGGTAGCAGCAGGTGGATGGCCCTTTAAGAGTATGACCCTGCCCACTTCTGTCTTCACTATGTAAGGAGGGAACCAAAAAGCAGCAGTTGGTGAGGTATAGCCTGGCTAGTAAAGATATTCAATATCCCCAGTGAAGGGTAACACAGCTCTGACAATACAGATGTATTACGGAGCAAACTCACCTCAATCAGTAGTAAAAGTGGAATGAATACATGATACACTTAATGTTACTATAAGTTACTGCACTGACAACAGTGAGAAGTGAAGGGTAATGATACTCCCCAGTGAGTAAGTTACATTGGTGTACCAGCACCGTGTCTGTTCCCCTAGCCAGCTTATCTGAGAGTAACCGATTGCTCTTGGCTGGGTGCTGTAATAATGCCTACTGTAGGCAGCCAGCTTGGTTGTGTGTCTGCTACTTGCTACAGTACAGAGTAAATTTACTATAAAGTAAAATCTTGAGCAGATTTCCGTGTCGCAGTTTTATGTGCCTTCACCTTGAGTCTGTCATGGCAAAACAGAAGGAGCCTGAGGGACTGCAGAACGTGGAGAAGAACGCCAAAGCAAATGAATCAGCCAGGCAAGTATTTTAGTTATGGGAGACATTAAAAATACAGAACATGCTATCAGAAATTGTGGTGATACCATGGATAGAACAAGAGAATGACTGATGGTTGTGCCCCTGGCTAAACAGCAAGAGACAGCTTACACAGCCTTTGCAAAGTGGAACTGCCTAACTTCCGGTCATGGGCTGCTTGTACACGTGATGGGGCTTTACTCCCCTAAACTGAAATTGTGGGTTTTTAAGTGCAACAATTAAGAACCCATTATTTCAATTTAGGGGCTTCCCTCACATTTATGGTGAGGGGCTTGGGCCTTTTATTTTTTTTGGAGACTACCTGTAACTCCCATGGCTGGGGAATGAGCTGCTAGTGGACCAAGTGGCTCCTGAGCTGCAGGGGGCCCAGGTCCTTCCCTCCATGGCAGCGGCACCCCCCAAGACCACTTGGGTGCATGGCTAACAGGCAGATGCTGCCCCAGCTTTGAGGCAGCACCCAACTCAATCCAGCTGTTCACTGAGCCTGAGCTTGGACAACACTCACTTGTTAGCAGTCTGTTCGGGCAGCCCCAGGGGGCACTGCCTCTGTGAAAGCAAGGACCAGGGACCCCTTCAGCTCAGGGACTGCTTGGCCCACCAAAGGCTCATCCCCTGGCTGTGGGAGAAGTGGGTGGGCTGTGCAAAAAAAATAAACAATAAAAAAGATTTGGACCCCTTGCATAGGGGGCAGGGAGAAAGCTGCCAAAGGCTGCAATGTTACAAAAAGCTACATTGCAAACTAAACTACATGCAGATGTGATTTAGTTTGCAATGTAGCAAACTCATTTAAATCATAACAAACTCTTGCAGGTGTACAGTGCGATGCAATTAAACCGCAAAATGGCCAATTTTTGTCATGTGTGCAAGCACCCATGGGCTTTTCTGGGTATAGAGACTGTTTTTTAGCATATTAGTTGTCCTAAGGAAATCTGAGAAATACAGAGAGAAGAAAAGCTCATGTCCCTCATGTTCACCCTGCCAGCATATTGAGTGGCTTTGTGCTCTGCCAATGATGGGTGCTATTTTTCTCAGCCATGAACTAAAAACTAATACCTTTGGGTAGAAGAATTTCAGGGGAGAATGCAGTCCCACTCAGCCCTTCTGCTGTAGACACAACCTTTCTTCTGCATTTCCTCTTGCTCCATGGTGCCAGACTCCCTATAGCAGTGAAAGCAGTGGGAGGGATGATGGGCGGGAGGAGGAAGAAAAGCAGCCCTTGTTGCCTGAACTACATACACCTACCACAGTAATTCTTCTCATCTGAGAATAGAGACTGCAGCAAAACACTCTCTTCCCTGCCTGCAGTCTGGCTGATTTGTAAGAACTTCTTCAGGTCTGTAGGAGAGCATATTGATGGGGTCAGGAAGGGACTGTGAATGTCATAGACAAGGAGTGATATGTTGGTGTTGGCCTGTTACTCATTTTCAAGCAAACAGACTACTAACAAAAAAATATGAACATGTCCATCTGTTCGTTCCTGGCAGCTCTGTTGCTGAATTTTATCATCTTCTTAAGGTTTTCTAAGAAGAAGGAAAGGCTGCTGACATCATCACTTGGAGCTTTATTCTGGGCCAACAATGAAGTGCTTTGTCAAATTCCATGCAAGCCAGGCTGGACTAAGTTAATTATGGACCTCATTATGGACTAAGTTAATTATGGACACGAGGCTCATGTCCCATTGTCTGCGTATACCTATGGCTCTGGCAGCTTAGAGCAGCTTCAAAGCAGACAGGAATGCACTGTGGAGGGTGCCTGCAATTTATAGCACCAAATGCACAAGCCAGAGCATCCTTAAGGGACAATATTAAAGAGAGGGAGGATAAAGTTGCCTTTTAACAGCCATTTTTTCCTTCAGGTGTGTGCACCAAAGGCTGAGATGAAGTAACAAAACTAGGCCTGAGTGTTCCTTCAGAGCATTCCTAGGAGATTGCTAGAAGTGAAACAAAAGGCTGCAGCAGAAGAGGAGGGAGGATATTTGCACATCAAATATTTGGACTAATTATAGCTAAAACCAGGAACGTGGGAAAGCATTTTGCAGCTACTTGTAGAAGCAGGTGGGAAGAGCATGAGGGTTTTTATTTCAAATACATTTGTGAAATGATGGCTTAAAGTAGGAATGGGGGTGGGACAACACTGTTGGGAAGGACAAAAAAGGAACAATTTATAGACATGTCTCTGAAATCTGATCACTTCAGTTTTGATGTAACTCTGGGGTGGACCCCTCTCCCACTGGCAGCAAATTATGTTAATCTTCTCTTGAGACTTTTGTATATAGAAATTCATGGTAAATAGCAGAAACTGATCACTAAGTGGAGCTTTCTCACCTGCTAGGGTTCTGCTTGCATGTTGTGTATCACACTTGCTGACATTTGGAAGAGACATGGTAGAGATCATTCACTAAGTGAAGTGGCTGGTGTACTACCCTCTCAACTTAGAGAGGCTCTGAGTAAGCTATCTTCCCTCACATTGGTCATATATGATGGCCACCAACGCAGACCTGCACACAAGCAGTTTTACAATGCGTAACAGTGATGACAGGTGCTGTAATGCCTTTCCTATCACCTTATCTCCTGGCAATTGGGCATGGGGTAATTCTCCATCCTCTTCCCCTGTGTACCCATCTTCCTCTTCTAGGGAGCAAGAATTCTCATGCAATGTTGTAGATACTGGGTGCATCTACAAGAGATGCTATATAGACTACTGCCTATTAGACCATAATCTAATATACATTAAAACATCAGCTTCTATACATATGCGGGACTTACTGGGAAGTGGTGGGGACCATGGGGGAGATGCAAGGGGAAAGCGGTGCCAAGACCGAAAAATACCCAGGGGGCATTCGGGGAAGCGTCCCCTGGCTGCTGCAGAAGGGCAGAGCAGGGCAGGAAGACAGGAGCACCTCTGGATTGATCTGTTCCTGTTGGGAAAAATTCGCTCCCAACAGGGGCACATGTGTAGACATTTGCCTTAGAGCACTTTAATGAACTTGAATTTTCTTCACAGAATATGCATGTAGATGTGCCCCACTGATATGGTAAACTAGATGTCAGGTCTGTAAGAAGTCAGAGGAAACTAGGGACGGAAATAAGTTATCCCTAAAATAAAATAAGTTTAGTCTCCCCATCACTAACAGCCAATGCTTGCGAATTATATATATATATATATATATTTTGCTTGATTAGTATGAGAACATGCCTGGGATTTGGAGGAGTTTAAGTTGCAGACAGAAATATTTGGGAGGCAGCACCAGGAAATGAATCTCCCTGTACATGGTGACAATGCTGACTGTGGCAGCAGCACCTTTGTACATTGTTCCTTCAAGGTACTATAGTAAAAAGGGCAGTTGGCTTTACAGATGAGGCCTTTCATGGTATTGTCCCCTAACTAACTTACAAAATAACTAGATGGGCCATGGCTGAGAGTAAGTTGGGAACAAGTGTGTGACACGATATCTACATACTGCAAATGGCAGCAAAATTAGGGAGTTCACATATGTTGCTGAGGCATATGCATGCATGTGTAACTGTCAGTGAAATTAGTCTCCTAAACAGTTGAATATTTAAATGTGATGCTAATAGAAGGGAAATGGAGTACAAAACTGTATGCACAAATATTTGAGTTGGATTCAACAAAGTGAGGCTAATGAAGTATAAAAATGGCGTTTCCCTCCCCTCTCCATGGTGTGGGCAGGCAGTGCTTCAATTGCCAGTTCATGACAGGTTTTCTGCTGGGGGCTGACATAGCAGCTGTGGATTCTTCCTCTCTCTCTCTCTCCCCTTCTCTGTCTCCACTTTCCCCAGCAAAAGCATGACAGAATTAATTTTGCCTACATGCAAAGTCAACTGCTAGCTGATTCTGCTGCTGAGGGTCTATGCCAAGTTTTGTGCTGATGCCTGCCAGCAAAAAGTCAAGTTGGACCTGATCTGCTGTGCTGTTTTATAGCAGGATTTGGAGTTGTAACGACCCTTCTGAAGCTAAATTTTTTTTTTGTGAGCCTGGCCTGATTGCTTATATAAAATGTACTGTTTGTAAATCTAGTTTACAGTGGCTTAGCAGTCTGAGATCTGCATATCTATTCTTTTTGGGATGTTAATTGCAGTGATAGGTTCTGTTCCATCTACTGTCTGCTGTCCTTCGTCCACCTCTCAATACATAGTATAAAAGGGAAGCATGGATGCATCTTGCAGTTCATAGTATCATAGTATCATCATAGTATCATAGTATCTAGGGTCAGAAAGGGCCTAGAGCAGGCCATCTAGTCTGACCCTCTGCCAATGGCAGGAACGAGTGCCAGGGTCACAGGACCCCAGCCAAGTACCTATCTAATCTACTCTTAAAGATGCCCAAGGTAGGAGCAAGAACAAC
>JAGPOW010003316.1:153874594-153910044 GCA_030014935.1 Caiman crocodilus | reverse complement strand
CATAAGGCCTATCCTGCTGCCCACATATCAGTCTAGTGGCCCTCCTCTGGACCCTCTCGAGGCTGTCCACATCCCTCTTGAAGTGCAGCGCCCAGAACTAGACACAGCACTCCATCTGCGGCCTGACGGTTTAAGTCTGGTATGTATTAAAAGAAAATAAATTCATAACAGCAATCTTCTAGCTAGTGCAGCCTCTTTATCTCAGTCAGAGAAGGTTGAACTGTAAGTTGTTTGTCAAGGAAATATGAAATAGAGCAGACTTAATAGGCATCCTAATAGGGGAGAAATTGGCACCTTGACAAAAGCTTAATTGGCATAATGGCCAAGGAACAAGTTCAGTACAAAGTACTGCAATGAAGCTGAGTCTGAGAAAATGGCTTAATGAGTCTCTTTTATAGGTATGCTTGATAACCTGTAGTTTACAGGTGTGGACATGCATTTTCCATTGTGTCCTTTTTGATCACTGTGTTCCATTTCCCTACACTATTATGATTACTAATTTAAATATTTATGATTATCTCTTTTTTACACTGTAGCAGTTGACTCTTGCTACTGTGTGTCTCCGCATTTCTTGCAGGGGGTAATTGGTGGAGGAGGGGGAGGTGGGACTCACCTTTTCTGGAAAGTTTCTTGGACCCAAATTCTCAGAAGTATTTTGGCACCTATCTCCCATGGTAGCTAGGTGTTTAAATACCTTTGGAAGTCTATAGAATCTAATCTGTAATGGGAAAGCAGACCATGTTTCTAAGCACTTGCAGGTCAAAAGGTGATAGGTAATAAACCAGCATTGATGTGTCAAGAACACATTTTATCTAAACAATCTGCTTTTCTTCAATGACAAAGACACAGTCTTTATGGATGGACAGAAATCAATGGATGTAAAGCTGTAATGTTGTCAATACTGTCACTGTCATGGTGGGGTCCTGCAGGAGGGCCGTGATCTCCTTAAGGCCCCCCTTCCCATGCCAAGTTGTCCCAAGGGCACCCCCAAATTCTCTCCTGCCATGTCTTTGATGGAGATTTAATATATGGGAGGCTGCCTCATGTCCTCTTGGACACGGTTTGTTGCAATATCTGACCCCGTGGACTCCCCGACCCCTTATGGGTCCCACTCTGCAATGGGTGCTTCAGGGGCACCCTAGACTTATGGGCTGTGTGTGGCCCCAACTATCCCTTTATCATGCCCCAAGCCTCACAGCTGGAATAGACATTGTTCAGTCTGGATCTGCACCCTCTCTCGGCACTTGAGCTCTCCGCGGCCCCGTCTGTCTCCACACCCTCTTTCTGGCGCTTCTCCACAATGCTACCCCCTCTCCTGGGGCTTCTCAAGCATGGCACCCCTTCTCCTGAGGCTCTTCACTGTCCCTTTTCTCTTGGGCCTCCTCCCAATAATGCTGCCCCCTCCTCTGGGGCTCCTCTGTAAAGCTGCCCTCTCTCTGGGGCTCACCACAATGCTGCCCCCTTCTCCGGGGCTCACCATGCCCACCCTGGGGCTTCTCAGCAATGCCCCCTTCTCTGAGGTTTCTCAACTGTCCCTCTCTGGGTCTTCTCAGCAATGCCTCCTTTCTGGGGCCAGGGTCTGTGTACCCTGAATGCTGCACCCTTGCTGATGCTGGGGTTCCCACACTACTGTGAGTCCCCTATGAGGCCTCCTTCAACCCCTAATAGCCCCACCCAAACCACCGGTGACAAACACAACACAAACACAAGCCCTCCGGCTATAACTTAAATGGAAGCCGCTTGGCCATAACAACATTCCAGCCTACCGGGGATTCTTCATCGCGCAGCCATGTCAGACACTGCTCCTCCATCAGGCTTCTCCTCTCTTCCATGGCAGAGAGTATGGCCTGATTTTTTTTCAAAGTGCTGAGTGCTCATTATTATCAATAAGCCAGTCCAATAATCTGTGGAACCTCATTTTCTTCAGAGACTCTGAGTACTTAACAGTTCCCAATGCTGGGAAAACTCACCACTTCAAAAATAATATTAAGCCCTGTGCTGTTAGTGCTGTCCTTCTCAGAACATTTCACTACAAAGGGATTATGAAGATCAGCCTAAAGTATAATATTGTTCCTGGAATTATCATGTGAAACGACTTCCATTGCTTTGCAGAAACAGGTAAATTTACTTGAAAATGATGTCAGAAAAAAATGTTTGTGAAGAAAGATATATTTAAAAAAACAAACAAGTTTCAAGTTGTGCCTGAATCAGAAGTGTTTTTTTAAACACATCTTGAAGAATCCATTGTAATTAAGAAATGAGAATAGAAATACACTGCTTTTGTTTCCTTTCCCATCCTTCATTTCTTTGTGTGATACTTCTATTAAAATTCATCTGAAACGGGGAAGGATAGTAGAGTGGTTAGTGTTAGCATGGACACTGGGGTGTATACTGTTTCTGTGGCACTTCTGAGAGATCTGCCAAGAAGCACCCACTACTGTTCCTCCATATGGCCAAAGCTAGAAATGAGGTTGTAAACATGTCTTAAGAGTGGGTATCACCTGCCATCACTCACCTGAGACTGAAAAAATTAGAACAAATTTACAGGGGAAGGCACTGACTTCAGCTGCTTCTTTTGCAGTAGCTGCTTCTAGTAATAGACCATTAGTAGACTGCTAGTGTGATCAGATATGTTCCTAACCATATTCTGCAACACATGTATTAGTAGTATCAGATCGCCATGTCTTCTATTATTTCATAGACTAATAAGATATTTATATTATATTAGTATATTAGTTTCAGCTGTATTCATTTTCTGCTCTCGACTAATAAGGGCTTCAGTGTACTGTACATAATTTGATTTGAAGAGGATTTTTAAGTGTGCTGGGATCACTATCTTTTGGTCTAACTCTCTCTTTCCATTGAAATCAATGAAACATTGAAAAGAGATATTGACTTCAGTGATTGACTTGATTGGCAGCAGTGCTAGGCAATTGCTGAGCACTTTTTGTTGCTGCTTTTCCTTTTCTAAGCAAGGTTAGTTTTTATTTTTCTGAGTGTTGGTACTATAAAAAAGAGATTGTTTAAATCTGAGTAAAACTGTAGTTCTTTTATTCTATCTGTAAAACTCTCTTAGAACTGCAAGATAAGTTAATAAGTAAAATGCATCTTATATCCGTATGATAGAATGGTCTAGCAGGACTTCACCTGTTACATATAAAAGGATGATGGAGCAGCAGAGATCTCAGCATTAATATATGTATACAATACATTTAAAAGTTATGTTTCACTGTACGCCAAGGCTGTGCGAAACTTTGGGTGGTGATTCAATTTGGAGGATATTCAGCCCAATTCAATGGCTGAATCTCTGAATCTGAATCAAATCAGGGGACCAATTAAAAGGTCTGAATTGATTTGAAGCTTTCTGAGTCTTCGCAAAAGATTTGGAGAGCTTTGCTGATTCAGACAATGCCTGGTGGCTGCAGGAGGGAACTTTAGCCGGACTCCAAGCTGGTAAGTATTAGGGACAGGGAAGGTGGGCCTGGGACCATGGGGGGACCCCTGCCAGCCACCTGACCCCCCCATGCCCCCAGCACCCCCATGGATGCCCTGCCAACCCTAACTACTGGCCCTTTAAAGAAAAGCCCCAGTGCTCGTTAGGTGCTGCCGGGCAGGGGGTGATCCTTGCTGCCCCCCACTGCCCCATGCTGCATGGGGGACTCTGCCACAATCCCCCTGACCCTGCTTCACTCCCCCAGCCCCCGCCATGGGCGTCTTCCTGGGCCAGCTCTACTCCCTGAAGAAAAAACAATGGGGAATAGGGCTGGAGCTGGCTCAGGCGGGGCACCCATGGGGGGACTGGGGGAGTGAGGAGGGGTCAGGGGGCTCGTGCAGAGCTCCCCATGAAGCATGGGGCAGTGGGGGGCAGCAGGGATCACCCCCTGCGCAGCAGCACCCAAGTGAACCAGGGCTTGTTTTTTTACAAAGAACCAGGAGCTGGGGCAGGTGGGGCAGCCATTGCCAGGGTGGGCAGGATGGGCTTGGCTGATTCAGAGATTCAGCAGCAGAGAATCTGAATCAGATTTGGCCAAATCGATTTGAGACAGTGATTCAAATCACCAAATCAAATTACCTTCCTCCAAATCAACCAAATCTGAATTGAATACTAGCCACTTTGCACAGGCCTGCTGTATGCTCTGAACTTAAGTGCAGCCTTTGAGCTTCATATCAGAATACAACTGAAAAATGTCAAACATCAGTGAATATGTTGTCTTCACTTAGAACTGTTTGGAAAAAGCTTAACATAAGTTTTCACACTAAGGAATTGCTACAGAATAAGATTAATGAAGAAAGAAAAAAAACCTCACAGTCAACAATAAACACATTCTTCCTTAACCTTTTATTTGTTAATATTTGTAACCTGTTAGCTCACTAGTGGGAATGGGGCCAAATGGAGTCTTGCAATTCATGCAGTTCCTGTGATCTGTCATTGCTCCTTGACTTGCAACCACAGTACCTGGTGGTTACCATCCGAGCATAAGAATGTTTAGTTCGCAAGATCAAATAGACTCAGTCTGGTGTAAGTACATCCCACAGAAAGCACTGTAAGGGTCTACATGAGAGTAGATCAAACAAGCAAACAAGTAAAGGTGAATTAGACTGTATGACAAACACATTATTATTGTCAAAAAGAATAGGCTGAAAAGGCTGAATAGGCTGTCATAACTGGCACAGTTAGATAAAGTTTTTTGTTAATGTTTCCAGTGTCCTCTTTCCAGGGAAACTTTCTGTCATATTAGATGATCATGTCCTCAAAGCACTTCTTGATTAGGGATCCACAAATAATGGATTTTTCAGTTTAGTGGCCTCTAGGGTATTCTGATGTCAGTCCTTTTCAAATTCTCCCAATAAAACAGTCATCTCTTATTCAGTTTTAGAAGGTCAGCCTTAGCCTCCATTCAGTTCCTGATGCCACCTTGTGTGACAGACTTTTTATATTTTCAAACAAGCACTTTCATGAATAGCCTGTTAACATCCACAAAGCTTCCTCCTCATTCTGATCCATGGCACTCTCCTTTGCTTTATTGCCTACATACAACTTGAAAACAGTTTGGCTGCCTAAGTGCTATGACTATCGTCTAATGGCCTGACCAGTTTTGTCTCATTTTTGCCGTATGTTTCCCTATAAGGGTGCATCCAGACATGCAGCTCAAAAAGAAGTAGTGCAGACCTGAGCTGCGGCTTCTTGCCTCAGTGCTTGTGTTGGACATGCACTTTATTGTGGAGCAAATTGTGCCACCTGGGGCAAAATAACCCTGCCTGGTTCCTCTTGGATCTGTAGCCAGGGGGAGCCAGAGCCTGGGGCCAGCACCTGTGCTGGCTCCAGCAGTATAAAAACTGCCTTAGCAAACAGCTCATGGCTACTCACTCTCAGGAGCTTCTGAGGCACCTCAGTGGCTGAGTCTGTACTCCACCCTCATCCAATGAGCCACTGAGGACCTCAGCTGGTGGCTTCTTTATGGAGACTTCACCACGGGTGTGTATGTGGCAAGCTTCACAGACACCCCGGTCTCCTGCCCCTTCTGTGGGCAGAGGGAGACCCTGGTGCGCATGACCCTCAAGTGCATCAGGCCGCAGCCCCACCACTTCGACTTCCAGAACCTTCTTTTGAGGTTCTGGTTGAATTTCACCCCCCACCTTTTTTTGTGGTCACCCCATCCGTAGCCCCACCGAGTTCCAGGACCTTCTGGTCAACCTCCTCCTGGCCCTGGCCAAGTGGGCCCCATACTGCAAAGCCTCTTTCCTCTCACTTGTCCATGCATGTTTCTGGGAAGAGCACCAGTGGGCAGCATCCACCAGCTCTTTGGATGCCTTTGAGGACTGATGGGTGTGGTCCAGGGGGCTCTGCTTGGTGTCCCCCCTCAGGCGCACTTATTTTCACGTTTTGACCCTTTGACCACATGACATTGCTATCCTGTTTTTTCAATAGTTGTCCCATGTATTTTGTTGTAACATTAACCCACTAGCCCCCATACAATAGGGGTTACTTGTTAGTTGGGTGGGCCTTAGGGCCCATGATGTTTCTGAATGTTATAAAGAGACAGAAGCTTCTGGGACCCAGCCAATTGGTATCTGGGTACACTTGTGCCAGCTGGACTGTTGCAGCAGCATCCCAAATACATTTTTTAAAATACCCTAAAAATCATGTTCTTCTACAATTAGAACAACAGACCACTCTACATGCTCTCTCTCTCTCTTTCTCTCTCTATATATATATGGAGAGAGGGGGATCAATCAGTTGGGCAATGCTTTATTGGTATATTTACAATGTTAAGAAAAATTTGAAGCCTACCAGTGTCTCTATCATCATAATAAAATTAGTTTCAAATATACATATATGTGTGTGAATGTGTGCTTTTGGTTTTCTTTGCACATCATGGGTGTGTGATTTTGGGGTGTGGGATTTGCAGGAAGGGGCTGGGAGGGGCTGTGGGGGAAGGTGGGTGGGTATGTGAATGGGTGTGGAGGGATGTGGGTTGGTGTGTAGGTAGGTGTGGGGCAATTGCAGGGGAACTGTGGGTGTGGGAACACCTTGTGGTGGGGCTGCTCAGGAGAGGTGGATCCGCTAGCCCTCACAGGGTACAGCCCCCCAACACAGCACATGACCTGCCCCCCTGCTGAGCCCCACCTCCCCCCCTAGAGGACCACAGCCCCTATCCCCCACAGGGTCTCAGGCACCCTGCAGGGCCACAGCCACCAAAAACCAGAGCATCTCTTCTGAAAGACTGACTCCTGTGTTTGGTCCAGACGTGGTCTGGGACCATGCCTTGCTCTGTTGTTCTGGAGAACATTTTTTTTTTTACCCTACATCCAGTGGTCTAGTTTTGTTCCCATGCTGCAAATGTGCAGCACGGGGAACATTTTTTCATTCATGCATAAGTCTCTTGCAGTATCTTAAAAGGGTTTGAGATGCTGCAAGAAACACATGCATGCTCATCTGGACACGCCCTATGTGTCCATCCATTATGTCTTGTTTTATGCTTACATTGTCATCAGTTTTGGACAGGGACTGTTGTTTGTGCATGTCCATGTTCCAGCATCTAACATGATGAAGTCCTACTCCAAGAAAAAGATTCCTATGTTTCATGGTAGTATAAATAATGGATGCCATCTTAATCCTCTTTTGTTACTTCTAGTTTGAATTACAGTAAATATGCTATGTTTTGGACTGTATCTTAAAAGCACACACAGACTTCATCTTTTGCAGAAGCAGCTTGCCTGCTCAATTGGTACCAAAAATAATTCAGGGAAGTGTATCTGTATTCCAGTTTCTAATTCATTGTGTTGCCCTATGTGGTCAGGCCAATGCTCAGGATCTAAATATCACACTGTTAGACAGGAGGACATGGTGTACAATTGCACATACACACACACACATAAATTAGGCACGCACACACACTCCAAGGGCACGTGCCCCCACCAGGCATGCACACACACACTACCAACTCAGGCACATACACATTCAAAATTATCAGCCTAGACACATGCACACCTATAACCAATTCAAGCACCTACACACTATACATACCAAAAGGTAGACAAAAATCAATTGTGAATACCTGAACACCCAGTACACATGCATGGATCACTAATTCATATATCACACACACAATGACATATATACATATATGTATATTCATCAGTTCACACACATACCACCCACCTACATATACACACAGGTGAGTTCCTAATTTGGATGGTATGGTATTTATGTGTATGTGTTTGTGTTACCTACACTTGGGGTGCTTGGTAACTAAAGAGCAAGTGGCAGAAATCAAGGGAAAAGGCAGTGGGGACAAGGCAATAACAGTGGCAGAGATCAGGGGAAAAAGCAATGGAGATGAGGCACTAGCAAAAAAAACAAGGGTTTTGAGGCAGAGAGGAGCTCAGGATAGCTGGAGCCACAGAAGCATGGGCCAGGTGCTGGAGGTGACAGTGAGCCAGAAGCAGGAGAGGGAGAAATTGGACAGAAGTTAGAGGGGTGAGGAGCAAAGACTGGAGCAGGGCTGGAACTGTAGTAAAGCAAAACCCAACTCAGGGGTCCAAATAATGGTTTTATTAAATGAACACTATACTGTACAGCTTGGTTCCTACACACACACACACACACACACACGCACACAATGGTAGGAGGAGAAAGAGACTATGGAAGGGTTGCAGTCCAGGTAGGGAAGAGAAACAGAGTCCAAGTCCTTGGTTGAAGAGAGGGTGAGGGTGATAGCTACCTATCCAGGGGGGTCCTTGATGGCCAGTCAGGGTCTTTCTCCAGCTGGTGTTGTCCAGAGTGGGGTCACCAGCAGGGCCTCTAGGTTGATAGGCAGCATCATGTGGAGCAGGTCTGGTCCATGTGAAGATGGCATCACAAGGAGTCAGTCTTCACTGCCCTTTTTTATGGGGCAGACTACCTCTTATCTCCTATGGGGAGGACCTGTCCAGGCAAGGTCAGCCCTGTTCCAGAGGGTTCCAGGTGTTCATACTGAGCATGTGCAGCCTTGGCACAATGGTGGGTTGTGTCATCTTTTGTTTCTTGAATGCTGGGTCGTTGGTCCAGGTATTAGTTTTGATGGTGGGGTGATTTAGTAGGGGGTCCTGCTATCGTTGTATTTCACTCATCCATTCACTCTTTTGTTTCAGGCATTCAAGGAAAACCAATTTACATGGGAGAAGTTACAGAATTGCAACATACTTACACAACAGGGCATGGGGACAAGATGGGAACAAGATGGGGATGGATAATACTTGACATCACTTTACAGACCCAGGCCTAAATCAAACAATATTAATATGAAACAATAAAAATCAATGCACAAATTATAGGACAACAACAAATACAATATAAAACAGTAAAAATCAATACAAACAGAATAGAATACTATTTACAATATGTAAAAAGGGGCTTATTATAATAATAGTATACAAGAACTTAGCTTACCTAGTACTATTTGTAATCACTTATAAGGGATAGAGAGGGCAGAGAGAAAGTAAAAAATGGTTGTGGCAGGGGAGGGAATTAATTTAAAAATAAAAAAAAGCAAAAAGAAAACCTGGGGATTTTGCTACAATTCCAGAGTACTATTCAAGATACTTGTTTAAATGAAGATGGTGGTAGTGAAGGAAAATGAGTCAAAAACAAAAGGTACAGTTTTTCTTTGTAAGCTACATGTACCTAACATTAATTGTTTTAAATACTTGAATGTATTCTTATGCTACGGTTCTGTAAACCCTCAATTAAAAGGAAGGAAAATAACAGAAGTCCCTCACTCTGGATAAAGGTCTTATTGACATAAAGCTAGATGCCAGAAGTGTACCTGTTTCCTTATCTGTGCAGGAGTAGTGGGAATAATGTCTGCTCTGCTCATAACTCTGAAAAACCTTTCACTTGTACTTCTATCTCTCCCAACATCCTCCTCCTCATCCTTCTCATCATCATCAGAGAGGTGGTTAAGAACCTAACAGTTCTGATCCTAATGCTGCTTTTTCTTCAGGATTTTCTCCTGGGCACAACCTTAACCAGATTCTCTGAATATGGCTGCTGCCCCACTACACTGCCTGCTCCTGGCTCAGTTCCATGCCCAGACTTGACTCTCTGGACTTATACCATGGTCTATACTCAGGCCTGCTCCATGCTCTTTCTGTCAGTGGAGTCTTACCAGAGCATTTCCAAACCTCCTTTTCTGGTCTAGATCTTAGAATATATTTTTTCAAAGCCTGTTATGCAGATGTTGCAGGAAGGCCAGTGGCAGCCTGGCTTGACAGCTTGAGCCAAAAGTCTCAGGCCAATTGGTGGGGTATTTCCCTTCCCCACCAAACAAGCGAAGGCAGGAGGAAGACTTGCCCTGCCCTGCCCTGACCTGGGGATGAGGTGAAAAAGAGGGCCTGAGGGGGAAACTAATCCCTCAGGCTTTCCCATTGGTCCATTTCCAATCTGGGGATGGAGTCACGAGAAGAGATAAAAGCCTGTGTGCCCAGCACATGGGTGGCTTCAACAAGGGATGACAAAGAAGGCTGCAGAAGTGCTGGTACAGCTGATGAGTGGGAAGGAGCAATTTCCCCAGAAGTGCCCGGAAGATGCCTCTGCCAAGTGGGAAGCAGCAAGCAGCATACTTGGGATCATCTGCCACTTCAAAAGGATCCCACACGACACTATCCACCCACTTCTGGGTTGAAGGTGGGGATCCTGCCTTATCCCTGTGCTCACCAAGCAAAGGCATGACAACAGGAGGAGCTGAGACAACTGCCTCTGTAGAGAAGACAGGACATCAGGAGTTGCACAAGGCAGCACAGGTCCCCAACCCTGCACAAGGCAGGAGCCCCTGGTGCACAGATCAGCACACAGGGCTGAAGAGGTGAAGGCACCCTGTGGGGTCCCCACCCTGAATGAGCCAGAAGCCCTCGGTGCACAGGTCAGTGTACAGTAGGCCTGTGCAAAGCAGCAAGTATTCAGTTCAGATTTGTATTCGGCTAATTTGGAGGGACAGTGATTCAATTTGGTGTTTTGAGTCACCATTCCAATTTGATTCGGCTGATTTGGATTTGAAGATTTGGTTCTGTTTTGGAGATTTGGCCATAGATTATAATGGAGAATCACTAAAATACCTATAACTTTGTCATTTTTTGAAGGTTTTGATGATAACAACAGGAATGGTAGCCCTTTCTAAGGGCATGAAGCCTGCCAGGTTTGAAGGAGATATGTTCAGGGGCTCTGTGAAAGTGCACCTCAAACTGTTGAAAGCAAAACTCATATCATTTGTGTGTGTTAAGGGGTGTAGGTTGTAGCCATGTTGGTCTAAGGACATAGGTGGACAAGGTTCTTAGGGTCAATCTTATATTTTTTTATTAGATCAACTGAATAGTTGGAGAAATATATCTTAGCATGCTTTGGGGTTTAAAAACCCTTCATCAGGCTGAGGAAGCATCTGCAGTTGGAGTGTGCATTCTTCCTGGATGGAATGAATAGTAAAGAAGCCAGAGGCTGGTATGCATGCAAGAAATCCAGTCAGTGAAAATGGAAATTGAGGTGTCAGGGAGTGAGGAAGAAGCTGGGAGAAGAAAAGGGGGATGTAGCAGGTAAAAGTGGAGAGGTACCTGGGCAGTCAGATGTCAGGAAGGTTATAGTATGTCATAAATCCATTGTCTATGGCTTTATGAGTACATGAGTCCAAAACTATAAGTCCATGATTTTTTGTATCTAGGAGGTTCATGAAGTGAAGTTCATGAACTTATCTATGAAAAGTGTTTTGTAAATTCAAATAAGCACCGAACCTCACTAACCTCATCACCAGAAGTAAACTTCCTACAGCCCAGAATACACTGAATGGATCCAGACCATGCCATGACAAGACGTGCAAAACCTGCCAACATATCTCCAGTACTTTCACAGTTACTACACTGCACAACAGAACCATCACTATTCCTCGATCTTACAGCTGCACCTTCAAAAACATTATATATCTCATCCAGAGCACCAAATGCCCTGTTGGAAAATACATAGGAGTGACCAAACCACAACTGTGCGTCAGAATGAATGCACACCAGAAATCTATTAAAGACAAGAAAACCTATTCACCAGTAGGAGCACATTTCTCACAAGAAAATCACTATCTTTCCAATCTCTCAGTCCTGATCTTCAAAGGGAATTTACAAAACACTTTTCACAGAAGAGGTGAAGTGTTTCACCTGCTAGCCCCAGCTTATCTGCTTTCAGCAGTGCTAGCAGGTGTAATACCTAGGATTATCTGCCACCTCAAAATGATCCCACACTACACTATCCATCTGCTTCCAGGTTGAAGGTGGCGATCCAGCCCCTCCCCCTCCTCTGCCAAAAGATGTGGCACCTGCCTTTCCAGCATGCTTCATAATGTTTGGTGTGCTGCAAAATGTGTGTGTGGCTGTAATATATGTTGCACTTCCCTGCATAGTGATGACACACTATCAGGGAAAACACAGAAGAAGAGAGACTAGCTACCAAGAGCCTAGATAGCAAGCCAGAGCCTTTTATATGCTTCTGGTCCAAGAGAGACATGGCTCACAAAAGGCACAGATCACTTCACACCCAGCCTTATATGTTGCTTATATGTCCCTCCCCCAGAGCACTGGGATTGGAAGGGAACTCAGGGAAAGATCGCAGTCACTGGCCAGCTACAGATGTCAATATCAGAGCAGGCTTTCCCTTCTTTTTCCTCGTCCCTCTTTTTAGTTTCTGTTTCCTGCAAGCCTACATTCTGAATTTTCAAAACTTTCTGAATCTTTTCTGAATTGATTTGGAGGCTTCCAGTTTGATTTGGACCTTTTAATCAGTCTCCCAATTTGATTCGGATTCAGAGATTCAGCTGCCAAATCAGTCCAAATCTCCTCTGAATGGAAGTTTCACACAGCCTTAGTACACAGAGCTGGAGAGCTGAAGGGACCCTGTGGCTGCATGAGCCAGAACGGAACCCTGACCTTGCAAACAGCAGTGATCCCACAGTGCATGGAAAGGTGCATAGAGCCAAGAAAGAGCCAAAGGGATTCTGGAACTGTACAAGGCAGTGCAGGTCCCCAATTCTTCATGAGGCAGGAGCCCTCAGTGCAGGGATCGGTGCACAGGGATGTACAGCAGAAGGGACTGCTGCAGCTCCATGAGGTAGCATGGGTCCTTACCACTGCACAAAGCAGGCAACCCTTTGGTACATGGGTAATGAATGGGACAGAGAGCTGATCAGAGCTGACAGGATGCCACGGCTGCACGAGGCAGTGCAGGTCACCATCTGTGCATGAGGAAGGTTCCTCTTTGGAGGACATGTTGGTGAACAGGCATGAGAGAGGGCTGACAGGCCCAGAGGCTGCATAAGACTGCTCGGGCCTTCCTGCAGCAAGTGGCAACTGAATGGGTCAACCACCTTAGCGAGGGAGAATGCCCCTCATCCAATCCACAGACAGAGATGAGCCTAGCCCACCAAAGCTGCTGGGAGTCACGAGTTATCCAGAAAGGGGGTTTCTATAGAGTAGGAGGGGTCTTCCCCATTTCAGATAATCAAAGGGAAGCCCCTGATGGGGAGGGGGATTATTTGCCCTTAGGTCTAGAGGGGAATCTAGGACCCCTGTTTGTTAAGGGTGGTTTCATGATTATGGGCTCCTCCTAGATGGGTGACCTAGAAGAGTGTTATGGTGTTCCTTTAGATAAAAAGATCCTTCCCTGTTACCATTTCTTCTTTGGGCACAGCTGCTGTGCCATTGTTGTGGTCTGATTCCTTGTGTAGTTGGGATTCTTGTTGAAACCTTGCACCTTTAGTGTTGTACTATGAAAAGATTGTAAGAGTTTATATATATGTGTATCTTATTTAATGTAACCTTATTGTGTATGTTCAATTATTGTCCTATCACTGCCAGATTTTCCTGTTGTTAATTTGTTGTCTAACCTGTGTTTCATCATTAAGTGTTCCTTTTCCTGCTGCCTAGAGGGTTCTGTTGAAGGATGGGGGTTGCATAATAACTAGAGGGCCACAGAGGGTTAAGGTCTGTGCTCGAGTTCTGGGTTAATAAGAGTTATTGTCTGTGTAAACCCTATATTTGTAAATATCATATGTATGTATGTATGTATTTATATATGATTATATTTATAAGTTTTATATTATGTTGTACCATTAAACCTGTAAATAAGTGTCACTGGATGTCCCTGGTCCCTGCTCTGCTCTGTAGGGAAAGGAGGTAATCTGGCCTGCAGCTAGGGAGTCATGCTCCCATAGCATACATGCACCCACTAACATCCCTTCAATTGAGGAGTGGGTAACCAGCTGCGTAGCACTGGGTTACACAGAATTGTGGGCTCTATACACAAGTCAGGTAAGCTCATCATAGTAGGGTCTGAGAAATGGGAATGAATACCAAACTAGCAGTGCCCATCATCTTCCCTTAGAATTATGCTGTTTAGAGTTTTAATGTGTTCCTTGCACTGGATAGACTTCTGCTAGTCCCTGCGTCCAACAGCCTCTTTGAGAGATTTTCCAAAAAATCTGTGATTTTTTTCATGCCAGTGAAGATTTTGAAAAAATTTCCAAAAATCATGTCCTTAGCAGTACTCATGTCAGATGTTAACCAAAATCCTGGCCACTTACCAGTAGAGGTGTTTAGATGTGTTAGACTGAAGTCATGGCAGAAGCAAGGTAGATTTGTATTTTACAGACTAATTAAAGCACCTTCTCAGCATGTGATGTAGTAAGCCACTGCTTACAAAAAAATATGCAGTTTCAGTTAGTCTATAAGGTGCTGATTCAGTTAGTCTATAAGGTGCAAATAGACTCTGCCTTAACAGCACAATCTAAGATTGTTTTCCTGAGGTAATCAGATTCCTACAGAAATGAACTAGGCCATGGCAAAGGAGGATTACATTGTGAATTGGTTTCTGTAAGTCAAAAGTCATATAAGATGTTAGTTTGGAAGACAGGCCAGAAAACAGAGGTCTAAGGAAATTTGGAATGGCATTGGGAAACTATTAGAATCCATGTTCTACTACCTAGGCCCTAGCTTTATTCAACTGTGAACCTAAGCAGGTTAGAATTCATCTTAAAGTAAAATTTAGCCTTTTTCTTCTCCCCTTGCCAGGCAAGCAAGCATGGATTCATAGCACAAAGAAGGCTGCGTGTAAGTTTTCTGTTCAAGTAGTACCATAGGCCAAACTAAATCCCAGATAATAGCTATAGCAATAAAGAACTATTTAATACATTTGTAAGGCAGATTGGGAACACTTCTTCCAAATCTAAATCAGAACTGAAATTTATTTTCATCTCCTTTAGAAAACAGTGAACAGTGGCAAGGAGCTCCCAGAAGCCCCAAGTCCACTAGTTAGTCTGTCTGATTCTAAGAGTCCAGACAGCGATCCATTGGAACTAGGCCTTGGATGCAGTGAAAGCTCCTCAAGCCTGAGAGGTTTGTAATCAAATGATGTTTGGTTCAACGACCTGGCATTTTCCAGTCAAACTTTGTTTCTCTGGAGATTTAGTGAGTAGGAGTAGGTTATATGGTAGGAAGACAATAAAACACTTCCCAAAATTTTAGCTGTTTCAAATGGAATTAAATAGGAATTTTCTACTTAGAACATTTATATACACTCTTTTGTTTTTGTTTTGTCATTATGTTTTCACTGTCACCGCATAGGAGGCTGTCTTTGAGAGGAAGACGTCTTCATCCCAACAGATGCAAGTTACTCTGATCTAATCTATCTTGTTTAGGGTCTTTTCTAGACACGGAACCTAGCCAGAAGAATTGTAGTGGTATGGTTATATGGCTATAGCTATTCTGGAGTACGTTTCCAAGTGGACACCTTCTCATGGATTCAAAATAATAATATTTAGTCCTCTAGAACCAATAGTGCCTAGTACTGTCAGGTTAAGTGCTGTCCACTTGAGAAAAGTATAAAACCTTACATATTGAAGAACAATTCGAACTTGAGGTGAGTGACACTTACCCTTCTACCTATTGTCATTTTAAAAGCACAAATGACTCAAGAAACAATGTAGCATTGTTCCCTGATTTAGACAAGACTTAAGTGGTTTGCTCAAGGCTGAAAAATGAGTCAATAAGAAAGTGTGAGGTAAAATGCATGGGTTTTCTTTTTTGTTTTTGTTTTGGTTTTTTGTTTTGTTTTAGATGTTTAGTCTTTTCTAGCCTTTAGAATTCAGCACTTCCTAAGGCATGAATTCTATTTAACCGAATTTAACTGAATTCTATTTAGGCCTCCAGTTTTGTGCAGTTCTGTAAAGTGGCTTGGTTTATATACTAAAATGGAGACACAGGTGTGGTGCATATAAGTTGAAGTATGGATTACTGAAATGAGCGTCAAGGAATTTCCATTCGTGTTTATGAATATAAAAGTTACAAATGGAAAACCGTGTATATATTTTGCAATTCATTTTAAACAATAAAGTTAAGAAGACATTTCTTCTACCCCTAAAATAATTTCAGGCAGCATCACTGTAGCTTTGCAAGATTTGCTTTTCTACCAGATTTTCTGACAAGAACATTTTTTAAAAGCAATTCCAGCAGTGCCATTAAATCTCCTGTTAGTCATTAACAGGATATGTATTGAACTCTGCATGAGTGACTTTGAAATACCCCCCTCCAGGGCTTTTTTCTCTCATATGTTTTTTCCTTTTAAGGTGTATTGCTTGGTGAGTCATAGTAGCCATGCATTTTTATTGGTGACAGTACCCAGAAACATTAGCTTCCAGATTGCTGGAGAGTGCTGGGATAGGATATCGAATTTTATTCTTTGAGAACTGCCTCTGCTTGTTTTCATTTGTGCAGCATGCACTCCCTGTAGTGGGTATGAGAGTGTCCTCTTGTACTCCTTTCAAATAGTTGGATGGGCCTCAAGTGCCTCAGTTTTTTCCTTTATACAGCTAGCCTGTGGGTTGGAATAACATTAAGCTGTTTTAAAAGCAGGCAGGGCTTACTGTTCATAAGAGTACATCAGCTGATCTGTGGTAATGGAGCCATCTGTCCACTCTGTTTTGCAGTAAGTGAGGCTAAACCACAACAGGAGATTGATTATTGTAGCTTAGCTCTCATATTATTGTATGTGTGTGTAGGCGGAGGCATGGGGGTGGTAGCATTGTCACAAAGAACAGTTGCAACAGAAAGGCTATAAAAAGCTAGAATTTTAAAACGCTTCAACTGCTTGTCCTTGTACCTGCCTTTGGCTGTGGAAATGGTGGACTTTGTTTCATGTCTCTTGCTTATATGTGTTTGTTACCTGTTTTTAAAAAGATATTTGCTATTTTTATGAAGAGGAAAGCAACAATTTGGCTACTCCTCCTTAATTCTCTATAGGCAACCCCCACTTAATGCTGTTTCACTTAGCACTATTTTGCTATAATGCTCATTTGAAATTGATACCTGATTTCATTTAGTGCTTAGCAAGTTTTGGTATAATGTTCACGGTCACCACCTTGGGTCTGTCCCAGCCACCTGTGGAGGTTTCGGGATTGATTGAGAGTGTGGTTGGTGGGTAGAAAGGTAAGAAAAGTTTAGTGACTTAACAAAAACACAATTACATGTAGAAACAAGACAAACAAAGACAGACAAGAATAATTCACATTGGCAACTTATTGGCAGTCCCCTGATGATTGATGTATGACAAGTTTCTCTTTCCACAAAGCTCAGCGAAGTCAGGTGTCCCCAATCAGCGCTGTCTAAGAGGTACCAGGAAGGACCCTGGTATTCAGTCCTTGGGCTTCTCAAGATTCACGGGCCCACTAATCCTGGTCAACAGCTAATTAGTTCCTTTCACAGAACTTCTTCCTTCTGAATGATTTCCATATATCATTCAGCCAATGTATAATTTCTGAGCTGTGTACAACCATTCAGATACTTTTTACTTTGCCACAGGGCCTTGTTACTTCAAAGCTTTGCTAAATTTACTAGGCCTTACTGCATACAAGGCTTTACTACATCTTACATTTTAATTAGGCTCTTAGCAACAACATATAGCTAAATATCTGAACAAATGACAGAAAAACATTTGGTCTAATCTTCCTAGAGCCTTCAGCAAGCACCTTTATCACACAAACATAATTTCAGTGGTCACAGGGTCATTAAAAACAATTGCAGTTGCCATCTTGGGTCATCAAATACTTTCAGTTTCACATAGTACTCATTTCACTTAACACTTGGTTTTTGAGGAACCAGTTAAGAGTGCTAAGCAGGGGTTGCCTGTATTTATCACCATGAGGATAATCTGTGTCAGCAGACCACAGGCCTCAAAGGACCTCTGCCAACTGTATATAAAAAGCTCAATGGTTCTCTGAGCACTATTCCTCCTTGCACTCAGGAGTGTTGAAATAATAATGTAAAAGTAGGCTCTCGCAGCTCTACATCCACGGGAGGCTAGATAACACATTTCTAGCCCTGATCAGTCTCCAAACTTAAAAATCAGTTTATCTGATTTGTAACTTCAGGTTGGGTATTATCTAAGTATAAATAATAGCAAGAGAGTTCTGCCTGAGTGTGCATTTTCAGCTTGATGGAGAGATAACCATACTGATCCTATTAACACATAACAGGATTGCTTATAAAACTTTCTTATGTCCATTCTCCACTATAAAATGTTATAGCCTAGAAGATTTTCCTCAGAAAACATAATCCTGCTCCCATAGAAATGTAATGGGAAAAGGATTGTGCTGATGGTTCATAAACAGAGCTGAGTGAAGCTCACAGAGCATGAGATTTTGCCAACTTGGAGAAATAAATTGCCAAGTTGTCAAAACTAATCTGAATTTACACATTCATTCTTGGCAGAAGAGAGTTGAAGTCAATGGCATTTCACCAGGGGTGAATTTAGAGCATGATTTTTTGTTTAAGGGCTATCAAATGCATTAAATTATGCACACTGTCTTATTTATTAGGGATAGAACACATCCTGGAATCTAGGCTGTCACAGCTGAATATCCTTCCTTGCTAGTATGCATTATATAATGTATATTTCACTGATGTGGGTTATAATTCTCTTTTTTGTGTTGTGTTTTTTGTTTTTGGGTTGTTTTCTTTTATAAACTCTCCTATGTAAAGGCCTGTCAGTATTACAGTATGAAGTAAATTTTCAAAGCTATAATGCCAAATGGGCTCAAATGGGATGAAATAACTTTCTTCATGTATTCTGTTCCAGAGCTCATGACTATGTTAACCCAAGCTTTCTAAATAAACTGGTTACTTTTGGGGAGTATGACTCAGCTGCTGGATGCCCATTTTAAGACACATTAACAAGGCATGAGTGCTTGGCCATTTCTGGCAATCTCTTCAAGATGTCTCTAACTGGGCAAGAAAATACTCAGAAATACAAAATCATGTCTCCAGTTTTGGAAATCCTGGTCCTGTTTTTGTAAGGGTATGGTTTTGCCCCCATTTTCACTCTTAGCTAGCTTTTCTTCTAATGAAAATGATGAGTATCTTACTATGGTTTTCAATGGTCGTTGCCTCAGTCTGACTACATTCTGAAGAACATGTATGTTAACAATGTTTGGAATATTTGTCATAATACAATAATGAAGTCACATATTGGCCAGTATACAAATTAGAAAACAAGATGACCCAGGGAATTTTGGGCTACTTCATATGACATAATTTGGAGTAAAATATTGGAAAAATTGATAGTAGATTCAATTAATAAAAAAATAAAAGACAGAACTGTATTTAATAGCAGTCAATATACTTTTACAGAAAATAGATCTTGGTACACAAAGCCAGTCCCTCTTTTTCAGGTGACCTTCAAATAGATCTGGTTGAAAAGTTTCTAACAAAATAGTTTGTTCAGAAAATAACATTCGAATGTGGCAGTTTCAATGACAGTTCATTGGGAAAGGTTTCCCACTGTCATTTAGAAAATGTTTAGATATATGTGCTTTATTGATATTGTAGAGTGCTAATGCTTCTAGGCAGAATACTATGCAATACTGAAACATACACTTTACAGAGGTTTTGAATTTCAAGAGGGAAGGGGCATAAAAGAACAAAAAGGGGTGGATGGGGGCGGGAAACCAGAAATATTCCTTCCCTCCTCCCACATACAGAAAAGTCAATAGCTCTAGAGTTTAGAAATTCATCTGGATTGTAGGAGACTGAAACTCACATTCAGCTTTCAAATCAGGTGAGCTTCTGAACAGCTGAGATATTTGCCTTGGAAGACAGGGCTGGATGAGAGGAGAGAACAGCATTATTTTTTTGCAAAAATTGTCAAAAGGCCTGTGTTTTGTCCTGGTGAGGAATGGAGGGAAAATGAACTCTTGAAAAATTCTGTGGGCTGTGAAAATCATTTCCTGATGTCACTGCTGTTTGGGATGAAAAATGTAACTGTGCTGTCATATTTCTGATTTAGTACCATACTACACTCTGACTGAAAACAGTAGCACTGCACAATGTCAATAAATTACATGTTATATGTTTAAGAACTGTTAAAATGGCAGATCTCAATAAATAGTCATGAATGTCGAGTCCTCATCAAGTGTGTGTGTGATGGGGTTCTATTTGGATTCTTAACACTATTGGATAGTTTATCCAGGTTCTGGAAATAAGGGTAAAATCACTGTTGATATTATTTGTAAACTGTACAAAGATAGGTAGAATGGAAAATAATGATGAACTCAGGGCAGCCACAGGGTGGTCTAGATTTCTAGGTAACCAGACCTGTTCAAACAGAGTGTATTTTAATACATTTTGAATGAAAAGTTCCTGTCAGGGAACCAGGAATGCTAGCTATTGGAGACTGTACGCTGAAAAGCGATGACTCAAAAAAGGATCTTGAGGCCATAGTGATCAAGCAACTCAGCTGTGGCCAAATGGGTTAATACTATCTTGGGTATAAATAGAAGATTAGCATGTAGGAGTTGGGAAGTGCAATACTGGAACACTTTTCAGTTTGGGTATCAATGTTTTAACAAAGATGTTTGCGAGTATGCAGAAAAAAAGCTTCAAATGGCATTCGCGTTCAAGGGCTTGAGCAAATGGCTTAGTGCAAGAGATTTAAGGGTTAAGTATAGACAGTCAAAAAGCCGGAGGCAGAATTGATCCAATCTATGCAGGTTTCTCTAAAGTGCGTAGATTGGATCGGGAGCAAATGAAACTCATGTTCACTCTTTGACTGGGAGGGGTAGGGAAATGCCCACCCTGGGTGAGGCCAGAAGGCAGGGGGCACTCCCACATGCCTTCTGGTGTGCCAGACTTTGCCAAGGGCAGCTGAGCACAGCCAAATGGCTGCAACATCCCTGATTGACTGTCAGGCACATGCCTGTCCCCACTGCCCTGTTATCTGTCAGGCAGCTGGCAGTTGCAGGCAGCCAATGGAGGGAGGTGTGCTTGCCCCATTTGGTGACATGGGGGTCCTTGGGCTTTGTCTGGGATGGGGAGCATGGGGGTCCACCCCAGGCACCACGGAGGCAGGGGAGAGTAGGTGGAGTGAGCTGCTGAGGGAAGGTGGTGCCTGTGGTGCACCCCACATTCCCAGCCAGGTTGGCAGGGCACAAAGTATCCTTCCTCTATCCCTTCGAGCCCTGGGACCCTGCACCCAAATGGCTCTAAGAAGGGCTCACAGGATTTACACCCCTGGAGCTAGCACTGAATTCCTGGCTGAAGCCACTTCTCTGCAGCTGCAAAGGCATGGCTGCCTACCCCTCCTTGTATAGCAGAGCCCCACAGCAGAGAAGTGACTTCAGCCAGGAATTTGGCACTGGCTCTGAGGAAGGGAATCCTGCAAGCCCTTCCTGAAGCCATGCCAGTGCTGGGGCCCGTGGCTCAAAACAGGGGAAGGACACTCTGTGCCCTGCCGACCCGCTTAGGAATGCACGGTGCACTGCTGGCACTGCCTCCCCGCAGCAGTTTGCACACCACAACTTTGCCTCCCCTCTGCCCCCAGTCTCTGTCCTGCCTGCTGCTGACGCACAGCGAGTTCAAGGGCAGGACTGGATAGGCACTCAGCTGGAGCAGTCAACCCACAGCACCCTGTGAAGAGGAATAATGGGGACCCGTGACCCACACAGGTAACTGGGAAGCTGGCAGATAGTGATCTAACTTGATTTACAAGCAGACCTATATTGAAAATATCAGATACTACATTGATCCAGGTCTCTTTTAGACCAGCATCTGCCCTTTTAAAAGCAGTCTATGTGCCCCGAATTTCTGCTTTCTTATGGGTATAGACTGGTTTCTGGCTATGTAAACTAGAAAAAGTGTGATGTCTGCACCTGGTCTAAAAACCTATACCTCAGAAGGCTTAGAAATGCCTTGTATAAATATGTCCATGAGGAGAAAAATCCAGGTGCCAGGACTCTTTAATTTAGTGGAGAATAGTGTAACAAGCACCCCCTCCCCCCCCACACACACACATTGGCTGCAAGCTGAAGCTGAATTTATTTAAATTAGAACCTGGGCACAGTTTTCACACGATTGACAGCGTGTGAGTCTGATTAGAACAAGAAAAGCAGTGAATATTTCACCTCTTGACATCTTCATGATGGATATCTTTCTGGGTGACTTGATTAAGTCACATGCATTTATTGGCCTCAATACAGAGTAAATGGATGAAATTTAATGGCCTGGGATATGTATGAGGTTGGTCCTTCTGGAATTAATATTATGTATCTATGCTCCACTCCACATTTTACTACTTGGAAGCAAAATTATTGTTTTCTAAAACTGCAGAAGATTCTGTTCAGCTGATAAACTAGACACAGCAAACACACCCCAAAAGTGTATGCTTTCAGGTTGGCTTGTGTTTCCACTGTATCATTAACATTGAATGAAGCAGGGAAAATGGACAGTGATGGAAAGTTTAATTCATTGACAGAGGGAAAATAGGAGACTGAGCTGTCATGCAAAAGTAAGAGAGAAATGGGTCTTCATGAAGTGCTATTTATACATTTGAGAGTTGTAGAGATTACAGTGGCATTCAGGATACCCCTTGCACCAAAGAAATAATGGGTCCCATATTCCAGAATGTGTTTATGTTTTCATTTATTTTAAGAAAAAGAGTCTTGATAATATGGAGAGTTTGCAACTCTCTAAATATTTAACTTGAGCCTGTCTCTCTGTGCTTCCCCAAGGCAAGGCGAAGTGAGGCAGAGTATAAAAGTATTTTAGATCCCAAGGCATTTCAATAGATGGTAGACAAGTGTACATAAATACTTAGTCTACTTAAGTACATGTATATGTCTAAGTGCTTCCCAGATATATTATGTTGAATGTGGTCCCTAGTGGATGTCTAGAATCTATCACTCTTCTCTTTTCAAGGAAAAGAGACTCTGGACACAATATTATTTGTGTGGGTTTCTTCCTTTCATCCCCCTGCCAGTAATCTGCCTGTGGGAGAAAATTTTGTCAAAAGACAGGTCTTATGACATGTTCTTCTAAAAGGGACCCCATACTTGATAATGTGTGTGTGGGGGGGGGTTAGAAATATTTCATAGCAGAATTGTCTCTGTCTCAGAGTAGGTTTAATATTAGAAGTCAGAGTTTGGCAGTTGTAATCAGACTTGTATATGTGTGTGAATACATGGCTGCCTGTAGATATGAGTGTTTTGTTTTGAATTTGTGAGTACCTCTAATATTGGGGTCAGGGGGAGGGGAACTCCCCCAGAAAAACGGAGGAAGGAATTAAATTATACCACGCATCAGGGTACATCAGTCACCCACAGTAACTTTGGTTTAACGGCTGTGTGTTAAGTTAAATTTTTAGTAATCTTTCTTAAATGACATCTGAGGTCTTCACTGAGACACATGAGATTAGATGACCAGCATTTTGAGATTATAAAGTACATAATATGTAATGTAATGTAACTAAATACTTTCAGACAGATAATGGGAAAGAAAGAGATGAAAACCAGAAGCTGAAAAAGTTAGGCTGATAAATGAGGAAACAATAGTATGTTGAGTTAAATCAGTGTTTCTCAACCTCATTGGGTTTGAGGAACCTCTCCATAACGTTTGTGTATTAAGTGGCACCCAACTTCAGGCACTATATATAATTTATATATTACAGTGCTTACCTCCTTGCAGAGGAGCCAGACTGTGGCTGTCCAGGGTTGTCCAAGCAGGGACCAGAGTGAGCCCTGGATTTACCTGCTTATCTCATTACGCCTCATGTATTTCGACTTCAAGGACCTGGTGGCACCCTGGTGTGCCTATGCACCCTAGTCAAGAATCACTGATTCAGATTATAAAATAAATCTCAAGTGAAATATTAGGAACTCCATTTTTAAAAAACAAATGGTACAAAACACATGGAGCTTTCCTACCTGGGCAAGGAGTTGAACTGGATTTATTTTGAATTTTTGTCTATCTATTTGAATTTTTTTTCATATAGAAAAACAAGTGTAATCCTGATTGTATTGCTCCTATTGACTAGAAGTGTACTCTTAATTTTATAGTAATTGAGCATGGGTCAACACACTACTAAAATATTAGGAATAATGCTGAATTTTCTGATATAAGCTTTGTGTTGAATAGCTTCCTGAGCCACCTTTATATTGTTTCTGTATTGCTTCCGGTTAGACTGAGAGATTTTATGAACAAGCTTGTCTTACTGTTAGCAAATATCGGTTTCTGCCAAGTACCTTTTGAACTGCTTCTTGAAGTTAGTACAAATTTTTCTTCCTCTGAGGAACTGTAAGAGACATTCACCACAATAATTAATCAACATATCATTCATGACAATATGATAGAAGCATAGATTCTGCAATCCTTCTGTTAAATTTTATACACATTTTACTCACGTGAGCAATCCCAAAGATTGCTAGGACTACTTACTTGAGTAATTTATACACAGCATAAGGATGTCAGAATCTGGATGAAAGTGTGTTTTCTTAAACACACATTTTGAAAGGTGTTTAGTAATAACATCATATGCTTTAGATTATTTATATTCTTCCTAGTGTCTATATTTAATAACTTTCATTCTAAAGTTTGCATAATCTGAATCAACTCCATCAACTGAATTCTGTGATTAACAAACTATTTTTGTAAGTTTTGACCTAATTATAACATCTCTTCAAAAGTCATACCCATACAGCTTAATGTTGTTGGGATGCTAGATGCCTTCAGCTCTAACTAACGTCATGTAGGAGTTCAGGATCCTCAGCTCTGCTTAGAGTTCTGCTCATAAATAAATTTAAATTTGAGATTCCACTGGTTTGTTACCCAACCCTTTTTTCAACACATTTTAAAAATAAGGTGATGACAACAACAAATTCTGTTGCACACAAATTCAGACTGCTTGGACTGTTTACAACTACTCGGAGTCTTGTTTTAAATGTTCAGACTTTCTTCTCCTATAGTAATACAATAACCCTTAAGAAATGCTGACACCTGCTGTCAGTGTGGGATTGAAATCAAAATGTGACAAATATGTGGCTTTTCTACTTATTACATTATAGATGATCCCATGAGGAGCTCATTCAGTATGAAGTATGAGGTAATATATAATATTTTGGAACAAAGTGTTTGAACCACAGAAGTCAGTGGGGACTACATGATTCAGCCTACTGACATATGGATGCAGCTCAGTCCCCTTAGAGGTCACTAATCAAAAATGTGACTAAAGTTGACAGACTAGACATCATTCTCATCTGATTATTGTTTAGTAATTTGTATAAAATGAATTGTTGAATTCTATCTAGTTTCTAATAGATGCCCACTTTACAAAAAACAAAGTCAAATATCACATGTCATATTTGCCTGCAACCTTTATTAAAAAACCAAGGATGGAAACAGCATGGAGAGTACTTCAGGGATAAAAAAGGCAGATCACAAAGTATGAAAGACATTTTCAAGGCAGTTTGTGACACCCTTTATTATTGCTAAGTAATAAAGTGTTTATACATTAAGTTATTCATAAATGATTGTTTAGGGTGTTCATTTAAAATGTTTCTATAACTTTTCATTCACAAGGTTAAAATGTAACCACCTGAAATCAAGTGAAATAGTCAACAAACAGACTTTCAGCACTTTATAATTACAATTTAGAATTGAGATCTGGATTAGCATTAGTCCTAAAAAACTCCTCTTTTTGCATACACACTCTGCTCACAAATCTGTTTCTGGTTGCTTACTAATACTTTAGGTTGAAGACAGGAAAAACTTTCTAACTTTGAGGGTGGTTAAGCATTGGAGGAGATTACATACAGAGACTGAGCAGGCTATATAGACTCTTGTTTGGAATATTTTGGCAGGGAGTTGGACAAGATGACTGAGGTCCCTTCCAGCCCTATTTTTCTATGATTTTATACTAACCATTTAGATGTTACATATGCCTTGTCTTTAATGTCCAGGAAGGGACTTGGTTTCTCAAAAAATGTGGATATTTGAAAGTTATTTATCAATTTTTTGTGAGTTTCTGTCAAAAACAACTATAGTTAAGACACACGTCATGGGTGCAAGATATTTGACAAAAATCCCTGTGGTTCTAGGGAGACTGCTACCTCTTTCTAATATTACAGAGTTTTCTAATACTTCAGGATGCAAATAGATGTTACATTTTTTCATTATAAGGCCCATGAAGCGCTCTATAGCCAAGCCGTAACACATGTGCATGGCTGTGCAGCACTTTTAAAGTGGTCAGTCATGCAAAAAATTAACTTTCCTCAAATGAGGTATCAGATGAAGGCACTCTGCTTTAGAACTTGTGATCCCTAGGGTTAATTTTTCATGTGCAGTCCAGCCTTACCTTCAGCCTGTCAGCAAAGAGGGAGGGGGAATCGAACAGCAGTGAGCTGCCAGCTGGGCTTTGCCTGGCCTAAGCTGGAGGAGAGGAGTGGGTCAGAGCCCCCCTGCCTTGTGCCATCTCCAGGACCCCAGCAAGGGCACTGGGAGAAGCTAGGCCAGGCCCTCAAAGTGAGGGGTTTTTTGCTTCTGGGCAAAGCAGAGAGGGGAAAAGGATCAGCAGTGAGTGCCAAATGGGCTGGATCAAACCCCCCTTGCCTCACAGGCTCAGCTCCCCCCAGTATCCCAGTGGGAGATGTTGGGGAGACCACAAGGCAGGGGGCTGTAATCCACGCCCCCCTCTTCTAGCTCAGGCCTTGCAAAGCCCAGATGGCATCTCACTGCTGCTCACTTCCCTAACCCCACTTCCCTCTCCTCTCTCCCTCCCTGCTAACAGCCTTGAAGCTGGGATTCCTCCCACCTCCTGGGCAGGGGTGGGGGAGGCAGTTTGACTGCTTACCAGTAGGATGAATGCAGGCAGGCTTGATCTTCCTGTTGGCAATAGGTCCGATAAGGTCTTGGTCTTTGCTGAGTTTATGTCTTCTCCATGTACAATCAGGCTAAGGAGGTGCTATGATCGCCTTCAGACCCTCCCTGATGTTGTTTTCTCATCCACCATGAATTAGATGTTGCCTATAATGATCCAGGAGTTGGTTCCCTGGGCAAGGATCACCTCAGATTACCTGATGAGTCTGCCTTATGGGGCGCCTCCTCCCCTACACCCCATCCTTACCACACCCTTCATCTTCAATTCCAGAGCAAAAAGTCTCATGGCCCATGCTCAGCTATCCTCACAATTGACCCAGAGGCCAGCTCTGTATATGGGATGCTGCCTCTTTAAGTCTAAAACTGTATCTGGGCCCCCTAGCAACAGGGAAATGAGTCCAAATCCAGAAAGGAAAAATACACAAACCAAACACATTCCCCTTAAGGCTCTAGAAAGCAGTCCTACCCTCAAGGAGGGTTTGAATCTGCTGGGACTTCCCTCTCCTTTGCCACATACCTACTTATCTCCAGTGGCTTCTAATCAGCTGCCTCTCTGTTGGTTGCATTCCCCATGACGAAACATTCCAGCAGTCATCCTTTGACTACCTGTAGCTTCTCCCTGATGATTCTGCACTGCTTGACTATTCTGCAGATGGGCATTAAGAGGAGTGTCTTTCAGTGTCTTTGGCCCCTGATGCTTGATTCTCTTCCCAGTTGCCCCTTTCTGGGGCTGGAAGTACTTGATGTGGCTCAATTTTGACCAGTCTGAAGCAAGTACACCCCCAACAAGCAAAAGTGTATTGGTTGGCAGGCTGCTCTAACTCATGACACTTTATGAAAAGCAGAAACATTCCTAGTGGGGGGCGAATTGGGGTGACTGCCCCTGGCCTTGTACTTTGAGGGGCCCCACAATGGCTGCTACATGCTAACACTGAGCACTGCTGGCTCCACGCTCCCCGCTCCGCTGGCTCTGGACACTTACCACCCACCCTCACTGCACTCAGCTGGCTCCAGCCACTCACCATCCATCCCCCACTCTGCTGGCTCCAGCCTCTTGCCACCCTTCCCACACAGGCTGATATGCCCCAGGCCCTGTACACCCCTAGGGACTGCTCTAATTGAAATTTCCATGAGTTAAGGAGGAGGAGGGATGGTGCTCAATGTCTGTCTGCACCCTCTAAATATTTTGTATTGTGGTTTTATTGACATTTGCATTATGGAAATACTACTCTTCTGTGCTGGAGAAAATGTAATAGTAATGAAACATATGCGTGTAGAACTGAAACACAGAATAAATGGAGTATACCTGTTCATAAGTTCCTTTTTCCAATACTAATATAATATTAACTTTTACTTAATATGTAGTCCAAGTGTAATTTGGTCACTAACATGATAAAATATGCATTTTAACTTGAGTTTTAATGAGAGAACAAGAATTGCCTATAAAAATAAAATAGATGGGATTGCAGAATTGTGAGACATGTGGAGTGAAGTGAAAAGCATGTTTCACATTCATTTTTAGAAGAAAATGACACACTACAGATTAAATATCCAGCTTGTGATCTGCTTTCATTTATTTATTTATTTATTTTTTACTGGAATAAAAATGTTGCATACTACAAAGTACAGGTTTTTTTGAAAAATATTTCTTTATGTTGATACAACATTGAAGAAGCAAGAGTGGATTAAGCTCAGAACTATCTTCTATATTTGTAAGTAACTGAATGGCTTTGAGCAAGTTGTTCTTCCTCTTTGTAGCACAGTATATTGTCTGCTGTCTATTGTTATCCTCTCCTGTTATCAAGGTTTAGCCCTGAACCAGGGGCATCAAGATAGCCTCTAGGACCATTCATCCCAGCCTGCCACCCTCTGATCAACCACTCAGCTTGGTTAAGGATGACCTTAAACTTTCAACAGACCCAAGCCCTCTACCCCCTCAGTGGAGCGGCCAGTCAGAGTTAGATGATCCTCTACTTCCACCATATAAGCTCCTAAGAAAAGAAAGTGTCTGGGCAATAGTGTTATCCCTGACTTCAGATTATTGCAATTTCTTCTGGCTTAGTCTCTACTTGTTTTTTAGCTGGGCTTCCTCTCTGACTCTGCTTTCTGCCTGGTTCTCAGCTTCTTGTCTCAGCTTGTTCCTAAACCCTGCGTTCAGAATGACTTGGTTTCCAAATCCAGGCTTGTACCTGGATTTTTCTTGCTTCTCCTGATTCTGATCAGCACTCCTATCTTTGATCAGCACTCCTATCCCAGACCTGGCTGCTCACAATGCAGTGTGACACTCATGTATGGAAGTCCAGTGTTTGCTCACAGATCTTTTCACCAGAGTTTAGAAAAGTAGAATTTGACTCCCTCAGAGAACTGATGGGCAGGATCCCCTCAGAGGAAAGGGGGGGAAGGAGTCTAGGAGAGCTGGCTGAGACTACAGGAAGAAACCATTCTGATGTGCAGGAAGACTAGAAAAAGTGACAAGCAACCAGCTTGGCTAAGCAGAGAACTCTTTGTTGAGCATAAAAACAAAAAAGAAAACAAAAAGAATAAGGATAACAAAAATTGTTTTTCAAATATATAGGGAGTAAAAGAAAGGCTCAGGGTAGAATAGGACCACTACTGAATGGGCAAAAGCAATTGGTGATGGACAGAGGGGACAAGACTGAACTCCTCAATTACATCTTTGCCTCAGTGTTCCTAAACAAGGGGCAAGACACGTCTCACAATGGGATTGTAGACAGACAGTAGCAGGGCACCAGACTACCAAGCATTAACCCTGAGATGTTGCATAGTCAATTGGAAGAACTGTATGAGTGTAAGTCAGCAGGTCTGGATGAGTTCCATCCAAGGGTACTGAAGGCATTGGCTGATGTCATTGCACAGCCACTGGCAAGAATATTTGAACACTTGTGCTGCACGGACCAGGTCCCGGGGGACTGGAAAAGAGCCAATGTGGTCCTATTTTCAAGAAAGAGAGGAAGGAGGATCCAGGCAACTATAGGCCAGTCAGTCTCGTTTCCATCCTTGGCAAAGTCTTTGAAAAGATTATTAAGGCTCATATATGCGAGAGCCCAGCAGGGTTCGTAGCAGGTAGATCATGCCTAACTAATCTAGTCTCTTTTATTATCAGGTTACAAAACACCTGAACGCAGGAGTAGGCATTGACATTGTCTACTTAGACTTCAAGAAGGCCTTCAATACGGTATCCTCCCCCATACTTGTGAACAAGTTAAGAGGCTGTGACTTTGATGATTACACAGTCTGGTGAGCGGCAAATTGGCTAGAGGGTCTGTCGCAGGGCACCTAAGTGCCCTGCTCCTAAAGAGAGGAAACTGCCAGGGAAAGAGCCCTAGCAGGGAATAAGGAGCCCAGCTATGGGTTCCCAGGGCAACCAGAGGAGGTCAACTGACCAGAAAGGACAAGGCCTGGCTCCCTTATAAACCCAAAGAACTGAGGCCAGAGGCATGAGGAAGGAGCCATGGAGGAAGAAGCTCTCTCATGGAAGGGATGGAGTATTTCCTGGTAGGCTTGAGTGTTGTTTTAGCCGGGCAGCTTTAATTTATGGTACAGCCCAGGGGCTTGTGTTGTTGTTTGTAACCGGTGGTTTGGGTGAGGCTATCAGGGGTTAGAGGAGGCCTCAAAAAATGGGTCTGCATTACTGAGGAGCCCCAGTGTGGGTGCAGTGAGCCCCAGAGAGGGGGCAGTGTGACTGAGAAGCCCAGTGAGGGCACAGTGAGCCCAGAGAGGGTGCAGTATTACTGAGGAGCCCCAGTGTGGGTGCAGTGAGTGCCAGAGAGGTGAGGCAGCATTATTGAGAAGCCCCAGTGTGGGCACGGTGAGCCCCAGAGACAGGGCAGCATTATCAAGAGCCCCAGTGTGGGCATGGTGAGCCTCAGAGAAGGGGGCAGCATTCTTCACTCCTAAGAAGCCCCAGTGCAGGTTTGGTAAGCCCAGAGAGGGTGCAACATTACTGAGAAGCCCCAGAGAGGGGGCAGCCTTACTGAGAAGCCCCAGTGTGGACACAGTGAGCCCTGGAGAAGGGGCGTCATTATTGAGAAGCCCAGTGCAGGCGTGGTGAGCCCCAGAGAGGGGGCAGCATTACTGAAAAAACCCAGAGAAAGGGCAGTTGCTGAGAAGTCCCAGTGTGGACACGGAGGCCCCAAAGAGGGGGCAGCATTATTGATAAGGCCCCAGAGAAGAGGGCACAGAGTGAAATAGGGCCTAGTGTCAGAGGGGGCATGTATCAAAGGAAGGAAGGCCCAGAGAGGACAAAAAGAAGCCAGATTGTGAAAGGGCAGAGACCTAATGTCTATTCCATCGGTGAGGTGTGGACTGTGGTGTAGGGGAGGAAACAGAGCTGCAGATAGCGCCCCCTGACAGCAGGGCAGTACAAGGGCAGCCTCCGGCTAATTAACACCAATTAATCAATTAACAACAAGGCGTGGCAGGTTGTAGGCAGGTGATTGCCCCAGGAACAGGTGTGTGGGCCACATTTAGGTTGGCCCAGAGCAGATACCAGTTACAGGGTCATACCCAGAGAGTGGTGGTGGATGGGTTGGTATCATCCTGGAAGGTCGTGGGCAGTGGGGTCCTGCAGGGCTTGGTCTTTGGACCGATACTCTTCAAAGTCTTCATCAGTGACATGGATAAGGGAGTGAAGTGTACTCTGTCCAAATTTGCGGATAATACAAAACTGTGGGAAGAAGTAGACACACCGGAGATCGGGGAACAACCTGGGCAGGTTGGACAAATGGGCAGAAAACAATAGAATGCAGTTTAACAAGGAGAAATGTAAAGTGCTGCACCTAGGGAGGAAAAATGTCCAGCACACCTACAGCCTAGGAAATGACCTGCTTGGTAGCACAGAAGCGGAAAGGGATCTTGGAGTCCTAGTGGACTCCAACATGAACATGAGTTGTCAGTGTGATGAAGTCATCAGAAAAGCTAACTGCACTTTATTTTGCTTCAGCAGATGCATGACAAACGGAACCAAGAAGGTGATACTTCCCCTCTATTGGGCACTGGTCAGACCACAGTTGGAGTACTGCATGCAGTTTTGGATGCCACACTTCAAGAGGGATGTAGATAACCTGTAGAGGGTCCAGAGAAGGGCCACTTGTATGGTTAAGGGCTTGCAGGCCAAGCCCTATGAGGAGAGACTGGGGCACTTGGACTCCTCAAGAGAAGGTTGAGAGGCGACCTCGTGGCTTCCTATAAATTCATCATGAGGGCACAGAAGGAAATTGGTGAGGCTCTTCTTACTTAGTTGCCCCTGGGGGTCACAGGAAATAATGGCCACAAGCTAGCAGAGAGCAGATTTAGACTGGACATTAGGAGGAACTTTTTCACAATTAGAGTGGCCAAGGTCTGGAATGGGCTCCCAAGGGAGGTGGTGCTCTCCCCTACCCTGGGCATCTACAAGAAGAGGTTAGATGGGGTCATCTGAAACCAGCACTCTTTCCTGCCTATGCAGGGGGTCAGACTCGATGATCTATTGAGGTCCCTTCCAATCCTAACATCTATGAATCTATGAAAAAAGGAGGCTTATAAGAAGTTCGGACAAAATTTGGAAGGAGTATAAGAATATTGCTTGTACATTCAAGGATGGAGTCAGGAGGGCCAACACAATTGAACTTGCAACTAGCAAGGGATGTGAATGGTAACAGGAAGGGTTTCTACACATATGTTAACAACAAGAAGAAGGTCAGGGAAAGTGTGGGTCCCTTACTGAATGGAGGAGGCAACTTAGCGACAGATGATGATGAAAAGGCTTAAGTCCTAAATGCCCTTCGTTACCAAATTTGCCCATCACTTTGGGGTGTCCTCATTTATTAGGGGTACAGTTCTGGTGTCTTTGTAATTCTATTAATGTGTTACTTGTGTTTCTATAGGGAGCTATATTTCTCCCTTCTGCAAGTCCTCACCCCCAATGGAGCTATTTTGCAGTATGGTCCAGCTTTGAGCATGGGGTTGGACGGCATGACATCCGGAGGTCCCTTCCAACCCTAGTTTTCTATTGTTCTATGATAAATGCTGAGATTTTAAAAACTATTTTTTTTCTATTACACCTTTTTGTTTTCTATCTCCTGTTTACAAAGGGGCTAACTACTTCCTATTCATTTGGTTTTAAGTGTCTACTACCATGTTCGGGAATAGCTTCTTTGCTTATGTCCATAGAATCTGAGATTCCACAGTGGTCTCCTCTCCAAGTACAGTACTAGCTAGATTGAAGACAGTGTAACTTTCCAGATCAAATGAGATCAAGTGCATTTAGTCTAGCCTAGCTGCCCTTTCTTCACTGCCCCTCAAAATAAAGAAAAAAGTGATTAGCGCCCCAGAATTTAGATGTCTATAGCTTATTTGGATGCTAAGCACTCATTCCATGGTCTAATAACCATCATTCTCTAAAATCCATAGCCAAACACAGACTGAGATAAAATCCAGTGGAAGTGGAATGAAAAAAAACAACTTAGAGAGTGGGGAAGCATGGAAGGGATAAAATCTTGATCCTCTCGCTTGATGAGGAGAGCTTCAAAAAAGGCACAAGATGGGGTGGATATGAAAGAGATGAAATATTGGGTGTGAAAGAGAAAAAGAACTGGAGTATCAAGAGACTACATTATACCTGCTGGGTGAGGAGGATAATTAATTTTTTCAGGAAAAGAGGAGGACTCAGAACTTGGATTCCAGGAATCAGAAAAAGGAGAGAGACAGAAAAATGATGGGGTCTAGATGCAAAGGAGAGAAAAAAAGAGTGAGATATGAGTAAGAAAAGGAAGTAAGCAAGTTGGAGGCATGTGTACAGGAGTAGAAGGTATAGAGCAAAGAAAGAAAAGGAATTATAGCTGCATGTTGTGGAGAGAAGAGTATATGGATATAAACATAACTGTGGGAGATGGCAGAAGTAGAGGGCATGTGTGGTAGAAGATAAAAAATTTGATATATAGGGTGTTGACAGGGAAAAGTTGGTTTAATTAACATGACTGTAGAAGTAACAGAGACACATGTGGAATGGAACAGAAACTGTAGGCATGACATTTGTGTGGGAATGATAATAAAATAGAGAAGGGACTCAGAGGCAGAAGCTCATAGTGGCAGTAGTAGACCAGTGAGAGAAGTGGAAGAGGTGGTTATGATAAAGCAACCTCTCTGACTATCCACTTCCATCAAACCTCAAACCTTGGAGGGGCTTGTCCATCTTATTTCTTCCAGGACTATACAAAAGTCTCAACTGGTGAAGGTAGACAGGCAAAGGAGCATCCAGAACAGGATGTGAGGAGAAGCCAGTTAAACAGCACACACATGCCAACCAGCCTAAGGAAGAAGCTATAGCTTCATGCCAGCTACTCACTCTAGAGGAATGGCATAACTGTTGTCATGGGACTTGGTTTTGGGGAGCAAAAGGACAGGCCAATAGGAGGAATTGCAGGGTCTCTCTTCTATTGTATTTTTTTATTATTCATCTGGTCTGCAGTCCTTACTAATATTTCTGCTGTTTCTATAGTCTCATTGTGAAGCTGAGTCAAAGAATTAAAAGGTGCACTTCATTTTTCACAGCATGCAAGGGAACAGCTTAGAATGTAAAAGCCTACCCGAGGACACCAACTGCAGTGAAAAAACAGTATTTAATTGAAAACCACAATATGCCCTGAGTTGTTTGACTTAAGCTGAGCTCCTGAGGTGCTGGGGAGAAGCGGATTTATTTTCTTGGTTGGGGGGGGAAGGGTGAACTTGTGTGTAATTTATGTGTTAAGAACTGGTTCCCATGAAGTAATTTTAAACATTACGGGAAAACAGTTAAAAAAAATATTTCAAAGGCCCAATTTGTTCCATAATGCAATCATTTTAGCATTCAAATTTCAATCTTCTTTGCACTTTAAAAGTATTTACTTAAGGGAATATTTATTAAAAATAAAGAACTTCTTTTCAAATGTATATCAGTATTATAATGTTGCCCTTGGTGGAGCTGCTGCCCATTTATGCTGGGGAAGGTAAGAAGAGAATTTGGCCATGATTTTTTTGGCTTGGATATTAATATCAGTGGAGTATGAAGTTAGGTCTTCATATCTTTCTTAATTTAAAGGCAGTAGAAGATGTAAGCACAGAAGAAATTGTTTTGAATATATGGACTGTGTTTATATTACTGTAGCAGAAAGGAGCCCAGTCATAGACATTATACAAACCCAAAATAAAGGATGGTCTCTATCACAGCAAGTTAGGATGGATGCAGAGAGAACAATAAAAAGAAGGGTAGTGGAGTTGAGGAATATTACAGTGAGAGAATTTTGGTCTGTGTATATAATTTATGATGAAATGGCCTGACATGTCAGTAACTTTACTGTGCTTTAGCTGGTGGGTAGGATACTGTGCTCTGACTGGGAAGCTCTGTAGTGAACAATTTAATATTTATCATTGTGTTACATTTCCATAGTAGTCCTATACTTGAGACAGGAGAGGCTTACAGAATCAAAGGGCACATTTACATGAGATGCTAACTTCTCAGTAGCCTAATAGTACTGCACAGCAGTGTATCACAGTATGAAGAGTACTAATACACTACTGCACAGTATCATAGTCATAGTATTATAGTATCATAGTACCTAGGGTCAGAAGGGGCCTAGAGCAGCCCATCTAGTCTGACCCCCCGCCAATTCGCAGGAAACGAGTGCCAGGGTCACAGGACCCCAGCCAAGTACCTATCTAATCTACTCTTAAAGACGCCCAAGGTAGGAGCAAGAACAACTTCCCTAGGA
>JAGPOW010003316.1:153845490-153865694 GCA_030014935.1 Caiman crocodilus | reverse complement strand
TCTCTTGCAGAGGCTGAAGAGGTCCAGGTGCCCTAGTCTCTCCTCATTGGGCTTGGCCTGCAAGCCCTTAACCATACGAGTGGCCCTTCTCTGGACCCTGGCAAGGTTATCCATATCCCTCTTGAAGTGCGACGTCCAAAATTGCATACACTATTCCAACTGTGGCCTGACCAGTGCCCTATAGAGGGGAAGTATCACCTCCTTGGATCTGTTCGTCATGCATCTGCTGATGCACGATAAAGTGCCATTAGCTTTTCTGATGACTTTGTCATACTGCCGACTCATGTTCATCTTGGAGTCCAAGCACGTCATTTTCTAGGCAGTAGATATGCTGGTCATTTTTCCTCCCTAGGTGCAGCACTTTGAATTTCCTCTTGTTGAATTGCATTCTGTTGTTTTCCACCAATAGGTCCAACCTGTCCAGGTCTGAGAGTACACTTCACTCCCTCGTCCAAGTCGCTGATGAAGATATTGAAGAGTATCGGTCCAAGGACTGAGCCCTGCGGGACCCCACTGCCCACACCCTTCCAGGTCAATACCGACCCATCCACTATGACTATCTGGTTATGACCCTCTAGCCAATTCACCCCCCAGCAGGCTGTGTAGTCATTTAAGTCACAGCCTCTTAACTTGTTCACCAGTATGGGATGGGATACCATATCGAAAGCCTTCCTGAAGTCTAAGTAAATGATGTCAACCCCTAATCCTGCATCCAGGCATTTTGTAAATGGTCATAGAAAGAGACTAGCAGGCATGATCTACCTGCTACAAACCTGTGTGTTTTCCCCTTATCTCTGTAGAAAAGATGTGACCCCTCCCAGATTGTTGCCCCCAAAGAGATTGATGTTTTGACACCTGTTGTGTCTAAGAAGTTAACTTACATTCATATTAATAGGAGTTAAGTGATATGCTTAAGGATTTAGAGTAAGCATGTAGCAGAGTGTTTCTGGTGAGCCATTCTAGGGTCAATTTGTTGTTCTTCATATAAGATGTTTGATATATGAAAAGAAAGGGTTAAGTTGACCTACCTAAGGATGATTGATGGGTCCTTAGAGGAGTTCTAGAAGCTACGATGAGAAGTTAATAAATAGGAGTAAAATTCTCGTCAGAGTGTGGGGTGTGGGTGCAGGAGAAGAGTGAAAGGAGATCAGATAGAGAGAGAACGACAAGATTAGTAAGGAAGGGAGTGAGACGATATTAACGATTACTGGGTATTCCTGGGAAATCAGGATACCTACACACCTTGTAAGGGGAAGGATATCGCCCCTCATAAGGCATTTGAGCTGGGTAAAGGAAAGGCCTAGCTCAAGCAGAGACCTGCTTAATAAAAGCACTGCAATACGCCAAGAACTGGCTGCAGCCGCTGCAAGATAATCGCAACGTGATCGATTTCTGTGCACATCGCAACCAATTTCCTCATTGATCAACCGCATCGTGACTGGTTTTATATTGATTGCTGTGTTGACGACTCCTCCCGAAGCTCTTGTATCCACGCCTCTCCAAATTGTACATAGTTAATGCTGTATATAGTTGATTCACCATAGTTGTAAGTAAACTTTCTTTTACTTAACTCAACCCTGTCTCTGGGCTCTCACTCCTCTCCCCCTCCTTCACGAGGTCTTACCCAGGATCCACAGCACACCTGAGTGGACACCAGCGCTCGGTCTGTCTCACTTGGTGTGCAGTTTGGCTCGAGGCTTCCACTCGCCACCTGGAATCCAGCCTCAGGAGCCGCACCCCTAAGCATAATTTTTCCTGCTGGACTTTCACGAATGTGAGCCTTGATAATTTTTTCAAAGACTTTGCCTATGATGGAGGTGACACTGACTGGCCTATAGTTGCCTGGGTCCTTCTTCCTCCCCTTCTTCAAAATGGGGACCACATTGGCTCTTTTCAGTCCTCCGGAATCTGGCCCATGTGCCATGAGCGTTCAAATATTCCCGCCGGTGGCTGCGCAATGACATCAGCCAGTGCCTTCAGTACTCTCAGATGGAGCTCATCCGGGCCTGCCGACTTAAAGGCATCCAGTTCCTCCAAATGCCTCTGCACCATCTCAAGGTCTACACTTGGTAGTCTAGTGTCTTGCTGCTGCCTCTTTACATCCCTGCTGTTGTCTCTTCATTGTGAGACTTGTCTTGCTCCTCATTTAGGAACACTGAGGCAAAGAATTCATTGAGGAGTTCAGCCTTGTCTTCCCTGTCTGTCACCAATTGCTTTTACCTGTTCAGTAGTGGTCCTACGCTGCCCTAAGCCTTCCTTTTACTCCCTATATATATGAAAAACAATTTTTTTTATCCTTAACTTGGGATGTCATCCTTATCTCCATGGTAGCTTTGGCCTTTCTAACTGCCCCCCTACAACTGAGAGCTGAGGATGCATACTTCTCTTTAATAATTTCTCCCTGTTTCCCCTGCTTATATGTCCCTCTTTTTTCCCTTAGGCTTTGCTGGATTTCTCTGGTTAGCCAAGGAAGTCTTTTGGCCCCTTTCTTCCTTTCCCCCTGCATCGGGATCATCTCCCTCTATGCGTGAAGGATCACTTCCTTAAGGCACAGCCACCCTTCCTGGGCTCCTGTCTCACCAAATCTCTTACCCTGCAGTGTGTCATTGACTAAACACCTGAGCTCACTGAAGTAGGGGATATCCAGGGGTCTAATTTTCTCCCTGCACTGCAAACTTGCAGTGCGGGGGACATTTTTTTGTTCCTGCAGATGCCTGTTGCCCCGCCTCAAAGGGGTTTGAGGCGGGGCAACAGGAACATGCACACTCGACTGGACGCTCCCTATGAGTCTATATAAAAGTGATCTGCTGTAACTGATCTCATACATCTGCTCTGTTCCTCAAGCTAAACAACAGTAATTAAGTAATTGTTTACTTCAAAAACAACCTGCACTGCTCACCTTCTGTTTATTGCGGGATGGAAAAGACAAATTAAAAAGTTACTGCAAATCATACCTCTCCACAACCCTTTTTAAATCAGTGTAATTGTTATGTCTGTCCATATCCTGTTTTTTCTAGGCCTTTTGGTACATGGAAGATCTAGCTAATGAAAGCTATAGAGTGGAAATATCAACCTTATTTTCAATAAACATTAAAATAACTTAATTTTGATATTGCACTTAACAGTTGGAAGTATTTCAAATGCATAAGTGAAAAGAAATAATCTCATGCCTGTATAGAAACTATTTAGCAACTTCTGAGATGGACTGAACAAATAGTACAAGTGTTTGTATCTTTTCCTGCTTGATTTGGTGGGGTAAATATAAATTGTTCACTATGAATAAGACTGCACAAGAAAGCTAATGAAGAGTTTGGTCTGTATGAATACTATGCGAAAAAATTGCATAGTATCTCCTAGTTTGAGAGCAGATTTCTCTTCTTTATGCATGCCTTTATGCTCCAGTACCAAGAATTATAACCGATCTAATTCTTGCGTTTATATTTTGATAGTTTATTCTTGCAAAAATTTTATTCTTTGCAACTAGATAGTCATTTTAGGGCTGTGGCTTAATGTCAAGTTCATTATTTAGTATTTTTGCTTTGTAATATAATGATGAGGTTTTTACATTTTAAAAACTTTTACTAGAAGGATAACAATGTATTTTCCTCAGTACCACATCATTCAAACTACTTATAAGCATCTACAGATACTGTACATACAAAACTTTTTTTAAAATACTACCTTATTGCAAATTCTTTTTCAACAATGTTTTATAATGGGGACTACCATTTACATGTCTTACAGTGATGTTCAAATGAGTAGTAGTAGTTGATATAATACATTGATAAAAATATAGCAATTTTTCTTTTATCATGACACATATTTTCCAGACTATCAACTTTGTGGGGTATAAAGAGGTTTGTTTTAATTGTGTATTATGTTGATTTTTTCCTGTTCTGATATACTCTTGTCCTGTTTTATTCTGAGCTCTTGCTACAGTGGACAGTATATTTAAAAAGCACATGATCAAGAATAAAATTTGATTGAAAATAAATGCATGTATTTTTCCATTATGTGATTAGATCCTTTAGTATACAAAATGATAAGTGGAATTGCCTCACTAGATGTTTGTTCTCTATAACTGGAATCTGCACCAAGATGTGCAAATTATCTTTGTGAGAGGCAAGGATTTTTTAGGGGGATGTGTTTTATTGGAGCAAGAGCTGAAGAAGAATGCTTTGTATTCAAAATCTTGTCTAACTTTATCCCAGCTATACAGATGATTCAATAAAAGATATAAGCACCAAAACTCCCTGCCCCTCACACAGTTGGACGAGCACATTTACAACATCACTCTAACACTGTCAAATATACTCCAACTTAGGGTGTGTGTAGACAAAATAGGGGCCCTAAATTGAAGTGGTGGGTTTTTAAAAAAAAACTTCAGTTTAGGGCTGATTAAACCCCTGTGTCATATGCACACCCTACACTTACCTGCCTCTCGGGAGGGGAGGGGAGGGTGAGCTGCTAATAGGCAAAGCAGTTCCTGGGCTGCAGGGGGGAGCTGGTGCTTCCCTCTGTGGTGGCAGTCCCCCCCAGGCGACACTTGCCCACAAGCACCTGGCTCGCGTGGTCCTAGGGGCACCTCAGCCACGGATGGAAGCACTGGGCCTCCGTGCAGCTCAGGCAGGCAGACAGGCTCTGGGGCAAGCAGGGGGAAGATCAGGCTTGCCACTTTTCTTGAGTGGAACCTGCTTTCTCGGGCTGCTGCCAGGCTACCTGCAGGGCTTCCTACAGAGCCGCAGAGCTGCAGAGCCCAGTGCTTCGCTTAGCAGCTGTAGTGGAGTCCGAGGAGCTCCTTTGAGGAGTTTTAGTTTGCAGTGCCCCAAGTCATTTAAGGTGCATTAAGCCATCAAATTTCCTACAGTGGCTGGAATTAATATGCAATATGCCGCTGAGGCATGCAAACACCGATACCATTAAAGCGGTGCAAAAGTATTTAGCCAACTTAAGAGGTGTGTGTTCATAGCCCTTTAGTTTCATACACACATGGCCTTGAATCTAGAACATTAACCCAATCAGAAGTTTTCAAGGCATGCCACGTTCTAGCCACTTGTGTACAAAATACATGAGACGGACCTCCTCCCCAAGTATTCTACTTAAGTACCTCATCACTTAACACACATAGTGAAATGTAGCTAGAGGAACAAAAGTCACCTGGAACAACACATAGTGGAGTGGAAATATGAAGAAAAAACAAGGGCTCTATAATTACAAAAAGTGCCATGGGTTCTTTAATTTCATTAGTGTAAAACAAAGACAAAGCCATATTACATATGCAAACAGCAAGAGAATCAGATACACAAACTTAAGAGAATCCAATGTATTTTAATGCAGAACTGTAGGGAGTCAGGTTGACCTGACCCTTGTAAAATCTCATTACAAGTAAAATATTTCAACCTAATGCATTAAAATTCAAGCAATTCTTTCCATGGTTATAGTATTTGTAATATATACTGTTAAGGAATTTATTTTGCATAGAAGATTGATGACTAATTTTGAGAAATGTATTTGAAGTTTCATTATGCATTTTTTACATAAATTATCATGATCAATTATGGCATGTTATATGAAAAACTTTGTTTCTTATTGTTTAGATTTGCATTTATATTTTATCAGGATTCAGTAGTTAAGTCATTAATTTAATCAGGTTTACTGCTTACGCATGACAGCATGAGATAAACAAAAAGGGTATCTGTACTTGAAAGATAAATATTCATATTTAATTCTAATATTGTAATTAACATTCATTTGTTATAAATAATTGCCAACTGTATAACAGCAGCTCTTTAAGAAATGTCTATGCTTTAATATGTTAGTGTGATTGAAAGCTAAAAAGTGGTGGACTGTGAAAAACACTGGAAAGAGTGATTTATTGTGCTTATTCCAGAAAAGAATAATGAGAGGAAGGAAGGAAGAAAGTAGAAAAAATACAACACATTATCTGTAATTAAGAATCTTAGATAGGAAAACACATTATTTTGTATCTGAATAGCTGAATTCAAAGAATGTGAAGGAAGTGGTTATTTAATTTTTAACCTTTTATGTAATTTACGAAAAGATAGGAGTTTAGAATTAGACCTCAAGATCTTTAGTATCTCAGATCTTGAGCAATCAGCCTACATGCAATTAGATAACATTTTCAGACTAAGAACAGGGATTCAAAATTTCAAAAGTGCCCATATCCCATCTTTACAAATGATTCACAGTAAATTCAAGTTTGGAGACCCTCAAACAGGATCAAAAACAATCATAGGTAGATCTAGGATTTTGAAAAGAGAGGCGTAGATGGTGCGATATATAAACAAAACTAATTTTTATCCAGTTAAAAAGAAGCTTGACTCATATGTTAACTCATATGTTAGGGGCCTACAGCTATATTATTTAGTTTAAGAGTAAAGCAAAAACAAATGCAATTTTTTGGGGATGTGCATTAATTTGCTATGTTATATACTGTGTATAAGAACTACAACCCACTAGGCAAAAGTAATAAAAAGGATGTTGTTTCATTAGTCCTGTAGTCATTATAATTAAATGTATATTTCTGTTTCACACTCATAAAACAAAATCTAGCCTTATTGAGCATTTTGCAGTATACCAAGTGCCGCACTAAAAGTTATTTCCGCACCTAAGTTATTGTTTTTAACTTTAGCTAAAAACAGTCTTCAGGGTCAGCCCAGGACCCTGACCAGTCGTACCAGGAGCAGTTAACAGACTTCAGAATTGCAGAAGAAAGGATATCTTAATTAGCAAAACATTAGGGCCATTAAAAAGCTGAGAGGGTTGTTAACACCTGTGGGCTGAAAAATTACAGGACGACCATCTTTATAGCTTTTCTAGGTGATGGGAGAAGTGAGAAATGGCTTTTCTTTAAGATTTCACTGCTTGAGATTTTACCTGACCTTAGCCAAAAGTCTGAGAAACAACCAGTCCAAAATTATGGATAAGATTTTCTTTCTCTACATTTTACCATTTTAATTTCCTAAAGTTTTGGGTTAATCTATCCTAGTTAGAATTCCTAAGTGCTATCTAAATTGAACCAATTTTATATAAAACTAGCAGTCCTGAATATAAGACACTCGTAAATAATTAGGGCCTAAATATGGGGCAGAAGATTATTTCTCTCTTTCTTTTCTTTTTAATTCCAGTGAAAACATTTTTTTCCCTATGGGCCTCTAATACTTCTTGTCCTGTTTGCATTCAGAATATGATGGTGACATGCCATCAAATGATATAATTTAACATTTTGAACAAAAAATAGAATTAATGGAGTTTTTTCATAACCCAAACTTAGTGAAATGCAAATGTGAGCAAGCACCATAAATAAATAAGTTATTTTAAAATGGTTTCAGTTCTAATGGAAAATGTTTTACTAAGTAAAATATTTGTGCATATTTTATAAAGCTAGCTTGCTTGTAATTAACTTTCACAGTTTTCATAGCTCTCCTTTACATACTTATTCAGTCAAGCTTATCATATTTACATATATAATCCCTCTCCTTAATTGGAGATATTTAGTTAAATTAAATCACTATAAGTGTAACAAATCGGCTTCCTTATAGCTTAATTCTCAGCTTTTGTCTGCTATTATTGCCCAGGATTGTGCCTTTTATTTGGAATTCTCTTAACCACTGGAGCCACTGGGCTATTCATGCTGCCACAGTGTCAACCCCACCCCCAGTACAACTGAGGAACAGGTATGAGACTCTGGCAGCATTGGAGGAGGAGGCAGGTGAGGATGACTCCAGAGGAGCTGATGCCACTCCATTCATGGCACAGACTGAGTAATGCCAGAACACCCAGAGGAAGAGACACTGGGTCCTCGTCATGGGCGACTCCCTCCTGAGAGGAGCGAAGGGACCCATCTGTCACACAGATCCCACAGCATGTGAGGTTTGCTTCCTGCCCAGAACTCAGATTTGGGATGTCATGGGATCCCGGACCTCTTCCAGCCCTCTGATCACTACCCCTTGATACTCACCCATGCGGGCACTAGAGACATGGCTGGGAGCAGTCCAGACCATGTCATGAGAAACTACAAGGCTCTGGGAGCCAATCTGAGGGAGACGGGAGCACAGGTGGATTTCTCATCTATTCTTCTGGTGAGCAGACATGGATGGCATCATGAGGCCTGCATTGAAGAGGTCAACTTAGAGCTTTGGAGCTGGTGATACTGGGCGGGCTTAGGATTCTTCAACCACAACTCACACTTCCGCACAGGGGGCATGCTAGGGGGGGACAGGTTACATCTTTCCCCAAAAGGTAAACATGCTTTATCTTCCAGGTTGGCTTCTCTTGTACGGCAAGCTTAAAATTAGGTTCATTGGGGGTGGGGATGCAGAGGTGCAGGAGGACACTTGGACATCAAGCCAGGTGATGTGAGCAGGAACAACCCAGGTCAGTGACAAGGGCCTGAGAAAGCTTGGGAAGAAGAGGGCAGCATGAACACCCATAGGAGGTCTCAACTGCCTCTACACAAATGCTAGAAGTATGGGGAATAAGCAGGAAGAACTTGCCCTCCTGCTAGTTAGGAAAAACCCAGAACTGGTTGGGCTTACAGAAACCTGATGGGATTCTACCCATGACTGGGCAGTAGATATCAAGAGCTATAGGTTGTATAGACAAGATAGAATAGGGAGAAAAGGGGGGGTGTAGCATTCTATGTTAATACATGTCCTCAATGATCAGAATGGGTTCAGAAGAGGGGAAAACTGAGGTGCTCTGGGTTAGAATGCAAGAGGTCATGAGGAAAGTAGGTGATAGTAGGTGTTTACTACAGACCAGCTCACCAAGGGAATGAGGTGGACCTGGAATTTTTAGGTCAGCTGATAAAGGGTGTAAGGACAAGGGTGAGCTAAACTACCCAGACATCTGGAAGGATCAGTCAGCCAGGTCTGAATGCTCACATTGGTTTTTAGCATGAATACAGGACCTTCACCTAACCCAGGAGGTACACAATCCCACCAGAGGAAATGCCTCGCTGGACTTGGTCCTAGCCACAGATGATAACCTGGTGAGGGATCTGTGGGTTCTCAACTACCTAGGCATTAGTGACCATCATCTGCTGGAATTTACTATCTGGCGCAGGGTGGTGAAAGCAAGCAGTAAGGCAAAAGTCCTTGAGTTCAGGAGGGCTGACTTCAATGAGCTAAGGAGATTAGTAAGAGAGACATTGGGGACTCGGAGCTTCAATCAGATGAGAGTCCAGAACAGGTGGTTGTTCCTTAAGGTGACAATCATCTGAGCTCAGAGGAAATCAGTCCCAACATAACCAAAGTGGGCAAGAGTACTAAAAAGTCCCCTTGGCTCAGTAAGGCATCCAGGAGGGCTTGAGGGCAAAAAAGGTAGCATACAACCTGTGGGAGCAAGGGGCTATCACCAAGAAGGATTACACTTCCATTGCTTGTGATTGTAGGGAGGTGGTTAGGAAGGCCTAGGCAGAGATGGAACTAGACTGGTAACCAGAATTAAGGATAACAAAATGTCCTTTTTCAGATACATAGGGAGTAAGAAGAAGGCACCAGGTAACATGGGGCCCCTACAGGACGGGGTTGGCAATCTGGTGATTGCAGCGAAGAAAAAAGCTGATCTCTTCAATTAGTTCTTTGCCTCCATATTTCTGAGCAGGGACCAGGACAGCTTCCCCACTAGGATAATGGACAGGCTCAGGGGACATGATGCCATGCCTAGGGTCAGGGACAATCTATTTAGGGAACTCTTGGAGGGGCTGGATGTGTATAAATCAGCAGGTCTGGATGCTCTTCATCCGAGGGTACTGATGGAATTGGCAGAGGTCATAGCAGGGCATCTCCAAGCATTTTACAAGAATAGGTATCATCCGACTCAGGTTTACATATAAGAAACTAAAGTCAACATATTCAACCATAGGTCTCTCGAGTTAAGTGTCTACGTTGAGAGAACTAATAACTTATTTCCAGAAAGGCTGAGCACCCACAGTCCCCACTTACTTACTACTTGAAAATTAAGGCTGTGCATACACATGCTTAGAGGTGGAGGGGGGAGAGGCATTTTAATTAAAGAGGTTCCTGGGAAGCTGCTCTAATTAAAACACCACACTGTCATGTGTATTAAGCTCCCACATGTTTAAAAATGGCTGTGGGACATTTTTTTTTAAACCTCATTTAATGAGGTTAAGTTAAAGCACCCCACAGACATTTTAAAATGCATGGGAGCTGAATACACATGACACTGTGACGACAATGTAGCATTCTAATTAGCATGCCAATGAGCACATGTATAGGTAACCTAAATTGCTTGACTAGATGGAACAGTCTCTTGATCTCTTGGTTTGCTGCCCAAAGCCTTATCCAGGTTAACCATGCTACATTATGGGAGAGTTTTAACCTCTAGTTTGTCTGAAGGACTTCCTAAATAGATAACACTGGCTGAAACCAGTGTAGGCACATCTACACAGTACAGAGGACAGGGTAGTTAATGTGATATGAATACTTTGTAATCTGCCAATTAGCTAGCCTCTGATGCTTCTTGGGAATGGCTAAAAAGCTTCTGGCTGGGATGGAAGAATGCTCAGAGTCTTGCAACCTGAGTGAGAGTGCTACTGCTCATTGTTGTAAATTTATTTGTAGTCTAAACATGGCCTTTGGGTTGGTTGTTCAAAAGTATTTAGTATTGGTTTAAATCAGCACTCAAAGTGAGTGGTAAAATACCCACTTCAGCGAGAACATGTACTAATGCAAAGTGCCTTTGAAAATCCCAACGTTATTTATTAAATAATATTTTTATCAATAATTCAATATCTATAAAAGGAATTTTTCATCCTGTCAATATAAAAAAAAATCAGTGATGAAAATGCTTTCCCTTTAAAAAGCATCATGATGCTAACCCATGCTGAACAATTTCCACTGTTTCTTGGAAAGCCCGAAGTCCCTCAGGAACTATGGTAATTCTTTCCCTGTAATCACATTGCATCTGATCACACTATTTCATACACTTCATATGTGGGTCTAAATCATAAATTATAACTTAAAGCAGCAAAGTGACCTAGACATAATCTGACAGGATTATCTTTCATGGGACGTTTGGATTTTATGTCATAAATATTTAAATTATGTACTATGTTCTGAATAAACAATGTACTGTATCTTCAAGTGATAGAGATACAGAAGATGAAAAGTTTGGAGTAATTAGATGTAAACAGTTTAGCAAGAGCAAGTCAGTAAATCACCTAACTTTTGTGGAACAGTAAAGTATTAGGTGGGATTCTGTTTATACAAATGGATCTGATTTCTTTTGTTCTTTTACAAATTATATTGTTCATGTTGGGTGGGTTTTTAAAAATATCTCTCTTGCACAGAAATGTTTTAGAAGTCTCCTCTTCCCTTCTAAAATGTTATAAGTAATGCACCATACAACAAACCTACAACCACTACACAGTTTCATGCACCTCACTAGTGTATGATATGTAACATATTTTGTAGTGGTTATGTTTTAGTGACTTCACCACAGTGCTGAAAGGTATCACTAGACTGCTACAATCTATATACAAATTACCTTCATGGCAAATTAACCATGAAGAATTCAAAGATTAAAATGTATATTATAAGTACTTACTAGTACACTTTAGTGGGAAAACACGTGCAATCAGAGGTCCGACTGTACCAAGAAGGAAAGACTGCCATGAAAACATGCCCCATTCACATGCTTGAATTCTATGTCTGCCTCTAAGAAAGCATCATGTTCATGAGCATACCTGAAGGTGAAAGCCCAATGAGTAGCCTTTCCTGACATTTTCCAAAATTGTGCAGATATGCCTATAAAGTCCCAATTTACCATTGCCTGGGGATGACGCATTCTGGATCTTTGGCGATTGTTGAGGAAAGCATCATGTGTGGCCAGAGATGACATATGGAACAGAGGACTCATTAACTGTAATGTAGGGCAGTGGTTTTCAGGTTACAAGTCAGAATGACTCAGCTTGGGTCACAGGCAGGAAAGCACGTGCTAGCTACTTATCCCTGGAGCAGCAGGGGTAGAGTGACCACTGCTGAAGCTTTCTGTTGCCAAACACTACCAAAGAAAAATGTCTTTGGGCCAGAATATGCAGGTGATCCAGCTCATGGGTTATAGGTTGCCATCCCTGCTGTAGGTGATCAACCTCTGGTTGCTTATACAACCTACAAAGATAATATACTTTTACAAGAAATCTTTAATTAATTTAATTCTTAATAAGATCTGGAAGCTCAAAAAATCAAGTAAAGTTGGTCTAATGACATCTGCAAATAAAATTAACGCAACAAATTTTAAATTATTATTTAAAATATTCCAAGTGGTATCATAGAAAATTAAGGTTGGAAGGGACCTCAGGAGGTCATCTAGTCCAATCCCCTGCTCGAAGCAGGACCATCCCAAACAAGAACATCCTAACCAAGACTTTGTCTAGCTGGGTCTTAACTTTCAAAGATGGAGATTCCGCAACCTCTCTGGGTAACTTGTTTTACTACTCTCTTAGTGAGAGAGTTTTTCCTAATACCCAACCCAAACCTCTCTTGCTGCAACTTTAGACCATTGTTCCTTGTTCTGTCATGTGGTACCACTGAGAACAGTCCAGCTCCATCCTCTCTGGAACCACCCTTCAGGTAGCTGACAACTTCTATTAAACCCTCCTCAGTCTTCTCTTCTAAATAAGTTCAGTACCCTCAGCCTCTCCTCAGAAGTCATGTTCCCCAGCCCCCTCACCATTTTTGTTACTCTCTGCTAGACTTTCCAATTTGTCCACATCCTTTCTGTAGTGGGGGGCATAAAAAAGGACACAGTACTCCAGGTGTGACCTCACCAGTGCCATATAGAGGGTGAGAATCATTCCTTTCACCTGCTGCCAAAACTTGTACCAATGCAGCCCAGAATATAATAGCCTTCTTGGCAACAAGGGCACACTGTTGGCTCATATTCAGTTTATTGTCCATTGCAACTCCCAGATCCCTTGCTGCTTAGCCAGTCTGTCCTCAGTCTGTACTGGTACATGGGATTATTCTATCCTAAGTGCAAGACTTTGCACTTCTCCTTATTAAACATCATGAGATTTCTGTCAGTCCAGTACGCCAATGTATCTAGGTCTGTCTGAATCCTAGCCCTATCCTCCAGCATATCTACTACTTCACCCTCTTTACATATAAAAATAAGAAGGGGCTTGGATCCAACTCAATAGGTACCACTTCAATTTAAAAATATATATATAACTACAGTCAGCAGAATATAAATTTTCCTCCTTATCACAAGGTCATATGAAGTAGGTCCAAAAGGGACTTCATGGGGTCATCTAGTCCAGACCTCTATTCAAATTAAGATCACCCCTGACTAAGCCATGCCAGTCATTCCAGTGTCTACCTAACCTACTTTTGAAAGTTTCCAACCATTGAGAATTCACAAATTCTCCAGGTAGCCCATCATAATCAGAACATTTCTCCTGATGTCCAACCAATATTTTAACTGTTGCATTTTGGGGCTGTTGCTCCTACTCCTGCCCCTACATACATAGGGACAAGTCCATCTTCATCCCCTTATGGTATTTGAAGACTATTATTAATTCCTCACCTCCCTACTCATGTCTTCACTTCATCAGGCTAAATTACCATAATTCTTTCATCCTTTCCACATAAGCCTTGCCATCTAGTTCCTTAATCACTTTTGTTGCCCTGCCCTGGACTCCTTCCAAACAGTCCATGCATTTTTGAAGTGTGGGCCCAAATCTGGACACAGTACTCCAGGCCCTCACCAGTCCTGAATATTTCAGAATATTCACTACTCTTGATTTGCAAGTGACACTTGTTAATACAGCCCAGGATACCGTTGGGTTTTTTGCAACAAGAACATATTGTTGACTTATATTCAATTTAGCATCCACCATAACCCCTGGCCTTCTCTGCAGTACAGCAACCATGCTAGACCTTTCCCAATATGCATTTGTACATGTGGCTATTGCATTTTTGTCCTTATTTCATCTCATCTCTTTGATTTTGGACAAGCTCCTCCAGGGTGAACATAAAACTGCCCTCAACTCCTTATATCCCATTCCCAGCGGCTTACAAGGCACACGCAAAAAAAGAGAGAGAAAAAGGAGACCCTCAGTAATTCCTGAGCTCTTGCTTGTTCATTCCATGTCAATGGGAGTCCTTGTTCTCAGGCAACAACTCTCCTGGATGACAGGGTTTCCACCCTTACCTCCCTGTGGGGGTCTGTCTCTCTGCCACAGTGGCCAGCTGTCTTCCTTTGCAATGGGGATTTTAGATCAGTCAGCTATGCTCACCTGGTCAGCTGACCAGATTTTGTGCTCTCTCATGCAAGTATGATCAAGCTCCTTCTCTCATCCATCTGCCACATCCTGCAGGCTGGGTTTTGCAAGTGTGAGACCACAACCCAGTACCTGACCTCTCTCCTCTGATACCCCTTCTCCCTCTCTCTATTGCAATCTGCCCACCTCCTCCTGTCTACCTGGGGCTTCCCTTGGCAATCAAGGTCTTCTCCAATTGGCCAATGCTGGCTGGGCCTTCCTTGCTGGCAGGTATTACCTGGGCTACAAAGGGTCAGGCCTTAAAAGGGGCCTACTGCCTTTCCTTTCCTGGTCTTCTTTTCTCTGTAACAGGGCTAGCAGCCCTATTACAGACTACACTGATCCAACCATTCGTTATGTATCCACTTTACAGTATTTTCATCTAGTCTGTGTTTCCTTAATTCATTAATGAGGATGTTATGGGAGACAGTGTAAAAAGCCTTCTTAAAATCAAAGTATACCACTGCTCTCCCTTCATCCATGTACTCTGTCACTTCATTATAGAAGGAAATTAGATTGGTCAGGCATGACTTGCTTTTGGTAAATCCAGGCTCACTGTTCCTGATCATTTTGTTCTCTTTGACTTTGAGGTCTCTCTCAATTTCTTCTCTCTCTGGTGTCTCTCTATGGATCCTTGAAGATCTGCTTCATGATCTTTCCTTGTCCATAGTTTACCAGATTCTCCTTTCTCCCCTTCTTAAAGATGGACAGTATATTTGCCCTTTTTTAGTCATTCAGGAACTTGCCTGATATCTACAAGTTCTCAGAAAGCATAGCCAATAGCTCTGAAATTATTTCAGTGAATTTCCTCAGTGAGCTAAGACTAATGGTCAAGATCAACACCCATAAAACCTACCCTGTATAGCAGAAAAAAAAATGTCCTTTGTAGAGTGCCCCTAAGGGAATAAACCTACTCCACCTTGGATTAAATATTTTGTCATCAGTCAATTAATAATTTATTCAATGATTTATTCTTCCTAATATTGTAATCTGTAGATATGAGTCTTATGTGTTTTTTGGAAAGTTGTGCAAGTTCTATTCTGATCTTACTACAGGTGGCTTTAAATCTCTCTGGGCTAGATCCCAATACAGATCTTCTAACAATTTCCACAAGTTGAAGAAGGGAATTTTTATATTATACCTCGAGTTTCTCCAAAAAGGCTGAACAAAACTAAGTTACTTGATTCTAAATGGAAGCCATGAAAACACCTTGGTCTCCATGGTTCTCATCCATAAGCAGAATCTGTAGCTCAGGTTGGAATCTCAGCACAGTGGGAATAATGGCTTTTCATCCAGTGCCAAGACTGGAAAAAAAATGATTGGGTCAACTTTGAATACTGCACTCAACCAAAACAAGAATATTTTCTTGTTTTGGTTTTAACTTATTCAATTTTTTCAACTTTTTTTAACAAAATAGGACAACTAAATAACAACATTAATTCAGTGAAAGATCAAAATGTTTTGCTTCAAATACTTTGACAATTTTGATTTAGTTCAGCACAATTTGTGAATATGTTGCAGCTCACTAAATCTGCAGTTTTCAGTTCAGTTACAATTCAGTGAAAAAAATGTGCCTGGATTTACTCATGCACCTGACCTAAGCTCAGGGTGTGGGTACCACAGATAAATCTGCCTATCTAGCACCCTGGAAGCAGACCTGTCAGTACTGGGATTCAGTCCAGTAGATCCAACTACAAGTTTAGGTATAAAGTTTGTAATAAAATTATACCCGGAAATGTATTTCAATATGGTTTCAATTTTAATTCCAGTCGATTTGCTCTTTCCCAAATCCTTCATCCTTACATGGTCATTATTTTTCCTCTTAATTATCATAATATATGACATCTTACACTTGCTGTTGAATCCAATGTAGGAAAGCTGTTTTCACTCATTTCTTAAGGGCTGTGTTCAATGCTGAACCAACAGCTGCAGAAGAAACCATTCCTTACCCAAATTTGTTACACTCAAAGCCAGACAACGGCAGCAGGAGATGATGAAAGGAGACATGAAGGGGATATGCAATGGAGGATGAGGGGCTTGGATCTAATACAAAAGATAAGGAAGCAAGGGATAAAATCACAAATTAGATTATGCAACTGAAGCCACAGGATGAGCCCTTCATTTTAAGTGTCAGATTTTTGAACATACTGGAAAAAAACAAAATGTGTGGAGCCCAGAGGATAGCAATAAATAACCTTATTAAAATAAAATCAAACTGAAGTGTTCTCTCACTTTAGCATAAATTAGAAGTTGCACTGTAACTAACGTCTGTATAAAATTGGGCATGTCTACAAATGGATTAAGGCACTTTTTCTAATGTACATTAAATTGAGTACCTTCAATGTGAGAACACCTTTAAATGTGCTCCAGGAGCGGGAGGAGTGACACTGTAATTAAAGCACTGCATCATCTCCTGTATCAGTGTCCCCATGGTTCAAAATGGTGGTGAGGGTGCTTGAACTAAAGCTCATCAAACAGTGGTGGGGGGGTTTGATGAACTTTAGTTCAAGCACCCCCACTGCCATTTTGAACCATGGGGACACTGATACAGGAGAAGCTGCTGGAGAACAATAATTGCCACACTCCAGCAGACATGATTAATCAAGTTTGCTCTGATGCACTGTAATTACTAAAGAAATACAATTAGGCTGTATAACCGGAGGGCGGTCAGAGTCGCTGTGCTCTCCCCTGCTGCCTCCTTTACCGTATCACATTGCCAACTGGCACCCTCCAATTCTTGCAGGTGTAACAGACATTGTTCCATCTCTCTCTCTGTCTCCACACCCTCTCTGGCGCTTGGGCTCTCTGCAGCCCTGTCTCTCTCCATGCCTTCTCTCCAGGCCATCCCAGTATTGCTGCCCTCTCTTCAGGGCCTTCTCAAGCACTGTCCCCTTTCCTAGGTCTCACCACACCCGCACTGGGGCTTCTTAGCAATGCCCCCTCTCTGCGGCTAGGGTCTATGTACCCTGAATGCCGCACCCTCACTGATGCTGGGGTTCCCACACTAGTGCGAGTCCCCTATGAGGCTTCCTCCAACCCCTAATAGCCTCACCCAAACCACCGGTGTAACAAATAGCAACACAAACACAAGCCCCTGGGCTATAACACAAACTGAAGCCATAATCACACTGAAGCCTACTGGGGATTCTTCATCCCACCACAGTGGCAGACACTGCTCTTGCATTCAGGCTTGGCTTCTCTTTCCTGGCAGGGAGCTCCTTCCTCCTTGGCTGCTGGTAGGGAATCACCTCCTGGACTCCTGCCTGGGATTTATATAGGAGCCAGGCCCTGCCCCTTCCTTCAGCTGGCTAGGCAGGTGTGGGTCATTATTTTCCACTAGTTGCCTCAGCAACCGGCACCTGAGGAGTTATCCCAGTTCTCCAAGTAGCAGGCACCTTGATACCCTGCTACAGGTTGCCTTAACGCACAGTAAAAATGTACACAATTTTTAAGTGATGCTTAATGTGCGGTAGCCTATTTTACTGTACATTAGTGTAATCACACAGGTTTGTACATGATACTTTAATGCTTAGTAAAATAGGCTACCATGCATTAAAGCGCATGTGTAGGCATGCCCACTGATGAGAGGTCAGAATCTGGTATTGCATATCTTTTTCATATGCTTGTTGTACCATGCAACATATATACCATGTATTTATTTCAGAAATGCTAATGACCCACAAATTCTACTAGAGCCAACAGGACCTGCAATGATTCAGTATTTATGAAAACCAATAGGTATTTAATTATTGACTTAGGAGAACAACTTTAGCCACTCAAGTTTGAAATTCCTGGATGGAGAAAGCTAACTTAAAAGAACTTCATAGGCGATGCATAGGGGGAGCACATGCCCCTTTGAGAGGGCTTTCTTTGGTGCCAATGTCACTGTCAGCAATCGAAGGTGCTTGGTATGCACCCTCTGCAGTGCCATACCGACAGGGGTTGGAGTGTCAGTCCCCTGGTGGCACTTCTGGTTTTTCTGCCAGCATTTCTGGGCTCAGCAATCAGCTACTGGGGACCCCTCGCCCCTATGCCCCCCGCACAGTGATTGGCCTCTGGGGGATGGGGGACCCCACCCACTCAGTGATTGGGTATCCCCCCCAGATTCAGGAGGCACCAGTCACCCATGAAGAACTTAACCCTTCCCCATAAGTAAGACTGGAGAGAGTGCTTTCCACACATTGCTTTATTTTTGAAATATATAATTTTTCATTGGATTATTTTTTTTTAAAAAAAGAAATTTATTTCCTAATCCTGAAGATCAAGATATCAGGGGCTATAATGATTATGTTATGATGTCTTCAATTTGTTATGGATTGTTTTCCCTGTGCTGTGGTCTTTTGATAATGATTTAGGTTTAAGTACAAGTGATTTAATGAATTTTAAGGATTTGCTTGTGGATCACCTTCTGATACTAGCAAGCATATTCTCACTGAGGAGATAGTTGAGGAACTGCTGTTTCCTTTAATAAAATACAGAATAATTAACACCAGGAGAATGTAATAAGGAAAAGGGAATGACTGCTTTCAAGTATTTTTCTAGTTTTGCTGAAAGGTAGCATTTTAAACCCATTTGTTTTAATTAGATACCAATATAATACAAATTGTATTTAAAAGATTTTTGGTTTTGTTCTCAATGTCTGTGAATCAAAACTTAATGAATATACCTTGGAAATTCAGGTAATTTCCATACTAAGCTGCAACTTGATCTCATTTGATGTAAACTGGAGATTTGCCATTGACTTCAATGAAAGGATTATGACAATAATAATGCCTCTATGGGTTAGACTAAAGCTGTAATATCCTTCCAATATTCTCTGAAATCATAGCAATACATCATTATTCTTAACCAAATTATTTCTACCTAATTCAAAACAGATCTATAATTCATAAAGTAACTTAAACACTTATATAAAGCCTGTTTTGTACAGGCTTGAATACAGGGTTTAAGGTCAGATAAACTGATCCACTAATGTAATAGAACAGGAATGGAATACCTACACTATTTCCGATATCATTGGATTTTCATTGCTGACTTCATATCTCAGATCACTAAAACATAGACCAGAAAGGAATTTGCTGCTAGAACTACCAGTTTTTATAAAATGTGATTACAAACAATATACTTACTTCAAAGAGAGGGAGCATGCCATCAGTGGCACATCACTAATAACTTTAAAATACTCCATTTTTATTGTTGTGCCTACATGTTATTGGCAGACTTAGTTCATGACTTTAAGTTTCAAATGGAATTTCTAAAACCAGACATACACAGCTAATGATAAATGCACATGATGGGGATAAAGATAGTCTGAAAAATGTCAGAAATGTGAAGATAAATATAAAGATAAATAGTGAACACAATGTCTGGTTTCTGACAGAGGATTTTAACCCAGTTCAGGCCTGGTAAAAGGAAAGCATAAAGTGAAATATTTATGGTAATTTATTAAAGATGATTTATTAAAGAGCAAGGAGGAAGTGAAGAGCGACTTGACAGTGGAAAGACCACTTTTTCTAGGAACATGGTGAGTACACGTAGTGTCACTGCCAGGGGCCTGGCCCCTCCCTCTTCCCTGGTGCTGCCCGCCCACAGCACACCTCTGAGGCCACCAACCAGACTAAGCCCCTGGGGAGGCCCGCTGTCCGCCTCCCCCATTCTGGCTGTGGGTGGTGGCTGGGCAGGGCCCCCAGTGGGGGTGATGTCTGGGCTGTCCCCTGGCTGCCCCTCTTCTGGCCATCTTCAGGTCCTGGAGGAGTGGCTGCAGGAGCTCCAGGCAGAGGTGAGCAGGCTGTAGGGGATCTGGGTGGCAGAGGATGAAATTGACATGTACTTCTGTTCTCTGCAGGGCCAGAAACCTACTGAGGAGCCCCCCAGACCCAGAAGAGCGACTCGTCAG
>JAGPOW010003316.1:153829469-153845390 GCA_030014935.1 Caiman crocodilus | reverse complement strand
GTGACCCTGGCACTCGTTTCCTGCCAATTGGCGGGGGGTCAGACTAGATGGCCTGCTCTAGGCCCCTTCTGACCCTAGATACTATGATACTATGATAAACGGAGCAACAAGAAGATAATCTAATACAGCTACCATTACTAGATGTATTTATATCACTTGCATTTGTCTCATTTATACTTGTATTTTACTTTTCCAAAACTTTTAATACAATTTAATAAATAGAACAAGTAAGAAAAATGATACAAACACTCTGTTGACTATGTGTTAAAAGTCCAGTTAAAGAAATTCCATTTGAAACTTTAGGTTATGAACTAAACTTACCTATATAAAGCTGAAGGAACAATAAAAATGGAATATTTTAAAGTTACCTGTGATGTGCTACTGTCATAGTTTCATATTAGCTGTTATATAGATTTCATAGACATTAGGGCTGGAAGGGACCTTGGAAGATCATTGAGTCCAGCCCCCTGCCCAAAGGGAAGGAAGTCAGCTGGGGTCATAGGATCTCAGCAAGATAAGCATCCAGTTTGCTCTTGAAGGTGTTCAATGTAGGCGCTTGAACCACCTCCAGCGGCAGGCTGTTCCAGACTTGGGGGCTCAGACAGTAAAGAAATTCTTCTTTATGTCCAGGCTGAAATGGTCTTGTAGTAGTTTATGACCATTCAACCTCATCGTCATTCCTTGTCATGCTCTGGTGAACAAGCATTCCCCCAGATACTGGTGGTCACCCCGATAAACTTATAGATGGCCATCAGATCACCCCTGAGCCTGCCCTTTTCCAGGCTAAGGAGCCCCAGGGGTCTAAGCCTGTCATCGTAGGGTCTGCTTCCCTGACCTCTGATCATGTGTGTGGCTCTTCTCTAGACTCTGTCAAGCTTCTCCACATCCTTTTTGAATTGTGGAGCCCAAAACAGGGTGTAGTACTCCAGCTGTGGCCTCATTAAGGCCGCGTACAAGAGAAGAATGACGTCCCGGGATTTGCTTGAGAAGCATCCATGGATGCAAGCCAGTGTTTTGGTCGCTTTACTAACCACAGCATCTCATTGCAGGCTCATGTTTATCTTGTGGTCAATGATGACCCCCAAGTCTCTTTCTTCCTTAGTGCTAGCTGACATAGCACTGCTGAGCCTATAAGGATGCTGTGGGTTTTTCTTCCCAAGGTGGAAAATCTTGCATTTACCGGCATTGAACACCATCAGATTCTCGTCCGCCCACTTGCTGAGCCTATCCAGGTCAGCCTGGATCACCCGCCTGTCTTCTGGTGTGGATGCTCTGCCCCAAAGTTTGGTGTCATCAGTGAACTTGGCCAGTCCGCTTCTGACTCCAGTGTCCACATAATTAATGAAGATGTTGAACAGAATGGGTCCAAGGACAGAGCCTTGGGGGACCCCGCTGGTCACAGGACATCACGATGAGTGGCTTCCATCAATTACTACCCTCTGGATCCGACCATGGAGCCAATTTTTCAGCCAGTGGATGGTGGAGAACCCAAGGTGACAACTGTTCAGTTTCTGCAAGAGGCGATCATGGGAAACCAGATCAAAGGCTTTTTTGAAGTCAAGATATATGACATCAAGCTCTTCTCCATTTGCAAATAGATACCATTTGCAAATAGCATTATATATTGGAATCGTATTGAAATTAAATTTCCAGTAGAGCAGGGTGAAGAGCTATTGCCTTCAGTTAACTATTTCCTTTAATTAAATTGTAATGTCATGTTTTCTCACTCAGGAAGTTCACAGAATATTCTGCTTGGCAGTGGGTATGTCTACATATGTAATTAAGGCGCAGCAATATACTCTGGTTTGAACATGACCCTGGGACTGCAGTACATTGAGCCAGGTTAGAACGGCCCCAGCTGGCAGGGAGTCCAGGAGGGTCAGCTTACCAGCTGCTCCAACCTGGCTCAACATGTTGTGGAGGGGCTGCCTGGTACACAAGGGTGCTGCAGTTCAAGGCTAGCTGGCAGGAAGCCACCTTAGCATAGTACCCTCATGCCCCAGCCAGCTCCAACAGCATCTACACGTGCACTGCTATGGAGTAAAAAACTCTGCCATAGTATTTACAAATACTAACCTATGCTGTGGGGCAGAGCTGTACTGCTACCCAGCACATCCACAGCTGGTGGATACTGGAATGACCATCAGGGATGGTGAGCTGTGGAATAAGTAGGGGTAACTCTGATAAATAACCAGTCACAGACCAAGAAGCAGCTGCACCACCAAGATGTTGTGAGGACAATAGATGTCAATGCTTTCCCTCCTGAAAAGCTACGTATATCCTTTGACAGTGCTGTGACATGACAAGTACAGGTTATCACTATAATAAACCTGCTCAGCCTCATCCTTAGGTGTACAGCTCCTTGATGTCAGAGCAGGTGGAAGGAGATGTTAACATCTCAACAAATGGGAAGACAGATGAAGACTGCAGTGGAATAAGATCCCATTGTCTTGGTCTCCTTACCATTGGATCATGGTCCTATTCTGTCAATACCCATATGAAAGGTGATGTCCAGAAGCTTCTCCATGACGAAAGAAGTCACACACAGATGTCCTCCAAGAAAACAGCTTTTTCAGTACGTTCCTCAAGCCCCACAACAACCAGCTAAAAGCAATGGGAGCAGGATTGTGAAGTCTGGAAACTCCTAGTCATGAACTGGAATGAAGGCAATAGTTACAAGTATGCCATTTAGCACCTGGATGAAACAACAGTGTCATTTGGCAGCTGTAACTGTAACTGAACAGCCATTGTCAGGATCTGTTCCACCATAAAAACAGGCACAAGACATTGTGGCAACACCCATGATTTAAGCATTGGTACTGATAGCCTATGTCATCATCCATGGCCAGGATCACAAAGATGTAAGCATCACCTGAGCTATACTAGGAGCTAATTACTGCACTAATCATTGACTCATCTTGGTTATTGTTAGGGTAACAATATGATTTTGGGGAGTACTAGGAGTGCAGCTGAATGAAGGCTTTTTTCTGTGTCTCAGCAAAAGTCACTAGTCACAAGGCTAGATGATATATTAAAAGTAACTAACTTTGCTAATGCTTAAGTAAGCAGATTCTTAACAAAATAACAGGGTGTTAATGTGCATGATGTGTTGGGTAAAAATAGGATGCAGCCCACCAGGAATCATCAGGAGATAAAGCAGAAGTATAGGCTTGGAGATGGTGCTGAAGTCAGCAAGAAAACTAGAAAGAACCAGCAAAAAAACACAATTGACCGGGAAAAGATGAAGGTTAAAGTCTTTCACATGTGCTCTTAGCAGAGAGGCATGTAAATGAATGAAATGTATAGGCAATACCATGCTAAGGAAGCAATCAGTAAACAGAGGTGGAGTTTGAAATGGGAGGAGAAATGAGTGGAACCAAAGGAGGGATGAGGGTGGAGTGAATAATAAGTATGAACCAAGTTGTATAAAATGTGAAAAGAACTAATGTTCAGGGCGGGTCCCCGGTTTGTTGATTTTTTGGGAGCTAGTCCAAAGCTGTCTCCATTCTGAATAAAGCTGTTGAAAGCAATGTGTGCTGGTGTTTGCTCCTGCTTGCTCTGGCTAATGAGTAACAAGATCCATGGGCAATTGGATCATCATCTCCCTAATCATTGAGTGCTGTCTGAGGTCTAACAGTTATGTCACTGAAACTGGCTCCCAAATGATGGCTGCAACAGAAGCAACATTCACAGAAGATCAATGCTGAAGGACTCAAGGACCCAAGTGAGACTTCTTCCACCAGTGTCTCAATAAAAAAAAAAAGGCGAATTCCAATCAACAACAATGAGAAAATGTCAGAAGCTTCTTGGGTGCCCTCAAGGCCACTATCATCAGCACCTGTGAAGAGACACTTGGATCCTATACCAGGAAACATCAAGACTGGTTTGATGAGAATGACCAGGAGATCAAGGGTTGATAAATCAGAAGTGCAAGTCCTTTTGTGCTTGGAAAAATAACACCAACTCCAAGCAAAGAAATTGAATCTCCAACAAGTCAAGACAAAGGTCCAAAGGAGGAACAACAACATAAAGAACAAATGGTGGGAAGACAAGGCTAAAGAGATTCAACATCTTGCTGACACCCATTATATACATGGTTTCTTCAGTGCTACCAGAGCCATCTATGGCCTGGGCACTCTGGAACCAACCCCCTTGAAAACTGAGGATGGAGGAGACCTGATCAAAGAAAGAGGAGTTATCAATATCTGTTGGAATGAGTATTTTAAATATATTTTCTGTTGAGACTCTTCTGTTTATGAGACTGTTCTCAACTCCATTCCATAACACCCAGTCACAGATGATCTCAGGATCTGCCCAACCCTTGATGATCTGAGGAAGGCCATTAAGCAAATGAGGAATGGCAAGGCATCTGGAGCAGATGGAATCCCCCTGGAAATCTTCAAGCAGTAGGGGCAGGAGCTCACATCACAGCTACATGACTTCATCTTAAGGATCTGGAATGCTGAGGAACTCCCAGATGACCTCAGGGATGTCATAATTGTAACAATCTTCAAGAAAGGATACAAGTCCAGCCATGGAAACTACAGAGGGATTGCCTTGCTGTCCACCACAAGAAAGATCATTTTGAGAACACTCCTAAACTATATCCTTCCATTTGCTGAAGAGCTCTTCCCAGAATCTCAGTGTGGGTTTAGGGCATCAAGAGGTACAACTGACGTTCTCTTCACAGCTTGCCAGCTGCGGGAGAAAGGCCAGCAACAACATAAGCCTTTCTACATGGAATGCTCTGACCTCAAGAAAGCTTTTGACCCTGTTAATTGAGAAGTATGGTGGAGGATCCTTCCGAAGTATGGATGCCCACTGAAATTTTTCACTATTCTCTGTTTGTTCCATGATGGTATGTGAGTGGTAGTTCTCAGTAATAGATTTATCTCGCGTCCTTCTAACTTTAAAAGGGGATGTAAGCAAAGCCGTGTTTTTGCTCCAACTCTCTTCTCAATATTTTTTACTGCAGTGCTACATCAGACCACCAATAAATTTCCACCTGGAGTGGAGCTAAACTCCTGAAGGGATAGTCGGGTTTTAACCACAGCTGACTCTGAGCCAAAACCAAGGCCACCCCAACCTGAATCATTGAACTCCAGTACACTGATAATACTATAATGTATGCCCACTTGGAAGCAGATCTTTAGTCAATCATTGATGTCTTTACCAAAGCGTACAAGAAAATGGGACTGATGCATAATATTTAAAAGACTAAGGTCCTGTACAAATAAGCTCCTAATGAACAGTACCCAGATATAGTAATTCAGATCCATGGTGAGACTCAGGAAAACATTGTTTCCTGAACCTCAGAAGCCATCTCTCACAGAAGGCTGACACCAATGAAGAACTCCAACATCACCTCAGATGTGCAAGTGCAGCCTTTGGATGACTGAAGAAATTGGATGTTCAAGGATCAAAACATCACATCCAAAACCAAACTTATGGTTTATCAAGCAGCCATGATCCCCTACCTTGCTATATGGAGCTGTGACATGGACAACATAGAAGGTATCTAAAGTTGCTAGAGAAGTACCATCAGTGCTGCTTGTGGAAGATCCTCTTAATTCAGTGGGAAAACAGATGCACCAATGTTAGCATCCTTCTGCAAGCAAGCACCATGAATATTGAGGTGATGATGTCTGACATTAACTTTGTTGGGCCAGTCATGCCATCTAGATGTCCAACTCCAGACTCTGAAAGCAATCTTTATTCTCTTAGCTCAGCCAACATGTACACTCAAGAGGATGTTCCTCAAGGCCAACTTCAAAAAATGTAACATCGATATCAACTCATGGGAGACTGTCACCCAGGACCATTTCAAAAGGAAGAAGAGTCTGATGCAGGGATCTCAGTACTTTAAAAGCTCATAAGAACAGCAGGAGATGGAAAAGCTGGAGCATCAGAAACAGCACATTGCAGACCCAATAAAAACTCCAGCACCACACACCCCATATGGAAACATATGTCCAAGCTGCAGTAGACTCTGTCAATCCCAGATAGACCTCATCAGCTGTCTCTGGACTCACAGATAAGACAATCATCCTCAGCTGTGAGGGACTGCTAAAGACTAAACTACAGTGGAGTTAATTAGTTTTCTCCATCCAAATAAAATAGCATTGCACGTGTAAACACTGGGTGCAAACTACCATTCATTAATGCACTGTAGCTACTGCACATTAAGTTTTGTACTTGAAAACAATGTACAATGTAGTACTGTAGTACTTCACTGTAGTACTGGCTCATGGCTTTTTACTGATGTTAATTGCACAGTAGCCTAATACTACTGTGCAGTAGTGTATTAGCATGAGTTTTGCTCTACACACTACTGCGCAGTGTTATTAGGCTACCATACAATTAGTGTCTCATGCAGACACACTGACTGAGACATTTACTATTGAGTTCATTAGGCAATTCCACAATAAATGTCTTGTGTAGATCACAGTTTATGTCAAAGAAAGGCATGAGGATTAACTGTAGCATTAACTGGCTTCAGGTACAAAAGGTTTCAAATGTCTATTCACTTTACATACAAATCCTATATGAAACTTAAATTGGCACGAGATCAGGTGTACTAACCTCTCTTAGGTCTTTTGGATTCTCCAGCTGAACTGTTTAGGGTCAGGTGTTCAGTTGGCATTAGTAGAATGGGTTTTATGAACTACAGTGGAGCAATATAGATTATACCCTCTGAGAATCTAATCCTCAGTTCTTAAAGCTGCTTAGTGTTGTAAAGACCTACTGTCCTGTAATTTGTTGACCTGCTGTTATCCTGCTGTCTTTGTGTAATACAACTCTTGGCAAGGCGGTGGAGAAAGATCATTTCCAATGTTTGGAGTTCACTGTGCCTGCCTGGCCTCGAACATTTTGTTACGTGCAGCTTTGATTCGAATGCCCACTGGAGTCTGCCCTGCCGTTACTGGTGGTCTTTCGAGGCGATGTTTACTCATGATGCAGTCTGCCCCTTTTCTTGCAAGGTGGTGGAGAAAGATCATTTCCAATGTTTGGAGTCCACTGTGCCTGCCTGGCCTCGAACATTTTGTTACGTGCAGCTTTGGTTCGAATGCCCACTGGAGTCTGCCTTGCCATTACCAGTGGTCTTTCGAGGAGATGTTTACTCGCGATGCAGTCTGCCCCTTTCTTGTCTGCCAAGACTTTGAATCTTCCTCAGTGGCGGAGCTCAGTACAGTGCGGTCTCGCTCTCTGGCCACTCGGTCCTCCAGTGGTCTTCTGCAAGGCTCCACCTCTCCTCTACCTTGCCCTCTACCCAGCCTGGTGGGTCACTGCTGGTCCTGCGGCCAATCTCATGCACCACAGGTATCTTAAAATACTATACAGGAAAAGAAAAATGCAAGAAAACCTCCACCAACACCGTGCATTCTGACCACCCCAAGGTTCACCCTCAGTGCTCCTATCTGGTCACTGGGGCCCTTTCCTGTTTACCCAGCCCCCTTTTCCACTTAGGGACTATCTGAAGCTCCCCTCCATGGTTGCTAGACCTTCAGGGTCAGCCCTGGTCTCTCTCAGCTTGGCTCTTTCAGCCCTTTATATCGTTGCCCTCTCTCTGGGCCTCTTCAATATCGTTGCCCTCTCTCTGGGCCTCTTCTAGTGGCACTGCCCTCCCTCTGGGCCTTATTGATACTGTCGCTGTCCCTGGGGTGTACCCTCGGGTCCCACGGGTCTCTCCACAGTCCCACCTGTTTGGAGGCTGAAGGAAGGTCAGCGCCTCCCCCTTCTCTGCAAAGACTGCTGGGCTCAGGGTCTCTCCGGCTTCTGTCTTCCTCTGCCTTTCTCCACCTTGGAGCCCCTGCTCCAAGTATGGATTTCCCTTTACCGCCATTGGCAGCTTCACTCTCACCATGTGAGGCATTGGCTCTGCCTCTGTTGGGGATCACCACTTCTCGCTCTGCTCCGAGCTTTCGGCTGACCCCTCTGGCTGTTGTTCCTCCCAGCATCTGACTCCTGCCTCTTTGTGAGCCATCTTGTTTTATCCCTGCCAGCTGGTAATTGCTGCTGATGTCAGCGACCGGCCGCAACTGTATGAAAGGGTGGCTAATAGCTCGCGTGGGTTCTTTCAGGTGTTCCTGCTTTGCCGCAGGTCTTGCTGCAAGTAAGTGTTCTTTTTTACTTTTGCTTTTTCATTTGTTTCCCCATTTTCTGATCCCGGGGTTCCCCCCTTAGACTTTAGGGTCCCCCCCATTTGTCTCTCCCTGTGACATCCTCAATTAGCCTACTACTTTCAGTCAAGGTTAAAATTCATAGTATGGTAGAAATACTGACTTGATTTTATTAATTAATACACTCTCCTAATTACATATGGTAATATAGCGTTCATACATGGGGTACTCTCAGAAGTGAATCCAGGATTTTACAAGGTAGGGTCTGGGAACAGCAGGTAAGAATCCCCCCACCCACCCTCATCTCCCTGCTCAGAGGCACTCTTCTCATTGCTCCTCCCTGCCCTAAAACTGCCACTACCATAGTCCTCACTGTCCCAGGTGCAACAGGAGCTCCAGAGTCACTCCAGCTGGCCTTCACAGGGGCTGGGCTCAGGCTGGTATAGTGGCAGTGGCAGTAGTGGTAGCAAGTGGTGGATGGGCTGGCAGGTTCCTCCTCCCTTTCTTTAGATGTTGTAACTTTGTGTGCCTCCACAGGCACCATGTTTATTTACATCTGCGTGTGATACCAACTCCTCCTCATCTGAGCTGGATGAAGCTTCCATTGACACATGGTCTTCTTGCTTTGAACAATCTCCCATGTCTGGAACCAAGTCAGCATTATCACTGCCTTACATAAGATTGCATCAGTGGATGTGTTGCTGTCGTCCCTGGTTCACTGTGCTTTGCTTATACCTGATTAGTAGGGCTGTATGAAGCTTTGGTCCCTGATTTGATCTGGTAGAGATTCAGCACAATTTGGTGGCCAAAGTTCTGAATACGAATTGAATCAGAGGACCCTTTAAACTGTCTGAATTGAATCAGAACCCTCAGAATCAATTAGGAGAGATTTGGAAAGATTCAGAAATTCAGACATAGAGACAACTTTAAATGTTTTTTTCTATATACCTCTAGGTAGCAGAGACTTGTGAACACTGCAATGCCAGGACACATGAAGCATCCCACAGGAGTTCCCAGCATGCTCAGCAGCAGCCCCAGAAGTGGACCAGAAGCACTTCCGGTCCACTTCCGGGTCCACCAGGGAATGCACTGCGGAGGCTCCCCTACGCCCCTTCAGCTGAGTATGGTGAGAGGATGACATCCTGGGTCTTGCTTGAGATGCATCAGTAGCTGCAAGCCAGCATTTTGTTCACTTCACGCCGAGTCTCTTTTGACTGTGGTGCTAGTGAGTGTAGCACTATTGAGCCTATAAGTGTGAGGTTTGTTTGTTTTTTCCCTGAGGTGGAGCACCTTGCATTTCTCTATATTGAATGCCATCAGATTTTCATCCACCCACCTTGCAAGCCTATTGAGGTCAGCCTGGATAACCAGGCTATCCTCAAGTGTGGATACTCTTCTCCAAAGTTTGGTGTCATCAGTGAACTTGGCCAGTCCTCTTCTGACACCAGATTCCAGATAATTTATGATGATATTAAAGAGTACAGATCCAAAAATGCCTTCAGGGACACCATTTGTCATTGAGTGCCATGTAGATTTGGTTTCATCAACTACCACTCTCTGGGTCCAACCTTGGATTGTAGTGTACTTGAGGCTGCAGTTGCCCAATTTTTTCATGAGGACATCATGGGACACCAGGTCAAAGTCTTTATTAAAGTTGAAGTATATTATATCAACCTCTTCCCTTCACTCTCTATAGGTGTGGACCACTGCACAATACTCCTTCTTAGTGGTGTTTCCTGTCTTCCATCCTTTGCAAGCCTCCATGAGTTCCCTGTTGAACCAAGGGGGTTGCTGAACCCATTTACCACCTTTCCTATGGGCTGGGATGGACTTCCCTTGTGCTTCTAGGGGCGATCTTAAGCAGCAACCACTCATTATGAACTGCCCTCCCTGGCAAACCATGACCTCTCAGGGCCTCAAGAACAAGCCTCCTGAGCTTATGAAAGTTGACATTCTTAAAGTCAAGGACTACTGCATTACTGTGTGATATGCTAGCTTTGCGATGGATATTGAAAGTGATCAACTTGTCGTCACTGTCACCCAGCTTCTTCTGTTCACTACCTCAATTCATCTCACCCTCCTTATGCCATGACCCATAACTGGAAGGCTGGAAGAATTGAGGAAAAAACACCTGTGTCCCCATTCCCCCCACCCCCCGAAGCTCTGCTTCCAGAGCCCTGTAATCATTCATGACCCAACTGGGATTGCTCCAAGACATGTCATTTGTGCCCACATAGATAAGAACCATGGGATAGTGGTTGAAGAGTCAGATAAATTTTGGGATCCTCTCAGCCATACCCTAGATACAGGCTCCCAGCAGGCAGCAGACCTCCCCAGCTAAGGGGTTGAGGTGGCAGATTGCTTCCGCTGTCCCCCTCAGGAGAAAGGCTCCCAAGACAAACACTCTGCTTTTCATATTAGGAGTGGTAGCTCATAGTAGTCATCTATCTTTCCATCCATGCATCTCGCTCTGGGCCCGGGCCAAACTATGGCTTCTGCTTTTGGTGGGGCCTTTTAAACAAGGGCAACAAAGAAATCTGTTCTTTTATTTATAAACAGTTTAGATCAGTTGTCACAGTTAATGACAAGTTATCTCCCCAAAATGATTTTCATTCACCATAATTATGGATGGAAAAGAGATTTTAAACCATGAGACTACCCGTCCCCAAAATTCCCACAAGCTTATAGAAGGCTATAAAACTAGACAGGATGCCAAAAAAAAAAAATCAGGCAAGGATTTTCAACTGTAGCTTTCATATAGAAAAACAGGTCTGGAAGGGATCTCATGTGGTCATCAGTTCAATCCCCTAAAGCCAGGACATATGGGGCTAAATTATTTCAAGTAAAAAGACAAGTCTTTGCCTAAGCTGCTCTTAAAAACTTCCTGTGAATGGAGATTCCAATATCTTCTAAAATAATCTGTTCTGGTATGTAAGCACCCTCTTACTTAAAAATTTCTTCCCAATATCCAACCTAATTCCTTTGTTGAAGTATAAGCCCATTTCTTTTTGTTCCTAATGGCACAATGGGCTCATCTACACATGTGCCACACTGAGCAGTTATTACTGTGCAGTCATTTAGTACTTGCAGTAAACTGTGCAGTCCCAATGCCACATGGGTTTTTTTCCCCCATGCTACCATAGGTGTCACAGTTTGTGCCCACCAATTTTACATCAACATAGCAATGAGCTACGCTGATATAGCTCTTCACTACAGTGATGTAGTCCTCACTATGGTGACATAAAACCTTGTGTAGACATGTCCAATGAAAAACAGGCCATTTCCTATTTATAGTAACCCTTTTGGTATTTAAAGACTGTTATCAAATCTCCACCTTAGTCATGTTTTCTAGACATCATAGAATCATTTGTGGTGCTGTCCTGCAAATTCATTCATGCAGTGCAGTGCCCAAAAAATGGACACAATTCAGCAGGAAAAGCCAATCAGTATCACTCCAGTAGTGCTGAAGGGTACAGCTGAAGAAAACTTACCAAAAAGTCAGTGCTCCTTTCACAACCACAGTTCCCATTGCATAATTCATCTCTACCATCAATAGTACCAAGTCCCCATTCCCCACCCCCCACTGCAACCCATGGCAAATCATTCATCATAATTATGGGACAAGCAAAAATATAAAACAATATGAATAATCGAACTGGGCATGTTTTTAATTCGTTCCATGTGTATTGCCTCCTAGATGTGTTCACATGGAGATATGAGAATTTAGAATTCTGTCTTGGAACAGAAAAAATATGTTTAGAAAGTACCAAAAAATCAATGCCTACTGTAATCTCTCAAATTTGAAAAAAAATCATGGGCTATATACCAAAGCGAAGAATGGGTATAGTTATTGTCAGAAAGTGTAATGGCGCTCTTAAATCATCTACACTGATTAGCTGCCTGCTAATCAACCAAGGAGCCTGTTTTTTGTGAAAGTTTCTTCTTGGCAGCATAATTTTGATGATATAAAAAACACAAGACTATCCAGATTTCGTATAATAGATGTAGTCATTCACAAGTAGCTACTCTAAAACAACAACTGACAGAATTCATATTATTCAGGAACACATCTTTGATAAAAACTTGCCAAGTAATATGTCTTATTTAATAAATCCTAGAATGCATGGTCTAACAGGGAGCCCTCACTCTGTTATGGAGAAAATAGGGCATGGGAAGAAAAATAAGCAAGGTCCCTTTGAAGTTAGAGCCTTTGTATCCCAAAGGGGAGAGGGATCTCCTGCAGCAGGAAAAAACCTTGCCAAAGCAGCCAGAATGATATACATCCCAGCTTCAAAGAGAGGCACCCAGCAAGACGGGGCAAGCTGCCTCCTGCAAGTGAGATAAAAAATCTCCTGAGATGATGACCAATACTGGGATATAGACTCACCTCTGCAGAGCCCAGCTTGCAAACAGCTGGCTGTAAGACTGGCAGTGAGATACACCCGGGCCATATGAATAGGATTAACAACACCTGGGCCACATGAATAGGAAGACCAGTCAGCTGACCAAGGAGATGGGGCTGACTGGGATATAAACTTTCCTCCAGAGCAGGAAGGGGGAATGGATGATGGACTAGATCCAGCAGTGGATAATGATAGAGCCCTCCAGAGAGACAGGGGCAATACAAGTCCAGCAAGGGGATCTGCTGCCCAGGTGGACTCCTTACTGAGGGAGAACAGATGAGAGAGTGCACAAGCACTGAAAACTGTTTATGTCAACCCAGGAGTGGACCTGGAGGATAGAATAAACTCAGAAGTCTGAAGACATTTTATGTTGGGTCAGGGAGTAGCTGGGAAAGTGGGCATGCCCCAAGGACCAAGGACTGCGTATGCAAACCTAGTATGGATCTGGTGTTTCTTTCTTTTTCTCTGCTCACTTGTTAGTAACACCCAGTAGACTGGGGTGGCTGTGGGGGGAGGTACAGAGGCCTCCAGATGGAAGCCTAGGAGGGAGTTGAATCCAGGTGGGCTAGGGCCCCTGACTGAAGTAAGGTGGGCTAGAGCCCAACAGTGCTGAGGCCCCAGACATGGACAGAGGGAGAGGATGAGAGAGAGGGACAGAAGGAAGGACCCCACACTACCTAGTTAAACTAGTCATTGGGAAGGAGGAGGGAGAAGCAAGGCCTCCATGGCTATGCTTTGGCTATCCAAAGGAAGCCTTCTAAACAGCATCTTAATCATAACATCAAGGTGTGGCAGGTTGGAGAGAGGAGCCAGGATAGGGTGCCAGGGTAGGCAGATAGGTGCTACACAGCCATCAGGGGGTGCCATGACGATCCTTGAAAGTACACTCTATTACACAGGACCAGATACACTGTTTTCAATCGTTAATGTAGCATTTGTATGCAAAGAAAGCATTGTATTGCCAAGTCACCATCAATGTACTGCCAAGGCTACTAAGGATTCTGTTATTTTAGCACTTGTGATATTTGATGTGAAATTTTATCTGGAATGAACCTGAGAGTTTTGTTTATAGTTTTATAAAAACATGTGCCAGTAAAAAATCTTTGATATTTAAAAGATGGCTACCTTATAAGATATTTTACTTTTAAAAAAGTTTCCCAAACTTTTGAAATAAGGAGAGGTCTTGATTTAAAAAAGAAAAAAGAAACAAAGGAAAATCCTGAATAAAAAGTTTTGGGGTTCTTCTGGTTCTTATAGAAGCAGCACATGGAAGGAATGAAAACATATTTTGTGAGATAGACTGCTCCCCTTAGGCTATCAGGATCAAGCTGAGGACATTATTTTATGATGTAGCTTTCCATATGAAAAGCTTATAAGCTGTACAAGCTTACCATATGAAAAAAAACAGACAATTCACCCCAAAAGGGAATGGTTAAACAGGAAAAATACACAGGTAATATAATAGTGAAACCCAGACAGCATGAAATTCTGGTCTAAGGAATTTAATGTAAAAATTCTCAAAACATCAGTAGAACCAGGATTTTACCCTCACATACAAGTTAGCTAAGACAGCCATTATGTTACCTTACATTAAAGACAAGGCCCTACTTATTTCATACTATTTAATGAATTACATTATACTTGTTGAGGTATTCAAAGGAACTGGATGAACTTAAATTCCCAAGTCCAGATACAATGAGATTTGTGTACCAAACTCCCTCAAGTTCCAATTGTCAAAGCAGTCTAAATCTGTACAGACCTAGGGATTAGGATAACATTGTGCTTTTTTTCCTTGCTAAAGATGTTGTACTGACACTTTTAAAGAAAGAATCCCAGATACATAGAGTTCTTCTACTGAGCTAACAGACCTTTGGAGAAGGCCCATACTCCAGTTGCTTGCAGAAGGAAAAGGTGGAAGACTTGGGAATGGATCCATTTGTTTTCCTATTTATAGAAAATATTTTCTCTTAAATAGAGGAAGAAAGTAACATAACTTTGTCAAGTATCCTTCCCATATCCTTTGGGCAAAGCGCGCAACCATCTTGTTCACAAAGCAAGCATCCATATAAACTAAATGAAATACAGCAAAAAATCAGCCTAAATTAAAAGAGAAGTAAGAATAAAATGTGTCCAGGGTAAAGCTTGGGGAAGAAGTCTGGTTTCAAAAAATATATTGGATATACTGCAGTCTGATGCATTTCTAAAGCATAATATTTTCTTTTAAAAAGTGCTTTTGAGCCAGGGACTTATACTTGTAGGTGACAGAAGTATTCAGAGAAGGACTGAATTGAGAGGTCTAAATAGAGACCACCCAAGATCTGCTTCCTGGGGAAGTAGCTTATTATGTTGCTCAGCAGTTGGGGTGGACAAATATTGTCATGTTTGAATTTTGATTATATTCAGATTCAGCATAATATTTGGATATCTGAATCTGAAATAATAGAGTTTATCCCTGGGTCTTCCTTCTGCCCCTCACTATAACTCCCTGCAATATCTGTTCTGGAGATACAGCTTGCATTTCCCAGGTAGCATTGTAGGAAACAGTAGTCCATTCATAAAAATAGAGAAAAAGATGGCTGAGTTGGCATACAGTCATACAGTCAGTTTATAACTGACTTAATTTTTAAAGCATGCAGACAGTATGTGGGCTTTTGGCTTTCCCTTATACCTTCTTTTAAATTAGTGAAGATACCTCCAAAGACTTATTAATAAGTCATTCCCCATCTAAATATTCTCCCATGGTGTCAGAATGGTTCATAAACAGGAACAAAAATATCTGTATCTTGTGTCTTATAGACTTACAGTTTAATAAAGTTGATCATAAATTGCTGCATAAGATCTTTTCTAATACATTACACATAGTTTTGCCTCATAATTGCTTTTATTGACTGAACATATTTATAGATATCTCAAAGAGCTTTGAGGACTCTGTGGAAGGATCCACTTTATCTCATTTAAAAGTCACTTGTACAAGACTTCATATTTCAGACTTCTATGAATTTCAGCTCGCATTTTATAAAATAAAGCAGTACTTTGGAATCCACTAGCTTCCACTGCAGGTAAATACAAAGCTGTGGGATATCATCAAATGTTGCTTTTTAAGCTTCAAGAAAAAAATTGCTTGCTGAGTAGAATAGCGTACAGATAATTATATTTAGCATTGCTATATACAGGATAATTATTCTAAACTCAATGAAAAATATTGCTTTTAGCTAAACTATAAGATACATATACATATTAAACTGATGAAGTTTCTACTGGTATGACTTACTATGAAGTTTCTACTTACTATGAAGTTTCTGCACCTGTCCTGGGGGTGTCCGCTTTAGGGCCCTGGAGGCGCGGGTGCGGGAGCTCCTGGAGGAGGTTAGTAGGCTGCGGGGAATCCGTGAGGCAGA
>JAGPOW010003316.1:153765106-153829369 GCA_030014935.1 Caiman crocodilus | reverse complement strand
GTGCTCTTTCCTGCCAAGGCAGGGGGTCGGACTAGATGATCTGCCCAGGTCCCTTCCGACTCTAGACACTATGATACTATGATACTATGATACTTCAATGCCCTCATTGCCATTATGTCTGAGCACCCTGTGAAGAGAAAGGTAGTGATTATCACTCTTTTATATCTGGGAGTTGAGGCACTGAAAGACTAAAAGCCAGAATCAAAACCAGACATATGCACTTAAAGGGCTATTTAAGTAAAATTTAGGTGCGTTAGTCCAAAATTGCAGAATTCTAAAAACCTCTACTCAGATGCCACCTAAGCCTACATACAAAAAGCTAGAACTCTTGGTTCCAAAATGATACCTTTTATTAGACCAACTGGAAAATGGCAAGAAAATTGTTCTTTTCTGCAAGCTTTCGAGAGCAAAGTCCCTTCATCAGGCTCTGGGGAAAGTATAGATGGTACAAAATGGTAAAAAGTCCCCATAGGTAGGAAATAAACTTCATTTTTGCACAGAGATTGCTGAAGATGGAAGTCTGTCCCTCTGGGTCCATGAGAGTGTCTTTGTGAGCTGTGTTGAGTAGCTCTTTGATGTGTAGATCAGGTAGAATTCCTTCCCTGAAGGTGTCAGATGGGAGGCAGAGAGGTGAAAAAAAACTTCCTTGTAGTTCTGCAATGAAGTCTAAGATCCAAAATTTGGCTGAAATTCAGAAGATGAAAGATGCCAACTTTGCTCCTGAAAGCTTGCAGAAAACAACAATTTTCTTGCCATTTTCCAGTTGGTCTAATAAAAGTTATCATTTTGGAACAAAGTGTTCTAGTTTTTTGTATGTCTTTTTGTCTCAGACCAACACGGCTACCATGTACACCCCTGAAACACCTAAGCCTACAGGCACCTATGTTTTTTTTCTACTGAAGCTAATGAGATATGTAAAATTGTACTCTTGTGCATACACAGAAGTGCTTCTTTTCAGAAACTAAGCACGTAGAACATGTTATTTGGGATTCAGAAATGCATTCCCCTGCCTGTCTCCTTAGAGGAACTCAATCTGTTAGGCAATCTCTGAGAGAATGCAATGTCAGTCATTCTTTTTTGAAAACCAGTGGTGCTGCTGGTGGTGGTGATGACTGTGACCATTGCAGAAGTATGCATTAGTGTGCTAAACAATATATATTAAAACAGGCATAACACACACAGTTTGTGCCTTGGAAAAAAACTTCCTGGTTCACTTGTTGAGGGAGGGAGAGAGAAGTAAGGTGATCAATCTTACCTGTCCCGGGAGTTCAAAAACCCCAACTGTTGCTACATCTCCTACACCAGGCTCCTTTGGCTGGGCAGCACAGCAAACACACGAGAGAGGGGATGTGAGGATGTCACCTCCCCACCCAAGTCAGGTCCTGAGCTCATGTCCCTCTTGCCTCCTAGGTTTCTCCTCTCCTATTCTGCAATAACTATGCTAGACAATCACGCTCAGATCCTCTCCCTGTTTTAGTCTCTGTAAATCTTAAAATATTTCTGTATGTCTCTTGCAAGAACCTTAGAGAATGTCCCATCTCTTGCAGATTGGTGATCAAGGTGCTTTCCTACCAGATGCTGGAAGTGGATTTAAATTTCCTCAGACTGAAGAGGAACTGAATGTGCATCCTTCACATCCTGTTAACAAATGAACTACTGTATAGAATAGGGATGAACCTTATATGCCTGCATTTTTAAAAGAACATGGCTATTCTCTGCTTTTAAATAAGGGAACAAAGGTGCCTACCTTCTGGGCTCTGAGTCATGAATAGAGGCACCTCCCTATAGCCCTAGCTAAGATATCTGCATCCTTGAGTTTTCCTAATGGCAGTGTCTAAGCCACTTGTCCCTGACCGATGGCTCTTATGGCACAGGCTGCCCATGAGACCATCTGACATTGCTCAGAGCTGCAGAAAATTAAAAAGTTAAATCAAGGTTGACAAGGAGAGCAAAGTATGATGTTGCTCAATTATACTGTCCATGATCCAGTGAACACTGGAAATCTCTGCTTTAGGCAGTGCCATGCTCAGTATATTGTCTCCCAGTATGAGGCATGCAATTCTCACCCTGCCTAGGTGCGTAGCCCAGTTTGATTCCACCCTGGTAGGCCAGGCATCTAACAGTTAGAAGTTGTCATACTTAGCCTTGCAAATTAAAGCCCCTTTTTGGATCTAACCTTGAGTGACTTGTCCAGGTACATATAAGTACCTTCAAGTTAAATAAGGAATTGACACTCAGGTTTAGTAAATGTTAAATGACTATCATAATCATCAAATCATCTTTTCTCAGTGATGAAAACAACTTTCTTCTTGTACTGACACATAGAGACTGTTCAAAGAAAACATTTCAGGTTTTACATTCAGAGATTTCACTCCCTTGCTTTGCTCAGTTTAAAAATATAGATGCCAGCACCACATTAAACAGCAATTCATGGACTGATAGGTTTGCTGTGGTGTTTTTTAATCAAGGATGTTAACATGAAAACAAATGCCTTCTTTCCAGTAAATTCACTTCCTTCTGCTATCTCTCGTGCACATAGAGACACATTTTGCTGCATTAAATAATATCCCAATTTTCTGTGCAAATGATAATAATATTGCTTGGAAATGAAACAATAATGGCCTGAGGCAGCTATCAAGATACTGATTGTTTTGCTACTGCATGAAGCCATATAAGCCACAAAGAAACTATGGCTAGACCCAGAAAAGAACTTAGGTACCTAAAGTGGATCTTGGAAGGAATTTAAGAGCCTAAGTCCTAGAGTATGATTCTCATAACCTCTCCCTAGCCTCAGAGATGCATTTGTTTTCACCAGTAAAATTCCTCAGGCATATAAACTTTTGTTTCTGGACATATGTAGAAGCACCTCAAGTCTTTCTACCCAGTTGGCACCTAGTTCTCACCTAAGCTGACTCACAATATTCTAGTAGTTAAACTCACTGTGGTTCCTTTCCTCCTTTTTAACCTCACATCTCTGCCTCTTAAAAGAGTACCTTAATCTCTAGGTTATTGGTTTATTTGGGCTGGGGATATGTCTACCCTCTCGTGTTGAATCTGTAACTCATTGTATTAAAGACTTAAAGATTCATTGGACCAGGGAGGAGCAGGTAAAGGCACTTGAGTTTTCTAGGTGATTGGTTAGGATACTCACCTAGAAGATGGCCAGGGTACCTTTGGAAGAAAGTTCCTACTGAAAAGGCTGTTTTATTTATTTATTTGTTTTCATGAAGCAGTAACTAGATAAAGTTGGTCCTTGTCATATTTATCCCTAACTGACCAATTTAGGATTAGGATTTCTGCCATCATGGAAGGACCTGTCATAGAGATCATAGGAACATAGTTTTTTGGATTATAGGATCATAGGGAAGTAGGGCCAGAAGAGACCCCACAGGTTCATCTAGTTCAGACCTCTGCTCAAAGCAGGATTGTTGCCAAATACACCATCCCAGCCAAATATCTGTCCAGCCTGCCCTTGAAAGCCTCCACACATGGAGATTCCACAATTTCTCCAATCCTTGGTCCCCCTTATAGACAGAAAGTTCCTCCTAATCTCCAAACTAAATTTGCCCTACTGAAGCTTGAGGCCATTGACCCTAGTTCTGTACCCTATATCCACAGAGGAATGCCCATCTCCTCAAGTATTTGAAGACTGTTATCAAATCTCGTCTTCTGTCTTCTCTTCTCCAAACTAAATAACCCAAGTTCTTATAAGCTTTCCTCCTAAGTCTTGCATCTCAGGCCCTTAATCATTTTTTTTTATTGCTCTTCACTGTTTTGTCCACATCCTTTCTGAAATGTAAGGGCCAAAACTGGATATAGTACTGCTGGTGATGCCTCACCAGTGCTGAATAGAATAAAAGAATTACTTCCCTTGATCTGCAAATGACACTGCTATTAATATAACCCTGTATGCTGATGGTTGGTGGGTGGGGGTGGTAACAGAAGCATACTTGGCTCATTTCCAGCTTATGGACTTTTGTAACCCCCTGGTCCTTCTCCTCTGTCATGAGCCGGCTAGGCAATGTGAGTGTATAAGCCTGCTGGGTTCAGGATCAAGGAGGCAAGTCAGGAATGAAGTAAAGGCAAATTTACTTATAGCTTAGCATGCAACAGTTAACAGAAAGGTAAATGAGACAAACAGCTAGTACAGTAATAAAAAGCTAATAGTGAATGATAACAACTAGACAGAATGACAAAGAGCTCCCTCATGGGGTTAGCAACTTATCAGCAGTCCCTCTATGCCAGGTGTGCGCCAAGCTGTTCCAGTGAAGTCAGGTGCCCCCAATCAACGCTGTCTGAGGGATCACTGGGAAGATCCCGTGGTCAGGATCTGGTCCTCACTCACACTGGGAGTCCAGGGTCCAGGAGTGGTACAGTGATGGTCCTTCTGTCCTGTCCTTCATGCTGGTCACCTGACATATATGATTCTTTATACCTTACCTTATGCTAATCTGTTGGCTTTAGAGCCTCTCACAATCTTGCCCTACAGCTGTTACCCTATGGGATCAAAAGGTGTTAGAAATTATCATGAAAAGTTACTGCCTGAACTCAGGTTCACCCAATAAACAAATTACACCACATTACTTTGAGGTTTGAAATTAGCATTACCTGCCGAAGTTCAACTCCTTCGTTTTTTATTCCTGGATTCCTTGGAATGTGCTGATTATATTAGGTGGGCAGATCTAGTTATGGTTGACCTTTAAAAAACCTGTTAGATCAGCTGATCTTGTAGCTCTGCTTATTTTTGGGGCTCAGTGATCCCATGATCAGTGCAAACAGTTAGATTCAACACTTTGGTTAAATTGTGACAGACAGATTTCACTTTCAGGTTGCAAACTTACAAGCTTTGCATTAGCTAATCTTAACTGCTTAAGACAATTACCAGATGCTTCCAAGAGCATATATATTTTTTAATTTAACCCCTCTGGTTCTGGCTACCACATTCCCTCAAATACTAAACCTAGCCAGTCCTTCCCCAGTGTGTATATGTGCAGGCAGTTATTCCATCCAGAGTACTAAATTTAGGGGCTCTTTAGGGGACCTACACCCATTTTCACAAGCAGAGTGCTTAATTGTATTTATAAACCTGCTCATGAGGAAGAATTAGCTGATATTTGCTGAGCACATTTTATTTTTCCAGGGGATAAATGACCATATCTCATGTCACCCCTCAACCTTCTATAATGCAAAGGGTTGAATTTCATCCAATGTGAAAAACCAGACTGCACAGAGGCATCTTCTTCCTAAGACTGTGCTAGAAACACACTAATACCCTACCATTCAATATGAACACAGTGTTTGTGCTGAATATTACTAGGAAACAGGCACTTTGTACTAAAACATTTTGCAATACTCAACCCTAATTTAGACAGCTACAAGATGATTAGCCTACGGGAAGTGAATTTTGTCTTAATATATGCATGTCCCAAGGGACACTATTTATAAAGGTTTGGGGCATGTTTCTCAGCTGATGTAAACCAGTGTAGATCAATTCCTTTGAGGAACCTGCACTTGTTTACAACTGTGTAACTCTGGTCCCTAACAAAATCAGCCATGTTACTTTTTGCATAAATGTGCCAGTACTTCTGCTTGTGAAAATGGGTGTAGGTCCTCTAAAGAGCTTTATGGTGATGATGTCGGAGAAGAATTATACCTTAAAACTTACACTGTACAGCACCAGCTCTTTACGTTGAGCTACACCACAGTTAAGGACATCCCAGTTGATCAAACTAAAACATCCACCAAACCTCTGAACTTCTTGAACCCATTTATACACTTTCCTCCAGGATACAACCCTGGTATCTCCATCTCCCCACCCCAAAGCCTCCCTTCTTCAAATGTAGTTCAAAATTTCTAGCAATTCCTATTTCTGATTCATCTGCACCTACTTTTGATCTTGTGGAGGCTTATGGGTCCAGTCTCATCTCTATGTAGCATAGTTGAAAGCTTCAACTTTTCCTGCACTCACAAACTTTGCTATTTATTGTGACTTAGTCCTAGAAATACTCTCTTGGCTATCTTAACATTAATGGAATTACAATGGCAAGTAGTATGGCTCTTTGTGCTTTGCTTTTTAAATGAATTAAGTAAATATTGTTTTGTTTTGCTTAAACCTAGAACATTAGATGACATAACACATCTTATTTTAAAAAATGATTCCTATAAAAAGAAGTAACATCTATATATATTGCAAAACTTGGGAACAAATAAGATGTTAACCCTGTTGTATGACACAATGGCAGGGTTTCTTGTCTTTTTGTTAGTCACTTCTAAGTACTTTTCAGTGAATGTCCTCTCTGTCTCTTCCCCTGTTTTTGAGGAAGTAGGCAAAAATATAAAAGTAGCATTTGCAGGGACTTGAAGCAGAAAATGAAAATAAGTCATTTTGCACTAATCATATGAAATGACATTCTGAGGTAAATGAAAATCAGAGTTGCAATTTACTGGTTAAATTAAATCATTGTCTTGTAAATGGAAACCCTGCCCTGTAATTATAGCACATCTGGGATTCACTGAAAAAAGGGGTTTGGGAGCTTGGCTAAGAATGCAGGAGGGGGAAGAGTAATTCAAAATCAGACCAGGCAACAGATGGCAGCTGCAAAATTAGAAAGAAGCTGTCCTTTGAATAGACTGTGATGGAAGCTGCTGCTGAAGTATGACAGGACTAGATAAATGTGTTGCAAGGAAAGGTGAAGAGAAAGTATGAGGCAAGATGTCATGGAGTTAGAAGTCAGTAGCAGGACCAAACTAGGAAATGTGGCATACTAAGAAATGTGGCATAATGTCAAGAGCTACTGAAGGACAAAAGCTGAATTCAAAGGTCATATTCAATGCTTATCAGGAAGCTAGTGTGTTAGCACTGAGAAGGAAGGCATTCAGCACTGAAGCGGGAAGCCCCAGTAGGAAGGTGTAAGTAAAGGAAGGATAGATTTATGACAACTTACTGTCATGCAGCTGTCACTGTTTCAGGACCTTCTGGATTTGGAAGAGGAGCATGGATGGCTATGTTGTTACTGTAGAATAACAAATGCCCTTGCAGAACTTACAAAGAACCCAGTGTCATTTGCTGTTCCTTAGCAGCAAGTTGCATTTTGATATTGTTAAGAATGCAGTCCTAATCAGAGTGATATATCTATATCTATATCTAAAGATATAGATAGATATACATAGATATAGATATAGATATATATTATTTTTTAAAATACTGTGATACAGTCAGATGTCCAGAGTCTTAACACACATTCAGAACAGAACAAAACTTTAGGTAAGAGAACCTATGAAAAGATGCATAGTTTGTAAGGGTTGGAAGGGACCTTGCAAGATCATTGTGTCCAGCCCCCCTGCACTAGGCCGGAAAGACAACTGGGGGTCAGGTGACCCCAGCAAGATGACTATCCAGTCTCCACTTGAAGATTTCTAGGGTAGGTGATTGAACTTATTGCACAGTCTGGACACCCTAACTGTGAATACGTTTTTCCTAGTGTTAAGCATGAAGTGGTCTTCCAGGAGTGTGTGGCCATTACTCCTGGTTTTCCCCAAGGGTGGCCTGGTGAACAGTTGTCCGCTAAGCCCCTGGTGTATTACCCTGATGTTGTAGTAAGTTGCTACCAAGTCCCCTCTCAGTCATCTCTTTTTTTAGGCTGAAGAGTACCAGGTCCCTCAGCTTTTCCTTGTATGGCTTGACATGCACGTCTCTGATCATACAGGTGGCCCTTCTCTGGACTCTCTCAAGCTTTACCACATCCTTGCTGAAGTTCAGCACCCAAAACTAGATGCAATACACCAGCTTCACTCTCACCAGTGCTAAGTAAAGCAAAAGAATAACTTTTTTGTTTTGCTTGAGGTGCATCAATTGATGCATGCCCAAGTATTATTTGCCCTGCAGCCTACTGCATCATACTGATGGCTCATATTCATATTCCTAGTGTGGTCTATTATTATCCCTAGGTCCCTTTCAGTCATGGTGTGGTCAATTTGGAACCACCAAGCCTGTAGGTATGTTGGGGACTGTTTGTCCCCAGGTGGAGCACTTTACATTTCTCGATGTTCAACTTCATCTGGTTCTGATCCACCTAACTTGCCAGTCTGTCTAGGGCTGCCTGTATCTACAGCCTATCTTCAAGCATGATCATGCTCCCCCATAACTTAGTGTCATCCATGAACTTGGCCAGTGAGTTCCTCAACCCCACATCCAAATCATTGATAAATATGTTGAAAAGAACTGGAGCAAGCACTGACCCCTGGGGAACACCACTGGCCACTTCTCACCAGGACAACACAGATCTGTTCATTAGGACTCTCTGGGTCTTTCCCCTCAGTCAGCTCCCTACCCACCTAACTGTCATGCAGTTAAGCCCACAATCCTCCAATATGCCCTTGAGAACATCATGGGATCCAAGATCAAAGGCCTTTTGGAAGTCAAGGTATATAATTTCAACCTCTTCTCTCTTTTATCCAGGTGGCAAGTTACCCAGTTGTAGAAGGAGATGAGCTTGGCAAGACAAGACCTTCCCACAATGAAGTCATGCTGGCTGTCATTCAGAACCCTACCTTCTGCAAGCCTATCACACATAGTCTCCTTAATGAATTTTTCCAGAATTTTCCCAGGGACAGAAGTTAGGCTAATCAGCCTATAGTTATCCAGGTCCTCTCTCCTCCCTTTCTTGAAGATGGTCACAACATTGGCCCTCTTCCAGTCCTCAGGGACCTCTCAGGAGTGCCACAAGTTTTGAAAGAATTTTGCCAGGGATTCCATGATGACTTCAGCCAGCTCCCTCAGCACTCTCAGATGTAATTCATCCGGTTCTGCTGACTTACATATGTCTATTTTTTTTTAATTGATCACACATCAGTTCAACATCAACAGTAGGAAGGTGGTCATTCCCACCATGCACATTCTGTGCCCTATCTGGCATGATTTTCCCCTTGGCCCAGTGAAATACCAAAGCAAAGTAGTCATTTAGGAGTTCAGTTTTCTCCTGAGTGTTAGTAACCAGTTGTCTCGAGTTGTTGAGAAATGGCCCCACCCTCCCGTTTGTTTTCTTCCTGTTCTCTATGTACCTAAAGAAGGACTTCTTGTTGTCCTTGATTTCCATTGCTAATTTAAGTTCAGTTGCTGCTTTAGCCTTTCTAATCTGTTTCCTACAAGTGCAGGCCATTGTTGTATAGTCCTCCTTGGAGATTTTCTCAACCTTCCATTGTTTGTATACATCTTTCTTCTTTTTTAAGATGATTTTCCTATTTAGCTAAGAGGGCTTTCCAGTTCTTTTGCTATCTTTCTTCCACATGGGACTGGACTTCCTTTGTGTTTCAAGGATTGTGTCTTTAAGGAACAACCACTCTTCATGCACTCCTTTTGCCTTCAGTCCCTGGTACTGCAGCACTTTCCCTACTATCGTCCTGAATTTTTTGAAATTTGCATTTTTGAAGTCCAAAACTTCAATCCTGATATCTAATTTTCCTGCCTTGTAATGGACAGTGAACTTGATGGTTCCATGGTTGCTGTCACCTAATTTGCCCTCTATGTTCAAGTCACTTACCAAATTGTCTCCTTTGGCTAAGACTAACTTAAAGAGAACATTACCTCTGGTTGGCCTGTGTACCTCCTGAGTCAGGAAGAGCTCTTCAATGCAGGTCAGGAAGGAAAACAACTGATCTGACTTAGCTGAGTGGTCCTCCCAAGAGATGTCTGGAGAATTGAAATCACCCATGATGACCATGTCCTGTGCATTCGTGGCCTCTGTCAGTTCTTGAGAGAACACCAAATCAAGCTCCTCCCCCTGGTTTGGTGGTCTGTAGTAAACACCTATTGTTAGGTTTCTCGTGCCGCCCACTGTGCCTCCACCCCAGTTTGACCCAAGGGTTTCAAGTCATTCTTTCTTGGAACTGATATCAGCCTCTAAGGAAGTGTACTGCTCCCTCATATAGAGAGCTACACCTCCACCTTTCTTCCCTATTTGGGCCCTTCTGTGCAGGGTATAACACTCTATGGCTACATTCTAATCATGTGAGGAGTCCCATCAGGTCTCTGTGATCTCTACTAGATCATAACACCAACTGGAAAATATAGGAGGGCTACCTTCTCCTGCTTATTCCCCATACTCCTGGCATTAGCGTACAGGCACCTGAGTCCTCCAGTTGAGGCCTCGATTTCTTTTCATGATGAAGGAGAACTATTCCCTCAGCTAATGCAAGGGTGGCTCTCCTGGTGTTCCCATCTACAGAGCTCTCTTGTATGTTGATCCCTGGGCATGCTTCAGTCAGTGTTTCCCCGTGCCGCAGTAATCTTAGTTTAAAGCCCTATCTAGAAGATCAGCCATCCTGGACAAGAAGAGGGACTTACTTCTCTGTATAAGGTGGATGCCATCCTCTCTCAGGAGTCCTCTCTCCCTGAATTGTGTGTTATAGTTGAGGAAACTGAAGCTTTCTCGGTGGCACCACCACCAAAGTTGTCAGTTCACTTCTTTATTGGCAAGCAATAACATCTGATTGATTTAAGGAAAAGCGGGTGGTGGAGAAATGGGTTTTAAGGAGGCATCTGGGAGTTTAGCAGAATAGGAAAATATTAGACATTTGAATGAATTGGAGGTGGTGGCAGGGAGAACAGATAGAAAGTAAAGAGTAAGAAAGAATAGATTAATTGAAACCCCATTGCCAAGGAGTTGTAGAGGCTGCAATAGACAAAATTAAACAGGGAGCCACACACGTTTCCACAGACCCTAGAAATATGTCACCTCCAAGCAAAAAGTGAGAAGGAGAGATGTGCAAGATGATCCACATGGGCTATTTTTCCATCAGAGGTACCTGCCGCAACACGGAAAGACATAATTAGGGTGAGGAAATGGGAATATTTCCATTTTTGTATTGTAGTAACATCTTTTCAATTACGTTGGAAATCTTAGGAAAATTAGGCCTTTCTTGATTGGCATAGAGTAGGGGTATGTGAAACAGGCCCTATTTGATTTACATTCAGTTTCGGATTTGGCCCGACTCAGGGTGAGCGATTTGATTCATTGATTCAGATCACTGTCCCTGATTAGGTTCTGCCGAATCTGAATCTGAAGATTCAATGCTGATTCAGAAAATCAGTGATTCAGACATAGATGTAGCAAACCCCCCAGTTTTTCTGTTTTAAATTAATTTTAAAATGCATTCCCTCCCCTTTCCCAACTATTTCTGACTTTTTTTCTCCCTCTCTATTTCCTATAGATAATTATAAGTAAGCTAAGATGTAGGATAAGCTTTAACATTTTATTTTAGGTAGTAAGTTTTATTTTTCTCTCCCCTCTTTGCAAATAAGTTCTCTACTACTTTAATATAGATACTCACTGTTTTATAAGTGATAATTATTATGCTTGTGCTGCTTTTATATTGTGTGATTACTGTTTTAGGTCTATATCTGTAAGTTAGTGTAAGTTGTGTCAAGTTTGTCAAGCCTCCATCTTGTGTCCTCTGCCCAGGCAGCCCCTGTGTTGCAACTGTATAATTCATGCACTCCGCCCATGTAAATTGGTTCCTGGATGAATGAGAATGATTGGGAATGATTAAAATACAATGGTAGCAGGCCTCTACTGAATGGTCTGTAATGAATGAGCCATCACCTCACATTGATTCATCCAGGAACCACGGACCTCACCCAGGAACAGAGACAAGAACTCAGCATTTGAAAGACAAAAGACCCTGCAGAACAAGCAACTCTACCATTGTACCCCACCATTACTGAAACTGCACATCCCTGTATGAAGCACACATGGTCAGTATGCTAGGGTCTGACCCTTGCCTGGGCATGCCTCCTGTCACTAGGGTCACACAAGGTCTGCCCCTGTAAAAACGGGCAGTGAAGGTAGACCAAGTGGGACGCCCTCTCCATCTGGATCAGCATCATGCCACACCACCTATCCACCCAGAGGTCCTGCTGGTGACCCTCCTCTGGACAATACATACTGGACAAGGACCCCTTTCCAGCCTGGGTAGGTAGCTATCACCCCCTCCCACCACCACTTTAACCAAGGACTTGGACTCTGTTTCTCTTCCCTACCTGGACTCCAACACTTCCACTGAGTCTCTTTCTCCTGCTGCCATTGTGACCGCATGTGTGTGTGTGTGTGTGTGTGTGTGTGTGTGTGTGTGTGTGTGTGTGTGTGTGTGAGAATCAATAATGTCATGGGGCTGTATATTGTGTTGTCTGTTTAATAAAACTGTTATTTGGACCCCTAAGTTGGGTTTTGTTTTACTATGGTTTGGCCCTGCTCCAGTCTCTGCTCCTCACCTCTCTATCTTCTGTCTCATTTCTCCTTCTTTTGCTTCTGGCTCACTGCTACCTCCAACACCTGTCCTGAGCTCCTCTCTTTCTCCAAACCCCATTTCTTTGTGACTGTCTTATCCCCGTTGCCTTTTCCTTCTCCCCTGAGAAACTAGGTTTCTGCCTCAGTTTCTTTCCTGGCTGTCTCCTCCTTGCCGCCACTTATGTGCCCTCCCCCAATATCTCAGCTGTCTGCCTCAGTTTCTAGTCCCAGTCTACCTTAAGTAAAACCAAGCCTCAATTTCTCAGACAGCTTCTCTATAGTCCACTGATTCTAATTCCAGTTCTGGGAACTTTCACTCCCTACGCTTAGCTCTCTCTCTCTCACAACCTTCCCTCAAGTATCCCAGGTACTCCAAGCATATGCATATACACTGTATCATCCAAGTTAGGTGCTTACTTGTGTGTCTATAAAGGTGGGTTGTATGTGTGTGAACTGGTGAGAGTGTGTGTATATATATGTCACTGTGTGCATGATATACAAATTAGGTATCTGGGTCAAACTTTTGGGTGTATGGTATATGTGCTTGACTTGTTGGTAGGTACACATGTGCCTAGGCTGGTAGAGTGTGTGTGTGTGTGCACTTAATTGATTTGAGTGTTTGTATATGTGCAATTGTGTCATATTCTCCTGTTTAACAGTGCAACATTGAAACCCTGAGAGTTGGCCTGACCCCACAGGACAACATAGACACAGCTTTAAATGTTTTTTCTATATTCATTGAGGTAGCAGGCATGGCTCATGATTGCTGTGATAGTGGGGTGCATGAAGTGTACCACAGCCCGCCCCCCTCCGCTTGGTAACTGGTACCTCCTGGGTTGTGGCTGATCGCTGATCTGGGAGGGATGGCTTGCAGGGGGGTCTCCAGTGTGTTCCACAGCAGACCTGGAAGTGGATCAGAAGTACTTCTGGTCCACTTCTGGGTTCACCACAAGCAAAAAGGGGCCTCTCCCATGCTCCTGAGGGATGCTCCACGCACCCCAGCATCACAGCATTCACGAGGCCCTGCTATCTAGAGGTATGTAGAAAAAACATTTAAAGCTGCCTCTATGTCTGAATCACCTAACCTTTCTAAATCTCTCCAAATCAATTTGCAGGGTTCCGATTTGCTCTGGAGAGATTAAACAGTCCTCTGATTTGATTCAGACTTGGAGATTTGGCCACCGAATTGGGCTGAATCTCCAGCTAATTGAATCAGGGACTGAAGCTTCACACAGCCCTACCATACAGAATAGTGTACTTTGCATTAAAACATATATAGAAAATGGTAAATATGTATGTTCTTTGAAAAATGATTACCAGGGTTCAGTTTTATGTCTGCTTGGTAAACTTTATACAATTCTTGACTATATTCTATACACTGCTCTGCCAGAAAAGCGATCAGAAAATGAAAGGAAGTGACACACTAGCTCTTCAGATTTTTCCTTACCTCAGCAGAAGACCTCCAACAGACTAGCAGCAGCATCTGTTCAAAAGAAAACTAATCTATAAACAGTAGAAGTAATGCATATCTTTTAAATCATTACCCATTAGCAGTGTGAAGATGATTGATTAAGCAGAGATACCTATACTACTTTAATATTCCACTCGTGAGCATTAAAAATGGATTGCAGTGCTAAAGCAATATCCTGGACATGAAAAACTTTTGCTCTCAGATCAAAAGACCAAAAGAAGAGTCAGATCCCAAAACCACCCAACCATCCAAATGAGTGAGTTTATTCCCTCCACTCCAGGCTGTGAAACTGTTCAGTATCCACCCCACAGATAATGTTTGCTCCTTCTGCAAGAAGATTTGCATGCAGCCACCAACCCTTCAGTATTTACAACAAACTCCCCCTGCAGTGTTCAGAATGCTCTCCTCAGAGGCAAATTAGGAGTGCAAAGGAAGGGACAGCATTCGGTCCACAACGAAGGTCAGATTAAAAACTGTCAGGAACAATTGACTTGTGTATCACAGCTCTTAGCACCTGGTATATTACTCTTAAATATGAAGAATATAATACTCTTTTCAGACAGACAAAGCACATTTAATTAAATATGCTTGCTTCTGAGATCACTGAGATGTGCTTAGCCATATTAGTCTGAAACCAAGTTGAAGGCAAGGTACATTCACGTCTTAAGAACTAACAAAAGTGTATGTGTGTGTATATGGAGAGAGAAAGAGAGAGCACACATGTTTTCATGGACTGACTTTACAAATGCTATCATTGTCATTTGTTATTTAAGATCATTGTCAACATGGAGAGGGAAAAGCATCAAGCCCTAGATATGACGCTTTGACAGGTTTATTACTGTTGTGAAAATGAGACCAGAGACTATGCCAGGGATGGGTAATTATTTCAACTGGAGGGCCACTTAAAGAGTTTTGGTGAACTGTCGGAGGCTGTATAGATATCCCCTCCCCTTGACAATTGCCCCAACCCCCCGTTGCCATCCTGGGACCAGACATTCTGCCCCTAACCTCTGAACTTTGCCACCAGAAGTCCCTCCCATTGTCCCCCAGAAATAATCTTTTTGGGAGGGAAAAAAAAATTACATATATAAGATATTTTAATTTCATTACAAAAAATATTTTTGTCATGATTTGTCTTCACAGTGTATATAGAGATGATTGCATAATAACTAAAAATATAGCCTTACTCTTGTATATTGTGTGTGAGGTGCGTGTATGATGGGATGTGTGTGTATGTGGTGGGTTGTGGGGCAGGGTATGTGTAAGATGGATTGTAGGTGGAGTGTTGTGGGTGTATAGGGGGTGTATGGCAGGAAGGGGTGTGTCTGGTGGGGTATGGGATGTGTGTGTGGTGGGGTCGCGCACAACCTCCTCTGGAGGCAGCAGAAGCATCAATAGGCAGCGGCACTCAGAGTGTTCGTGTCCAGTGCAGGTGCTGCTGCCCTGTGGTGTGTGGCTTTGGTCAGCACCACCCGTGAGGACAAGGAGCACAGCCCAGCTGCGCTGCCTCTCTTACCAGGGCTCTGTGCAGCCCACATGCAGTTCCTGGCACTTGCACCACACCAGGGAAAGTCCCACATGCTGGATCTAGCTGCTGTGCAGGTCCCAGCTACCTGCTGGCTGGGCCTGGCCCTTTCTACCACGAGGGTGGGAGTATTTTGCCTGCCCCTGTTTTAGGTATATTTAGCACACAAGTGACTGAGATTATCCTCATCCATGCATCCATGTTAACCCATGAAATCAGTGTGGACCTTGATCCTACTGTGCTTAATTGCTTGAAATATCTTCAGTGGGTCTTCTCAAAGGATTATGGGACTCTACATTCAGGCCTTGATATTCATTCCTTGATTCGTTTTTGTATCTACTGAAAATCCCATTTTCTCTCCATAATGGTGACTAACCCATTGGAAAATGCAAGGATAAAAACGACTGATAAAAATGTTCTCCCATTATCTGTTAGAAGTGTTTTTTATGTTCTGCCTCTTGGGAATATGTCTCCAGCTCTATCAAGAATATAAATTATAATATAGCTTCACATCATAAACTGACAGAGGAATAAACAATTTCTTAGTGCTCTGCCATAGTCATTGTGTGTGGCCTACCAGTCAGGGTACTGTGGCCTGTGAAATAAACTGAATAATAATAGCATTGACTTTAAGATGGAATAGCTATCAGAATTGCTATTTTGCCCAAGGCAACAAGAAGAAAGAAAACAAACCTCCCTGTGTGCTATGCCCATTTCCCTAACTGCAGACTGATACTAATTCTGCATACAAAAACTGAGACAAATGTAAAATGTTTCTCCTTTTATAGGCCATTTGGAACTGAAAATTTTGGAGATCAGCTAAACAAAGCCTCTATAGTAGAATGCCTACCCACAACCTTGGTTTAGAGGTGTACAGTGGTTGCTGCTCCAGCCTAATTACTCCAATAACATATATGTCATGGTCCCCATACACACTGCAAATACCAATAAGAGAAAAGATAAATGAATTCACCAGGACTTTTTCCTCGTCACGTTTCCTCTCTTTTCTCTTCTTGGTCATTCTACCTAAGCAACAGTACACACAAGAAGCCACCAAAGAAATAGATTTCACACAGTGCTGGTCACTCAACAAATCTCACCCTATTTTTCAGGGACATTCTTCAGTTTTTTTTCAAAAGTACACACCTCTCTCTGCCCTGACAAAAATAGCAGTTTGGTCTTGTGAACAATGCCTAGGGTTAGACTAGAATTCATGAGTTCTCAGTCTTACTATGCTTCTAAGGGAAGGTTTGTACTTGTGTGACTGATGTATAGTGTAGGCATAACTGAGCTACCTTTAAACAAACCAGCTGACAAACCAACAGTTGTCTATTTATCTATTTAATCAGCTTCCCCAAGCATTCTATACTGAGGGTGCATCAAAATGTGCACTGTTACTGTGCAGTAACTTAGGTTACAGTGAATTAATCAAAAATTACTGTGCAGTAACTATCGTGACCTATGCCAACTTGCATATAAATTTGCTACCTGCATGATACAGGTAGAAAATTTATGCCCGTGTAGTTACTAAGTAGTAAGGCATGTGTAGATGCCTTATTGAGCAGTAACTTTGTTTGTGTAGACTAATGGGACTAACTTTAGTCCCAAGTCAATCCACACACTGCATTACTGTTCTGTAACACCTGCACATATAGAGACTGGTGCAAAAGCTGCTTTCTCTGCAGTAATTTACTGTTCAGTTAATGCACATACAGACACACCCTGAGTATGGTACACTGCTATTGGTATCTGAGCTAGCTAAATTGAAGCTATCTAAGGTATATCTACACTACTCTGTGTCATAGTGGTAACTGCAATGCTGGCATGCTTATTTGCTGTACACCATGAATTAAAATGTAAAAGACTTGCATTTTCATATGTGGCCTCTACTATTACATGCCCTAGTTTCTAATTACCCAGCTTTACATATGTGACTTATTTTGACAAAGTATTCCCATTGCAAAATGACCTCAATTATAATTATATATATAAATAGTTTGATAATACACAAGATACTAGTAGATGGTGATAAAGAATATTTTGGGTAATTTGGGGTTTATATGACAAATACAAATTGTGGCAATAGAAGTGGTGGTAGTTCAATGCAATGTCTTCTCTTACATAGGTTTTAACATGAAGTTTTTAACACTTTGTCATACAATCATAAGAAAATATGGCTGGACCCCAGGTGGTTATTTAGTTCAACCTCTGCTCAGGACATGAACAACCTTGTCAAACCAACGCAGACTATCTACCCTGTACTTAAAATTTCCCAGTGGTGGAGATCTCCCTAGCCTAAGTAAATTATTCCAGCTGTTAACCACCCACCTCATTAGATATAGGCCACAATGTTGAGAGGATTCATTGTGATTTTAGAGCTTTGAAAACTTATCACACTGTATGAGTATGTTATGTATTTATAGTGTGCTATAGATCCAAATGACATCATGACCTGTTCTCCCAGCCTTGGCTAATGAGCTTTCACAAATACCTTTCACATGATATACAGCACATGCTATTTAATAAACCATGTATATAACCTGCAAAATATCCATCTAGGATTTTTAATTATTAGACTAAGATGAATAGCTTAATGTGACTGCACATTGGTAGAAATGAAGCATGGCTTGTGTATGTACTTGTGAATCCAAGTACAAACTGGGTACCAGATGAGTTTTGTATGGTTCTAATTTCCGTGTAAAGCCCTGCCGATAACTTTCTGAAAAATAATTCATTTTGCTATTGATATACTGAACAGGTAAATGGTTACTTTCAGGTTTCTACACTGCAAAACACAAATAGAATTTTGTAGTTAATGACTACAATTTTTTTTCACTGCAGTAATTACATGTTTTATTCCCGTGCTTGTGAATTTTGCCTGATTACCACTCAATTTTCTCAGCAAAGAAACAGACACAATTATTCTTTCCAGACTGCAGAGGAGGGCAGCAACTGTTAAAAGAACACTTGGAGTCTTCTCTGGATCTTTCTTAACAGATGTCCAGTTCATAGACTTAGTATTTCTAATACCCTGAGACCATCAGCTTTTATAGTCACAATCTATTTGAAACAAATTAGAAGCACAAAGAAAGCTTGAATGATGGGACATTTATTTTATATTCATTACAGACCTCACCTTGTAAGGCAGAAAATAAATGAATTTGTTTTTTTCTGTGAAATGACAAATTCTGAGCTTTGCACTTTTTGTCACAATTCTTACTATTATCTGCTTCTCAGTTTTCCTTGTACAGTATATTTTTAAAATGCTTGAGGACTTGTCCTGACATATTCTTCTCCATTCCAATTTCAGCTGTTTAGAGCTGTTAATCTTTTTTTAATGTAAACTAAATGTATCTACTGTTAATAGGGTGAGAAAATTGTCAGAGACCAAGCTGACATGACAAGCTAACACAATTTCACTGAATTGGTCTACTTGAATTAAATTCGGAAAAAAAAAAACATCTGCTCCCTATTTTGGCTGCTTTCAGTTTGTACCAGAAAGTTTAAATGTTATTGCTGCTACCTCAGGTATCTTCAATGGATATGAGACTGACTCCTGGACTAGTAGGCACAGGTTACAATCTTGCCTCTGAACCCTAAAAGGATGGAAGGAAATACTTAGTACTAGCAAAATTCTGATACCCTATGACTATTTATTATTTTTCAAACTACACTTGTGTCCATCTGAAAATGTTGAGTTACCTTCAACATAGAAATACATGCTGAACAAGTTCATCATATGGAGTACTGACTTAGGAACATATTCAAGTCTGAAATATAAACTGAACATTTGCAATGATACCAGCCAAATGGGGCTAATCAAGCCAAGTTAAGTCTCTGCCCTTGACTAGCAGGTCAGTGTGGATATGATGCATGAATTCCTGTAGCCAACAGCACAGCACTGGGGCTAGCAGCTCATCCAAAAGTCTCTGACTTCCCAACCAAAATGGTCAGATGCTCATTTATGTCTGGGTCAATTGGTGCCAGACTTCAGAATAAGTCTACAGTAAGATTTACAATCATGCCTCTGAAACTGAAGCAGGATGCCTTAACTGGCTTTGCCATCACAAAGATCACATTAGTGAGCTAATAAACAGCCAATTCAAATTCTGAGAAGTTTACTGAAATTGTAATCGTCACCTGAATATTGACTAGGTATCTCTTTTTATAAATTTCCCAGGTTAACCATTCATTGGAATAATGAATATTGCTTAGTTGCATTAAATTGCTATGTCATATTATTTTACAAAAATAAAAAGGACATGTGCATGTAACCTACCATAATATGTCATTCTATTGCCTTGTCAAGTCTAGGCAATTCAGAAATATATGTGATCCTGACAAGCCATTCAAAGCAAAGGTTTCCAGTAAAAACACTTATACATTAATGTACAGTTCTTAAAGAAAGCTCAATAATTTAATTTTAACTTAATTTTAATTTTAAGTAATTTTAAAACATTTTATCAATACTTTATCCATATATAGAAAATGTGTAAGGTCTGTCTTGTTCTGTGGCATACATATCCATACACTAAATAGTTATGCATACAATACCCACACTAGAACACAGGATTATATTTCTTACTTAACAATACAGTAGAATATTACATTGTTAGACATGCTGTTTTTAGCCACATGCATAAGCCCCTGTATGTTTTCCTGATTTGGATATGAAGTCCATAACAGTAATACTATATTAAGATATATTTTGTACAGAAATTAAGACATGATTTTTCAGTAATTGTCACAGCTGAAACTTTACACAGTGCAAGAATGTTATCATGAAACAGCAGTGAAACACTCACTATGAATATGAATAATTCAGTCCAATTATGAGCTCAAATACCTTGAATTGAAAGCAAGGTCTCCTCCTACAATGAAACTGTATCTAGTCAACTACCTAAAAATACCCATGAAAAAAGTAATGAGTAGAAATAATACTAATTCTCTTAGAGATAAGAAGAAATAATATGTCTTATCTTTCATTTGGCAAAAACATTGGGACCCAAATCCTAATTAACCTGGAAGATGCCCATGTGGTACTTAGGGGTGCAGACAGAAGAGCAGCTCCCTGATGCACTACTTGAGAATGCTTTTCAATAAGTTTTCTGAGTTGCAACAATCCACTGAACAAACAGAAGTTCACTTTTAGTACCGTGGGGGAGGGAGATCTAGCTTCTGGCTGGAAGCATGCAGCTGGTTTCCCTTAGCAACAGCCCCTCCTCCCTCCTACCCGGTCCCATTTTCAGAATGGGAATAGGGAAAGAGAGCAGAGGAAGCTTATCCTAGGAGTTCCCCAGCCAGCTCTAGAAGGTGGAGTGGGTGAATTGGACATCCTCCAGCAGGGGCTGAAAACTCCCCAGACTGAACTCCTCCCGCTTTCTATCCCTGCTACCATTCCGAAAATAGCTCGAGGCTGGCAGGCAAAGTAAACACAGATTACAAAAATGCTCTATTTTGAAATCATAAAATCATAGAAAAGTACGATTGAAAGGGACCTCAGGAGGTCATCTAGTCCAACCCCCTGCTCAAAGCAGGACCATTCTCAACTAGGTCATCCTAGTTGGCTTTATCAAGCCAGGTGGGGAAGCACACCTCCCACGTTCTGGGAAGGTCCTAAGTGGGAACTAGCAGGAAGAAAGCTGAAAGCTGCTGGACCCTGACAAGATAAGGGCTGGCCCAGGAAGAGCCACAGGAGCTGCTCACTGGTAGAGAGACACCTCAGCAGAATTAGAAGATCAACAGACAGGTCCCGCACTGTCTCTTACGTGGTTTAAAGGCATGTACTGGCTGTGGGGGGAGTCAGCTGCTTCCAGTTTTGGCCCGAAGTGAGAAACCAATTTTAAAAGAAAACTGGTAAACAGTTGGGGAGGCTGGGGAAGACCAGTGGCAGAGGGAACTTCAGAGCCAATTGGTGAGCTTCCAGGGGATCAATGTTTCTGGCTGGGGCAAGCCGCTGTCACCAGACATCCAGGCACCGGTGAGGTGGTTGAAGAAGGGCATCAAGAAATGGCTTGATCCCTTGTAGTCCAGTATAGTCCATGTGCTGGCCACTATGTGTGACCCAAGGCTGAAGGGCAGCATACACAGCAACCAAACCCTGAATCAGTGGACTGAGGTACTGGTGAAGAGAGTCAGGGAAGCAGAATGGCAGAGGCAGGGAAATGTTGAAGAGGGGGATCCACTGTCCTATGCTAGCGCATCATCAACCAGCCAGTCTTCTCCTCCACCACAGGTGCTGCCAATGTGGGCCAAGGGCATGGCTTCCATGGTGGAGTCCAGAGGCACCAGACCCCACTATCAGGCAGGTAGTGTTCTGGCCTTCGTGGCTGCCTATCTCACCAAGGACATGGAGCCACTGCTGTATGACCCCCTTAGCCTACTGGGCTAGGCATAGCCAGATGTGCAGGATCTGACCACAGTTGCCCATGAACACCTGTCCTGCCCCCCCAACCAGTGTCCCAAGTGAGAGGGTGTTCAGCATCGCTGAGAATGTAGTGACACCCCACCGCACCTGCTTGCATCCTGGTTTGGCAGAGCAGCTGGTGTTCCTCAAAGTGAACCTCCCACTGCTAGGGTTCCCAAAGCTCCAGGTGCAGATGGACTGAATGCCACCCTCCTCACTCTGCCTGCACCTATTTCCTTTTTTCCTTTTTTTAAAAACCATTTAATGCCCCATTCTCAGAGCTGGAAGGGTCACCACTCACTGTATTACCAACCAACAGGGGAAGAATATGTCCCGGCTGAGCTTCCATGCCAGGACGAACTTGGAGATATGGTTTGGAACTATGGGGAAGGAGGACACCTTAGATCCTGGGCATGACCACTAAAACTGTACTTTGCCACACTGGGGAGGTTTGGTGGGACTGCTGGCAGTGTGGCAGCCCCAGGAAATGCCAGGGCCAAGGATCCCTAGGTGAAAGGCAGGTAGGAGGGTCCATAACCTCCAGCTACCACATGCATGCACACAGTCCTGGCTAGAGAAGCCCAAATCTGTCATATCTTTGACAGGCCTGAAGTTTGCTGATTGCAATGGAGTTGAGAGGCTCCAGGTGAGCTCAGCTTAGCTGCCTGAGATGCCAGAACTGGGTTGAAAAACCTTTTCTCAGGCTGAGGAAGCACCTGCAGTTGGTGTGTGTGCTGTTCCTGGATGGAAGGAATAGTAAAGAAGCTAGAGGCTGGCATGCAATGCTGACCTTCCCCCTTACTCCTTTCCCCTCCATCCTCCAGCCTGTCCCTCACCCCCTGACACCTCCATTTCCATTTTCACTGACTGGCTTTCTTGCCTGCATTGCATGACAGCCTCTGGCTTCCTTGCTATTCCTTCCATCCAGGAACAGCACACACACCAACTGCAGGTGCTTCCTCAGCTTGACAAACCCAAAAGCTTGCTAAGAGATATTTCTCTAACTATTCGTGGTTTTTTTTTAAATAATAAACATGTAAACATAAAAACACAGCATAACCCATCACATACCACAAGTAACACATTGTTTATATATCCAAAGCAAAAATCTCTATTTCTTCCATTCAATTCTTTTACAAAAAGAAAGGCTCTGTCACAGTTTGGCTGCCTGAGATGCTGCTGGTGCTACTGTCCTGCTGCTTACCAAGTTATTATTTTATCTGTTGTCATTTAAAATGGTGGGCTGGACTGAGGCTGTAGGGAGGTGGCCTCATTGGGGCACACTACCATGTTGTGTAGATGCCCCAGCACTAGTGTGGGTGCATCTTAACACAGACACAGTCACCCATGTCATGAGTTTTTCTCGTCAGCAGATTGAGGTGCAGTTTCCCAGAAGCCGCTACATCTATCTCCTTAAAAATTGGCAGGCTTCCTGGCCTCATTAAGGGCTAGAATGCCAGCAGTTTCCACCCTTCTGAGCCTTAACACACACAGTGTCATCATGTCACAAATTTTGCTAGTCAGCAGCTTGAGGCTTAGTTTCCCAGAAACCCCTGCACCTATCTCCTTGAAACTTGGCAGGATTCATGGACTCAGCAGGGGCTACCATCCCTGCAGTTTGCACCCCCCTGTGCCTTCATACTTACAAGTGACATGTCTTGCTTTCAAGAATTTGAGGTGCAGTTTTCCAGAAACCCCTGCACCTATCTCCTTGAAATTTGAAACTAGGCTTCATGACCTAGGCAGTGCCTACCATCCCTTCAGGTTGCATCCAAATCAGGCAAGAAATGTCAAAGTTATAGGCAGTTTCATGCTTCCCCATTACAGCCTATGGGTGAAACATCAAAATGGCATCAAAACAGTGAAACAGTTTTGACAAAACTAAATGGAACAGAAGTTTTGAAAGAAAATGAAACATGAAATGAAACACTGTCCCACTGAAATATTGAAATAGAAGTCAAAACAGAACAATACCATTTCTAACAGCCCTAGTAGAAACCCTTCTTTTTACCCTTCATATTCCTTGGTAGCATCAACTTCAATTGCACTTTGGCCTTCCTGACTCAATCCCTTCATTCCTAAGCAATATTCCTATACTCCTCCCAAGTTGTCCAAGCTTCCACTTCTTATAAGCTTCCTTTTTGTGTTTAAGATCACTAAAGAGTTCTCTACTAAGCCAAGATAGTCATCTGTCAAATTTGCTATTCTTCCCGCACATGGGTATGGTTTGTTCCTGCACCCTCAGTAAGATTTCTTTAAAATTCAACCTGCTCTCCTGGACTCCTCTCCACCTCAGACTGGCTTCCCAAGGAATCCTGCCCATCTGTTCTCTGAGGGAATCAATATTTGCTTTTCTGAAGTCCAGGGTCCATACTCTGCTGCACTTGTCAGGATCTTGAACTTGATCATCTTGAGGTCACTGCTGCCCAACTAGTCATTCATTTGTATATCCCTCACCAATTCTTCCCTGTTTGTGAGCAGTAGGTCAAGAAAAGCACTTCCCTTAATTGGTATCTCCAACACTTGCAACAGGAAGTTGTCTCCAACACTCTCCAAAAACTTACTGGATTGCTTGTGCACTGCTGTGTTGCCCTCCCAGCAGATGTCACCTTGATTGAAGTCCCTGATAAGATCCAGGGCTTGTGGTCTGGAAACTTCAGGTAGTTGTCAGAAGAAAGCTTCATCTACCTCATCCTCCTGGTCTGGTATTCTATAGCAGACACTCACCATGATATCACCCTTGTTGCTTTCCCCTCTAACCTTAACCCAGAGACAGTCAACAGCTCTATCTCCAGTTTCATACCAGAGCTCTGAGCAATCATACAGCTCTTTTATATAAGGTACAACTCCTCCTTCTCTTCTCCCTAGCCTGTCCTTCCTGAACAATTTGTACCCATCCATAACAGTGCTCCAGTCATGTGAGCTACCCTACCAAGTCTCTGTTATTCCAATCACTTCATAGTTCCATGACTGTGCAAGGGCTTCCAAATCTTTCTGCTTGTTTCCCAGGCTTGGTTCATTTGTGTACAGACACCTGAGATGACTAGCCAATTTCCCTACTTTCTCAGGAAGAATAAGGCCTCCTCTGCTGCACCCTCCTGCTTCTACTTCCTTCAGGTCCCCCACTTCCCAACTTACCTCAGGGCTTTGTTCTCCATCCCCTGGCCAACCTAGTCTAAAGCCTTCCTCACTGGGTTAGCGAGCTTGTCTGCAAAGATGCACTTCCCACTCTTCATCAGGTGAATCCCATTTCTTCCTAGCAATCCTTTATCTTGGAAGAACATCCCATGGTCAAAGAAGTTGAATCCCTGATGGTGACACCACTTGCACAGTCATGTATTGATCTGCAGGATTCATCCACTCCTGCCAGGCCCTTCCCCTTGACCAGGCCCAGGGCCCAGAGCCCAGAGCCCTGTTATTGCTCTTCATTTGCTCAGGATCATGCCTGGCAGTTTCATTGGTGCCCACATGGATGAGTAGCAGGGGGTAGTTAGAGTGTCAGATAAATCTCAGTAATACCTCCATGACATCTCAGATCCAGGCTCCAGGCAAGCAGCAAACCTCCTGGAACAACAGGTAAGGCTGACAGATGGATCCCTCCATCCCACACAGAAGCAACTATCACCACTCATCGCTTCCTTTTGGTGGCAGTGGTCTCAGTCCTCCCTGCCTTGGGTATTCCTGGGTTGGCCTCTTCCACCAATGGAATGCGCTCCTCCTCTTTTGAGATCAATCCTGTTTCACTCTGAACAAGTCCCTAAAAAACCATTAACCCACTGGCTTTTCCAATGTGACTTCATCTGGGACTTAAAACTAACTCAGAAAAAACAGTGAGGAGTAACGAATAAAATGCTTTTTTTGCATTTGCTACCCAGCTTTTGCATTAGCAGTTTTCAGGGACTTGACCAGTGCCACTTAGGCACCTTTGAAATTAAATAGGATTTGAGCCTTACAGACTAATTAAATGCCTCATTTTGTTCTAGGTTGGTTGATGACTAATTCAGTCCACAAAAATCATTTTCCATCTTTGTGCATTAATGTGAAATGAAAAGCAGAAATGTCATAGGCTTAAAATAAAATTGGACCGCCCTATCCTATATCATCTTTTTAAACATAAGTTTTCATATAATTTTGTTTCTAAAGAGGGTAAGACCACGTAATATTCTGTTTTGGACCCAGGAATTTAAGTCTAACATTCAACTCAATTCATTTCTCTGTAAAGGCCTATCTTTGAAACATGGTGTATAGGCACAGGGCTTTGAACTCGTACTCATTATATCTAGTGAAGTCATGAGTAAAATTATTATTTTTTAACATTTATAGCTGGGTTCTAAATGCCTCAGGTAAGTCTGGTTCATTCTGTGCAATCATCACAAATCCTGTGATACAAGTATACAATCACTAAAAGTACGCTCAAAGAAGGGTTTGAATTACGCTTAACATCACTTTGAAGAACATCACCATTAAAGCACTGCAAACCAGTTAAGCAGGGAGGAGTCTCTATATTTGTTGGATCAAAAACTGATAAGCTTTATGTTCTTTGTCCTAAAGATGAGATGTGAGGGATGTATTTAATTAAGCAGAAATGTTAATATAATTTGATTGAAAATTAATCCGTAATATTCTATACACTGCAGAAAATTATTTCTTCCTCACTCATTTAACCATATTTAGAAATGGCTGCCAGTGAAAAATGAGAGAGTTCTATTGGGCAGTCTACAGCAGTCCTTTAACCAACTATAAGCCTAGCCTCCCTTCCTTTTTTTCCCCTTTCCAGTTTGAAGGTTGGGAATACACTTAATGAGCTAGGGCTCTTTTCTTCTTGATAGAGCAGACAAAGCTCCGAACCTTTGAGTTTTGCAAGGATTCTGTTTAGCATATTCAACAGTTTGTATTATCATCTAGTCAGTTATACACCTTCAAAATGTTAGGTCATTAGGGTTCATCTATATCAAAGTAAACCATGTACAGACATGGTCAACACTAGTTCTGCTCACTCCACTTTGAATCCAAGCTAAGTTGTACCAGGGCACATGGCACTTTTTATATCTGGAATTTCCCATGTTTACAGTTTGCTCTTAGATGAGTTTACAGTAGGTGAGTTTCAATGGAACAAAATTGCTAAAAGAGATTCTTCAGTTGCTGGGTTTTCATTCTTTGAAATGAACATTGCCATGCTAGTAGTCTACAGAGACTACTAGTTGAATGATGGCTGTTAGACATGAATAAGGGGGGATCAGAAACTAGCCCTATTTCAGATTTATTTTTGAAATATCTGGGTACACACACATCTGGCCCTGCAATTGCTGTTTCTTTGTCAGTTTTTTTTTCTTGCTTCTGTGTTATTTCTTTGTTATATGATTCAGTAAACTGCCATTAATAATTACTACCTCAAATACAATTATTAGAAATGTATGCCACAGGAGGTCAAACCTTATGGCTGGATTTTAGAGGAATGGGTAGTTTTATGACCATTAATAGCATGTAAAAGTTACAAATGTCAAGCCAGACAAGATGACTGATGATCTAAATTGAAATAGTAATCCCTAAAATGATAAAGGTTATCTATTTTGTTGGATTTATGACAAACACCCTGCTGAGTTGTTAGTATTTGTAGGATAGCTAACCGTAGACAAGCAGTAACAAATATCCTAATATCTAAAACAGTAAATCATTTTTGTTTTAGCTGAATCACTTATTCAGAAAAGAAAAAAAAAAGAATTCTTTGCTTTTTCCTGTTGTTAATTCTGGTTTTAAATCCAAACTTGCATAGTGGAAGCTGCGGTACACTTTGCAAAAAAGAATAAGGGCCAGACCATATCATTCCTATAGGCAACTATATGAGACTTTGATGGAATTTAGGTGCCTAATATACAAAAATGGATTCAGATCAATGTAGTCTAGTGGCTAAAAACAGGCATTTGAATCATTATGTACCTTCAGCTAGTCTTGAAAGGATTCATAGACATCTAAGTTTATATTTGCATGCACACTCAGAAGGAATCCAGCTCAAACACCTTGGCACCTAAATCCTGTGTAAGCTTTACATCAGCAGTAGGAGACACATAACATAGGCAGAGAAGTTACACTCACCATGCGTTAAGCATACAGAAAACCCTTTAAAGCCATAATAGAACAGATATTCACAGCACTTAAAGCACTTTAAAAAAGGTGGATCGTAGTCTAAGTCAACCCTGGATAAATGTGCTTTCAGACTAAAGTACTTTAGGTTAGAGCAAATTTTTGAATGTCTGTGCCACATCTATCATATCTTAAACTTGGTTGCATTCACCAGCATCCCAGGGGCCCCTCTCAGGATGGTGGGCTTACCTTGGGTGAAGCTTGTCTGCCCTGCCTGTGCAGGGCCAGGTCCATTCCCTTGGCTGTCACTGACCTGAATCAGTGACAACCTCTGATCCCAGCCAGCAGTAAGCCACAGCCCGCCTGGCCAGGGCATGGGAGTGGGGGTTTCTGTAGTTGTAGCCACCCCAACCCCACAGCATGCCACAGCCCAGCTTGTTTCCCCCAGCTGCAACCAAGCAGTGGAGGTGCAAGTTCCCTGTGCTGAGTTCCCAGCCAAGCCCAGCCCCAAAAATCCCCATCCAGAAAGCATGGGGGAGACCCACCTAGCAGAGGGACTCCTTTTCCACTCCCCCATCAGAATTCCTGGAGCTGTGAAAAGTGACACAGGGAAGTTGCACTCCCACTGACAGCTGTAACTGGGGGAAGGCATCCCCCTACTACCACAAGCCTCCCCCCCACCCCAGCTTGCTGCCTGGGGTCGGGGGGGCAGGCTGTGGCAGGGGGCTTCCGTTCACCCCATCTTCTCCCCACAATAACTGCTGACAGTCCCCAGCTGGTGGGGGTGAGGGAGAGCTGGGGGCTGGGCACTCCAGCTGCTCCCCACCTGCTGGCCTTGGCCAATGCATGGAGGCACCAGGCTCCCCCACCCCCCAGCTGAACAGCACACCTCTGTTCAGTTGGAATGTACTCTAACTCATAGCATTGTAAGTATTTCACGAGGTTCAACAAGGACAAGTGCAAAGTCCTGCACTTAAGACATTAGAATACCATGCACCACTACAGGCCTAGGACTATCTGGCAGGGCAGCAGCTCTGCAGCTTAGGACCTGTGGGTTACAATAATCTGGTTATCAGTCAACAGTGTGCCCTTGTTGCCAAAAAGGCTAACAGCATATTGGGCTGAATTATTAGTAGCATTGCCGGAAGACAGAGAGAAGTCATTAGTCCCCTCCATTTTGTAATGGAGGCCACATCTGTAGTACTGTGTCCCATTCCCCCCACACCTCCCCACTCCATCACTATGGAAAGGATGTGGATAACTTAGAGTAAGTTCAGTAGAGGGCAACAAAGATGGTGAGGGGATGAGGGCACAAAACTTCTGAGGAGAGACTGAGGGAACTGGGTGTATTTAGTCTGCAGAAGAGAAGACTAAGGAGGGATTTGATAACAGCCTTTAACTACCTGAAGGAGGACAGAGAACAGTCTAGCTCAAAGGAGGATGGAGCTAGACTGTTCTCAGCGATGGCAGATGACACAAGAAAATTCTTGTATTATATTGCATTTGTCTGTCTTAAACACTTTTGTCAAGTGCAACACAACTACCACATACTAATTTTGAATGTGGCAATGTGCCTATCATTCTACACTGTTTTGAGCCACTGTTCTGTTAGGATTTAGCTTTGGAATCAGCTGTCGGATTAGGCAATGTTATTGGTTAAGGAGAAATAGAATCTTTTGAAAATGTAAAATGAGAATCAATGGCTGTTTATTTTATGACACTGTTTTGAGCAAAATGTCTGTTGCCTCCCTTCTCTTGTCATTTTGTCATGTGCTGTCATTGCCCATAATGAGACTAGATTCTTTTCCATTGTTTTATGGGAACCTCCCCTTTGCACATCAGGATGCCTTAGCCTTGTCTTCAAATGGGAGCAGCAACTCCACCCCAAATGAATGTAGTATTTATCATTTAAGAAATAGAGCATCACACAGTTCCATTAACTTCAGTCCAAAGGCTGCAGTCAGTAACCTGAGGGATATATGTCTTTCTCTCTTTTTCACTGCTCTCAGCTACTTCTTTCCCATCTGAGAACTTGTATAGGTATATTGTACTGTCAATTCATATATACTGAACTGTATCATAAAGCCAGGACCTCTTTCAAATGGCCTTTATACATCCATTAGAAATCATTATTCTTTTTGAGAATAAAACTTAAGAAAACTTAACTTTACTATGATATCTTTATCTTTGTTTATTTTCAAGGAGGGGAGAGGGGGACCTCCTTCTAATTTTTATATTAAGCTAGTCTTTGATAACATTTCCAGGCACTTAAATCATCAATGTTAGTTTCATTGTTTTATCCGGTCTTACGTTTAAAAATGTTGCTCTCTAAATTAGCTTTAATCTTGATAGATAATGAAAGATAAGATAAATATTCAAGGAGAATTTTATTATACAGTGAAAATAACAGTAAAATTGAGTCTATTGCTATATGTAACCTAGGAGACAGGTTCAAATATATAGGAAGCAATTTATTCTGAAGTAAAACACTGGGGCGAAAGCCCAGTGAAGATATTAGGGTAGGACTTGAGAAACTCATTTAAAATTTTCTGTTCTTCCACCACAGGCACCTTCTGAGATCTGGGCAATGTTCTTAGCTTATCTGTGCCTCATTGGTCTGTCTGTACAATGAGGATCATTAGTACTTCCCATTTCTCCAAGAAATGTTGCAATAAATAAATACATAACAAAGTGTTGAGGTTCTCAGGGAATGTGGTACCTTAAATAGACAGAAATAAGTACCTTAAATAGACAGAAATGTAATGACACTGATATTCATTGGGGCCACTTCACACACATCTTCCCAACATAAATGGGGGGCCTATACCCACAGGCAGGCCTTTTTACACTACCAGAAGTAGTGTACAGCTGCCTATCTATGAACAAGAGGCTGCTTTAATATAGTAAATCCCTAAAATGAAAGGAATTCCTTGCTTTGATTTTAGATGGAATGGACTCCAGCTATAGGCTATTTTGTTACTGCATACTTTACATCCTTTTGTCTATTATTCCCCAAGTCATTCAACTTTTTGTTAAGCTTGCCAATGATTTGAAGTACTAGTCCCTCTGGTGAGGAGATGAGCTGACAGAGGGTATTGGAAGTAAAATCATCTCTTCACAGCATATACAAAGGAATTGACTTCTAAAGAGAGGGAAATCAAAAATATGCTAAATTCTAAGATAAAGAAAACACAAGAAAGAAAACCTTCTCTGAGTCATCTTTAGGAACCTGTAAGATCAGTCTTACATTTAATATCAAGAGGTAAGACTACGATCATTGTACTCTTCTAGAAATGATAGAGAGTTTACAAAAAAGAACATACTTGACACAAAAAAAACCCAAATCTGCAAATTTAATACATTTGATACAGAAAATTCCAAGATATTTGTCCTGGCCAGACGATCGGTCAGGGCTGACTAAGGGGAATGGCGCTAATTAAGCATCAGGTGGGCTGGTAGATGAAGAGGTGGGATACAGTGTATTGATTGCAAAAATCACTATTCCTTAAGCTTTACTTACGTTGCTGGTGGCCGCGACACAGGCAGCAAAGTTACTTGAGTAGTTACAGAAAGAAGAAAACACAACGAGCTTGCTAGACGAACCTGGAAGCGCAATGAGCATGCAGGGCTAGGAATACATCGGGAACAGACAGGGAGATGTTGGTGGGTGATCAATCTGCCAGGTTTTCTCTGCCGCGTGGCAAGGTCCTCTGTACCTTACCACATGTTCAGAGCTCTCTGACTTGCGTGGAAACAACGCAAACTTTTATACTTTTAGAGTAGCCAATTACAAACTGCAAAATAGGAATACTTAATTAGGCAGAACACACCACATTTGGAACAATGCCAATCATCTGGAGGGTGGTGTATTGTGTCAGGGGCACTCATTTAATTTGGTTATGACATGGCCCCTTGGCCATGACACAATAGATCAAGCACTTAGATTAGAGGTAGTTTTCATACATGCGTTCGTTGTCTTCACAAGGTTCAGGGGGCAAATGAATGTAGACATAAGCATACATAAAGCATAACTTTATCAACTGGTTTTTGATTAACTGTAAAACACAACTTCCCATACAAACAACTAATACAATTACTATAAACGGTAACAACACAAGGGTCAACAAGTTTATGAGCCAAGAAGATGCATCCCATCCCATCCAACCAAAAATATCAGCTAACCATCCCTTTCTGATCCCAGCGATCTTGTTGGTATCCTTGGCCACTTGTTTTATGCGTTTGAGTTGTTCTTCTAACGGGACTGTGACATTAGGTATACTAATGCAACAATATTCTTTAGATAAATTAAGGTATTGACAAACACCTCCTAGCATCTAGTGTCAAGCTGTTTTGCATGGTCATATGTGAGGTAGCTTGTAGTTGTTGATTTAACAGTCTCAGGGATGTTTGGGTACTGTTGGATAGAACTTCAGCTTGTTCAACTTACTCAGCAATAGCAACTCTTGCTTTGCTTATTCCTATTCCCCATGCAAAATAATCTTCAAACGCCCACACAAATTTTTGGCGGACTCGTTTGCCCTGTGTCAACTTACTTCACACTGTAACATGTCGCTTATGGCGACAAAATACAGCCGGGCTGTTCAGGTGAGCTGTGTTTACTTTTAAAGGAGGGCAGAGCATTACTGTACTCAAAAAACATTGGACGCCTGTTAGGGTGGCTGGGAGGTTAGTATAAAGTTGTCCATCTGAACAAGCCCATAACATCCCTAAAAGGGCTGGTGTACTAACTAGTGCACAGCTCTGACCTTTCCACCTGAGTAAGGCTACCTTCCTAGGGAGATTAACTGTACTGGTAGGTGCATCATAGCCATGGCACCACTGACTAGCCATGATTAAAATGGGATAAAAGAATGAGCAGCAGTCTTGAGCATCTGATATATTAATGGCTAGTGACTTGTTCCAAGAGACCACTCATCAGGGCCATCGGAAAACAGATGGAATGAGGCCAGAATTATCTTGTATTTTCATTTTGTTTGGGCCTGATGAAAGGGCTAGGTACCATGTTGGTGTGATGGCTATAGGATCCCAGGTTAACAAGTTATCGTCCCTGGACCAATTTATTCCTTCTGGGTTGATCCCCCACGGTATCTCTGAACACGTAATGATATAGAAGAGCCGGACGGGGGCAGGTGGAAACATAGCCTCCAATCGACAAACAGGGTGGTTCATTTTAGCTAGGGTTAAATTACACGGCCAAGAATACCAGTAATAGTGTGTTGGCACTGGGAATAGGTAAAAGAATGTTGGGTTATCATAATATTGGGGGTCTGATCGACATCTTGGGCTTTAAACCATTTAGCAGCATGAAAAGGATATACAAAAGAGGTTAACACCAGGTCATTAACAGAGTGGGGCAGACGTAAACATACAGTGAGTCCTGACTCTTCACTATCTCCTGTAATGTTCACCCAGAGCGATAAAAGGGACAGAACCAAGTTAGAGATTGTGGAGTTGGTCCCATTTACCAGAAAACCTATCAGGAGCAGCAGAAATAGAGTGATCACCTTGCTCGCAACATACGAACAGGCAGCCATCTCTATGTTGACTCGGATGTGCTGCAGCTTGATGCTTGGTGGATCTCACGATCAAGCAGCTGTAGATTTGTCACTCCATCACTACTGGACCTGTAAGGAGACAAAACAACAAAGGGGAACAATAATTGAGTTCGCTACAAGGAAGATGGGTGAACAGTGGAGCGATGAGTTAACCAATTGTGGTGGACGATGACAGGAGGACGATCTGGCTTTTCTTCCAACAGGACAAAATAGGTGTTAGGATACTGTTCCGACCATTGAACTGTCCCCTTGTAAACTTGTGGATGGAATTGGCGAGGGTGCAGTATTGAGACCCACACTAACTCATCAGGATGGAATTTAGGTTCCCAGGGTGGAGGTTTCTTAGCACTAGTTTTGTCTCATAGGGGCTTAGCGGTGTTCATTGAATTGAGGACATCATGATTGTACTTAGTCCAGTTCTTGTACATCCCTCCTCCTCTGAGATGAAGTTGTTCTTCGTACAAGCCGATATGTCACTCTACAATGCCATTGGATTGCAGATGGTATGGCAGGTGAAGATGCCACGCAACGTTGTGAAGATAGGCGAACTTTTCCAGGACTTTAGAGTTGAATGGGGGTCCTCCATCAGACTGAATTTCACGGGGAGTTCACCAGGCAGCAAATGCAGGGGTTAAGGTGGAGATAATGGCAGTGACATTGCTTGTCTGCAGAGGAATGACTTGCAGCGGGCGCATCCCCAAATCAATGATGACTAATCCCTTATTTGGTGGTTTCGATCCTGGGAGGGGTCTGAGCAGGTCCACCTGCCAGACTCTTCCCGCCTGGAATTGCAAGGGGTTGAAAGCTCCGACCTGATGCTTAGTTTGATGGCACTTTACTTTGGCACATATTTCACAGGCTTACGCTACCTTTTCCCAATCACGTCGAACTCCATACGAAGCAAGCTCCGTAGCAGCTTGACGCCAGCGTCGATGGCTGGCCCATGGTCCCAGGTGACCCCAATTTTCATGAAGACACGCAAGAAATGGACTTACTTCAGGACAGGGAGTAGCAGTGATAGGCACAGATACGTCAGTTTGGAACGGATCTTATAAGAGTTTAACAATGATCTTGTGTACTGGATCAGTGTCGGGGCAATGTCACTTGGTATGCTTAACTAATGGAAGCTATGTAAATTTAGTCAAGGTTTCTCAAATATCTTCCCAATTACTCAAATTTTCAATGGGCAAAGCAGTGCCGGTGAGGATTTTGTAGATGCATTGCGAGTCAATTGCAATGACTGGAAATGGAAGTGGATAATTGTCATAAGTTAGACAGTGTTGCAGCACCTTAAGAAATCCTGGCAGTTCACATTTTTGAGCAGAGTTGTCATCTGGGTGAGCTCAAAATATTTCCATGTCATGACAAGCTTCACAATAATACCCATAGCCTCCATCGTGTCGGGATGTCCCGTCCAAGGCCATCCAGGCCAGGGCAGAAGTTTCATACAGCATTGGGATTTTTTTCTCATCCCCTGGACTGGGGTCAGGTGTTATGTCTTCAAATTTCCAGCAACACCGGTTATAAAGATGGGTGAGCACCAACATGTTCCACATCTTAGGCTGTCCTTGAAAATGTGGGTTGACTTTTTCTGCATCTAATAAAGGCAACAAAGTAACTGCAGGAGCACGGAGAATTCCGTGACCCCTTGCTAATAGCTCCACTAGCTGTCCAGCTAGGAGGATTTTTCCTACGGCTCCATACCGGTGTTGTGCTGCTTAAAGAGTCTTATGAGCAGTATATACTAAATCATTGTGAGGGTTGTGTGCGACAGCCCACACGTGGTTGGTGGTGAATCCTAGGGTCATGACCAATGGTTCACCAAGGTTAATTGCATGGAGCTGCGTACCTTTGACAGAAATTAATGGTGATCTAGGTTTTGTTGATCCCTTTCTGTCCAAGGTGTGGATTTTCGGGACTTGTCACAGATCTGTCCCTGCAATTTAGTGAGGAGCAGTAGAAGACTAGGACTGACATAATGCCAGTACCAATTTAAGTGACCAAAAAGCTGCTGAAAATGTCTTTTAGTTACTGGCAAAGATTTCTTCAATGGATCGATATCGGGACCATCATGCGAGATACCATGATGGATGGGGCCAACAAATCGGGTATCGAGGAATGTGATGTCAGCTACAGGATGCAGGTATGACTTTTCTTCGTTAAATGTCCATCCTTCACTTTGAAGATGGGCTACCGATTGGTTGACTATGCTGGTAACAAAGGAGCTGTCATGGCCCATGATAGCGATGTCATCAACATAACTCCAGATCTTTAATTCGTTTTCTGGTGGAAGGGTGTGTGAGGCATGAAAGTTCTTCAGGGTATTGTTCATGGCACCAGTAGCCAATGACGGAGCGTTGCAGTACCCCTGTGGGCAGACTGTCCACTTATACATCATGCCCTCAACACACATATTCAACACTCCCTCAGGGTCAGTAATTGGAATTGAGAAAAACATGTTCTTTAAGTCCAGTGTGACCCTGAACCACTCGTCTCATTGGAATTGTGCCATTTCAGACATGCATTGTGTCTGAACATGCATTGTGTGTATGGTGGACAGGGTTAGGTTGCTGAAGCACTTGACACCTCTTGTTGGCTTCCCTATAGTCGATGACTAGCTGTGCTTCATTGGGTTTTCCAGGTTTGGTGACTCCCCATCCCAGTGACAGGTAGGTGCTAGCAGTTACTGGCTTGATACAGCCTTGTTACTCAAGTTGTCACAGGAGGTCGGTGAGAGATCCTTTAAGGAAGTCTTTGGTTGGGATTGGCCGGTATTGCCAGGTGGAGATGTTGCGGAGCGTTGGTCGATGCCAATCCGACTCTGGGATAACAATGGGAAGCGCTTGTAGCACTTGTTCTTTAAGGTTGAGCGTTTTGATTCCCGGAATTCCCAAGATATTGATGCCCCTAGCACTGCCTCTAGGGTGCATCGATGACCTTGGATTGCAAATTTAACTTTAGTTGTAACTGCAACAGTGTTGAGTCCTTGTACCCATTGCTTTTAAGGTTTTCTGGTGGGGTGTCGTTGGAGTGATCATGTTGACTTGAGCTCCAGTGTCAAGGAGAAAGAACACCCGTCATTTGTTACTTGAATTAGCTGGGTCATAAACAGTGAGTTCAGTATAGGGACAAAGGTCACTAGGGTCAGGTTTGGATAGGCCGCTGGTGTGTCCGGTGGCTACTACTCATTTTTTTACTGAATGTGAAACCCAATGCGGCTGCTAGATTTCGTTGACCCTCATCTCCCAAAGTATGCAATTGCTGCTTCATGAGTCTAGAGCGGTTCGAGAGGAATCCGAACATGGCTCTTTCCTCAGGCGTTCTTTGGGGCAGTGACCCTAATTCCCACGGAGGACTGAGTTCCTGGTGTCTCAGTCTCGGGGCCTCGACCAGGTATGCCAAGGATTGATGCTCTGCGCCATTGAAGACCTTTTTGGCCAGCTTTATAAGGCCCTGCAGCCATGGAAATTGACTGAAAAGGTTTCCTGCCGGATGCCCGACCACCAGGTTAAGGAGGAGTCAAAGCGTAAAAGTATCTGTCCCTTCGTACACCTCTACACAGGCTTCTATGCCATTGAGAGTCGCTGGAATGGCTCAAGGGTTCCGTAGGTGGCGGTGAGCCCATTCTCCACGTTGTTGTACCTGCGCTAGCCCCAGCGGGTGGGCTCTGGGGTTCCATGAGAGGTATGACACCTCAATTATGGCTAGTAAAATCTGTTCTGTGTTGGCCTTCTTCGAGCAACCTTCATGCCAGGCGTGGGACTTGTGGACCACTTGACCTGCAACGAGAGCTGGAAGCGGGATGGGCCAATGGATGTTACCCATTACCACATCTTAAACAGTGGCGTGCCCCCCATTCCATCAGGCTTGGTGTGTTAGGAAACTAGCCTCTTCCAGGTCTAGTAAGTCTGACTCAAATTCCACTACTAAGTGCCCTAGCCGTATGGCTAGTGACTCTTCAGATTTCATTTTTGATTCTCTGCACAACTCCTGCAATTCGCCCCTAGTGTGGATGCGGTATGTAGTGGTGGTATGAGTTGTGCCCTGTACATCAGTAACTTGCTTTATCAATGCTATCGGGTGGGCTGCAGCTGGGAGAGAGTAACATTTTTCGGGCGGGAGTGTTGGATACAGCTTTCCTCCCTCATACAGGGACGGTTCCACTGCTGAAGCCATGCCAGGGGGTGGGGCTTCTTCCGGCATCACTCTGAGGGGCGGGGCCATGGGCAGTGACATGGTTGGCCCGCCTCCCAGGGGGATTTTCACGCCCTTTTCACTTTTCTCAGCGCCATTTTCTAGCAGCGGCTCGGATCCTCCTGCCGCTGGCTCCAGTGACTCCTTGCCCGCTGTATGCAACTGACCCTCTAGATTTGCATTTTCCCGCAGTAAGCCCACTATCGAACAGAATAACACATTCATCATCTTTCCTTTACTCCACTTCAAGCCTCCCCACCTTGCCGCGTGATGGCCCTCGGTCTCTAGGCCTTCCCAGAGCTGACTGAGGAGCTCATGACCACACAACCCAGACACCAAAGCCGGACTGTTAAACCAGTCTGGAGGGGTGGATTCCCCTCCTTCCCTCATGTAGCGGGTGCATTGGGCAAACTCCTGAGCGGGATAGGATTTTCCACCTTCTTTGCCTTCACCCCTGCTAGGGACAGGGTAAATATTTCATCCAGGGGCTGATAGTGAACCTGGCCTCTGGCCATCACACAGCCGAATGCCTCAGGGGAGAGGCTTGCTTTCCACTCCTTAATAGCTGTCTCTTCCCCCTTTACCAAGAAGTAGCCTCCAAGGAGGTTTTCTTATCCCCCTTTAGCCTCTTGGTGATAAGCGATATGCGCCAATAGTTCATTTGCGTTGTCCACACAACAGACCTCAGTGCGCCAGGGGCAGCACTTGATTAAATTCTTCTCCACCATCGTGCCCTTAGATCCTGTTTGTGACGCCATGTCTCAGCCAGCCGACTGGTCAGGGCCAACCGAGGGGAATGGTGTTGATTAAGCATCAGGTGGGCTGGTGGATGGAGAGGTGGGATACAGCCTATTGATTGCAAAAATAACTTTTACTTAAGCTTTACTTATGCCTCTGGTGGTCACGACACAGACGGTAAAGTTGCTTGAGTAATTACAGAAGGAATAAAACACAACAAGCTTGCTAGACGAACCTGGAAGCACAACGAGCATGCAGGGCTAGGAATACGCCAGGAACAGTCGGGGAGATTTATACTAGTCTGATCTAAGCCCAGAGTTAGAATTTAGGTCTTTGTAAGTTGTTGAGGTGGCAGAGCGATTATGGCATCTCACTAGAGCCTCAGGTATACAGATTTGAGCCTTTGGACACACAGGGCATTAAATAATTACAGTGTGTTAAGTTTAGTACCTGTAATCACTGGTGCTAGCTGAATGCACTGTGATCAGTGCTACTATGCATTAGCGTAGGTGCATGCTTTTTAAGTGATGCTGATGCACAGTAGACTAATTCTACTGCACATTAGTGTATTAGCACAATTTTTTTAATGCCACACTAATATGCAATAGAATTAGTCTACTGTGCCATTAGTGTCTCATGTAGACATGTCTATGGGGTGTGTCTACACAAGAAACTTTACTGTGCTGTAGAGTAATCTAATTTATTGGTAGAATAGACCTAATTAGTAGAGTAGACTAATTTACTATGCGAACAGCCCGGGCCTGACCGGAACGGCTCCCAGCTGGCTCCAGGTTGCATAAGAAGAATTCCCCAGCCCAGGTTTGGCAAGAAACTTCCATATACTGGACTGTTCCCTTTGGGAGCAAACCTGCTCCCAAGAGGAAGCATAAACAGATATGATCCCGTGTAGGCGTACTGTGCAGTATGCATAACCTACTTCACATTAATAGCATGTGTAGATGCACCCATTTATGTCAAAACCTGTCCCTAATTGATTTAATTGATATGGGTAGGTATGATGTCCAGTTATTTGGGCTGGAAAATCAAAGACAGAGGGATATGATTCTAAGCCTATCATTATTGCCTTTTGTGCTGATGTTTGTGAGAAGTGGTTTGCCTTTACAAGACTAGCCCATTGCCCAGAGTAGTTACATTGCTGAGAAATGCACTGCAGCATTTCTACTATTGGAGTCTCCTAATACAGAAGTGGCAAACCCATAGCACATGTACCACAAGTGACATGGGCAGCCTCTGTGAATGGCACCCAGCAGATAAGGGAGAGGACAAGCAGCACAGCATCAGATAAGGCAGAAATTAGAAAGTAGAGCATCAGATTGGGCAGGGAACACAGGGAAAGAAGCAGATCAGGCAGAAGAAAGGATTGGAGCGGTTCTTGAGGAGGGCGCGGGGCTACTTTGGCATGCCTGTCAAAAAAAGTTTGGCCTCTACTGTCTTGTCACATATATTCCTTTACCACATACATAAAGTGACAAAGGTGTGGGTGGAACTAGGGAAACTTCACTGTGGGCACATCTACATGACACACTAAATGTGCAGTAAACACATTCTATTGTTCATTAGCACAGCAGGCAAAAATCATGCTAATGCACAGTAGAATTAATCAAGTGTGCATTAAAATCACCAAAAATCATGCACCACCACTACTGCATAGCAGCACTACTGCATAGTAGTGATTAATGTGGATTAAATTAGTACTTGTAATTACAGGTATTAAACTTAATGTGCCATAATTTGGGGACATTAATGAACATGTAGATGTACCCTGTGGCTATGAATTCCTCAGAGAATTCCTCTGTGCTAGCAGCTATAGTAACAGATTTGACAGTGGGTGTTAGTTGACTGAAGACAGTATAATCAGGATGAGTTTATTCAGTGTTGGTTGGTCTAATGTGGAGAGGAAGGAGTCACTTGTGGGGTCAGCATAGCAATGATGATGGTAACAATAATAATGATTCATTAAATCCTCAGTGACTTATCCAGTTTTTTAATGTGCCTTGCAATATAAAGGAGTCCATGAATCTACACACTCAAATCAGGATCACTGACCCGGTTGACTGAGGGCTCTTACTATTCCCAGAATAAATGATGGCATATTTAAGGTAATGGCTGGATTGTGAAGTCTTTTATGCTGGCACCTAAGCCCATTATTAGATTCAGAATATTATCAGGTGTGTGGATTGAACCAGAGATTATGCAAAAGTCCCAGGGAAGTGAATGAGGAGATGGGATCTTGGATTTTTGCATCTTTTTGAAAGCTTTCTTGGGTGCTTTATTGCTGAATAGGTTAGTATCAGAAATTGTATGTTATTTGATGGCAGCAAGCTTGCAATGACCAGCATCATTTTTAATCTGTGTCACTTAATGTTGTCTATATTCAACATGCCTTACCTGCCTTTGTAATGTATAAAAAGTGGATGCCTGGAATCTAATTTCATATGTCTGCTTTGTTCTTTCCTTTCCCCATTTTTGACTGTTACAGGGAGAGTAGAAAATTGTGCTATAAGATGATGGATAAGTGGATGAATAACTATCTAGGACATGGAATATAATGGAAGAGGCAAAATCTTTAGGTTCCCTTTAGGAGCTGTAACCTCGATACATCATGATGAGTAGATATATAGCAATGTGTTCTTGAAATAGTGGTAGATGTGCCAAAAGCATTGACATAACCACAATGGAAATACTGATAACTGGGTGCATCTACACATGCTATTAAGGTAATTCAATAAACTCCAGAGCTCTTTGAGATGGAGTTAACTGTTCCCAACCACATCATCTACATGTGCACTAGGGAGACCAGCAAATGAACCAGGGTGGAGCAGTCCTGGGCTGGCAGGAAGCATGGGGTTCAGCCCTGGGCTCCAAGTAGTGGCATGAGGTGGCAGAAGGGCTGACTGGGCACAAGAATCAGGCAAGAGTCTGGCCCCTGGCTGGCTGGGGTGACTGGGCACTATTTACTCCCATGGTCACCATCTACACATGCATTTAATTACACATAAAGACTCTGCCATAAGATAGTACTGTCCCCAACAATACTATCTTACAGCAGGTTTAATTAGTTTACTGTGCCCTAATGCTGGTACATCTGTAGAATGTCACATTTTACTGTGGAACAAATTAGTTTACTCCACAGTACAGTGCTCATGTAGATGCACCCAGTGTGACATTACCAAAAGTTAGCAACAAATCCAGGTTAAAGAGATATAATATCATAACATACTTTTTTTTTAAAGTAAGCTATACATATGCTATGATGCACCTCTTGCTTTACCTGCTTTGGAAGACTGTATCATACTGTCTGAATGAAAGTTTATTCATACAGAGATGAAACACTCTAATGGAAGAGATCAAAAAGCAATAGCCTCATATTCAGGGAATTTTCCTGGGACATGAATAACCCAGATTCAAATATCTTCTCTGACCCAGGGACTCCTTTGATGCAATAACACTTTCTTTAGAAATTAGTAGATACAAAATATGTTTACATGAAGTCTGGCTAAGAATGAATATGTATATAGGAAAAATGGGCGAGTAATTTAGGTCAACATTTTCAAGCTTGTTCCCTATATTAATTTTCAAGTGATGAACCTAGGACTGTGTGAAATGGCAACATTTTGATGTTCCAACGGAACAACGTTCCATTTCAAATTTTGTTTCAATTCAAAACAGCTGTTCCTTTCTGTTCTGTTCCGTTCCATCGAAACAGGGTCAAAACGGCAAAATTGTTTCGATGTTTTGCCCATAGGATATAATGGGGAAGGACAAAACAGCCTATAATTTTTACATTTCTGACCTGATTTAGATGAAACCTGCTAAAATGGTAGCCCCATCTATAGGCATGAAGCCTGCTATGTTCCAAGAAGATAGGTGCAGGGAGTTTGGAGAAACTGCAACCCCCAATCTTGAAAGCAAAATTTGTGTCACGTCTATGTGTTAAGCCACAGTGCTGTCAAAACTGCAGACATGCCAGCCCCTGCTGAGGTCACAAAGTCTGTCAAATTTCAAGGAGATAGGAGCAGGGATTTAGGGGAAACTGCACCTCAACCTGCAGACAAGCAAAACTCATGACATAGGTGACACTGTGTATGTTAAGGCGCAGCAGGGTGAATGCTGCAGGTCTGCTAGCCTCCACTGAAGCCACAAAGCCTGCCAGCTGTCAAGGAGATAGGTGCAGGGGGGTTCTGGGGCTCTGCACCCTTAGCTGCTGACAGGCAAAACTCATGACATGGGTGCTTGTGCAACTGCTACCTCTCTTCAGGCTGCAGGACTGAAGATCCCCCATCACTTGCCACCACAGACCTGAAGGTAATAACTGACCACAGTATGAACATGAGCCAGCAGTGCAATGTTGTAGCCAGCAGGGCCAACGATACCCTGGCATGCATAAATTGATGCATCTCCAGCAAAACTATTGCAAAGAAGTGATTCTCCGGCTCTACTCGGCTCTACTTGGCATTAGTGAGACCACGGCTGGAATACTGCATGCAGTTCTGGTATATGCACTTTAGCAAGGATGTGGTAAAGCTTGTGAGAGTCGAGAGAAGAGCTACCCATTTGATCAGAGACTTGCATGGCAAGCTATATGAGGAATGGCTGAGGGACTTGGGACTCTTCAGCCAGAAAAAGAGAAGGCTGAGAGAGGACTTAGTAATAGCTTACTGCTACATCAGGGGAGTGCATCTAGGGCTCAGGGAAAACTAGGTGTAATGGTCACAAACTCCTGGAAGATGGTTTCAGGCTCATTTCAGGCTTAAAATTAGGAAAAACTACTTCACAACTATGGTGTCCAGACTGATCATTACTCCTAGTTTTCTCCAACGGTGCCTTGAAGAACAACCATTCACCAAGCCTTAGGTGCATGCCAGAAACAACAAAGTTATAGGCTGTTTCAACCTTCCCCATTATAGCCTATGGGCGAAATGTCAAAACAGCATTGAAACAGCAGACATTTTGACTTGCCTTATTTTGTTTCAAGGCTGTTTCAACCATATCTGTTCCATTTCAATTTTGACCTCGAAATGAATCGAAAGAGTCAAAACAAAACTGGTGGCGAAATTTTGCACAGCCCTAATGAACACCTACAGTTTCTCTATCTTGTAGTGGTGCTGTAAATGATTAGCAAATGTGGATATCAGGCCATTTATTATTTTGCTGCTAATGTATGGATTTCTGGGCCTAGTGTCTATACCTAAAAAGATGTCTACATTGAAAACTTTGCCATAGTTCCAGAACCCTGTTTGTGATCTCTTCCCTTTCCTCATTACCACTTCAGTACGGTACTAATGATAAAAATATGTCTTCTAGAAAGTTATAACAAAAACTATATTCTGAATATTTTAATATATCATCATTAATACTTAAAAATGTAAGTGAAATAATTGGTTATCTGTCCATAGTGTTTCAAGGTATTCAAAGTGCCTTTCCCCTTATATAATGTGTTTACAGTCAAAGGAGGGATTTAAACTGAATTGTTTCCTTATGGAATGTAAATGTTGTTGACAACTGGTTATTGCATTTTCCCTCATTTCCTTATCTTTTCACAGCACAAATATTCTGTGTACAGTTTCTAACACATTGTCCTCACAAGTACTGTCAGTTTGATTTAAGAAAAGAAAGATCTTTTCAACTACATTGCCTGGAATAATATAGAGGAATTTTTTCCACCATGTAAAAAATGTAAATTGCAAGGGAATGCAGCAGTTTCATATAGTAGAACAGAGCAACTACTTAGTTGCAGGACCAGTAATGCCTTAATATTATGGTCAAAGCTCTATTTTCCCTACTGTCAGGGGCAGAAACATTTGTGACCTTATTTTAATATTTGTTTCAGTTGCACTACCTTGATATTGAATAACTTGACCACAAATTTATTCAATAAACAGGTCTGCATGAGCACAAATTCTTTCTGAAAGTGTGTGAGATTAGAATTTCTCTCTTCAGTATTTTAAGGAATTATCTCCACCCATTCACTTGGTAACACATGAAGAATTTGGGAAAGGTGAAGGGGTAGAGCACTGTAAATACAAACCTGCACCTTTCAGCTGAGAATTTAATAAACTGAGTATAGATTACCCCAGATAAAAGGGAATCGAGCTTCCTAACTGCCTATAATTTTCTAATCTATACTAGAAAAGAACAGAGAAAAACAGGAAGTTCAGTGAGAAAAGACATACATGACTGAAAAGAAAGGAGGAGGGAACAGGGAACAAAATCATACATCAAATCTCAGCTGGTTTGACTTCATGAAGATCCACTGACATAAATGATGTTTTTCCACTTGAAGCCAGCAGACAAATTTCAAGAACAGATAATAATGATCTTTTTTATTCTTGAGAAGGTAAAAGAGATGTTGGTATTTTGTTGTGATTATTGGCATTTCTAAGCAATTCATAATGTCACAGTGGGGTCCCCCTCACGTCTTCTTGGACACGGTTCGCTGTGACCTTTGTCTCCTTGGACCCCTGGACCCCTCGTGGGTCTTGTCCTGCAAATGGGTGCCCTGGGCACCCTAGCCTTATGGGCTTTGCATGGCTTCGACCACCCCTTATACCACGCCCTAAGCCTCGCAGTTGGGATGGACGTTGGTCTATCGAATACACTCGCCCGCTCTCTAGGGCCTCCTCTGTACTCTCAATAACGCTGCCCCTCAACTGGGACCTTCTGTGCTCACTCTGGGACTTCTCTAGGATACTGCCCCTTTCTTGGGGCTCTCTCCCCAATGCTGCCTTTTTCCTAGGGCTCTCTGCACCCACTCTGGGCCTTCTCTATAGTGTCGCCCTTCTCAGGGTCCTTCTCAATAAAGCTGCCCCTCTCCTGGGGAATTCAGTGCCCACTCTGGGACTTCTCGGTCATGCCACCTGTCTCTCAGGCCCACTGCACTGCTACCCCATTTCTCCAAGGCTCACCACACTACTACCCCCTCTCGCTGGGGTTTACCGCAGTACTATGCCTTCCTCAGGAGCTTGCTATGCCCGCCCTGGGCTCCTCAGTAGTACCCCTTCTCTGGGGCTCACCACACGCACACTGGGGCTTCTCAATAACACACCCTTTTCTGGGCTTACCCCGTCCACACTGGGCTTCTCAGTAGTGCCCCTCCTGGGGCTTGCTACGCCTACACTGGGTCTTCTCCATGACACCCCCTGTATGGGGCTCGCCAGGCCCAACTTGGGCTCTCCAATAAGGTTGCCCCCTTTCTGGGGCTTTCTGTGCCCACACTTGGGTTTCTCAATAAGGCACTCGTCTCTCTGGGGCTCGCCATGCCCAACTTGGGCTTCACAAATACCCCTCTCTGGGCCTGGGGTCTATGTACCCTGCAAGTTGCGCCCTTACTGGTGCCAGGATCCCCACACTACTGCCGACTCTTATGAGTATGCTGCGCCCTTCCTGGCACCGGGGTCCTCACGCCATTGTGGGTTCCCCTTGAGTATGCTGCACCCGCTTTGGTGCTGGGATCCTCACACTTCATTGTGAGTCCCCAGTGAGGCCTCCTCCAACCCCTAAAAGCCTCACCCAAGCCACCAGTGTAATAAATAACAACAAAGCAAACACAAGCCTCTTGGCTCCACCTGAAACATAAGCCACCTGGTTATAACAACATAAGCTGCCTGACTATAACTTAACATCATTGCTCAAGCCTCCAGAGCTGCCATGAGCTGTACTTGTGATTAGGCTTCTTCCCACATCCTGGCTGAGGGTGCTCCTGCCTCTCTAGCTACTGGCAGGGAACTCCTAGTGTGGCCTCAGCCCCTGGGCTTTATGAGGGCTAGGCCCTGCCCCTTCTGGTCAGCTGACTTCCTGGTTGCCCCAGGCAATCCACAGCTGTGCTCCTTATTCCCTGCCAGGTCTCTCTCCCTGGCAGTTTCCCTTCTCTAGGAGCAGGGCACCTCTGTGCTCTGCGACACATAGAGTTTAAGGCCAGGCAGAATAATTAGGTCATCTACTCTGACCTTCTGGATATCTCAGGCCAGAAAATGCCATTCCATGCACCCTGTGTTTAGCCCTACTCAGATAGTAAAACATTTGAGAATCATATTGACCCTTTGCCTTAGCTTGGCAATAAAAGCTCCCATTGAGCTGTTTGCCATTATAACCCCTGACTCCTTTTCAGCCACAGAATCTTAGAAATGTGGAGTTAGAAAGGATTCCCATAGGTCATCCAGTCTATTCCTTTGCTCTGAGGAAGGATAAAGGGATTGAGTATGCCTAGCCTTTCCTGGGTTATGTTTTTTCTAACACGTTCTTGAAATCTTCTAATGATAGGGAGTCTATAACCTTCCAACACAAACTGTGCCAAACCTTGGCTATCCTTATAAAGACTTTCCTAATATCTAACATAAAACTCCCTTGCTGCAGATGATGATGATGATGATGACAACCTCCATATTCAGTGAAGGTAAGGCAAGAAAACAAGTAATTGCCACTGTCTTCATATCAACCTTCTTGTACAGCCCACCCCACTCCCCAATCTTTTCCAGACTAAACATGTCCAGTTCTTTTAACCTTTCCTCATAGGTCTTGTTTATTAACGTCTTATCATTTATGTCACTCTTCTCTAGACTTTCCAATGTTTCTACATCACTCTCAAATGTCTTACCTCAAAAGTGGACACATTACTCTTAATGAGCCTCACCCATGCCAAAAAGAATGGAATAATTACCTTCTAGTTAATACATCTCAGAATAATATGCATCTTTTTTCAATAGCATCATCATCATATTGTTGATTCCTATCCAGTGTCATCCATTATATCTCCCAGATTCTTTTCTGTTCCCTACCCAGTTATTCCTCACTTTGTATTTGTACATTTGATTTTTCCTTCCTATCTGTAGCACTCAGCATTTATTAAATTACCCTTATTAAACTTCATCTTGTTAATTTAAAACCATCTCTTCAACTTATCAAGGTCCTTTTGAATTCTAATCCTGACCTCCCAAGTATTGGTATCCCTTCCCAGCTTGGTATCATCTGTGTAACAGGTTTCCAGTAAACCCTGTTACTTAGAGACTAGAAAGGGCCGCTGCCTGGAGGGGAGAGGAGCAGAGGCTCAAGGGTGGGAAAAGACAGCAGGTAAGGATAGCCAGCTGTGAGGATTACACACCAGCATAGAGTTAAGGATAATGATGCAGAGGCAGGGGATGGTGGCAATAAAAATGGACAAACAAGAAGAGAAGACTACCCTCAGAGGGCACTGAGAGAGAGACAGAGCAAGAGGACAGTGAGGGACAGGAAAGAGCCCTGACCTAGAGGATGAGGGACACAGAATTGATTACGACAAAGCTCCACCACACGGGGACCTGAAAGCAAGGATTCTACTTACTGTTACCATGGTGGTTGGGTGTGGCGAAGACAGTCTGGGGAACGAGACTGACCGCCTGAAAAGGCACATTAGTAAGGGGGGAGCTATTCCCAACCCAAATGGATTCCCTAGTGATGGGGATAGTTTCGGTTACTCCTGTTTCTTGGTTATTCATTGTCTGGTCTGGAAAAACTAATAAACAAAATGGCTATCAAAATAGTGCCTACAAAGACCACCTGATTTGTAACTCACTCAGGATTAATTTATCAATTTTCTCCTATCAAAGACATAGTAAGTGAGTCACCAAGTCAGACAGGGAGATACAACACCCTGTAACAATCTGCAAGTTTTATAAGTGTACTCTATCCCCATAACTCATCCAAATCATTAATGAAATTATTAAAGAGTACTGGATCCAAGACAATCCACTCTTGAACATAACTTAGCATATATTCCTGTTTGAAAGTGAAATATCGGGTGTGTCTTCACGTGTGCATTTATACATGTGTATCTACACATATGCATCTACATGTACATGCCTGTAGTGCACAGTAAATATGGTGAACTATGCTGACCACAAATTTGATACCTGCATTATGCATGTGTAGATGCCTTGCCATGCAGTAACACTGTGGTTGTGGATTGATTTAGGACTAACTTTAATCTGAGTCAGTCCACACACAGTATTAAGGTGATTTAATGCCTGCATGTCTAGGCACTGGCCTATTCTTTTTTACTGCACTGTAAATTTAAGCCAGAATAAATGCACGTATACACATGCCTACTGACTACAGTTTTCAACCAGTTGTGCATACCCATCTTGTGATAATATCATCACTTGTCAGGACAAAATCCCCCTCATTCATAATTTTTTCAGTCATTGAACTGCTGAATTCATATAATAAGGGAAAAAAAGACACAAAGGGAGCATCCAGATGAGTGAACACATACTTTTTGCGGCATCTGTAACAAGTTTGAGGGATGGGGGTGGGCTGTGGATATATGGGGGAACTGTGGATGGGGGGTTGGTCAGAAGGCATGGAGATGTGTGGTTAAATGCTGTATCACAGGCTGTGTGATATGAAATACAGACTTCTCAGATTTTAGTACTTCTGGATGTTTCAATCTGGTACAGAACTACTAGGCATTACTGCACTGACTTGGGCCAGACTGCTATGGAGAGGTTATGGGTGGTTATGGTTATGGTGGCGGTGGAGAAGCAGAGAAAGGGAAGAGAGATTAATCTGAAACATCTTAAATCCTTAATGCCATTGGAAATGTTCACGTTTTTATGATGCTATCTTTATTCATCTATTCCCATTGTATAATTGCAAGATAAGAATTCTCAATACACTTTACTTCCTTAACTAAAGCAAAAAAAATGTATTAAAGCTAGTAAAGTACAACCTGATCTAGTTCTGAGAAAGGCAAACAATAATATTTTCAAGTATTTTACCACCATTAATAAATGTTGGCTTTCTCTTTAAATGTATTTTATCTAGGGAACCATCTGGGAATAATGGCTGCAAAGAAATTATTTTCAAGCCATTTAAAAGGCAGCAACGTGCTGCCATCTGAGTAGAGGTTAGCCAACTGCTTTCTTGAAAACTGAGACAAGAACATGGAATTGTGAAGTTACTTTTCTAGTTGATGGCTTCCAAGTATATAAGAAATGTGCATCGGGAACTGAGAGAATGTCTGTTTACCAGGGCACCCCAAGAGAAGACAAGGTCTAACAGTCACAAACTGCTGGAAGACCATTTTAGACTGGACTTAAGGAAAAACTTCTTTACCATCCAAGTCTCCAGAGTCTGGAATAAACTCCCCCCAGAAGTGGTGCAACCACCTACTCTGGATACCTCTAAGAAATGCTTGGGTGCTTATCTTGTTCGGGTGATCTGACCCCAGCTGACTTCTTGCCCCTCAGGCAGGGGGCTGAACACAATGATCTCGCAATCATTCCAGCCCTTTTAATGTCTGTGAAAATGTTAAACCATACAACCTTACACTTTACAGGACACAAGGTCTTAGCAACTATAGGCAAATTTTTAATAATAAAATTACATTCTTAATCAAGCTAAATGCACAGCAGACTTATGCTTATACCCTCTCTATAGCTATCCAAAGTTTATAGGACTTTTTTGGTAATATTTAGGATGATCAGAGTATCATTGTGTGTATGAAAAGGCTTTTCCCTAGATGATGATGGCAACGTAAGGGAATGTGAAATAGGTGGTGCATATTTAGCCACAACTACCCATATCTCCCCACTCCTTTAAAAGGAAACCAAAGCATTTTGCAAATTGTGGACCTGAGCCTGTGTTGAGCTCATTGGCACAGAATTCTCACTGCATGACGTTCAGTATATAACGGGAGATTAAATGTAACTGGGACAAAATTCAATTATGCTCCATGATAGCCTGGAGGCTTGAGATCAAACTCTTTGCCTTTGTTATGCTATTGGAGTCTGTGGTATGACGCCAGATAATTTCCTATTTATATCTAGAATCTAACTGGACAATCTGTTCAATCTTATGTATTGAATTCTCATTCAGAGTTATTCTGAAGAGAAACTCATTAGTTTTAATGAAGTTACTCCAGGTTTACATTACTGTAATTGGCAGCATAATTTGGCTAGCTGTTTGCATATAAATAATAAAGTCATGTTGATGATAAACTACCTATACTTCTTAACAGATATCATTTAAATTGGTCAAAAAAATGGATAGGCAGATGAAAGATATATATATTTGCCTGTATAACTTTTAGCCAGTACCCATCATCAGTAAGGAGACCATTTTAAGCAGCTTTATTGTGCAAGCACATCTCTTTACTATGCATGGGAAACAAAAAACAGACATTCAACAGGTCTAGGCAAAGACTATTAATTCTATCCATTTTAATAGCTTGGCTTCCCACTAAACATTCTAAATAATGGATGAGGTCAGGTATGACAGCATACAAATAAAACTTCTATAACTTAATAGAGTCTGAGTTCTGGAGACAGTGAAATGTCACTGTAGCTGCCTTTAAACCCCTATAAGGCTGTTAAGTCATGTCAACATTGCTGCAGCAAAAATCCTGCTTCAACAAATAGAAGGTAAATAGCTGGAAGGTTTTCCAAGTAATTCTATATTAGAGAGGTTTGTGACTGAGATACAGAACTCAGAGGAAAAAAAATCTTAAAATCACAACTTAAGTGTGGGAGACATCCCATATCAAAATACCTACTCAATTCAGGAAGGCAGTCTTTATTTTAAATGTACATGTTTATGTATCTAAACTACTAGCTTTACAAAGTCCTTTCCATAATTCATTATAATCTCTAGAGCTGGTATTTACAGTATACCTTTTAATTATGTTCAACAGCAAAACATTTTAAAAAATACTTAAAGTGAAAGTCAGTGTAATTTGTTCTCTTAACCCAATGATACTATGATACCATTGAAAATCCATCGATTTAATAGTGGAGAAACATCTACATAGACTTAGTAGCAATTTCTGTAGAAATGAAACTGAAGATGCAGTGTTTCACAAGAAGCATCAAATTAATAACTTCTTTTTTATATCATCTTTCCTCCCATTTTCTGATATGACACAAAATGGCACAACTGTCCAATTTATTTTTTTTTTTGTGGGCCAAAATCCAACAACAGGAAAAAGACTCATGAGCTTCAATTTATACATTCTGCCTTTTTATTACTGACAACATGACACAATCATATCAAAATCACACGTGCATAATTGAATATTGATTAAGTATGTACATTCATTCTATATAAACACATTCCAATGCAATCTTGTTCTGTTTCAAAACCAAAGTCTTTATTTTAAAATAAGCATAAGAGATTTGTGTCTCTTCCTTTACTTCATATTCAGACATCTATTTGGCTACTTAGCTGCCTCTTTCTGGAAGACCTACACTGCTGGGGGCCTTCCCTAATCTTAGATCATTGCCACAGAATTAAGTGTCAGGTGTAGACCTTACTGAAAGGAGAAACTTTTTTCACGAAAAGAAAAATCCTCTAAACATTTTGCAATGTTTAAAAAACGTTTTTTTTATTTTAAAAAGTGTATTTGGGATGCTGCTGCAGCAGTCCAGCTGGCACAAGGGGCAGTGTCCCCAGGTACCAATTGGCTGGGCTCCAGAAGCTCCACAGGGTAAACAGCCCCAAGCTGCTTGCAAAGGCATCTTTTTGTAGGGATGGGGCCAGGACAGGGCAGTTTTGTATACTGCTGGGAACAGCACAGGTCCTGGTCCTGGGCTCTAGCTCCCCATGGCTGCAGATCCGACAGGAGCCAGGCAGGGTTATTTTTCTGCAAGTGGCACAATTTGCTCCACACCAAAGTGCATGTCCGAGCACATGCACTGAGGCAGTAAGCCCCGACTCAAATTTGCACTGCTCCTATTTGAACTGTTGCAAGCACACATGCTTGCATGTGTGGACATGCCCCAAGATTCCAGGGATAAAGAATCACTACAACTTATAAAGAGCCTTATGGAGTGCATCCATATATGCAAGCATGTGCGCTTGCAGCAGCTCAAATAGAAGCAGTGCAAATTTGAGCCCGGGCTTTTTGCCTCAGCGCAAGGGCTCTCAAGGGGAGCATAGCTTTATGATGCAAAAACATGCTACACAATAAAGTGTTTTTTTCTTTCTTGTAGTTGAATCCTTTTATTATAATTGTTGACAACCATTACATGAGACCATTTAAACTAATGAACTGTCAAGGAAAAAGTTGGATCAGCATGGAACGAGACCTCTGTTGTAAGAAAATGGCTTCTTGTCAATGACTTCGTATAAGTCACGGAAAGAGCTGTTGTGTTAGGGCAATCAACATTTCATGTGCATCAGCCAGCAATCAATCAGGGATATCAGAAGCATATAGCTGTCACTGAGGATACCTCAACACCTGGAAAATCATTGAGCCATAAGATTCAGTTGTTTGTATTATGAATTGGATTAATCAATCTACCTAAAATGACCTTTCTTGGGATGACTAGAATTTGGGAGGCAACATAATTTTTTCCTCCTCCTTCGGACACTGGCATTATTCCTCTCAGACCATAAAGAGTGCAATATTAATACTTGTGTATTAAATAACTATACACCAGCATAGTTTTCCAGATGTCATATTAGTAACTAATATTAATATTTCCACATAGCATCTCTTAATGGCTGAATAGTTCAGAAAAGATGAACAACAGCAATAATGAAGCAAATTTCAGTTAAGCCAAAACTTTTGGCACAAAAAAAAAAATCTTTACAGTAGGGATTTTTGCTGTCACATAAGTAACTATTTGTAGAAGTTAATCTTATACTTGACATATATGACGAATTGTGTTTTGATGTGGTGGCTGAAACTAAAAACATGGTTTTTTGTTAAATTGGCATGGCTAAGTACAGACAGCTAAAATGCACAAGAGAGAATGGATTCAATCTATGCGGGTTTCTGTAAGCTGCATAGACTAGATCAGGAAAGAACACACACTTCTCCTTTGGTGCTACGGGCAAGGGGCAGGAAGCAGATGCCAGCACTGGTCAAGGCCAGAAGCTGAGATGTGCTCCCATATACTTCCTAGTGTTCTGGACATTGCTAAGGGTGGCCAAGCCTAGCCAAGCCAAGGACACCTCCAATTGACTGCAGGCACCTCCTTGCTGGCACCATGGACCCTCCTTATACCAAAGCTTAGGCTTCCAGAGCAGGTCCTGGCATGCCTGGCAGCCTGGCCGGTGGCAGCATGGGAGAAGTCAGAGCTGGGAGGAGGGGAGTTCAGGGAGGGAACTGAGGCTTCAGGTTTGTCAGACCACAACCTCTCTGTCCAGCCTCAGCTCACAACTGCAGCAGACTGGGGGGGGTGGGGGCAGAGAAAGCCCACATAAACACTGCCCTCAGGGTCTGTTCAGTCCTGGCTGAACTCTCTAACATTAGAGTCAGGGGGCACTCAAGCTAAATCAGATACTAGAAACAACAATTTCTTCCTTTCACCACGCACTTCCAACCTTTCACCAGGAAGCTGATTTCTCTTGATGAAACAGCACAATTGGTTGTTGTGACAGAAAAAACAATTCTAAAATAGCATCAGGAAACTCCATTGTCCTTTTCACCAATTGATTCCTTATCTCCATTGGGAGTCCAACAAAATCTGTATCATCCATGCATTCCTGCATAATGTCTATGATATCACTTACTGTATATCCTGAACTTCCTCTGGAAAAAAATCACTTCAGCTTAACAGGTTATGGCTGATTCCTTCTTAAAAGTCCCTACTGTCTTTTCAATAGCACAGACCTGTTCTGCTATCAGGGGAACAATAGTGTGGGTAGTCTCAATAACTTGGGCATTATCTGTTGTCCCAGGTCTAACAACCTCCTTGCTCTGAATCAGAGTTTTAAATGCTCCCGTCACTTTTACTGGCACCTGCGACTGCACTATAAGAGGCCCCATCTCTTTGCAGACAACTGGATCACCACTACGCTTTATCTTATAGCTGAAGCTGCTGCCACAACTTGCAACACACTCATCCAAAGACTCCTCATCACTACTCATCAACCTTTTTCTTACATCTTCAGCAATTACCTGCAAGCCTTTAAAAACTCTAATTTGCTTTTGTAACCTCCTGGCTTTCTTATTGCAACCACAATGATCTCCCTTACAAGACCTAAATGTCTTCTCTTTTCTCAACCAGTGGCAATGTGTAAGAGGTGCACGTGCATCCCCTGGCAGCCAGCATTCACCTGGTGCCCCCCCTGGGAGTACCTGCCAGGTAGTGGGAGTGCCAGGAGAAGTACACCTGGCACTTCCAGGCACACCTCTGGCCCCTCTAGGCATGATGCTGGCACTTCTGATTCAGCACGATTGGCCACAAGTGGACCGCCTCCCTGGTCACTGACTGGCCTCTGTGGGAGCAAGTGTCCCCCCAACTCAGGAGGCACCAGTTGCCCATGTTCTCAACTCTCTATATGCTGTTTGCATGTTTTCATTTTGTACCTTAATTTGCTAATTCTACTATCCTATGGGCTGCTGCCCTGTAATGAGCTTACCTGATTCCTCTTCCTCTCAATTTGTACTTTATGTTCCCTTTTACCAAACACTAATCTCTCTTCAACTTCACCAACCCTGTCATGCCCCCTTTTAACTTCCTGATCCATGCTCAATAATACCAAAACACCAGTCTAAAATAAACTCCCACAATTCTAAACCTTTACACAGAGTCAGCACATCTGGCTTACTGCCACAATTTATTATGAAAATAATCTAATTTTAAAAAGCCATACCCATTCAGGGACACCAGTCTATTAACCCATCAATATTTATACTACAAATCACAAATTTCATAGATTTCATAGACATTTGGGCTGGAAGGGATCCCAGAGGATCATCAAGTCCAGCCCCTTGCCCCAGGGACAGGAACTCAGCAGGGATTATAGGATCCCAACAAGATAAGCATCCAAATGTGTCTTGAAGGCATTCAAAGTGGGTGCTTGAACCAACTCCAGTGGCAGTCTATTCCAAACCGTGGGGGTGTGGACCATGAAGAAGTTCTTTCTTATGTCCAGCCTGAATCAGTCGTGGTGGAGTTTGTGACCATTCAATCTTGTCATCCCTTGGGGTGCTCTGGTGAACAGACATTCCCCCAGATCCTGATGAGCACCCCTGATAAACTTATAGGTGGCCACCAGATAACCCCTGAGCCTGTGTTTTCCAGACTGAAGAGTCCCGTGGCTCTCAGCCTTATATCATAAGGTCTGTTTTCCTGACCTCTGATCATGTGCATGGCTCTCCTCTGCACCCTTTCAAGCTTCTCCACATCCTATTTGAATTGTGGAGCCCAAAATTGGGCACAGTACTCCAGCTGCAGCCTCACTAAGGCCGAGTACAATGGGAGTATGATGTCCTGGGAGTCGCTTGAGAAGCATCTATGGATGCAAGATAGCATTTTACTCATTTTACTAGCTGCAGCATCACACTGAAGGCTCATGTTCATCTTGTGGTCAGTTATGACCCCCAAGTCCTTTCAGTCTATAGAGCTAACCAGCACAGCACTGCAGAGCCCATAAGCATGCTGCAGGTTTTTCTTCCCAAGATGGAGAACCTTGCATTTTTTTGGTGTTGAACACCATCAGAACCTCATCTGCCCATTTTCTGAACCTGTCAAGATCTGCCTGGATCACCCTCCTGTCCTCAGGTGTGGATGCTTTACCCTAGAGTTTGGTGTCATTGGCAAACTTGATTAGTCCACTTCTGACACCAATGTCCACATCATTGATGAAGTTGTTAAACAGTAAAGGCCCCAGGACAGAGCTTTGAGGGACCCCACTGGTCACAGCGCACCAAGATGATTGGCTCCCATCAACCACCACCTTCTTGGTCCTACCACGGAGCCCTTTCCCCAGCCAGTGGATCATGGTGAGGTTGAGGCCGAAGTTAGCCAGTTTAGCCAAGAGGTGATTGTGGGACACCAGATCAAAAGCTTTTTTAAAGTCAAGATATACAACATCAATCTCTCCCCCCTTCTCCAGGTCATAAGTCACCTGGTCATAAAAGGAAATGAGATTGGTCAAGCAAGACCTAGCCACAACAAACCCATGCTGCATATCCCTCAGGATATTGCCTAGAGCTAGTCTGTTAAGGATGGCCTCTTTGATAATCTTTTCCAAGACCTTCCCCAGGATGGAGGTCAGGCTGATGGGCCTGTAGTTTGCCAGATTTACTTTCCTCCCTTTCTTGAAGATAGGCATGACATTGGCCCTCTTCCAATCATCAGGCACTTCACCAGAGTATCAAGAGCTCTCAAAGATCCATGCCAGGGGCTGAGCTATGATGCTCGCCAGCTTCCTGAGTACCCTTGGGTGTGAGCCATCAGGTCCAGCTGACCTGAAGGTATCCAGCCTGTCAAGGTGTTCCTTCATGAGTCAGATTCAATGGAGGGCAAGGAATCTCCCTCACCCGGGCCTCCCTGATCCATACTGGGCAGGGCTGTCCCATGGGACTGGTGAAAAACTGATGCAAAGTACTCATTTAGCAAGTTTGCTTTTTTCTGGGTGTTGGGTATCAGTTGCCCCATCTGGTTTAGCAGGGGTCCAATGTTGCCCTTGCTTTTCCTCCACCTCCCCACATATCTAAAAAAGGACTTTTTATTTTCCTTGATATTTGTAGCTAGCTGGAGTTCCATCACCGTCTTGGCTTTCCTGATTTGCTCTCTGCAGGTCTGGACCAGAGCAGAGTATTCCTCCTTGGTGGCAGTTTCAGTCTTCTATCCTTTGTAGACCTTCCTTTTAAGATGCAGGAGATCTGCCAGTTCCCTGGAGAGCCAAGGGGGCTGCTGTGCCCTTTTGCTGCCTTTCCTCCGAGACAGGATGGACTTTGCTTGTGCATCCAGAGTTGTTCCCTTGAGGAGCAACCACTAATCCTGAACTCCCCTCTCCATTGGGTTGTGGCCTTTTAGGGCCACTCTGACAAGCCTCCTTAGCTTGTCAAAGGCAGCTTTCCTGAAGTTGAGGACTTCTGTATTACTAACTGACTTGCCAGCTTTACAGCAGATGGTGAAGGTGATCAGCTCATGAATGGTCACCAAATGAATTTATATTGGGGTGGACTGGCAACTAATTAAAATACTAAGGTTAAAAGAGTGGTTAAAAGAGCGATAAATCATCCCATCTTACTCATCCATGCACTTCATGCTCCAGCCTCATCAAGTTTTGTATCCAGCACACACTTGGATCATATACTGTCCAATCAAATTCTCTCTTACCTTATGCAGCCTGCAACAATTCCCATCATCAAACTTTGTATCAAACACTGACTCAGACAATGCCCTATCCAATCAAACGCCTGTGCACATGCTACCACATTATTGCAACCAGCACCATACCTTGCACTTAGCACTCAACACACAGATACTAGCCACTACACATGCTCCACAGAAAAACTAGGTCACTTGTTATGGAAAGGGCAAGAGTTCAATTTTGCTAGAATAATCTTAACTGAACTGACTACTACACATGCACAGTAGAAAATCTTACACACTGAAACAACAACTATAAAAACCTAGGCAGGGGAGTTGTCCAATGGATTAAAAATTCCTCTTATCACTGGGGGACTGCAAGGTAATGTAAGTCAGGAGGGGATCTGGGACAGAAGTTCAATAGACTCGTTTAACCTAAGTCAATTATGTCTGATACTACATCCACCCAAGTTTATCCTAAAGTGTGTTTGGCCATTTTGAAACAAGTTTATGTGCACTGAACTTCTGTTCTGTTACCTGTTTAAACCACTCTAAAATCACTTATACCAGTTTGTGTAATGTGTGTCCTTAGCCCATGAAACTAATTCTAATCAAACTAAAAAAAAAATTGCTTTAAATGAAGCATCATTTGACCTAAAAATAAATGTTCCTGGGTAATTTTAATACTAGCAAAGGACAAAATTAACAAGAGTTTGACCATGGAGTTTGTCCATGGTTAGTCCTATAGGTCAAGGAGAGATTGAGTGGAAAGCCCTGCCCCAAAAATGCCTAGAACATGTAAGGCAGGTCTCCTTGCTTTATATCAGGGAGAATAGAAGCTGAAAATGTCTCCCATAATCTCAATGAGTTTCCTAACCCCTAGGATACAAGACATAAAGGAAAAGTTGTTTTTTCTATCATCTCACCATTATGAATGGTGCACAATTCCCTCCAAATTTGTGTTGTTAGAAAATTTGCCAAATTCAACCTGAACCCATAGATACTTTTAGAGCATGCAAAACTGTTTCCCAAAAATACTTTCTGGGAGTTGAGAAAGAAAAAAATACTTTCTGGGAGGAGTTGTGTAAGGTTCTCTATCTGTTACCCATTCTTTCAGCTCTTCTGAACCATTGACAAATAAACAATCTAGCAAGCCAGAATGTCCTAAAAAGGCAGCTGAGAGTCTTCATGAACATTCACTGCATCATGTAGTAAGTAATAAATGCTCAAGCATTTAGAGCACTATTATACTTTTAGTCATGGTCTATTCTCAGGCTCCTTGAAGTCAACGTGGGTCCAAAGAGAAACTCATATTTCACTTTGAATGCCTAAGTGGCAGTTACCCAACCACAAAACAGCCACATTTTGGAGATGTATACGCAGCTTGTGATCCAATTCTATGTTCAGTCCACATACTTAGTATGCTGTGCTCTGGCCAAGCTGATACATGACTCAGTATAAAAATAAACCCTGCTTTTAATGATTAGTAGATAAAGAGCAGTGAGGAAGTTTATATTCCAAACTTCCAAGGAAAAGAGGACTAGGACATAAACCAAAAACCCCTCCATCTCAGTGTCACATGTTTTCTAGCTTATTCTCTTCTTCCTGGTCCCATGTATCTTTTGCCTGTAAACTTGAAAAGGCTACTAGTTAAGGCCTGGTGCCTTAACCTTAACCTGTGGCCTGGTGCTTAGAGTACTATGTTAAGAAATTAAAAGACATTCAAGTTCAAATCCTTTCAGGAGAAAGGTATTAAAAACATATGGCTCTACCTTCCTGGGAAGATGCCCTAGCCACTATGCTATTGAGCTAAAATACAGGAGGGCCATCTTCCTCCTCCAGTATCTAACACCTGCTAGACACACTTTTTACTGGGTAGAATTCTGTGATTTACTTTTGTCCAGCATATATGCCACATACCTGCCCAGCCAGAGTACAGCTTACCTGCTTAATAGCCACCCATCATGTAGAGTAAGATCACAGATTTTGCAGAAGTTCTAAAAACCATGGGTGACTCATGCCACCTTAGTCGGGGGGAGGAGGGGGCCCTGTGGCCAATCTCACCGACAAAAGGGGAGGGTCCCCTTGCGCCTGACTGTGAAGTGGCCATAGCTCTGCTTCTGGGAGCACCATGGTACTCCCACTCCCTGGCCAGCACTTGGGGGGGTGGCACGCAACAGTGCTCCCATCTGCCACACCTGCCTATTGCCTGAGTGGCAAGTGCAGATAGTCAGGAGGTGCACTGGCACTCTCAGGGGGTGCATGTGCACCCCCATGCACCCCCTATGCTTCGCCACTACTGAAAACAGTAGCTAAATGGCTGGAAAGCTGTCACTTAGAAGTGTAAAATGAAATAGTCTTCTGCCTCAACTGTTTATTTCTATGTCTTCTATGTAAAAGCAATAGCAGAAGTAAAGTGTTTAGGGAATCTTTGACACTTTTCTTTCTTTGAGGTAGAAATTTTCTACTTAAGACTTGGTTTAGAAGACTTGTTGTGTATTTATTTTTTTTTACATTAAAAATCTCTCACTTTTCCACAATTCAGTTTACTAACCCTTCACTTTGTGGAGAGGGTCTCTCCTCTTCTGAATTATTATAAGTGCCTCAAAGTCCAGATACTCTATCTACTTTTATTTTTTATGTCATACATTATGTCATTACTTAATATGATATGCATTGTGCTTACAGAGAAAACAATATATTACATTGAGCTTTCTTGATTTATTCAAATGAGTCTTCTCTTAGGCCTTGGCCCTCTTCTATCCTGGGATAGAACTATACAATTTTTTTTCCACTCTTAGACGGAATCCTATTTTCAATTCCCTGTGATTGACAGTGATTTATTCAGCAACTGAAGTTCTCTACCCCACCTAAAATGACAGTGGTAGCAGTAACCAAAGTATGGGAAACAATGTTAAATAAAACCATAGGTATTATTTATAGTTCCTCCTTTCATGCCTATTTTCTCCACAGCCCTTATGGACGCGTCCAGACAAGCACATACTTGCCTATTGCCCCACTTCAAAACTCTTTCAGTTGGGGCAACAGGCATGAGCAGGAACCAAATATGTTCCCCACGCTGCAAGTTTGCAGTGTGGGGAGAAAATTAGACCCCTGGATATCTAGGGGTCAAAAAAATGACTCTGCAATACAGTGGAGCAAGCCATGGTTCAACACCATGACCAGAGCCAGTCCTCCAAAGGGACACTCTGGTTTGGCCACAGCATCTCTTTTGTGTTTCTGCTGCCCCTGGCGCTGTGCAAAGTAAGTTAGGGGGGAGGGGATTCTTGGGTGTCGAGGGGATGAGGGGTGGCAGAGGGATGTGAAGGGGGGTTGGAGAGTGCTGGGGGGATGTCCCCCAGGCTGTAGGGGGAGGGGGTTGAGGATCTGGCCCAGATCCCTGAGTCTCACTAATGTTGCTTTGCACTGGAGGGGGTTGCACATCTCTGGGAGGCGTGCACAGGAGCCATGCCTCCCAAAGCCCTGTGACCCACTCCAGTGTAAGGCCACACTAATGAAACACATGGGGCTGGAATAGATACTCACCCCCCCCACAGGTACAGGGGGCAGAGGTGGGACCTACTAACAGGAGGTGGCCCTGGGGCCCGGCCCGTACTAACAGGAGGTGGCGCTGGGCCCTTCCTAGAGCTGCAGGATCTGGCCCAGAGTGTGGTGACTGCACGGAACCAAGCCTGGTACTGCTAGCCCTGGGGCTGCTCATGCTCGTGGGTGCATCCACACATGTAAACACGTGCACTTGCAGCAGCTCAAATAGAAGCGGTGCAAATTTTAGCAGGGGCTTTTTGCCTCAGCATGTATTTGGACATGCACTTTGTCGTGGAGTAAATTGTGCCACTTGGAGCAAAATAACCCTGCCTGACTCATCCTGGATCTGCAGCCAGGGGGAGCTAGAGCCCAGGGCCATCACCTGTGCTGTCCCCAGCAATATAAAAAACTACTGTGTCCTGGCTCCAGCAGTATAAAAAGCTGCCCTGGCAAGTAACTCAGGACTTCTCACTCTCAGGAGCTTCTGGGCCTCTGCTAATTGGTACCTGGAGACATTACCCCTTGTGCCAGCTGGACTGCTGAAGCAGCCCTGAGAGTTCCCTGCACCCTCTACCCACTTCAGGGGTCTGGCAGTGTGTGGGCTGCTGCCTGGCTGTGACCTGCTGGGCACCTACCAGACTCGGATAGGGACTACTGAGCCAGTAAAGGCATCTGCCCCTCTAGGCCAGCTGCCAGTGGACTGAAGTTGCAGAGTTGGCCTTTGTGCAGCACTACTGCCATTTGTGCCCCCTGGCCAGCCATCTGGGCAGTAACCCTGCCTGGGAGAGGAAAGGAAGTGGGGGTGTGGGGAAAGGCCAAAGTGAAACACTACAGTGGTAATAATACAAGGTAAGAAAAAGTCTCTCAAGGAACAAGGAAATAGTAGAAAATCAGGGAGACAAAGGGCAGAAAAGTAGGGGAGGGGAGGGGAGAAAAGGTGGGGGAAAAGAACGCAAGAGGTCACATCAGTTAGGTACCTGGTGAATTAGATATCAAGCAGGTTGTAGTGTGTCATAAAACCAATGTCTGTATTGAGTCCATCATTTTTAGTATCCAGTAGATTTATGAAGTGAAGCTCATTGGCTCATCTACAGAAAGTGTTTTGTAAGTTCTCTTTGAGGATTAGAGCTGAGAGATGGGAGAGGGAGTGACTGTCCAGTTAGAAGTGTGCACCCACAGGTTCTTGGGTATTCTTGTTTTTGACAGATTTTTGATGCATTCATTCTGGTGCACAGTTGTTGTTTGGTTTCTCCTACATATTTTCCATCAGGGCATTTGGTGCACTGAATGAGATATATAACATCTCAGTGCAGCTATAAGATCCAGGAATGATGTTGGTTCTGTTGTGGGGTGTAGTTTTTGTGGGGGTTGTGGAAATGTGTTGGCAGGTTTTGCATATCTTGTCCTGGCACGGTCTGGATCCATTCAGTGTGGTTTGAGTGATAAGGAGTTTGCTTCTGGTGATGAGGTTAGTGAGGTTCAGAGCTTGTTTAAAAGCTAGGATGGGTGATTCTGGAATTCTCTCTTTAGGAGAGAGGTCTTCTTCTAGTATGAGTTGTAATTGTTTGAGGATTTTCTGTGTAGGTTCCAGGGAAGGGAGCTATTTCATAGTTAATGGTGCACGATTTGTGGTGATTTTCTTTTCGTACTGCAGCAAATCTTCTCATGGTATCCAGGCGGTTCTTTCAAAAGTACAATCTGTCTCTCTGGAGAAGTGTCCTTGATGGCTGAACACCCTTTTGAGATTTGAGGTGGATGTCATGGGTATTCTCCTTGTCGTAAATTCAGTTGTATAGGAGAGCTTAGCTCTATGTTACAGCTTTCTTGGCAATTGCTGGTTCTGTGTAGATATGTATGTTGGTCCATGGGTTTCTTATATATGGGGCTTTGAATTTTACCATCTTGGATATTGATCATGGTGTACAAAAAAGAAATATTGGTGTTAGAGTAGTCAATTGATAGTCTAATGGAGTAGTGAGAATCGTTGAATTTTTGGTGGAAATTGGTCAAAGACTGCAGAGTTTTGGTCCAAATGACAAAGATGTCATTTGTGCATTTCAGGTATAGTAAGGATTTGATGGTGCAGTTCTTGAGGACGTCTTCTTCCAGGTGGGCCATAAAAAGGTTGATTTGACAGGTGCTCTCAAAGCATGCCGAGGAACAAACTCCAAGTTCAGGTTCCACAGGAAATGCAGTGATGGCTGCCACTTTCTTTTAAAATATGACAGCAGGGGAAGAGGCTAACCCCCTTTTATATAATAGCCTAGTAGTTAAAGTACTTATCTAGGATATGAGGGGCTGGGATTCAGCCCCTTCCTCAATGTAAGTAGTTCAAACTAGGGCAAACTCCAGGGGAAGTGGGAGATAGTAACAATCAGGCTCTGAGCTGCTCAAGGGATGGGGTGGGGGTGCAACAAGGGGGTATCCCTGTTACTGAGAGTGAGGCATCTAGATAGTTGATGGGTAAGGTCTGGAGGAGAAGGCAAAACAGTCAGCAGGGAAGATTGACAGATTGCTCAATCGAGCCTTTAAAGGGGATAATAGGAAACCCCTGCACCTAGTGCTAAGCAGGAGAATTACATGGGTGAATTCTGAGTAGTAAGACTGGTGATGGATGGAACAGCACCTGAATCCTGTTGGAAAGAGAGCAGGGGTCAGGTTATCATAGGGAAGAGGAATAAAAAGCTATATGAGCTTGCCCCCAGAGCTAGGTGGTCAATTTGGCCCTGACCTCTACAAAGAGAAGAGTTCCTAGAAAACTCTTGTTGTATTTGCTTAACTGTAGGATACATAGTCTAGTTTGTTTTTCCAAATTTAGAATCTCCTACCTTTCAGGTCACTTTGAAAGAAAGTTTGGAGTCCCTCGCCATCCCCAGGCAGAGAAGGATAACTTGAGTTTAAGTGATGGGAGAACTTAAGCTACTTAAGATATTTATGGTTTTTTGTACTTGGATTTCTTCTCTAATGGTCTGCCTTGATTTAAATCATGTTTTAACGTAGATGTTATCCTAGCAAACAAATTAATTATTTTGGGAGCCAGTAGAAATGCATTAGCTTTTTTGATTGCAGGGGTGTAGGTTGTAGCCATGTTGGTCTAAGGACATAGCCAGACAAGGTTCCTTGGGTGAATTTGATATCTTTTATTAGACCAACCCAAATAGTTGGAGTGATATCAGATTCACCCAAGGAACCTTGTCTGTCTCCTATCTTTCTTGAGTAGTTCACATGGTCCATAAAGATGCTGTGCCTCCCAGTGTTGCATAGTGTGTTTTAACAACACACAATAAAGACTTTTGTAACGTGGTCCTTAATGGAATGAAGAATACCCTAACTTTAGACAAGGCAGAATAAGGTTCTGGGAACCAGATTCAGTCTTGTATACTAAAAAAAAAAAAA
>JAGPOW010003316.1:153735476-153762005 GCA_030014935.1 Caiman crocodilus | reverse complement strand
CGTGCCCTTATGAACTGAATGCTGGCCCATGAGGGTGTCAGCTGGACACCCAGCCGGATTCAGAGGGATTCTGTTCACCTGTCTGCTTGTGTCTGACTGTTTTATTGTTGCTCTTATGAACTGATTCTTGGCATATGAGGGTGTCAGCCTGTCCATGCTGATCAGCCTGGCCAGGTCAGGCATGTCATGTTAATTTGTGTGTGTTTATGTATATGGCTGATTTGGTGACTGGAGGAACCCAGGCCATTGAGACTGAGTCCTGCAAGATACTTCCATTGCAGAAGGGAGAGATACAGCTCCGTATAGTAACACAAGCAGCACATTGACCTGCTTCCATCACCAAGACCCTAGAAACTATCCCTAATACATGAGCACACCCCAAAGTAATGGGCAAATCTGGTAGCACTGGGGAGAGGGTAGCTGAAGCTGTGCAGAGAAGGGCTGCTTCTGAGGGGACTGTTACCAGGACAATTGCTTCTGAGAGGATGACTGGTAGGAGAATTGTGATTGAGTGAGCTGCTGCTGAGGGCAGAGGAGCCACTAGCTAATGAGTACCCAGAATTGCCTGGTGTCCTTTCCTAAAGGAGCAGAGGTTGTGCACATGAGTTCCACTCCCCGCTCTTAAGATCCCTTGGTGCAGGGAATCCCTGGGAGGGAATCGGGGACAGGGGTTGCTAAAGGAGGTTCTCTGGGAGAGCTAGAGAAAGTGGCAGGGAATTGTGGTTGTGGGAACTCCAGCAAAGAGCTCAATAAAGTACAGCTGAGAAGGGGCACTCCAGGTGAGCTGCCTTGAAGTGTCTGGGGAATGGTGTGATTGATTGCAGGCATCCAGGAAAGACTGGATGAGGAAAGAAACTGTTCTCTGGAGCAGCCACACCTGAGGTGACAGGCACCCCATCTTCTGTCCAGATGACGGCAGAGGCAGTCGCTCTGACTCTTGAGGCAGAGCAAGTGCCGCTCCCCAGGGCTCCACTGCAGCCACTCCACAGTGCACCACATTGCTGAAGGCAGAGTGATTTTTGTGGATACCAGGCTAATTAAGTGTATATACCTGTTATAAGTTGCCTGAGTGTTAAAGTTGATAATATATTTGCTTTTGTTACATAAGTCTTTGCTTTATCTGCTGGTATAGATTATTGAACTCATTGAAAATATGTTGTTTGTTATTTCTGGGAAGTTGAATTTGTCAATTTCTCAGTTATTATTGTAAATAATAAAATATTGTAAATAGTTATTTAAGGTGTGGTCTGGTGCAGGGAGGACCACGGGAGAGCAGGAATGAGTAGTGCTCCCAGCCTGTAGATGGCGTGGGGGTAGACCGAGACCTATTGCCACCCTAGGATCCCAAAAATTTGGACGTGACTGCAGGTAGCGCCACTACCAGGGTTACAGCCTAAAATTCATAAAATGTTGCTTGTGTTTTTCAGAAGAGCCCTATTTTTCAGAAATGAAATATGACATTACAAACCAGTGATATTATAAGAAATAAAGCTAGTGGCAGAGCCACCAAGGATGCGCTGACAGAAGTTATTTATATTTCAATAATTAACTATGAAGAAGTACAAGATGTTAGTATTATTAATAGCTCGAATAATTAATCCTTAAATTTTTGCAGCCCTCACTGCACATATTAGCATATAATGGTGTATCTCAGGAGCCATGTGGAAGTCTTGGACTTGTATGAGCAATTCTTGACAGAAATGTTGGATTTTTCTTTGCAAACGAAGTGTCCTCTCAACAAGTTAATTCAAATACTGCTTGGAAGGAAAAAGCATTTGGATTGTTATGCAAGTTTTAAAATAGTAGGGATTTAATACAGTGACAGGCCAAGGATTCAGATAACTGAAAAATGGATTCTACCACTGCCCCCACCTCCAAAAAAAAAAAAAAAAAAAAAAAACAGAAAAAGCTGGTGATTGAGAACTTTGATTATATAATTGCATGACTCAAAGATAAAAGCAAGAATTAGAGCTGAACAAATACCACTGAGTGACTTCTGTATGTCACATGAACTGCAGGATCTGGGGGGAGGGGGGAGAACTAAGTCCTTTTGCTTTGCCAAGAAACCACATTTTAAATTTGAGGTATGCATGCAATTATGTCTTCACCTCAGGTCCTAGGATCCAAAACCTTACTATTGCTATCAGGGTCCTCTCTCCATGGATCTTCATTGCTTCTAGCACTGGTAAGTTATAAGGAAAACACAGGTCTGACAAATTTAAAACTGTACAATACTGCATGACTTTAGATTCAAGACCTTTTTAATCCAAAAAGTTCTAAAACACTCCTCAGTAGATGCAAAGCATCTCTTGGTAAGTGCCAGTTTTGACTCCATTTTTTGACCATGGAAAAAAAAATACAGCAATTTTTCTGTTGCAAAGAGTTCAGAAAGACCACAATAGATCAGAATGTTTTTGACACTATAGATTCCTGTTTGAAATATCTTGTGAATTATTTGTTGGTGTTTGCACCCATGGTGCCCTTAAAAGGAGTTACAGCATGTGACAACACCCTGGTTGTGAATCACTGCTTTACAGGACACTTCAATATATCTGGTTGCAACTGCTGTAACCTACTTCCTGTACCTTGGTACTGTAACTGGATGATTCTGTACTTACTCCAGGACACATCAGTTGAATATAAATTTGAATAGCATTCAATCTCATAACATTTGAATTCTCAGCTTGGAAAAGCCAGCTCCATTAGCACATTGGGTTAGCATGTGGTCCTTAAAGGACAGTACTGAGGAAGTGACACAAAGATTGTGAGATCAAACCTCACCTGGAGCATTTGACTATTTGCAGATGGCAAGTATGAAGTCCTTCACTTGGATGGAATAATCCCATGTATTAGTGCAGGATGACTTGCTGGGCAGTGGTTCTGCAGGAAAGGACTTGGGGGTTACAGTGGACAATAAACTGAATATAATCCAGCAGTGTGTCCTTCTTGCCAAGAAAACTGGCTGAACTGATACGTGTATTGCCAGTAGGTCAAAGAAAGTGATTATCCCCCTTCTACTTAGCACTGTTGAGGTCAGATCTGGAGTACTGTGTTCAGTTTTGGGCCTCCCACTACAGAAAGGATGTGGACAAATTGGAGAGAGTCTAATAGGAGAGCAACAAAATGGTGAGAAGGCTAGGGGGCATGAATTATGAGGAGAGGCTGAGGTAATTGGACTTATTTAGTCTAGAGAAGTGGAAACTGAGAGGGGATTTAATAACAGGCTTCACCTACCTTGGGGGGGGGGGGAAGGTTGCAAGAGGATGGAGCTTGACTGTTCTCAGTGGTGGCAGATGATATAACAAGGAGAAATGGGCTCAAGTTGCAGCAAAGGCAGTTTAGGTTAGATATTAGGAAGAATTTTCTCATTAGGAGGGTAGTAAACCACTGAAGCAGGTTATCCAGGGAGGTGGTGGAAGCTTCATCCTTGGAGGCTTTCAAAACCCAGCTAAACAATACTTTGGCTGGGATGATTAATTGGGAATGGTCCTGCTTTGAGCAGGGTGTTGGACTAGACTTCCCAAGATCCCTTCCATCCCTAGCGTTCTATGATTTAAATCTTCCTTTCTATGGCTATATGCCAGCTGAGGGTCCAGGTTGCTGGTGGTTAGTTTTATATCCTCTCCTTTTTTCTCTCCTTCACAGAAAAAAAGTTACACAGGTGCTCTCCCTTCCCTTCATTCTGCAGTGGTCTTCTAAATGGGATTGGGTTGCCCAGCAATTTTTTTGCTTTTGTGGAAATTTTGGTGGTTTTAGGATTTGTGTCCTTGGATTCACTGGCAGTGTAACTGCCATGTTTTGGGGATCTTTCCCTTTTCTTAAGGAACCGAATATTTCCTTTCAGAACAGAGTTTAAAGAGTTTGGCAATACACAAAATTAAAGGTGCTAGTAATGAAAAGAAAATACAAAATTTCCAGTCTCAAAGAAATTAATTTAGTAACTAAAAACAATTTAATCTTTAAAAATGATTGCTTTTATTTAAGCCTTTTACCTTGATGGAATCAAAGCAAATATTGAATTAATTAATCTAGTCTGTATCTCAAAACACTGGAAGAAAAATAGATCTGGTAGACAAACTGAGGGGCTTATCAAAAGACAGAACAATTAGACACATGCTTAGAAACACCAGATATCCCAAGGAAGACTATATTGACAAAGTACTGTGAAAGTCAGTTGTCAAGATTGTTTATAGATGTATAAAAGGGACAAGAACTAAAAAAGCATAAGGGAAAACACTATTACAGTAAAGGAATTAGAGAAATGATAATGCTTTCATACAAAATCAATTTCAAATTTGTTCTTGTGCATATTCTGTTTCTCTCTTCCCTTGTTGGTTGTTATTACTGGGTACATTTGCATCAAAAGTGGATGTTTAGATGAGTTCATCTGTTCCTGCTGTTTATTCTTTGATATACAATTTTTAAAAGGTGCAATTATGCAGCCATTTTCACAACCACATAATAATGTTACATGTAGCTTCTCAATTCATGGTCTAAGTATAGACATTCAGAGGTGTTAGGGACAGGTTAAATTGGTTCAAAATGGCTGTTCAATATTAGGTAGGTCAGAATAGGGGGGCTAGAAGAGGGAATGGGAGGCCAGCAGGCTAGAGGGAATTGGATGTCCACCAGCCTATGGAATAGGGGGAGGCATGACCCATGAGAGGGCATAAGGCACAATCTGCAGGTGGGATGGAAGTGACAGGTGCAACCTGTGAGTGATGCAGAGAAAGCATGATTTGTGAGTATGGGGAGGGAGGGCAGACACAACTCACAAGGGGTGTGGAGGCAGGCATGACCCATGGCAGAGGTGGGGATGGATGCAATCCATGGGGTTTTGTTGGGATCTGATGGGATTGCGGGGGCTCGTGGGCTCCAAAAGGGATTGGAATCAGGAGCCACTTTTAATGCCCCCTCCCCCCACAATAATCCCCTGACAAGCCTCAACCCTCATCACTCCCACCCTTCCCCCCACTGGGACTTGCTTGGCTCCAGCAGTAGCAATGCTAATAAAAGCAGCTACACTCAGAGCATCTTTTGGATTGGGGTTGAAGGGGCTGCTTAGTCAGGAGTGAGCAAGGGGCTGGGATGGCAAAAATAGCCCAGTGCAGGGTGAGGGGAGCAGGGGATGAAAAAAGCAACCCCAGGGCTGGGGCCAGTGGCTGGATTTTCCCAGTCCCGGGGCTATGCAGGGGAAGTGTACAGAAGTTCCATGCACTGGTTTGACCTAAATTGAATAGTTTAATACTACATTGATCCAGGTTTATCTTAAAGTGGATTCTACAATTTTTAGACTGGTTTGTATGCATGGAACTTCTGTACAGTTACAGGTGATCCACTGATTGCCAGTCACCAAGACCACGTCTGTAAGTGTAAGGTCAGCATCAGGCCAAGCTAAGTTTAAATCAGGTAGCCATTTTGGACTCGATCTAACCTCCCCAAATGTCTATGCTTATCTTAGATCATTCCATTAATCTGAAGTAGAAACAGTCCACACCTGCCACAGAGTGGTGTTGTAAATATGGGAACTGGAGAGTCTATGAAATTCAGAATAGAATGTTCTATTTAAATTAGTTTGGTCCATCACTTACCTTAACTTTGTTAGAGAACCAACATTTAACAATTAACTTTTCATCTTATTCTGATTTAATTGGCAATTAATCATGGAACAATTAAATCCCAATTTTCAAAGATTAAATGTAACCAAGTAGGTAATGTCCTTTATTTGGTGTAAGCAGCAAGCAAAAGCAAAACTGAATAGCTAGGAAAAAAAATGATCTAGGGAAACTTTGCAAAACAGAAAATGGACCACAGAATGAAAAAAAAAAAAAAATGGTTGGAGAAGCCACTCCCTTAATCCTAATTTGTTGCTGTTCTATTTTATTGCTGCAATAACCAATGATAATGTAAGTATCTAATATTTCTCTCTTGCTGGTTGTTTATCACTAACAATAAAGCTGTTTCAAAGCTGTTACCTCATACAGCACATACAATGCCAAGAACATATGTCCAGTTTTTCAGTATTACCCACTCTACTGTTGGCAGTTTGCTGCTGATTCATCACTCATGATGATAGTCTTCTTGAAGATTGTTTTTTCCCATTTCCCCTGTCCTGAAGGTCTTGCTTCCTCTTTCCCTGAAGACTCAAATGGATATGATCTTTTAGGAATTAGGGAACTGCCTTAGTAATTCCAACTACCAGTTGTGAAATGGATGCTACCTGAGCATATTAACCACACTTACTAAGAAAATGATGTAGACTACTCAGTGTCATAATTCCTTGCCAGTAAGAAAAATGTATATTGGGACATATTGAGTAACGGTAAGATGGAGCTTTGAGAAGTGTATGAGAAGGTAAATTATGCATACATTTGTTGCTGCTACATTGTTTCATTTGATCCATATAGAATAATTTTTAGAAGATTGCTCTGATTGTGTTTATAAAGGATTTACAAGAAGGGTATCCAGAGCATTTGGATGCTCTTTTATAGTAATCTAGTAAAAATCTATATTTTTCCTAAAATGAATTGCACTGTTTTCAGTGAGACAAAAGAGAGAATAAGGTACAGCTGAACATAAAGGGCATTTATAAACATGCTCCAGGACCAGGGAGGGGGAGAGGAGGGCACTTTTATTACAACAGTTCCAAGAGCTGCTTTAAATGCCCAGTGCGTCTTGTACACCAGTGTCCCTGCTCTTCAAAATGGTGGCAAGGGGGCACTTTAAAGCTTGTTAAACAAGCTTTAGTTAAAGCACCCCACCACCATTTGGAAGCATGGAGACCTGGAGGCTGGCTGGAGCATGGCAATTATCACGTTCCAGCAGACTTGGTTAATCGAGTCTTCTCCAATGCTCTGTAATTACAGCACATTGGAGCAACCTCCTGGTTCCTCTTTAGACACCCAGGAGTGCCAGAACTGGGCTCTGTGAGTAGAGTTTTATTTAACCTTTTGTTTCCAACAGTTGTAAAAGAAATCTGAAGAAATGTGTTATCCCTTGCCTTCTGAGGAGAGTTTGTTGAATGTCATATTCCAAATGCATGGAAGTGGAAGCATAGATCCAGAGGGGGCACAAGGGGGTGCTATAGTAGTGCAGATGTACCCCTTCCTCCTCCCTACCACTGCTGTTACCTCTCAGCTCTGTGTTCTTGGGAACCCTGGCACAGGACACAGCCTGTCTGACTCTCGGAGAACTCTCACCCTCCCCACCTCTGCCTGAACAAGAACTGATTAGAGGAAGGACCTTCATTAGCATTCAGGATGGAGAACGGAGATTCCAAGGCAAAGACTGTGCTGAATTCTGGGATCAGGGGAGCACTGCATGATGGGGAATCCTTGCTCCAAATGCTAATCAATCCACATCTAAACACACCAAGGTCAGCATTTATCAGATCAATTCTAGTAATGGCTCCTCTATTGGTATCCAAAACACTGAATCTGCCTGTCTGTATTGTGAGCCCCTTCAGAGTAATGCCACCTGTAGCCAGGAGTGATCAGTTCCTATTATCCAACATATGAACCATTGTTCATCCCTAAACCTAGTGTTCTCCCTTGAGCCATTGTTAGTTCTCTACAAAAACCCCTACCCAAGCTCAAGTTTCTGTCCTGGTGCTTGGATCCAAAGCTGCACCAGATCCCCTCCTTTTCGGCCTGGAATCTCTCCACTGATCACGCTGAGGACTCTGCCTGTTTGCCGGCTCCAACAACACCTGGGAACCTTAACTGGATCAAGCTTCGCTGAGTGGTGAAACCCCAGCTTGTGCGTGTTCTCTCTCCCTCCAGGACCCTGACTTTTATTCTCTTACTCAAGGCACAGCTTTTTAAACTTGACTTTTGCTAATCAAACTCAAGCTAGACTTCCCCAAAACCCTAATTGAAACTATGTAATATTGTAACTGTTTAGTTGTTTCTCTCTGTTGTATGGCTATTATTACTGGTATCATCATAAGTTCATATACCTGGCAATAAATAACTTTTATGGTCAAGCTGGTTGCTATACTTTTTCTATGAACCTCACCTACTCTTTCTTCTCCTCAACCTCCCCATTTGCTCTGCAGCAATGATTCATTTACCTAAGCCAAAGATCCCTGTAATGCCCAAAACCACAGTGCAGTCTGCTCATCAAGGGGGTTGCTACTTGGACAGTTAGGGCAAAATGGGATGTTGGGATGTCTTGAGTTTGAGACACATATGGGGTCAGCTTGTACAGGCTGATTGACCCAGTTTGGCACAGATGTGACCTAATGAACTGAATGCTGGCCCATAAGGGTGTCAGTTGGACACCCAGCCAGATTCAGAGGTATTCTGTTCATTTGCGTGCTCTGACTGCATTTTGTTGTTACCTTAATAAACTGATTCCTAGCATATGAGAGTATTAGCCTGTCCACACTGATCAACCCAGCTGGGTCGGGGGTGTGGGGTGTGGGTGTGGGTGTGCGCGCGCGCATTTGACTGATTTGGTGGATGGAGAAACCCAGCCCCATTGAAACTGAGTCCTGCAAGATAGCTTCACAAGTGAGGGGTGAGGACTTGCAGAAGGGAGAGAGAGAGCTCCATATAGAAACACAAGTAGTGCAAGAATCACACTGATGGAATTAGAGACCCCCCCACAGAAATGTATCCCTAATAAATGAGCACACACCAAAGTGACAGGCAGATCTGGTAACACTGCTTCTTGGCTTTTGATTGCTGTCCACCCAAAGTTTAAAATCAACTGCCTGACAGTGGCAGCAACACTTTTATTCATAGATGCTGAGGTCACAAGACCGATCATCGAATCCAACCCCCTGCCTAGGCAGGAAAGAGTGCTGGGGTCAGATGACCCCAGCCAGATGCCTATCCAGCCTTCTTTTAAAGACTCCCAAGGTAAAGGAAAGCACCACCTCCCTTGGGAGTCTGTTCCAAATTTTGCCACCAACTGTGAAGAAGTTTTTCCTGATATCTAGCTTAAATCTGCTCTCTGTCAGTTTGTGACCATTGTTCCTTGTTACCCCAAGAGGTGTCCTGGTGAACAGAGCATCTCCGATCCCTTTCTGTGTCCCCCTAATGAATCTGTAGGTGGCCACAAGGTCACCTCTCAGCCTTCTCTTGCGGAGGCTGAAAAGGTCCAGGTCCCTCAGTCTCTTCTCATAGGGTTTGTCCTGTAAGCCCCTGATCATATGACTGGCCCTCCTCTGGACTGTCTCAAGTCTATCAACATCATTTTTGAAGTACAGCACCCAAAACTGGATGCAGTACTCCAACTGCGGTCTGACCAATGCCACATGGAGGGAAGCTATCACCTCCTTGGATCTATTTGTCATGCATCTGCTGGTGCATGATGAAGTGCAGTTAGCTTCGCTGATGATTTTTGTCAAAGTAATGACTCATGTTCATCTTGGAGCCCACTATGACTCCGAGATCCCTTTCTGCTTCTGTGCTGCTGAGAGGGTCACTTCCCAGCCAGTAGGTGTTCTGGATATTTTTTCACTCTAGGTGCAGCACTCTGCATTTGTCCTTGTTGTACTGCATCCTATTCTGTATTGCCCACTTTTCTAACCTGTCCAGGTCTGCCTGTAATTGTTTCCTACCCTCCGGAGTGTGCACTTCACCCCATAAATTCAGTATCATCCACAAACTTGGACAGAGTACACTTCATAGCCACATCCAAGTCACTGATGAAGATATTGAAGAATACAGGTCCAAAGACCAAACCCTGCCAGACCCCACTACTCACATCCTTGCAGGTCAATTTAGCAGCAGGGAGAGAGTCATTTGATTTGATGGCTCATAATCTGCCTGACTCCTGCTAAATTCTTCATTCCACAGGTGTTAACAACCCTCTCTCCTCTTTTATGTTATTGAGGTTCTGCTTATCAACCTAGTCCTTCTGTAATTCTGCTGTGTGTTACCAGGACTAATATTTGTCCTTGTAATGTAATTCCTATTTCAGAGCCCTGCAAACTGTTTTTAGCTCTAGCTAAAGGACGTGTGTAGACAAAACAGTGGCATAAATTGAAGTAGTGGGTTTAAAAAAACACCACTTCAATTTAGGTCTGATTAAACCCCCATGTTGTGCGCACACACCCTCTGGCCCTGGTCCACTTTAATCTAGCTGGGTTTTTCTGACCAAGGTCCACTGCAACAGAACCCCATACTCCCAGGCTTCATCTTGCCTCTCAGTCTGAGCCCTTGGCCATCTGGCTGTACCTTTCAGGGCTCTGGGCTTGCACCCATTCTGTCTCTGCTGCCAGGCACTCAGTCTTCCAGCACACACAAGTCCTTCTGCCCCACACCATCCACTGGGCTTCAAACCCTGGAAATGTCCTATGCTGGATGCCCTTGTAGCACTCAGTGGCCTCCAATCCTTCCCTTACAGCCAAACCAGTCCTCTGGTGTAAACATATATCCAAACAGAAGTGTGCACTCCCAAAACGCAAAGTTCTTTGGTCAGGACTAGTCTCACCCAATGGTAGTCCCAACCCAAAGGCCTCAGGCACTTATCACTCGCTGCTCACAGTGCTGGGTTTCTTCCATTCTTCTGTGGCCCAGTCCTTCTTCTGGAGGCAACCCAGTCTAGCCCCTTCCTGGATCTCTGCTGCCTGAGACTCCTGTGGCCATACTGCCCCTTCTGAGCCAGGCCCTGAGCTTATGGGCCCCTCCGTGGGTCACCTCCACCTAATCACTGCCTGCACCTAGGGTGGATGGCCATTTTTTTAAGGCCCCCTCTGCCATTACAGATCCGTTCAAGGGGCTGGGGCTAGTCAGTGGGCCCTGGACTCCCACCCCCTCTCAGTAATGGGGCAGGGACCCCATTATAACCCCCACTGTCAAAATCCTAGATCTATCTATGTGAATGGATATTTCAATACAGGTACACTGTGAACAATGTATTTTTCAAATCTAATCCTTTGTCTTCACAAGTTGTCTGTGAAGGAAGTGTGATCATTACATGCAAATACATTACTGTTATTTTGCTTTTGTATCTAAAATACCCATTGCTTCCCATTTTCTTTAAGATACTTGTTGAAACTAATATGGAACATACACATTTATTTACTTATGCAGTTTCTTTTTCATGGCAGATTTTCCTGTCAACCTGAGAGATTAGGCAAGAAAACCACAACATCTGTGAAATTAATAATTTAGGACCCTGTTCCACCTTACACTGATCACAAATGTTGATCCTTGACACTACTAGCTGAGTTTTGAGCAGTTGCACTCAGAGAGCAGGTGTTGAAGGACAGGCACACAAGTTAACCCTTCCCTGCCTGCTCCGTCAGGACAGACAGCATGAGCAGCCACAAGTAAATGGGGGGCAGTGTGTGGGGTTCTGGGAAGTGCAGGAGTATGGAGAAGTGGGCCTGATGTGGGCCACTGATGGTAGAGGAGAGGAGGCTGGTAGGTGATTAGCATAAATCAAAGACAGTCCTGCACTGGGGTGGTAAAACTTTCAGCCACATAAGAAGTGCTTCAAAACAGTTTCAGGTGTTAAGAACTCTTAAGAGTCACCCAATATTCCTGTATAACAAGGCCCCTAATTACTTTCATTGCGGTGCATCCCATGTATTTGAGGCTAGAAGGTGGCTGTCCTCAACAAAAATCTGGAGTGTATTTTGAAATAAGGCTTCTAGAGCTATTACCTCAAAGAAATATTATAATGATAATTACAGTTTATTATAGGCTCTTCATACCTGTTTTCCTCAAATGAATTGTAGCAGGCAGTGATTTTTTTCTTTCTGCATGTGAACCATAGTAAAGTGAACTGATGAATAAAAATGAGGGTATTAGATTTTGAAATCTATGTGACTATTTCTTGTTTCAAGTTAGTTGTCTTTAAAAATCTTATTCTGAACAGGCAAATATATTAAAAATATTGTTTCAGAGGCTGTAAAATCCCTTATAAAAGAGAAGAGAACTAGTCTTGGTTCTATCAGGTAAAATGAAAAGTTTTTGTGATTCCTTAATACAACACTATGGACCAGTATCTGATACCCTTAGGCATGAATCTGGAATTGTTCTGTAATGAATAATGGATGTTGACTGTTACTGGAATGTTTAAAGTATAAAAATATTGGTTTAGTTTAATAGGGTGATATGAATAAAAGCAAGTAGGAAAAAGAAGCATTATTTTTAAACAGCTCTTGAATCATTGCCAGGAAATGAGAAAAATGTAGAAGTAGAAAAGGACTAGACCTAGATATAGCTATTCAAACAGTAAATCTATGGAAGACCATAACTATCTGCAAATTCAAGTTGAATTCAATTAATAATCTTGCCTCAAAAAGGGGCGGGGGCATCGAGGAAAAGAAAACTCAAGGCATCTTGTTCTGAAAATGTTCAAAACATTTGGATTCAAAAGAATTTTTCATTTTGAAAGTGACCATATTTTAAAAGAAAGGTTCCAAGAGTTAAATAATATGGGAATGAAACAAAGCACATGCAATGTTTTAGATTCAACTAACACAAAATATTGAGGGTAATTTCTTTATGATTTGCACGTAGCAACCAAATGGCGCCACGGACAAGGCAAGGAGGGGAAGAAGACCACATGGTTCACACCTCTTGCTCAGGTTATTATTATTATTGTATTTTATTTATTTCTGTCAGGTTTTTAAATAGGGACAGTCTCTCAAGAGAAGTGGCAGTTGTGTCTTTCTCTCAGACTTGAACACAGAGTACCCACCAGTGGTTTCTGTACAAATTGCCTCAGGGGGATGGGAAACACTTATATGACGTTGTCTACACTCATGTCTGTTCTTTTTTTCTAATACTTTGTTCTAGCTCTTAATTATATAAGAACTCTTCTTTTTTCTTTATAAGGGAAATCCTTGGAGAATGCTGAGAATTTCTCCTGCTTGGTAGCCGCCTTTCCCAAGTAAACATAGATGATGATCTTCAACATTAGATAAAAACTGTTAATGCTGCCTTTGCCCATCTCCACAATTGTGTTTTTGATCATGACATCTGGATCCAAGCCAAACTTCCCATCTGCTAGGCTGTTGTCATCCCTACCCCCTAATGTAGGTATGAAACTTGGATGAGATATAAGAAACACCTGAAAACTTTGAAATATTAGCATCAGTAATGTCTTTGGAAAATCCTCCATAGCAATTGAAAGGCAGAAGAATGGATGCCAGCATTCTGGCTCAGGCAGACACCACCAGCATTGGAACCATGTTTTAAAAGCACCAGATCCTTCAGACGTGTCCTTAGGATCTCTGACAATTGGCTTTCAAAACATGTCCTATGCTCCCAACTCACGGCTCTACAGGTGGGCAAAAGAAGAAATTTAAGGATGCCTTGAAGGCCAGTCTGAAGAAATGCAATATTAAGACCTGGGAGACTGGAGCACTGAATTGTCCCCAATGATGCTATGTTCAACAAGGCATTTATCATTTTGAGCAAACTTACTTCACTATGACAAAGGGAGAGACCTGTGATCTGATATTACTAGGATGTCCTTTTTCCTCCTAGAACTATTTGCCATGTGTTCAGTTGAATATGTGGATTTCTGGTTAGCAAGGATCCTGGATTTCTCTGATTTAAAATAATCCACAATTTTTGGTGAAAAACAGTAACCCCAAATCCACATTTTTCCATGATTTAAATGCAGCACTATATATATATATATTCTAGCAGAATAAAACCCTACTAAAGCCACTGAACTTTAGGCTTACTCTTGCCTCAGGAATCATTGCATAAAAACTACCTCCATGCTATTAGAGAAAAAACAAGAGAGAACATGTGCTCCTGTGCTCAGCTGGCCTGTGAGGCTAGATAGAACTTCCTTTTGCACTAACTCCTAATGGAAACAGGGGCAACTCAAGATGGCCCTAGGATCAGGAGACTACAAATGTGATTTTGTGACCATGCTGGCCACTACCTCACTCTGTTGTGGCTCACAGCTCACCAAGTGATGGCATCCATTGTCCGTAGTCCTCATGAGACCTGATGTAGTGGTGTTTTAGTTTATCACTAAGGTACATTTCAATTCCACATTTTTCAGAATATCAAGGTCCCCTAAAACATGAGACTTTGGTGTAATCCCCACCCTTTTACATAGATACTGTCATCTGGAAGTCTCCCTGGGTGCCTGTGCATGTGCGGGCCACCTGCTCCAACGCGTTCTAATTAAACTACATTAATTGAGTCTGTTCAAGTATTCTAATTAGAATGCTTCAGCAGCCTCACCATCGCGTTTACTCAGTGTCCCCACCTTTCAAAATGGAAGTGGGGGTGCTTTAACTAAAGTTCATTGAATAAGCTATAGTTAAATTGGGGGGGGGGCCGCCGGCCCCCCCCCACCCCGCCCCCGCCCCCTGGCTGCGAGGAGTGGAGCGATTAGTCAAGAAATACAAAAAAACCGACTGTGCAATACGAATTGATCCATGGAGTATACTAAATGTTTATACTTTTTATGAAATTATGGTAGTCTATTAAATCATTTCACCTTAATTTATCTTAACATTTTAATAATTAGATTAATTAAGAACAATGAGCTCAAAAATTAAATGAAATTTCTTTTTAAAAAGGAAAGGTAGGATACACAATTAAAATATTGCAGTTGACCAAAACACAGGTATCTACCAACTCCTATAATGTACTCTGTGTAATTGGTGATGCTGTCTCTCCTACACCTGAAGTGTGCATAATCTTAATATTCAAAAATTTTGTTTTCCACTTTTGATTAAATTAGTTTTAGTTCTATCAAAAACTAGAAGTTATCAGAAAGCAACTTGCATTTAATAGAGAGAAAAACATAGATAAAAGTATGTGAGTGCTGAAACTCTCCTTTAATATACTCTATGGGCCAGATGCCCAGCTATTATAGTTCATTAAATGTCCATTGAACAGCTTTCTGAAATTAGACCACCTGAGGTTTGGGGCTTATATCTATTTCTGCATCCTTCCAAGCAATTTAATCCAAAAAAATTAAAATAGTATAGAACAGGAGTGATTTACCTCTGGCCTATGGGCCAAATGTGACCTGCAGAGCCTAGGCAATGTGTCGGGGGTATACAGGGGTGCATGTGCATCCCCTGAGAGTGCTGGTGCCCCCCCTGAAAGCAAAAGTTCTTGGCTTAGGTAACAGGCGAGGGGACAGGCAGAGTGCTGGTGACCCCCCTCTGAGAAGTGCCCCCACCACAGCCATGGCTGTCTGCAGACTTGGCCCACCCTTGCCACCAATGCCCACATCATCACCTGTGGGTGGTCACCCTAGGCCAGCCTCAGGAGGCATGAGTCATCTGTGCCCCACAGATTGGAAAAGCTGGCAGTTGTGGATCAGTAGAAGTACTGTCATCCCTCCCCACTGCCAAAATCACAAGCTTCACAAAGCAGGGAATACCTGGGCCATGTCCCTCCCTCCCCACACATGACCAGATCAGAGCCAAGCCATGCCCCCTTCCCTTCATATAGACAGGATAGCACTGGGATGACCCTCTTCTCCTCACAAAACTAGGTCACGCTCCCTTCCCCCTGCTCCCCTGCCCCCAGCCCTGCAATGCAGCTGGGACACATACCTTTCTCTCTGCCTGGCCAGGCTGGACCTGGGTTATGCTCACACCCCCTGCGCAGCTGGTTCAGAGCTGGGCTACACCCCTTCCCTCCCCCAGCCCGTGGAGCTGGTCCATGCTCCCTTCCCTCTGTCTGGCCAGGTTGGGGCCAAACCAAGCCCTCTTCCACCATGAGGTTGGATTAGAGCCAGGCTGCCCACTTCCGCACCCCCCACCCCCTGACTGCATGGTCAGATGAGGCCTAGCCAGATCCAGCCCATGGAGGCTTTCAGCCTGCTGGGCAAAAAAGGTTGAGTACCACTGATATAGGCTAAACATGTCCACAAGCTTGTGCTAGCATTCTTAATTCAGGGCTTGTTTTGAGATATGTATCACAGCCCTTAATTAATCACACAATTCTGGAACATCTTGACAGGGAGTAATATATGCTAGCTGCAATATTAATGGTAACACGTCAATGTACCCATAGCATCTCACAAGCAGAACCTCTGACTGAGCTGTGCTTGGTGCAAGGTTTGAGTGGAGTGGATAAAAAAAGATCTTTTATGGATAGGCATAACAATTACATTGATATTAAAGGGATACTGATACAAGCTGTTACTGTTATATCTGCCTGATTCTATAATGATGCAAGTGTAACAAAACCCCTGTAAGTTTAACCCTGCTTCATTGAGAGCCAAAGTTACAGTGATTTAGCTAATTTGTATCACTTCAGGATCATGCCCACCAACATTTATAGCAGGGGTGGGCAAAATGTGGCCTGCGGGCTGGATCCAACCCATGGAGAGGCATTGTTTGGCCTGCAGTGGTCCCACCTGGCACAGGCACTGTCAGGTCTTGGTGCATGGATGGACGTGTAGTGGGGTGGGGCAGCTGCGTGGCTAGATGCCTTTCCAGGCAGCTCAGATGGTGGTGGCTCCTTCCCATTGCCACTGCCATTGGCCCCAGCCCTGTGGCCCCAGCAAGGACCTGCCCGCACATAGCCCCAACCCACCCTGCCCCTGCTCCAGACATGCCTGCTCACACTGCACAGCAGCAGCAGCACCAACCAAGGAGAAACTGCTCCCAGAGCAGGGGAAAAACACATCCCCCACATCACCACTGTCCAGCACTCCCCAAAACATATATTTTTAATAAAATTAAAATATGCTTTGTGGATGTTTGATTCTTATTATATATTTTTTCCCAGTTCCAAGATCGCAAATTCCCTTCCCAAAAGGAGTACATCTGTGGTGAGGAGGGACTTCCAGAAAAGAGAGTTAGGGGGCAGGAATTCTAGTCCCAAGATGGTGATCAGGGGGCGGGGCAACTGTCAAGGGGTGGAGTTACACTTGTAGTCCTCAACAGCTCACCAAAACTCTTTAAGCAGCCCTGCAACAGAAACAATTGCTCACCCCTAAGTTATAGCATCAGACCTGCTGTGTGCACCTCCTCTCCACCGCTCTTCCCCACTTTTAAAGCAGCTAGAAACATAGACTTATCTATTCCCTGCAGCACATTTTTGCCTACCTCTAAATCAGAGGGCAGCCAACAGTTAGTTTGTTCCCTGGCATAAGACACAGCTGCTCTAACCACCAACTACACCAAATGCAACATACCCATGCAGCTCTTTTAAACCTCCGTTATCACAAGAGTTCCTACCTTCTCTCCTAGCATGACTAATTTTTATTTATGCATCTACTTCCATTAGCCCTGTGCCAGTGAGAAAGTACCCCAAAGTCATCAGCTGTTATGATATGGTTATACAGAACATGAAATGGTGATTTGCAGATACTGCTCTTTGCTTTTTTCAGTTGCATTATCAAGAAATCCTTTTTGTAAATAAAAGCTGTAGGACTTAAGCATGTTCCTTATGGCCCTTTGCTGAATTGCTGAAAGGCAGGGAGGAAACAATGCACAAAAAAAAATGTTATTCAAGAGGAAGTACTTCCTCCTAAAACAGGCTCAGATTTTAAGACAAACATTCCATCACCCCACTTGTACACTTTGTGCTCAGCATTGCCAGTCTGTGAAAGTGATGAATGCTAATGCACTACATATTTGTGATTGGCAGCATTAGGAATTCATCTAAAACATGTTTCTAATGCTAAAGAATGTAGATCTCTCTGACACACTCCCCAACTATGAATCTGAAGCAATTAAAAATAGCTGATCTATGCAATAAAAAAAAGGCTGTATGGTGGAAACTCACATGTGCAGTAAACTTCAGTACAATGGTTTTATCTTACTCCCCCAAGTTTAATTATCTGGTTTTGCACTTCCATTGTGCTAGTTTTTACAATCCATTATAATAATTTTAACTTAATAAAAGTGAGTTTTAAGAATCTTGAATTAAGAGTGGTACTGAGCCAAGAGACATAACATCACATAACTTACTTGAATAATTCTATCTGACTGAATTTTAACATTTCTTCCCCTTGCTATTACTGCAGTTTCTGTTCCTTGGGTCACTAAAGGGCAAGTTCACCCATCAACTAATTCTGTTGGCTTCAGTGTTAGAGAACCCAGGATGAATTTGACTCTATAATTTTAGTTCTCTGTAGCTCATTTTAGAATATAATTGGGCTTTTTACCTTTTATTGAAGTCCTGCTGTGAGTTAAATTATTGAAATTGTTCATGACTTGAACTGACAAAGCTTTTTTAAAAATGTAGCCATGTAAGTTCATAGAAACACAAAGAAGTCAAACCAGTAGTGTAATGGTATACAAAAAAGCCATGTTTTATATCCAAATACAAATGAAAGCTTTTCTGAACTTCTCAGGCTTCCTCATACTGTTCCTGTTCAACTTACATTCCTCTTATGTTCCTTTTTCTTCTAGACATATTGCTTCACCCTTACATTTTTCAATTGCCAGTATCACTGCCAACTGTTCTGTTGCCTGGTGTTGGTCTTCAGCTGTAATGCAGTACACTTATATAGGAGAGTTGCTCTGCATCACTCACTTCCTGATGAGATTTACAGTCGGAGATAGGGAGCCAAAATCTGAGCTGATGTAAACTTGCTTCTCATTGCTGGGTTAAGTTGAGTGATGCGGACTTATGTTAGGATTTAACCTATTTTAAATTCAGATTAGGAATAAGGACATGTATGCATTGCCTCTGGTCTTCTATCAGGACCACCATGATAAAATGAATCTTTCTCATGTGTTCCTGATCTCACAGGAAATCCCCAAAATAAGGCAATATGGCCTCTATAGAGCGGTGCTGAGCATGTACCTGCCAGCACTTTTAGGGTTTCTTAGGCATACTTACTGGCACCTGAAGGAGGATGACTTGTAAAAGGTATGTTGTGCCTCAGGCCCTAAGTAAATGGAACTGGTTGTGTCCACTCAATTATTAGAGGTAAGAACAAATGCCTCCACAGTGGGAATTCTTGTATAACTTCTATAGTCTGTGTTAGATAGGTGGTCAGATGAGATGATTACAATGGTCCCTGCTGCCCTTCCAAGCTATGAATATAGAGCATAAGCATTGCTGAAAACCATGAGAGAGAGGTACTTTAATGTAATCTTTTAATTGAATTCAGTTTGGTGAATAAATTTTAAGCTGACGCACAGAGTAGGTTTTAAGATTTACTTTAGAGTGTTCTCCCTCACTAATTAAATCTTTAAAGTATCTGGCTGGTTTTCCTAGAGATTAGTTCTTAGCTATAAGTGGTAACTCAGGAAATGATTTAATTCCTCTTTCTGGATCTGCTTTAATAATAATGTTACAAGTTAACAATATATTTCTCTGTCTAACCTATCCTGAGATGCAGGACAATGCAGATTGACCTTGAGAAGCAAAGCCATAACCATTACTGAGTTCTCTCATATTTCTTATATTTCTAGTTTGGAGCATAGTATGATAATTGTAGTGAAACACATTATTAGCCTAATATTGAACAGACCTATTGTGAACAAAATTAAATTACAAATAAAGACATACTGTATATTTCAAGGAAGTTTTTGAGATGTCCAAGTAGTGGGTCAGTAAAAGTGGCACCATGTTACTATAGGGACTGTTTAGCTACTCATTAGGCCAATTTGATCTTCATCCATTCTGTCTCTGCTCGTGAGCAGCTGAGTCATTCCCAAGTTTATTTCCCAAATAAATCTCAGAATCCTGTATGCTGGCTTCTCTGTTTGCCAGATTTGTGGTCAAATCATAGTTGAGGACAGTTCTGAATGGAAAAAATGGGATTTATTGATGTGCTGTGGTCAGTTTGCTATAGAAAATACTGCATGGAAGTCAAAAGGCTGCTACTGGGTTTTTTACTGTATTGATAGAGTAAGAAGTTTATACTGTCTACATATGTTACATTTGCAAGTGTTTTGGAGCAGGAAAAACAATACCGTAAGTTACTTTCTTGGCAAGTTTCTACTGAAAAACAAGAACTTAAATATGGCAAATTCAGTCACATGAATGGCAGCTTCAATAATGTACAAGTCAGTTGGTACAGCAGGCACTCTGCATGTATGAAAACAAGGTTTCTTTAAGCAGCTTCCATAAGTGGTTTTAACAGTACTGTAACTAAGCAGGAGGGTGCTAAAACTGAAGCCGCTGTGCTGCAGGGCCCAGCCATCACCACTTCTGCCAGCATCCTGTCTACAGCTGCTGTCCTGTGAGCTGCGACTGCCCAGTGTGCAGAACTGCCCAGTTTTACCTCTGGGTCTCAAGGACCTGGGTGCCTGTGAACAAACTGTCACTAAATGTTTTCTGACACGGCTGCAAGAAGTGCACTGTGGGAAATGGGGTACTAAATAGAAAGGCCTCATTCAGGTAGATTGGAATCCTCCTCTTTCAGTTTTCCTGTCCTTTTATCTGTTTTAGCTTTCTAGCGATTCCACCTAGGAGTGCATCAGTCAGGAAAGGCACACTAATCAAGTCGTCAAAACATTCGGTCCTGCTTGTTTTTCATTTACATAGCCTCCAGGAAACAGGGATAAAAACATTAAAAGCTGCAGTATACAATCTTTTAGTATCAATCTACTGAGAAGGTCCCTTCTGTTAGGCTGAGGGAGTCAAATATATTTGCAGGCTTTGCCCAGAAACTAGAACTCCTAAAAAAACAGGTTTTTAGTCTGTTTAATTTGAAATGGTCATGCAGTTTCAAAACCCAGACTGCTTCAAAAGATGGGTAAAACATCCCAAATGACACTTGTTCTGGCCAACTCGATACAAGATACTGACTATGCAGTTGTTACTGTGAAGCCATTTAGTACTTGCATGTACAAGTACTAAATGACTATGTAATAACCAGAGATGCTGCACAGCAGTGTCTCCGAATGGCTTTTTTGGTGATGCTGAAAGTGTAGTAGCTTGTTAGTACTGGGTAGTAGCATTGCATCATGTTTCATGCCACACAATGCTACTGCACAGTATTACCAAGCTACTGCAGAATCAGTATTTCATGTAGACACAGCCCCCATGTTCATATTTGTTCTCAGACAGACTGAAACGTAAGAATTTGTGTTGTTCAAAAAAGATCAATAAGCAAATGTTTTTTGTAAACAAGTTTCTGGCAATCACAGTCAACAATTTAATGCCAGCACTTCACTAGATAAAATAACCTTCCAGTTTGGGCATGGACACATGGAGAATTATGCAATTCTACAAGGCAGATTGGGAAAGACTTACTGCTCATGAACATGCTACAGCTGACCTGAAGTAGCTGTTTGTGTGTCGAAGACTATCTCAAGCATTTGCAGCTTCCCAGCAGGGCCATAGCCCTGATAGCTTTCATTTAACCCCCAAAAATGCAAGTAGATTAAACGGCTGCAGCAGACTTCACTGTACGGTAAAAAATGTTTCCCCTTTAAAACTGTAAAACCATTTCTCTGTCTATGCTCTTCAAAATTCAACATGTGCAACTAACTCTCCTCATTAACATCTATGTCCAGGTAAACTGACTCTTGATAATTAAATTTATTTGGTTTGGGCCAAAACCTTCTCCAATTAACCAGTACTACATATGAAAGAAAAATTATTTGCAGTAACCTAACAATAGAACTTGACAAAATATTTAAGTATTAAAATGAAAAGCAAAGCTAGCTTATTCAGACATTGTTCTACTTGTTTTTCTGCCTTTGAATTTCTGGGGCTGAGGATTTACTTCCATCTTCAATATGCTAACGTAGTCCGGAATGTTCTTTCATGCAGTTTCCAAAAAATAAACATTTTTGACGGTTGAGTGAGTGAAGATAAGATTTACATATGCTTACATTTTATGGGAACAGGATTTTAGAAAATAACTAGCCAATGCATCAAATTTAGATGATCAGATCACTGTCAAATCATACCTGTGAACATGGTTTGTCTGCTGGCTTTTTGGTTTGTTTGTTTCTTAATAAGGAAAGAAACTGCTTGATAGCTCAAATTTATTTAAATCCTCAGACAGTCTGGGGAGTGATAACAAGTAAAATCAGATGCATGTAAAGTGTGTATACAAAAAAAGGAATATATTTGGATTGTGGTAGTTGGAGACCTAATATATTTTTAGGTCACCTAGTGTAATTTGTCTCCTGATGGTACAAGACAACTCAATGCAACATACCACTGTATATATTCTGTGTCTCTGTACAGTTTAGTTCTACATTCCACAACTAAAAGAGCTTCCATCATTTTTCCAGAGCAAATGAGCAGAGTTTAAATAGCACATTTTTTCTTAATTATTACCATACATTACAGGTGTTTTCTATGAAATGCGGCTTGAATCATAGAAATGTAGGGCTGGAAAGAACCTTGAGATGTCATCTAATCCAACCCGTGCCTCGCCTCAGGCAGGAGCATTCCTATTCAAACCATCCTATACAAATCCATTGCCTAACCTCGTATCAAATTTACAAAGTCAATCCTGACACAACAAAAGACATAGAACCCTAATTTTCCTCAGGTAAAGCGGGAGTAGGGGAGAGGAGAGGGCTTCATGCCCAGTTACTGCAAAGCTTGTTTAAAATATTCTCAAGCAATACAAGGAAGAGGGTCATGTCCCTTGCTGTAGAGGAAGGTAAAAGCCCCACAGTCCATACCAATATGACCAGAGGGTAAAATTCCTTCCTGACCCTAAATATGGTGATTGGTCTGACCCTGAGCAGAGGGGCAGGACTCTCTAGCCAGGAATCTCCAGGTTTAAGTCTCAGCAGCAGTATTGATACACCCCAGTCAAAGTCCTCAGCTTTGGCTACAGCCAACACTCAATACCTCTGAGGAAGCTTTAAAAAATCCTGCCGTATGTAGCAGCAGGAGCTGAAAAAATTCCCTCCTGGCCTTGTGCATCAAAGAGCAAAGCCTAGAAGCATGGACAGTACCGATAGCAAAACATAGGGATAGATCATATGCTTAGCTCACCCCTGAACAATGCCTTTCCAGCCTCTTCTTGAACACCTCCAGTGATTGAGATTCCACAGTTTCCCTAGGCAGTCCATTGCACTGCCTCACTCTTCTAACAGTGAAGAAGTTTTTCTGGGTATCCAATCTAAACTTACTTTGCTGCAACTTCCAGCCATAATTCCACGTCCTGCTCTCTGCAGCAAGAGATAAATGGTGTTTTTCCCTCTTCCTTTAAGTATTTTAAAACTACTGCCATGTGCTTAAGATGCCTTTTCCACAAGCTGAACATATGTAGCTCCTTCTCCTCGTCTGACTTGTTTTCCAACCCCTTTGTCTTTTTTGTCATATTCTCCAAACCCTCTCTAACTTCTCTATGTCCTTTTTTTAAAATGTGGAGCCCAGCAGTGCACATCATACTCTACTTGACACAGGTTAGGCCTCATCTAGACACTATCACCTTCCATGTCTTGCACCTAGGACATGGTTGTCCTTGTCCTCTATTGATATGAACCCAGATGCCTTTATATCTTCAAGAGAAAAAATAGAGGACATAAAAGGTATTTGGGTTTTGTATCAGCAGAGGACAAAGTAGCAGAAAGCCAGAATGTCCTCTATAAAGGCCACCCTACTTGCACCTAATGCATCTATTGATGCAGTCCAAAACTTCGTTTGCCTTTTGTGCAACTGCATCACACAACAAATTCAGACTGAGTCTATGATGTACCAATACATCTAGATCCTTCTCTGTAGTACAACCATCCAGCCAGATGTTACCCATTTTGTATTTGCATTTTTTATTATTCCTCCAAATCTGTAGCATCTTGCATTTGTCAGTACTGAAGTTCATACTGTGAGTTCCAGCCCAGCTTTCCAATTTATAAAGGTCCTTCTGAATTGTGCTCCCATATTCCAATGTGTTCTCAGTCCTTCCCAGTTTCATGTCATCTGCACATTTGTTCAACCTTGCTGGGTTTGGTAAAAGATATATCCTCCTCTGGGTTAAGATCTCTTAGTGGAAGGAAAGGAGCAACTTGTTTTTCTCTCTCTTCTTCTTCCTATTGATGCTCTGCCTTTGCCTCCTCCCAGCCCTACAAAAAAATCCTTTTTCCTCCCCTTTCTCTGGCATAGCTGATCATTGTATAGGCCCTTGAAACCCATCATCTTTCTTGTGACCTAAGGCATCACCTCCTTTTCCCTTATCTCTTCAGATATCTTATATGAGTTCACATCAGAATTTATAAAAGATGAGTGCAAAGCAACAAGAAATGGCTTCTGTTGATTTTGAGACACTTCTCACATTAAAAAAGAACTGTATTAGAAACAGAAAGAGTGGAAGGGAAAAGGAGAGAGGCAGGAAAGGGCTGCAGAAAAAAGATAATATAAAAAAAATTAAACACTCAGCATTCAGTAAAACAATGTGAGATAGATAATACTGACTTGCTGCTAGCTAGTAGCATAAAAGGGAAGAGAAAGGTTTGTTTACAAGTTTATCAGAAAAATTAATTTGTACATTTTTTAAGAAAAATAATTTAAAGAAAAAGTCAGTCCACTGATCAACTATATTAAAAAGGCAATAAAATTAATAGTGATTTAAAAAAAAGCATGTTCAGCATTTCATTGATTTAAAACATTTTTCTTAAACCAGAAAGAAAAAAAAGGTGTTAAAGTTACTAGAAGACAAAAAATGGATGATTTACCTTGTTATAGTCTCATAATTTTTTTCCTGGATACTCCCCTTTGTTATTCATGATGCCTACAAAAAACAAAACAAAACCAAAAAACAAACAAAATATAAGTTAAGTCACTGGTATGCTGAAATCTCTTGTTACTATAATGACCAATTTTGTCCATGGTATCTTTCCATCCCTCTGTCATTCTCTTTGTACTGACTCTTCCTTTTTATTTAAATAATAAAGTCTTTAGGAGAGCAAACTTTTTATATACAGTGCCTACCTAGCACGGTAGGATCAGTAGGATTCTGGTCCATGACTAGGACTTCCTGAATGTCCAGTAATACAGATAAGTAACAGTAATAGTTTGTAGAAATGATTTTTGATAATCATAAAAGATGATTATCAGTAGCAAATGTGTGTGTGTGTGTATTAATACATATGCCACCCAATCTGGAGGCTATATAAACTGGAATATAATTTTTTTTCCTTTAAATAATACCTAGTCAATTATAGAATAGCTCTACTGTGGTAGAAACTCATGTCTCAGTTATTTAAAATGTAGATTAGTTGAAATACTACAAAGCATTTTCTAGAGGACAACTGTGCACTGCAGTAGATGAGTTGAAGATTTTTCCTATTTTTTAATATTGTACAAAAGAAATGAATGTAATTAAAATGAAGCTCAATGTTAAATGAAAACCGAGTTAGATAGCATGCTTATATTTCTCAGGAAATGGTGAATCATATCCTAGCTAGATTCTGAATAAATAATAAACCACAATGAGCATGCAAGCCAAAGAGATTGTATTTTATGCCTTCATAAGACTTTTTCAGTCATGAAGTAGAATATTATTTATTTACTGCAAATATTTCTGAACCACCAATCACTGCTATGTCCTATTCACCAGTTTACAAGTTGGCTTGGCTGTACTAATTTGTACTTGATATTGTTCACCTAAATATCTAGGTAGCTGATGTATTTGCTGAGAGGCAGACACATTATGAAATAAGCAAATATACCATTCTGTCCATACCTGTAAGGGGACAGTGACATGATTATCTGAATTTTCTTTACAAAAGCCTGTTAACTTCTATGGGAGACAAGGTTACTGGGGTCAATCTGATATCTTTTATTAGACCAACCCAAATAGTTGGAAAATAATTATTAAGCAAGCTTTCGGGTTCAAAAACACTTTATCAGGCTAAGAAGTTTCAGCAGTTGGTGCGTGCTCTTCTTGGATGGAATGAAAAGCAAAGAAACCAGTGGCTGGGCTGGGCTGCATACAAGACAGGTAGTTAGTGAAAATGTAGATTGAGAATTCAATGGGTGAGATAGAGAGAAAGAGAGAGAGAAGGGGGATGAAAGTGGAGAGATACCTAGGGAATCAGATGTCAGGCAGGTTATAATGTGTCATAAATCCAATGTCTATATCTAGTCCATGATTTTTAGTATCCAGGAGATTGATGAAATTAAGTTCATAGGCTCATCTCTGGGAAGTGTTTTGTAGGTTTCCTTTGAGGATCAAGACTGAGAGATTGGAGAGAGAGATTGGTTTTCTTGTGAGAAATTCGCCCCCACAGGAAATTGGGTATTCCTGTCTTTGATAGATTTCCGGTGTGCATTGATTCTGGTGCACAGTTGTTGTTAGCTCCTTCTCCTCATCTGACTTTCGTCTCTCCTATGTATTTTCCATCAGGACATTTGGTGCATTGGATGAGATATATTACATTTCTGGAGGTGCAGCTGTAAGATCCAGGAATGCTGCTGGCTCTGTTGTGGGGTGTAGTAATAGTGGGGGAGGTGGAGATGTGTGGGCAGGTTTTGCATTTCTTGTCATGGCTCAGTCTGGATCCTTTTCATGTGTTCTGGGCTTGAGGAAGCTTGCTTCTGGTGATGAGGTTAGCGAGGTTCGGTGCTTGTTTGTGTCAGAACTAAATGTCACTAAATGGTCACTGCTCGGCAGTTAGGAGCTGAGCAGGGAGGCTAGAAGACTCCTGATAGGGTTCACGTGTGGTCTCAGCCACACATGAGCCCTCGCTGAGCAAAG
>JAGPOW010003316.1:153704021-153718789 GCA_030014935.1 Caiman crocodilus | reverse complement strand
CACAAGCTAGCAGAGAGCAGATTTAGACTGGACATTAGGAAGAACTTCTTTACAGTTAGAGTGGCCAAGGTCTGGAACGGGCTCCCAAGGGAGGTGGTGCTCTCCCCTACCCTGGAGGGTCTTCAACAGGAGGTTGGATAGGCATCTGGCTGTGTAAGGAATAAGGAATGCTATGTCTAGAATGTCCTATAAACATCTTGTTCTACAGATATGATAAGACTAGACAACAGTACTAGGTGAAGGAACTCGGGGAAATACAAGAAGGAACAGTGAACAGGGTGAAAGGGACTTCTTATAATACTAAATTTTACGCCCCTGGGTGGGGAGCTAACAACCAAATGAGCCCCTGGGTGGGGAGCTAACAACCAAATGAGCCCCTGGGTGGGGAGCTAACAACCAAATGAGCCACATGGCTAAAATGTGAGTGTTTAAGCATGCACACAGAGAAATAGCTATGTAACATTGTTATGTAGCGTTTTAATCAATCATAGTAAGAAGCATATATAGAAAAGGGTATATAAGTAAATCAAAGAAAATTGTCTGTGTTCTTGCTACGTGAACTATCCGCTTGCACCATTTATTGCTAGCAATAAACTTCTGTACTTTCCACTCCTGGTATACATATTGGCTTTTGCATACCGGGCACGAGCCCAGGCTTGAGCTGGGGCACATCAGCTGGGGTCATCTAGACCCAGCACTCTTTCCTGCCTATGCAGGGGGTTAGACTCGATGATCTATTGAGGTCCCTTCCTACCCTAACATCTGTGAAACCATGAATCTATAAAACCAGCCATAAGATGTTTCACAAACTATGTGGAAAATCTTTGGGGCTCATTTGTATAGCACCACAAATTGAATGTATTAATTGTATAATACCATAAAATGACAGTCAGCTGATTGAGTGGGGATTGGCCCTGATCCAGATGCCAAAATTGGCTGCCAGGAGAATAGTTTGCAATATTTCCTGGCAGGAGGAGCTGAAGGGCTGTGGCCACTAGGAACCTGGCTACCCTCATGAATGGCAGCTTTTCAAACTTTACCCTGGTATCCCTGTGGGAACTTCAGGACAGGGCAATTTAAATTGCTGGGTTGTGGGAAGCCAAACCTATCTCACATTTTTTAGACTTCCCAGGGCACAGAGACTCCAGGATAAGGGAGAGGCTCTTCAGTCTTGTAATCCAAGTTCCCTAGAAGTTAAAAAAGCTGGGCTGTCCTGGGGATGAGGCGATGATCAGCTGAACTAAACCCAGGACTATGGGGGCCAGAACCAACAATTAGGCTAACTGTTGGATCCATTCTGGGTCTCAAACCAGCCCAACACTACTGGGGCCAGTCTGATGCTCAGCTGATTGTTGGACCCAGCCATGATGGGGCTGAAACCTACTGGGAGCTTGGTAGCAGCATCTCTGGGTCCAGGGCAGTGCCACCCCCTGCTCGAGCTGCAGGACTGGATTAAAAAGCCGCTCAGCAGTGATACAATTGGAATCTGAGAAGAACAGATGGCAGAGGAGAACAGATGTCTAGCATGGCAGGAGATGTGATGATTGGGATGGGGCATAACATTCCTCCATTCCCAAGGCACGTTATGGTTTTAATATTTGTCTAGGGTCACAGCCTACAGGTAGTGTATGTCTACTGTTGGATGAAATTTTTAAAAGTAGGCTATTAGTGGTTTAATGTTACACTATGGAAAGATGTGATAGATCTTTAAGCATCATTTTTCTGATTGAACATACAGATAAATAACTGCATATCATAAAAAATGGCATGATTGACACCCTTTTTCTTCCATTTATTCTTACCAAGTACGTAGGCTTAGCAATACTTCTGAAAACATTGAAGGTGTAGTCATTTTCTTGACTGAGGCTTCATTAATTGTTTTGTCATCTTTATTCTCCAAGCTCAACTTCTTAGGTGATGTTTGGAGATTAGTGTAAATAACAGTACCGTTTTTCTTCTTGTGTAGGATGATCATTGTCTGTGGCACTGTATCAATTGTAGTCTTCTGGCAACATTACTGCTGGCAAAGCAACATCCACATTATCTTCAGAAGCAATTCCAAACCTTTAATTTTGCATGTCAATCATTCCCTTAATGAAGCCAATGAATTGATAGCAGTTAGCAATAGTTTGGACCCTAATTTTGCTCCAGGGTTGTTTTTTGCTTGTTGTGTAGAATCCAATAATATTTTTTTTCTAGAGAGCTGGATTGTAATCTCACTGATTCCACTATTCAAATAATCAAAACATGGTGATCTACATTGTTTCATAAAGTCTGCCATGCTGCCTTGATTCATTAGCTGGCTAAGAGATGAGGTGTTTGGTAGCAAAGAAACAAGACTTCTTTGTCTTCTTTGTCACCCAACATTAAGATTTCCCAGTTATTCTGCTCTCCTGATGTTTTCCGTTTTTCTCAGCTGGTCTCTGCAGATCTTTTCTTTAAGCATATTTTATTTATTCACAGGACACTAACTTACACTGGGATTGTTACTTCCTCCAATAACCACTTGCTCTTGTTTCTAATCATATCAATGGCACGCTGCAGATAAACTTTTTTTTTTTGCTGTTTTAGATCATATCGTAGCTGAATTTTTAAATAATAACTTTCCATCCAGAATGTTCTTCCAGTACAACCCAGTCTCAAAATTCAATATTAAAAATGTCAAAAAGATTATAATCCTGCATGAGAGCTGAGAGAATGTCAATAATTCATTGCTCAGCAACAAACTCATTATCAACCTGCCTTCCCCTCTTTTGCTTCTTGAGTTTAATGAAATAGTATTCTTTCTGCCTTTTGAGCCACGTATTTGTTGCTTTGAAACCTGCAAGATCTGATCCTTATGCTACATGACTGGCTATGGGGGACCACTAATAGAAACTTGTCTTGTATGAGCTTGTCTAAATCTGATCAGGAGAGTGTCCATATTCTGTTTTCTCAGTTTTCTCTGACAATTGCTTTTAGGACAGACATTGTTCTGCCATTCACCTAAGATCATGTTTTTCACAGAATTATAGAAAAGTAGAGGTGAAAGGGACCTTAGAAGGCTATCTAGTCTAATCCCCTTTTCAGGGCAAGATCATTTCTGTTTAAACCATCTTAGAAAAGTGCATGTCCAAAAAGATTTTAGTTTTTCAGGGTCTAGAAATTGGGTTTCTGTCAGCACCAATCTTTATCCAATTTGATGTTGTCTGCCTTTATTTTCTACTTTTCTCATTACTTCCATTCATACTACTAACAATAGTGTTTTACCCTTATTTTAATATTATAAAAGTCTAAGCGTGTCTGTCTGTCTGTAATGCTTTATTTGCACTCTGATTGGCTGTTTCCGTCAGCCAATCAGAGTGCTCCAAGCACGGGGAAGCACTGTCATGATTCTGAAGCCATGTCAAGGACTGGAAATAGCCATCCTGGAGTGAACGCAACAGCGTGAGCCCACCCTGTATCCCCCCACAGGGAGGGATGAGCCACAGTTCTATCCTGCACCTGCCTGCTGGACAGCACCTGCCCCAGCCCCAGCCCTAGCCCCAGCCCCTGTCCCAGCTCCTGCCCCACTCCTCCCTCACTGCAGGGGCCTTGGTCTGCATTCCCATAACCCTTCCCTCCCTCCTCCCCTTTCACCACAACAGACTTACCAGCTGTACACAGCTCTCCACACTGTATCAGAAATCAAACTGGGATTGACCAATACACCTCCTTAAAAATCAGATATTGTTATCAGACCCCAAAATCTGTATTGGTGCATACCTAGTTATCATTGTCATTTTTTCTGAATGTTTCTTTGGTGAGCCCAGAACACTGTTCCAGTCAAAAGGCCAAAATGTGGGTGCTTCAAGTCCACTGTCAAACTGCTAGTTTTAGAACAAGAAGTGTAACTAAAGGTTCTACAATTTCTAGTTTGACAGCTGCTTCCCCTTCACTATTTCTAGTACCAATTATTATGAATTTAAACCACGTAAAACTGCTTTACAAAGAAGAGAATGGGACCATAAGATGCAATGCAGTTGAGTAGTTTACCTGCATATTGGTTAAGTGCATAACCAATGTATGTATAAAGTAAGCAATGGTAAAAAGAAAAATTGATTTGAAGTCATGTTACATGAAGTTAAATAAATTATATATTTACTGTTAGACCCCGACTCCATACAGTGCCCAACGGCTAGGGAAATGACGGTCCAATAACCCATGGATCCTGTTGCTCGTTAGCCAGAGCAGAGCACGGAGCAAACACCAGCACACATTGCTCGCAACAGCTTTACCCAGAATGGAGACAGCTTCGGGCCAGTTCCCTCACCAACAGAATATTGGAAGCTGCACTGAACAACAGTTTTTTCCAATATTTATACACCTAGGTTCATAGATATTAACATTTACCCTGCCTTGTTCCACCTCTGGTTCCATCCATCTCTCCTCCCATTTTAAGCTCCTCCTCTGTTTACTGTTTACATCATTAAAATAAAATTGCCTATGCATTCCCTTCATTCACATGCCTCTCTGCTAAGAATTCATGCATAAGACCATGAACTCAGATACTCTCCATCACTTTCTGGTTCTTTCTTGTTCTTTGCTATTTCAGCACCATCTCCAAGGTTTGGCTTACGTCTCATCTCCTGATGATAGCTAGTGGGCTGCATCTTGTTCTTACATAGTAAATCATACATTTACACACTATCCTTTTGTTAGAAAACTGCTTGGTTAAGTATTTGCAAAGTTAGTTGCTTTTAATATATCAGCTAGCCTTGTGTGGCACCTCTTTGCTGAGACACAGGAAAAAGCCTTCATTCAGCTGCACACTCAGCACCCTATATTGTTACCCCAGCATCCAAACTCCACATCATTACCCTAACATTTACCTGATAGGACTGTAAGTGTAGGTGACAATTTTGTTGATAAACAAATATATTCTCTATTTGCTGTCATCTTATGTATATTGAAATCCACCATTTTACCATGTATAATTTTACTGTAGTAGTTGGGGTTTTGATGAGCAAAAGTAAACCAGGTTACAATGCAATTTGCTTCTGGTATTGACACTTCAGTTATATAAAAATGAAGAATTCACCATAATGATTTTGGTGGAGAAACTATTTAAATAAATATAATTATGTACACTCTGAGTTGCTCATCAACATTAGTTGATTACTAATGCTTGAGGACGTACATGTAGAAAGATAAGGTTCCTGGCTTTCTTATAGTCCTGTTTTTAATACATCTAAGTATTTCTTGTTTTCACCTTCCTCTAAAGCAAAGAATATTGGCCACAGCTGGATGTGGAAATTTGGCTTTGGTGTGTTGATGCTTAAGTGCCTAGTGGGAGCATCCTGTTCATAAGTTCATAGACACACTATTTACCCTACTTGAGATCAGAAATAAATCCCTCATCCTTGGTCAAACTGACAAGGTTTTTTACTTTTCTCTTAAAAGCAGGGCATGGTGCTGTTCATAGGATCATCTCAGCATATTTTCACCTAACCTAACATGCTTACTGCCACAACAGTGGCAAGGGATTGATAGTAAGGGTGTGCAAAGTGGCCCTTATTCAACATTTAAAGCTGTATCTATGTCCGAATCTCTGAATCTTTCCAAATCTCTCTGAATTGATTTGGAGGATTATGATTTGATCTGGAGAGATTAAAGGGTCCTCTGATTCAATTTGTATTTGGAGATTTGGCCACTGAATTAGAATCAAATCAGGGACTGAAGCTTCACACAGCCCTAATTGATAGTGCTTGTCTCCCCTGTGGCAGGTTGCCATTTGCTTTGAGTCTGCAGTGTGCAAGGGAGCCAAAGTAGAAGAGTTTGTGGACCTTTCTGGACAAATGGTTCCTAGCAAAGCAGGGATCTGGACTTGATGGCCCAGTCAGGCTTCTCCTACTGATATGTTCTTAAGGTCTCCTCCATTACCGTTTCTGGTTGATCAGCTCCCATCTTCAGTAGAAATTATTTTTATTAAAACAGGTGCTATTAAATTTCATCTGATTTTTATTACCCCAGTACTTGCGATAATAGTGCTTTTCAGGCACATATTTCACCTTTCAGTATAAGTCACTGTCACCTCCACTCTAGCCAATTCCTTATTTGCCTCATAATTCTTGTCTTAATCTCCACCTTCTACAGATAAACTAATAATTTCCCCACGTGGCAGTGTATTGAGTGGTTTATGAGAATTCTATGAGCTGATGTCTTATGTCTGCCACAATTTACAAATAAATGTGAATCAATTAAACAAGCAAAATGGACTCTATCTACTACATCAGTCAGTATAGCTTTAAAAAAAAATAGTAAAATACAAAAAAAAGATGGCAAGAAACAAAAAGGCACTTCGGAAATTGAGAAATAAAACTTCTCAGTGCCCGTGTTTTCCCCACAGGGGGCATCATGCTTCCTTCATAGTATGATTGATGCTAATATAAATAAAGCATTTCAGCTGACCTCTATGCATTGACAGCGGCGTCACTAAGCAGCTGCACATATAGCCTTAGGTGTCAGTACCTTGAAGGTTGCATGAGATTCAAAATAAAAAGTTCAGAGGTCCCTCTAGCCCATCAGATTACTGTGGAAAAGGGCACATATGGGAGTCATGTGACTGGTGTAGGTAAAGCACACTGGAATACGATGTGGCTAGCGTTAATCCAGCTGCCTTTGATTCCCCAACTCAAATGACTATGTATTCCCTTTCAGCTGAATTGGCTATGATAAAAGCTTTAGGGTCTGGAGTAAGGATTAAACTCACATTTCCAAATCTATAACAAGGTGTTTCAACTCTATTAACCCATCTTTCATTTTTACAAAAGGGAACAGCCAATTGAACAGTATAGTTGTAAACCTCCTCTATCACAGTTATTACACTATCCTAAGAAATACTCTGTGCATGATAAGAAGCAGTAAACATGTCTGAATTGTACTTAGAGGTGCATATGAGTAGAAAACAACTGTAAAAACTGCCAAAATATTACTTTTTTCATGCAGAGCACATCTGCAGCAAAAGCCCTTCAGACCCATGATCCAAACATGTTTGTTCATCTGTTGGCTGAGATATCAGGTCAATGATATCCTGTGAAACTAGGATGATGTAACATTTACTGTGGGAATAACTATACTAATGAGTTTGTTCAGTCTCTGACTATGACCAGTATGATCTAGATCAGGAGTCAGCAAACTACAGCTCATGGGGCATAACTGGCCCCCCAAGTGACTGATGACTCCGCTCCACAGGCCAGATGTGGCAGCAACTTGGGGGCAAGGGATGATGTTGGTGGCAATTCAGCAGGTCATCATCAGCAATGCTGTGGGGGGGTAGGGAGAGGAGGGAAGGAAGTGGGGTGGTAGCAGCAGTTGGGTCCAAAGCAGTGGCCTGCCTACAGAGTGAGCTCTGTTATTTTGGCCCATTATTCCTAGAAGGTTGCTGATTCCTGATATAGATAGTTCAAGAATTCTCAGCAAAGTCAGTCTGAGTTTGGGAATTAAAAATGAGACTTTTTATGACACTTGTACATTTATTATTATTCAGGTCAGCCACCACAACTCCTGTAATTGTCTACCTATCTATAATGGTATATTATAATATCTATAATGGTATACCATAATAGTATACAAAGTGCTTTTGATTTAAAATTGGATATTCCTTCCATGCTATTGTAAGATCATTGATAAATCCAAGCTATCCCCACTTGTTCATCAGGCAATATGGGAAAATTTATCAAGGATAAGTTATACCTAAACTAATTCTAAGCTTTACATGCTCAGTTTTCAAATTTATACTTTTGGTTAGCCTCTAATATATTTTCCCATTATTCTAATATCAGCACCAGAAAAACTAACATCTTTCTTTCTCTTATAACTGAAATGTCACAATCCTAACTTCAAGAGGCATGGTTTTCATGTATATCTTAATAAGCATTACATAAAGGTGCTTTTCATATTAGCTTGAAATATCAAGAGGAAAGCTGCAGTTAACTGCACAATGCTTATGACAAAACATACAAGCACTAACATGGCAAACCATGTTATGTATTTTGAATTAACAATGGTTAATAAGCCTACAATTTTAAAAAATACTGCAGAATTTATATTGGTTCTTTCTTTAATTAGTTTTTTCATAATTATGGCTCTGACACAAAATCTTTAATATTACTGCTTCAAAAATGAAGTTACTAATTAATGTTTTCCACTTTTGACAGATTAAATCCATAAAAACAAAAACTTTTATAATTGCAGGTTTCTTCTGCACCCATATGGCTGTCAAACTCGATCCCAACATGAAACCCCTGTTGTAATCCTAGCATTTCAAGATGAGCAAATTAGCTCAGTTCTTATAGTCTGTCTGCTTCTCTCTGACTTCTTTAGAACATTCTCTCCAAGTTACAGTACAGGCAGTTTTTCTAATTTGCACTCTGAAATGTCATGTTGAGTATCTGACAAAATCTTATCAAATAACTTTCCCAGAGTGCCTCAGAACTAATTACAAGTGTGATACCACTGCATTTTGTTGCATCTTAAAGCATATTCTTTTGTTAATAGAAATTTGACTTGTAGAGCTATAATTTAATGTGCCTAGCTGCTGTCTCAAATGAGTTTTATCAACTGGCTTGCCTAATGAAGATCAACTGCAAAAAATTATGAATGATCAGACAAGAACAATTCAATTACTACAGATAAAAAGGAGAAAACCCAATCTTATTCATCAACATACAAGGTGCATCTACAGGTGCACTTTACTGCAATTGACTAATGAGATCTGTAGTAAAGCATCACTGTTTACACATGCAATGGTATTAGGGCTCAGTAAATTTAATTAACTCTGCTATAAGATAGTATTGTCAAGGACAGTACTACCTTACAGCACAGTAATTAAGTGTGCTAAAATGCATGTGTAGATGGTAATAGGAGCTGGCTGGGGTCCCAAGGTGCTAAAGTGCAAGGGCTGCGTACTACACAGCTCCACACTTTAGCATTCTTGTGTCCCAGCCAGCCCCTCCACTGCCCAGTGCTACCATCTGGAATCTGGGGACGACCTCCCAAGCCTGCTGCAGTCTAGGGTTCCTCCACCCCAGCTCAAACTGCTAATGTACCAGGTGCACATTTAGATGCTGCTTCTAGGAGCAGCTGAATCCAGTTTGAACAGCTCCAGACTTTATTGTGTCATGTTAATTATATGTGCAGATGAATCTACAGTAAAGTAAGATTAGGGAAAATGAGGCATATGCCTACTAGCTATAATATGAGGCCTTTTCCCACAATTTGGCACCCATAATGTAGTGATTATAATGTATTCTTGTAGCAAAAGCTCAAAGTGTAAAGAGTAACTGAAAGATGTTGTTTTATACACTAATTAGATTTTATACATCATTTAAGAAGCTCTAAATCCCATCTGTTTTAACATCTGCAAAATATATGCCACAATAATTGAAAATGAGACAGTTAGTAATAGCCAAGAAAGGTTTGCTACAAAGGATATGGCGTAGTGGCACTATAAGTGAAGTTAGCCAGCCTTGAGCCATGAAACTCCTAAGGGCAAGTAGAAACATGAAATATATCTGTAGCATGGACGAAATGTGGGGTAAGCAACAGGTGTTTTTTCCCTGTCTACAGTACCCAGCAAAATCTTTGCACTAAATTTTAAAATGTCACTTCTAACATCATAAACTAGTTTTATAGATGCTGAGATAACTTCAGGTAAGTTACTACAGGGCTGAATTTAACTGAGTTGTGACCCTTTATAACATGATTGAATTTGGCCTTTTGTTTCATACCTACCAAGTTTCAAGAGGTTTAACATCCAGCCTACAAGAGATGTCAAGTCTCTTTTTATGGAATACCACAATAGCTAAGATGGTCTTAGTAGAGAGCATTCTTGTTTAATTGCAAGGGGATTATGGGCAGAACATTTTAGACAACGGGGCTCACAAATTGAAAGTAGCTTTCCCTCAAATAAAAATGGTCTCCCTGCACTTATAAAGAGCAGGTATGGAAGGAGGGAGATTAAGAGGGAAGAGAACACTTACTTTAAAAAAGCAAAGAAAACGAAGGGCTATATTCACAAAACTGCAGGAGGAAGAGAAAGACATTAGACTTTCAAGGAGGATTGCTTTTGAGGAAAGGAAAAAATAGATGTGCTTGAAATATGTTACTTTACATGCTTTTGAGATCAGTTACTTACCAGAGCAGCACAGTCTTAAAAATAATCCATACAAAAATTCTCAGAACTAAAGCTCACTGGCTCTGATGGCACTGCAGATGTGGCAGTTATTAAGGCACTGGCTTAGAACTTCTTAGATGTCCCAAAGTCTACTTTCTGCTCTACCACAGACTTTGTTAACTGATTCAGTGAGTATACTTTAGGCCCAATATATTGATAGGGAGAGAAGTTATTCTAATTACAGAATAATAGAAAAATAGGATTGGAAGGGACATCCAGAGGTCTTCTAGTCCAACCCCTTGCTCAAAACAGGACCATTCCAGGCAAAGCTTTTTCTCACCAGGTTTTAAAAACCTCCAAGGATGGATATTTCACAGCCTCTCTGGGTAGCCTGTTTCAATGCTTTACTATCCTGCTCGTGAGACAGTTTCTCCTAATATCTAACCTAAATTTTCCTTGCTTCAACCTGAGACTCCTTGTTCCTTCATCTGTCATCTGCCACTACTGAGAATAGTCTAGCTCCATCCTCTTTGGACCACCCATCAGGGAGTTGAAGGCTATTATTAAATCTCTGCTCAGTCTTCTCTTCTCCAGACTAAAGCAGCTCAGTTCCCTCAGCCTCTTTTGATAGGTCATGTGCCCCAGCCTTCAAACCATTTTTATTACCCTTCTCAGGATTCTCTCCAGTTTGCCCACAACCTTTCTGTGAGGAGGGGGGAAGGGGTCAAAACTGAACACTCCAGATGTGGCCTCACCAGTGCCTAATAGAGGTGAATAATCACTTCCCTAGTTCTGCTAATCACTTCCCTCAATCTTGCAGCTAAAGATTTTTAGTCAGTCACATTTTATGATAATGAGGGCATATCAATACCCTAATGGGAGCGTGAGATTTGATTAGAAACTGAATCATTGTGGCTAATTCTTAACTGCTGGGGCTCCAGAATTTCGAGAGAAGGTTTACAAATTATTTTGTATTTAGTTCCTTCTTAACAAAGTAGTAACCTGGAGAGTTTTTCTTTCAGGTACAGTGCTTCTTCATTATTTTTTTTCATGATCAATTATTTCAGAGAAGTAGAATAGTTAGAGCTCTCAGAATTCAAAAATGAAAGACAGAGAAGAAAAGGCATAGTTGACAGACAATGAATGTCAAGCTAATTCAGAGGAAAATACTTTTTATGATAGGTTCTTCCAATCTTGACAACACTTGCTGTTTAAAATGAACTTCAATAATTCATGATTCCTGAGGACTAGTTGTAATTTCAGCATGGCCATAACATGAAAGTAAGGTTTTCAGACTAATGCTTTAGCCAGATAACTGCATTCTAATAAAGCATGCAAAACAATGCATCCATTCAACAGTCTATAGCAGGGGAGGATCTAGCCTGTCAGGGCGCCCACTTGATTGGATTAGCTCACGGCTGCCCCTGTGACACTCCATATGGGGCCAAGACCTGCCCTTGGCAGCCTGCACCACACTCCAGGACACACCTGCTGGCTCTGGTCTGAGACAACATGCACAGATTCCAACAGGGCTGCACCCAATGCAGCTACAGTCACCCAGGGGAGTGCTGACTCGGCCTGCCACAAGTCATAGATTCATAGATTGTTAGGGGCTGGAAGGGACCTTGTAGGTCATCAGGTCTAGTCTGCCTGTGCTAGACAGGAAAAGTCAAGTGACCCCAGTGAGGTGACTGACCAGTATCCTTTTGAAGATTTCCAGGGTAGGTGACTGCACCAACACTGGAGAGAGTTTATTCCAGAGTCTGGACACCCTGACTGTGAAGGAGTTTTTCCTGGAATTGAGCCTGAAGCCGCTTTCCAGGAGTTTGTATCCATTGCTCCTGGTCTTCCCTGGGGTGCCCTAGTGAACAGCTGTTCACTGAGTTCTTGATGTACTCTCCTGATGTAGCGGTAACCTGCTACCAAGTCCCCTCTCAGCCTTCCCTGAAAAGACTGTAATATCATCAAAACATCCATAGAGACAGCTCCTCCTCCTGCTTCTATTATGCCTCTCCAGGCAGGAAGGAAGCTTCAGTCTGTGGGGGCTGAGAAACGCTGGTGGAATGGGGCCGCTGATGGAGTGTGGAATCATAGAGCTAAACACGTGGGTTGTTGGAAGCAGAAAAACTTTACTTACAGTCCTTAGGCTGTAGGCACATTCCTTGAAGTTACAAAACTCAAAACAGGAACTCAGGCACACATAAGCTCACACTCACACAGGGTATGGGGCGTTGGATAAATCTGGCGGGGAGTCGTTGTCGGTTGATCAGGCTTCCTTCATGGCTTGGAAATGCACATGGATGTTTCCTCATGCATGTCCCAGCTCTCCTCCAGTTTGGGCAGGCATCGCCCAAGGCTCTTATTCGGTCAGCAGACCAATTGCCAACCGGTACATATGCATAATTTAACATGAGCCAATCGCAACCATGCACTCGCTAGTGCAGCTGCAAGGTTTTGGCGGGCTCTGACCATGCACCAAATCTTTTCCCGCACTACAGGGGTAACTCCCTGCTCCCGTGCTCATATTGTGCTCAACACAAGCTGTGCTGAGGCATCTTTTAATCATTATGCACAGGCACAGTCAAGCAGCTTCTGCCCCAGTGTGTGGGACTCCAGCTCCTGGCTGCCTTATAGCCACTCTGCCCACCCAGCATATGCATCCAAGTGGGTGGAAAGCAGCCAGGAGCTTGAGCCAGAATCCCTCATACTGGGGCAGAAGCCACCTGGCTAAAGCTTTCTCTCTGATCAGAGCAGTGCAACAGAAGCAGGAGGAAGAGCTACTGCTGGAGGCAAGGGGAGCCAAGTAACACCCAGGTGGCTGCAGCTACACTAGGAGCAGCCCTTCCAGTAAAATGTGTGAGCTGGCTCAGGCTAGACTGGTGGGCATGGGCTGAAATGCAGTGCAGACTGCTCTGGCCCATGCAGACTACTGAGGGGGCAGCTAAAAATCACAATGCCCAGATAAGCTCTGCTGCATGTGCCCCCTCCTCTCTCCTTTCACCCCTTACTGGCTCCCAGGACCTAGCACCCGGGCAGCCCACCCCCCTGCCCTGCCCACACATCCCACACATCCCCTCACAACCCTGCTAAGGTCATGGGCATGCAGGAAGTGGATCATGGCTCTGCCCCAAGCTCTGTCCCAAGCTGTCACTGCCCTGTAAACCACCCCATGATCCTGGCCTCGTCCACCTGTCCTGCTCCTGATCACTGCTTCCTGCACACCTGCAGCGCAATTCCACATAGGGAATTGTGGTAAGTTGTTGCAGAGGCAGGGGGGACCCAGCCTGCCCAAGTTGTCAAAACTTCCTATGTGGGCCCCAGACCCAAATAATTGTCCACCCTGGTGTATAGCCAGGAGATGAGATGATAAACATGGATCAGCTGCATAGGGATGAGGCTGTCTGGTCAAGAGTCAGTCCAGATCATGACTGAAGTAATGTTGATTAGCTAGAAGGTGAAAAAAAATCTTCCAGACAACTGCAATGTATGATAGTAAATGCTATTGCATTGTGAGGAAACTATAAAAGGGATGTGATGCCTCACAAATGTGGTGTTAGTCATCTGCTATTTGTGCAACCAAGTGAACCCTTCCCATGCCAAAAGATGTTTAGGACATGTGCTTGTGAAATGAGATAGCAAGGAAAATTATCAATCTAACTATCTATGCATAAAGGAAATCTATCTTTTAAGTCCAAATGCTGTTTATGCCAATTAAGAATAGCTTTAATGCCATCCAAAAAAGACTGTAATATCCTTTCTTTTATTGCTTATGCCACGTTCTTTAAGAGGATTTTGTTTTGTCTTTGAAAAGACATCACTGGCTGTTATTTGAAGCTTAAAAATCCAACCTAAAATGAGTAGCACAAAGAGAATACAGTAGCACCCAGAATTTTCACAGGGTTATGTTCCCTTAGCCCACTGTCAAAATGAGGATTTTAGAACTACCTGAGGGCATATGTAGTCAAAGCAAACAGTTGCATGAGAATGATGGGGCACTCCTTCTGATTGGTACGGCTTTTATTTTAAAAGGTGGCACTTCTCTGGTCAGCTGCTGAGACTGCTAATGAGTTCCACCTGATGAGAGAAATTGGTACTTATTGAAACAAAACTATGAGGCAAACAATTGAGTGATACATTGAGTGAGCTATTAGGAAGGCCAAGGCAGGAGTAGAGCTCCACCTGGCAACTAGGATCAAGGACAACAGGAAGTCCTTTTTCAAGTATGTCGGGAGCAAAAAGAGAGCCCCAGGCAATGTCGGGCCCCTGAGGGACTCGTCGGGCAACCTGGTGCTCGCAGCTGATGGGAAGGCGGAGATCTTCAATGGGTTCTTTGCCTCGGTCTTCCTGAGAGGGGGACCGGGACTTCCCTCCCGTTGGAAGCCTGTATTTCCCCTCGGGAATCACTGCTACACCGTGGGTGAGGGTTCACCCGGCAGAAGGGCTTCTGGAAGGGCTGGATGTCTTTAAGTCAGTGGGCCCGGATGACCTACACCTAAGGGTGCTGAGGGAACTGGCGGGGGTGATTGCTGAGCCCTTGGCTCAGTTATACGAATGCTCTTGGAGCTCTGGACAAGTGCCAGAGGACTGGAAGGTGGCCAATGTGGTTCCCATCTTTAAGAAGGGGAGGAAGGAG
>JAGPOW010003316.1:153670929-153703921 GCA_030014935.1 Caiman crocodilus | reverse complement strand
GGTCACAAGTTACTGGAGAGCAGGTTTAGGTTGGACATTAGGAAGCACTACTTCACAGTTAGGGTGGCTAGGATGTGGAACCGGCTTCCTAGGGAAGTTATTCTTGCTCCTACCTTGGGCATCTTTAAGAGTAGATTAGATAGGTACTTGGCTGGGGTCCTGTGACCCCAGCCCTTGTTCCTGCCATTGGTGGGGGGTCAGACTAGATGGCCTGCTCTAGGCCCCTTCTGACCCTAGATACGATGATACTATGATATGAATGAATATATATCTCTGTATCAGTTCTCAGTCAGAATGGATCAGTCAGTTATTAAAGCGTGCGATTAATTCGAACAGAGTGAATAAGTTACTTCAAGCTTTTTTTAATTGATTTTTCCCTTTGAGAATTTAATAACCATGAGGTAGTCTAGTGATTTTTTACTAAGCAAAAGCAATTTTATTTCTCATTTAACTAGAGAGTAGTAGTGGCTTTCTGAAGCAAAAGGGTTTTTTTAAATCACTGATATAACCTGAAATATGGGATGTCCCCATTTTAAAAATTTAGATACAGTATCCTCTTCAGATAAGTCTGATTATTCTCAAAACAGAACTCATGTTGGTTACTCAACTAGCCTTGTAAATATTCATTTTAACTGTTTGGATTAGCGCTAATGCAAAAGAGTTTGTTTCATGTTGCATTCACTTCAACAGAGATCTGAATTAAAATTTATTAGAAAAAGATTACCAGGATTAATGTGTTAAATCATTGACTGAGCATTTGGTACTCCACTCAGTTTTTCCCAGCTTTATCATGCCAGATAGACAGCAGAAGCATACCCACTGAAATTAATACAAATATAAGCATAATTCCCTTTCAAGGCAATATAAACGTGTTTTGTTAATAGTTCATTTCCAGAGTTCTTTAGATATAAAATCTCAGAAAATAGGAATAAGTTTTTCAGTTAGCATCCTGGTATTATGTGGATAAATTAATTGCAATGGGAATGTAGAACTAAAAATTCCAAATTACTTGCTAGTAAAAAACAAAGATACATCATCAAGTTCTTCATTATTGACAAAACAAAGATTTTAAGAGACAGGGAAAGCAGTGCACAAGGTCTTATAGAAACATTTACACACAGTTTTCAGCAAGTCCTGACTGAACTATTTAGCACCACACAATGAAGTGGGAGCCAACCTTTTGGCAGATGTGCCATAAATTAAGCCTGTACCCTGCTTGAGTGCCTTGAGGTTGGTCAGGCATGATTTGCCCTTGGTGAATCCATGCAGACTATTCCTAATCACATTCTTCTCCCCCAGGTGCTTAGAAATGGATTCATTGAGTATTTGCTCTGTGATGTGCCCAAGGACTGAGGTGAGGTTGACTGGTTGGTAGTTCCATGGATACTCCTTCTTCCCTTTCTTAAATATGGGCACTATCTCTCCCCTTTTCCAATCATCCAAAACCTCTCCTGATCACCAGAAGTTTTCAAAGATGATGACCAATGGGCTTTGCAATCACATCAGTCAACTTCCCCAACACGCTCAGGTGCACCCTTTCTGGCCACATGGACTTGTACGCATCCAGTTTTCCTAAGTAGTCTTTAACCTGGTCTTCCAGCACTGAGGGCTGCTCACCTCCTCCCCAAACTGTACTGTCCAGTGCAGTAGTCTGGAAATTGAACTTGCCTGTGAAGACTGAGGCAAAAAAGGCATTGAGCCCTTCAACCTTTTCTGCATCCTCTGTCAGAAAGTGGCCTCCCCCGTTCAGTAAAGGACCCACACTTTCCCCAATCCTCCTCTTGCTACCGACATACTTGTAGAAACACTTCTTGTGACCCTTCACATCCCTTGCTAGCTGCACCTCCAATTGTGCTTTGGCCTTCTTCACTTCATCCCTGCATGCCCAAACAATGCTCTTATATTCTTCCCTAGTTATTTGTTTCCACTTTATATAAGCTTCCTTTTTTGTGATTTAGTTTATTGAAGAGTTCCCTGCTAAGCCAAGCTGGTCTTTTTCCATAGTTGCTAGTCCTTCTGCACACAGGGGTGGTTTGTTCCTGCAATCTCGGTAAGGCTTCTTTGACGTACAGCCAGCTGTCCTGGATGCTTCTCCCCCTCAGACTAGCTTCCCAAAGGATCCTACCCATGAGTTCCCTGAGTGAGTCAAAGTCTGCTTTTCTGAAACCCAGGGTCCTTACTCTTCTGCTCTCCATGCTTCTTTTCCTCAGGATCCTGAACTCAATAATCAAGCGGTCAGTGCTTCCCAAGTTGCCATTCAATTCTATATTTAACACCAATTCTTCCCTGTTTGTGAGCAGCAGGTCAAGAAGAGCATGGCCCCTAGTTGACCGCTCCAGCATTTGCAGCACAGTGTTGTCCCTAATACTCTCCAAAAAACTTCCAGGATTGCCTGCACACTGCTGTATTGCCCTACCAGCAGATGTCAGGGTGATTGAAGTCCCCCATCAGAACCAGGGCCTGTGATTGGAAAACTTCCACTAGCTGTTTAAAAAGCCTCATCTACCACTTCCTCCTGGTCTGGTGGTCTACAGCTGATACCCTCCACAATATCACCTTGTTGCTCTCCCCTCTGACCCTAACCCAGAGATTCTCAACAAGCCTATCTCCAGTTTCATATTGGAGCTTTGAGCAGTCATATGGCTCTTTTACATAAAGTGGAACTCCTCCTCCATTTCTCCCCTGCCTGTCCTTCTTTTACAGTTTGTACCCATCCATGACAGTGCTCCAGTCAAGCTATCCCACCAAGTCTCTCTTATTTCAATCACATCATAGTTCCCTGACTGTGCAAGGACTCCCAATCCTTCCTGCTTGTTTCCCAGGCTCCATGCATTTGTGTACTGCCACCTGAGGTAATTAGTTGATTGCTCTGATTTCTCAGAAAGTATGGAGCACCTCCCCTGTTGCCCCCTCCTGCTTGCTCTTCCTCCAGATCTCAACACTTGCCCACTTACCTCAAGGCTTTGGTCTCCATCCACTGGTAAACATAGTTTAAATCCCTCCTCATTAGGTTAGTGAACCTGTCTGTGAAGATGCTTTTCCCTCTCTTCATCTGTGAAAACAAAAGGAAAGAAAGTCTTCAGGGAATAAACTATCATAGCTACCAATTAAATATCTTTTTAATTCCCAATAAAAGGAAAAATATCAAATTACAGACACATTTACAAGAAAACAATCTCTATGGTTTGGCAAAAGGTAAAAGTCTTTTCTCCAGCATGTTGGTTGACCTCCTACATTGGGCTTTAAACTAACACAGATTGGGGACGGAGAGACAGAAGAAGGAGAACATCAGGAACCTGCAATCCATGGGATGGCCAGCAGTACAGCACAGGTAAGCAATAAGCAAGTAAGCAATATGTGGACCATTGAGCATCAGAACCAGGGATCAACAAAGGCGCCAGTCACAGGGCTCAAGTACCTATACACCAATGCTATGAGCATGGGGAACAAGCAGGATGAACTAGTGCTCCTGCTTGCAAAAAACACTTGCCACTTAGTGGGGTTAACTGAAACCTGGTGGGACTCTACCCACAACTGGGTGGTACACATTGAGGGCTATAAGCTGTACAGAAACAATAGAGTGGGGAGGAGAGGGAGAGAGGTTGCTCTCTATGTCAAGGAGCGTTATACATCGACCATTATCAAAACGGAATCGGAGGAGGAGAAAGTAGAAGGCTGGTGGGTTAGGATACGTGGAGGTCAAGGGGAAAGGGATTTAGTGGTAGGGGTCTGCTACAGACCCCCACACCAAGGGGAAGAATTAGATTTAAGTCAGCTCTTGGAGACCATAAAGGCTAGGGAGGTGGTAGTCATGGGGGACCTAAGCTACCCTGATATCTGCTGGGAGACACAGACAACAAATTCCCACCATTCATGCAGGTTCGAATCCTGTGTACAGGACCTCCACCTGATGCAGGAGGTACATGGTCCCACTAGGGGGAATGCCTTACTGGACCTGGTATTGGCAACAGGGGATGATATGGTAGGGGACCGTGGGTTAGGTAACTAGTAGGGTTGAAGTGCTAGACTTTAGAAAGGCTGACTTCAGTAAGCTCAGGTGTTTAGTCAATGACGCACTGCAGAGTAAGAGATTTGGCATGATGGGAGCCCAGGAAGGGTTGCTGTGCCTTAAGGAAACTATCCTTTGGGCAAAGAGGAAGACAATCCTAATGTGAGGGAAAGGGGGGAAGGGCACCAAGAGGCTTCCCTGGCTAATCAGAGAAATCCAGAGCATCCTAAGGGCAAAAAGGGGAGCATATAAGCAGTGGAAACAAGGAGAGATTACCAAAGAGGAGTATACCTCCTCAGCTCACAGTTGTAGGGAAGCAGTTAGAAAGGCCAAAGCTACCATGGAGCTGAGGATGGCATTCCAAGTTAAGGATAAAAAAAATTTGTTTTTCAGATATATAGGGAGTAAAAGAAAGCCCCCTGGAAGAACAGGACCACTACTGAATGGGAAAAAGCAATTGGAGACAGACAGGGAGGACAAGGCTGAACTCCTCAATGAGTTCTTTGCCTCAATGTTCCTAACTGAGAGGCAAGACAAATCTCACAGCGGGATTGTAGAGAGACAAGCAGCAGGGTGCCAGACCACCAAGCGTTGACCCTGAAATGGTACAGAGTCACTTGGAAGAACTGGATGTGTTTAAGTCAGCAGGCCAGGATGAGCTCTATCTGAGGGTACAGAAGTCACTGGATGATGTCATTGCACAGCCACTGGCAAGAATATTTGAAAACTCATGGCACATGGGCCAGGTCCCAGAGGACTGGAAAAGGGCCAATGTGGTCCCTGTTTTCAAGAAGGGGAGGAAGGAGGATCCAGGCAACTATAAGCCAGTCAGTCTCACCTCCATCCTTGGCAGTCTTTTAAAAGATTATTAAGGCTCATATATGCGAGAGCTCAGCAGGAAAAATTATGCTGAGGGGAAACCAGCACAGGTTTGTAGCAGGTAGATCATGCCTGACTAATCTCGTCTCTTTTTACGACCAGGTTACAATTCACCTGGAGACAGGAATAGGGGTTGACATTGTCTACTTAGACTTCAAGAAGCCCTTTGATACGGTATCCCACCCCATACTGGTGAACAGGTTAATAGGCTGTGACTTGGATGATTACACAATCCAATGGGTGGCAAATTGGCTAGAGGGTCATATCCAGAGAGTGGTGGTAGATGGGTCCGTATCGAACTGGAAGGACATAGTCAGTGGGGTCCCAAGGGCTCTGTCCTTGGACTGATACTCTTCAATGTCTAAGCTCCAGCCCCTGACATATGTCAGCATATAGTCCCAACCTCCTTAAATCTCTCACTGAAAAGTGTTTGCTAGACTAAAAGATTTCTTGTAGCTCTTGTGTAGACTCTCTCCAAATTTTTAAATACCTTTTACGAAGTCAGGGCTTTAAAATTGGACACACTGGGCCTGTCCAGATGAGTGCACACATGAAGTTTGCAGCACCACAGACCTATCTGTGGCACCACAAACTGGATGTTCTGCACATGCACACATTCAGTGCAGCATTATTTTTTTGATACCAGGATCCCTCAGTGTCAATAAAATTGCACCAGAAAAAAGTGAGGCAGTACATAAGCAGCAGCATGTACAGCCCCAAACTGAAGCCCAGCACCCAGATCACTAATGTGACAGCCCCAGGAGGCCCCCATGACTCCAGGTAAATCTGCTGGAGCCAGCACAGGTGCTGACCCCAGCCTCCACTACCGTACCTGGGGCAACTTGCCGTGTCCCAGAGTGTGCATGCATGGGTGTTCCCAGGGGCAAGTAGCAGCAGCACAAATATGTGGCCATGCTATTTGTTCCTGGGAAAACACAATGTGTGCTCATCTGGACACACCCAATATTTCAGTAGTGGTTTTATCAATGCAATTCAGAGTTAATTCTTGTTCTGTACTTGCAGTTCCTGCATTTGGCTTTGTAGCTTCAGTATTACACTGGGTGCTTCAATTCATCTGGTTGACTAATGTGGTCCTTACATTGTTTTCATAGCCACTGCTTTTCAGGATACAGTTTTCATGATCCTAGTCACATCAAGTGCGATTTGCATTGCTTGTTCCAAGATGTCCAACTTTGGCCTTGGTTCTATTAAGATACCTGTTTGATTGCATTCAATTTACCAAAACAACAGATTGCTCTAATCAGTGACCTGTCTTCCTCATTATACACCACTTTGCTATGGACTGTTATCTGTTAACTTTATCAGCAAAGATTCTATGTCTTTTTCTAGACCCCCCAAAAAAATTTTTAATGGCAATGGTTTAAGAGCTAATCCTTGCCAAATGTTTAGTATACCTTGTTTATATATAGATTCTTTACAAAACATATTATGAAATATTAGTTTTTTAATCCACTTATTTATTGTGTTGCCTATTTGCCAAAGAGCAATCTTAGCTGAAAAGAGGGAAACAACCTTCACCAAAATTTTCTATAGTGATGCTTTTGGTTGTAGTTTTCCTTTGATTTCTGTGCTTGAAAGCATCCATAAACCAGGCATTTCTTAGGAATGGCTTTACAAGTGTGAGAAGACTTCTTGAGGGGGATCCATGCTCACAAACTGCCTCAGAGGAATAAAGATTAAATGTTATATGAATCTTATACTAAAAAAAATCTACATTTGATAACCTAGGCAAGATTCCTACCAAAAAATAAACTGAGATTGAAAAGCGACTCAAAATTTCTACATCAGAACAGTCTTATTTCAGATTTATGAGGGGAGATATAGTTCTTTCTGAATTGTTCTCCAACAATTAATGGCATAGGTATATAAAATAAGCTATGTGCTTGCTTTATACTAATTTTATTAATTCTATTAGTTTTCTCACTAGAAAATGAACTTGAGACCTGCTAATGAAGAGAGATTCATATATTAAGATGCAAATATTGTGTAAGTTGTTTTCATCTTCTTCAAAGCCAAAGGGAAGTTAATATACCAGTAAATAAAGAACTAGTCAGCTCTTGCCAAAGGCCTGGATTCAAATTTTGCTATAATTTTGCTAATATATTTATGGCTATAGAAGGAAACTAAGCCGATAACTGTGTTTAAATACAAAAGGACTAGTCATAATTAGGGTGACCAAATGACCATATATCCTGATTTATCCAGGATCATTCTGGATTTCAGAGGCTGGTCCTGGCCAGCTGGTGAGAATTATAATGGGTGTCCTGGAAATGCAGGTGCATGGGGCCCAGTTTGGCCAGTAGCCAGAGCAACACAAAGGAGCTCATATTTTCTTATAGTCAGCGTACTCATAATGCTTACATGATTTCTTGGACTAGAACTATAGACCATGCACTGTGTTAAATGAACACAAGTTGGAGATGGATGTAACATTTAAAGCATTTCAAAATTCAGTTGCGTGAAGAAGTGCTTAAAAAATGCAGCATTTCAGCCATGAGCAGATGTACCTCCCCCCAGTGCATTGCCTTGCATGCTCACCTGCCAGGATGCAGGACAAGGGGCTGTGGCAAACATTTGACACCATTGCTGGGGAAAGGGAGTGGGGATGAAAAGAAAGCAGATGGTCAGTGTGGTCTCCTAGGAACTGTGGCTCCATTCTTTTTCCCAAACGGTGGTTAGGGGGAGCAAAGTCAATGTAAATGAGAGATATCCTTTCCATATCACTTCTATTCTTCCAGACACCCTTCACAAGAGTGAGTAAACCAGATACAAAGAAGTATGTGGGGACTGGACGTCAGAGCACAAGAATCCTAGCTGAGGCAGGAAGGATGCAGGGGAGCCCAAGGGAGGAAAAGCACAGGGTCTCAGTTCTGGTAGTAGAGTGCAAGGCCTGCAGCAGGGAGGTGTTATGGGAGAGCAGAAGCCAACCAGACAGAAGAGTGCTCACTGACACATTGCTACATCCTCCCTTCCTTCCTCAAGCACTCCAGACAGTCTGCATCTGTAACAGAAAGTGTTTCATTCTGAAGCACTTTTAAATGGTACTTGTTTCCTTCAGAATTAGTTTTGTAGCATTTCTGCCATGTTTGGAGAGCTTCAAAGAGCATGCACCTCTGTCTGGCTCATCCTCTTGAAGCACCTCAAAAGAGTTTGAAGCACTTCAAGCATTATGTCTGTCCACACCCTAAGGGAAATTGCACAAACATTAGACTTACACCCTTAAAAACAGATTGTTTGTCCAGTTCTGCATTTAAAAAATTAAACAAATCCATTACAATAATTATTTTTAGAAAACTTTCTTCATAAGCTGATGAACTCCAGGAAAAGCAGTTTCAGCACTTCTGAAAAGTGCTGACTCAGATCCCGCACTACTTAAAACAGAACTGCCAGTTTTGAAGAAATTGCAGTAAAGGGTTCTCAGTCCCACTTATGCCAAATAAAATTCCATACTTGCAGAGGTGGTTCTTTACAGAAATCTCCCCCTTTACTTGGCTAACTTTCTTTGTTATCTGCGATATTCTAAATGTATTTATATAGCTATTTAGAAATTAAATTATGATAGCAAATATCCCTGCTCCTAGTTCTATTCAGGCTTCTACTGCTACCAGAATATCTGCTCTCTACCCTTTCTACTAAAGCTGTTCCACTCAAAATAAAATATTTCAAGATGTAGTAGATCAGAGAAACAGAAGGAGGTGGGGGAAGCAGAAACAAGTATAATTTTCTAGTCTGCTGCTTAGAGGAATTACCTCGGAGAAGCAAGTGTTGGATTCATGTCTCTGTGCCACAGACTACGTTAGTACTTTCTCCAGTAACTGCACAATATAAACAGGTGAGTATGCACATAAAGAGATCTTGCAGCAGGGTTCTGGACCCAAGATTCCCTTTGCATATGATGTTCCTAGACTAGAGGCCTCTCTTCTGGTCCAATTAATCTTGATTTTTTTCCCCTAGTAGGTAGAACCACTTCCTAGAAAGGGAGGAGAGCATCATCCCTTGTTCACTGATGCCAGGATAGCTGATAGCCTTGTAGTTGAAGCACAAATAACTGCTTATAGATATGGATTTCAATCCTCTCAGGCAGAGAAGGGAATTGAAACTACATCTCTTCCACCCTGAATATGTTCTCTAGCAACCGACCAGCTGTAGGAAAGGCTGGCTGTGGGTCCTCCTTCAGCTGTATTTTAAAAAGCAGGAGTCACTTCTTCATTTTTAAAAGAAAGACCTCAGACTCTTACCCACAAGAGAGCTTTCAGAACTGCAAATCCTGCATAAAAAGAGGCACATACTGAATAAGGTACATTTAAGCTCCATAGTTTGCTGAGTTTTGTGGACACATTCTGAGGCATCTGTGCTTCCCCATACATTATAAGGAAGCTAACAGCTCATATTCATCTTGTAGTCAATCATGATCCCCCAGTCCCTTTCAGCCATGGTGCTAGCAAGTAGCACTGCCAAGCCTATAAGCATGCCATGGGTTTTTCTTCCCAAGGTAGAGTACCTTGCATTTTTTAGAGTTGAAGGCCATCAGGTTTTCATCTGCTCATTTTCCAAGTCTGTCAAGGTCAGCCTAGATCACTATCCTGTCCTAAGGTATGGACATTTTTCCCCAAAGTTTGATGTCATCAGCAAACTTGGCAAGCATGCTTCTGACACCAATGTCCACATCATTAATGAAGATGTTGAAAAGGATCTGTTGTGCCTTCAGATGTGTCTTCACCAGTGCAGGATAGAGAGGAATAATTACTTTCGTCAGTTTGCTGACAACGGTCCTACTAATGCAGCCCAGTATGCTGTTAGCCTTCTTGGCAACAAGAGCACACAACTGACTCGTATCCATTCACCGGTGTCTTGAAGTTGCATCATCCAAAGTAGACTGGGTATCTGGAAAAACTTCTTAACTGTTAGAACAGTGAGGCAGTACAATAGCCTGCCTAGGGAAGATGTGGACTACATCACTGGAGATATTCAAGAAGAGGTTGGACAGCAATTGGTCAGGGATGAAGTAGGCATAGATATGTTTATGTTCTACAGTGGTTATTCTCCATGTTTCTGGGTTTTACTGGTTGCTCCCCTCCTTTTCTTCTCTGTGTCAGTGTGTTTTTAAGCCTTCCCAGAGGAATTGGGAGTTGGCTATGCCCAAGACTGAGGACTTTGACTGGGGTGTTCCAATGCTCCTGCTGGGACCAAAGCTGGAGGTGCCTGGATAGATGGTCTTGCCCCTGCGTTCAAGGTCTGACCAGTTGCCATATTTGGGGTCAGGAAGAAATTGTTCCCCATGGTCAGATGAGTATGGATTGTGTGTTTTTTTGCTTTACTCTCTAGCAAGAAGCATGGTGCCCTACCTGGGATCTCTTGAACATATATTGACAGCATTTAATAGAAGCAGAACACTGGCTACAGTGGTTCTCCTGCTTTGCATGTAGCAGGTTAGGGTGTTAGGCATTGGTGATATATAGGGGGTGCATGTGGGTGCACGTGCACCCCGTGAGATTGGTGGTGCAACCCTGAAAGGAGCATTGCTGATGCTGCCGGAGGTTCCTGCAGGCAGTCACCACTCACCAACCGCAATGTCCCTTGCCACCAACACTGGTGGCAGCATCTACAGGTGGTCACTGACTGCCGGTTAGTGCTCACCACCCCCCAACAACTGACACAGCTGCAGCCACCTGAAGGAACTCCCTGCTCATCACTACCATATCCCCACCACCACTGCCTGTGGGTGGTCACCATGCCCCCTTCCTCCCAGCCTCTGGGGGCACACGTCATTCATAGTATTAGGTCTATGTTGTGTCATGTTTGCCAATAGTCTTACATAGAGTTTAGATTATGGTTTGTATGGGATAGTTTGGATAGGAATGATTCTGCCTCAGGCAGGGGGTCAGACTAGATGACCGTCGTAGGTCCCTTCCAGCCCTGTTTTTCTGTGACTCTGTAACTCTATGCCCCTATGGAAATGGAAATTTCATCATTGTCATCATCTTCAATCAGCAGTGCAAACTGTATACTTACTCCCAGACCTCAATCATTTGCTAGTTCACAGCAAGAGTAAAACTGCACATGATATCAATAGTTCAGTGCATGGAATTCCACTTAATTCAAATTGCCTGGCTCTTTTGAGAAAATCTCAAATTGAAGCATGAATCACCCCAAAGATATTAGTTCATAGTAGAAGTTAGTGCTCCTATGATTTATGAGGATAGATTAATTAGATAGCTGTAGTTTCTACAATCAGTGGCTAAAATGTATGTGCTAGAGAACTATTAAAGCAGTCTATAAATATTTGAAATACATAAAAGCCAAGAAAGAAGAGAGATTGTTGAATATGAGTTACCAGCATATCATTTAGAGTAATAGGATAAAAGTCACTGGTGACACGTAGTGGGTGCATGGGGGTGCATGTGCACCCCCTGAAATTGGCTGTGTACCCCCTGGAAACACCAACCGTAAAACCAGAAGTGCCAGCAGAAGTGCACTTCTGGTTTCATTGCTGGTGATTTCAGGCTCTGGGACACACCCCCCTACCCCCCTCAGCAGTGATCTGGTACTCTCCCAGACTTGGGAGACACCAGTCGCCCATGATAAAAGTTGATATTTTGACTGAATAATAAGAAAAAGGTTCCTGATTGTAACTCTTATCCTGCTATGCCACATTGATTTCTATAGCTGCAAGGATCTTTGTCACCAACTGAATTGTGTGGGGGGTGGGGTGGAGCCCATAGACTGTAAGACCTACCCTCCAAACCTGACAGACCCCAAGCACAAGCTAAGATCCACTGGAGCTACTAGGGACACTACTCTGCTGAGATTTCCGCTTCCTCCTTGAAGTCTCCCTAGAAGGCCTACTCAAAAATGATAATGTAACCCCAGTCCTTTTGACCAGCACAGAGGGAGGAGGCTGTGAACCCTCTGGGATGAATCCCAAACCACAGTAAAAGGCCTCTGGATGATCTGGAAGCAGAAAGAGGAACAGTGCTAAGGGAACATAATCTGGTTTAACATAAACTACAAGTGGAACAGTATTCTAAAGGAACTGTTGAGTTCCTCAGTGCATAAGGCATTTAACATCAGACCAGAGCATGGATAAGAAAGCATGTGTACATTAAGGACAAAACCTGTGCTTATGAGAAAAAGGACTAGGTGACCTAACAGCATGCTGATGCTTTTACTTGTATTATTGCATGAATGGTGGTATTCTCCAAATACTGATTCTTTCATCTTAACAGCTTACCCCATCTATATTTAATTCACTTGGTACAGTCTTCTAATATATTAATATAAGAACAGAATATCTTAATTCACATTCTGCTATTTCTAAATTTCTAGAAAAGTAACAGTTAGATGTCTTCTTTTCTCTACTGCCTTTCAGCTTCTCAGTGCTTGGTTAAAATTAAATATGAGGATTTGTACTCTGTTTCTGCGGCTGGGCACCTGGGACAGTTACTGCACACAGGGCATGTTGCTGTGCTATGGTTGGTGCCTGAGGCAGCTGTCCCAGTCATCCTACCCTTGTTAAGCCACTGCTCTATAATCTGTTATTGGCAAGGAAATACAGTATCTATGTGTAGTGTGCATTAAGGACATCCATATATATGTTCTAGTGGTGAGGGGGACACTTTACGCAGAGCAGGTCTGAGAGCCACTCTGATTAACAAGTCCACAGCATCTCATGGATCAGTGTCCCCATGCTTCAAAATGGTGGTGGGGATGTTTGAAGCCATTTTGAAGTGTGGGGTCACTGATCTACGAGATGCGAAGTCTGGCTGGAGCACGGTAAATACCACGTTCTAGCACCCTTGATTAATCTAGCACAAAATTACAGCATGTCAGAGCAGTCTCCACACTTGTGTATAGGCACTCTAGGTTTTTTATCTTTAAATTTGTTTGCATCTCCTAGAGATAGTTTTTGACAACAGACACACTGCCAGGTAGATTAAATAGCAGTAATAATAGTTGTGAGGTCCTTACTTACAGAGATAAAGTTATAGGTTTTATATACATTATTTATTTATCATAAGAGAAAGTATTTTAAAAATTAAATTAACTCAATTATCTTATTATATTTAATCATATTTTGGTCTCAGTAGCATATGGGCTTTCCTACATGCATCCTAACCACATTTTACTTACTTAATGATTTTTAGACATTTTTCATGCTAGTTTCTAAATTTTCTCAGTACATCCCAGGATATTTTTAAAACACAAACGTATATTGGTTGCTAAATGCTTATGCCTGTAAAGAGTTTCCATCTAATTAAAAATATGATTTTCCTTTCTTTAATAGGTTTGGTCCAGTTGAGTCACCATGTGAGTTTCAGCACTTCATTTAGTGCATGAACTTTATAACAAGCAGTACAACAACAGATGTACCATTTCATCTGATCTTTTCAAATGCTCTTGGATGTTTGTTTAGTGACAAACCAGTTAAAACTTTTCAAGAGTTCAATGGCAATTTTTGATCCTTTTCTCCATTTTTAAGTCCTTAAAGAAAACAAAATTAATGAAGGATCTCTTATCTTTGCTAGGCAAAAAGGGACTTTTTTTACTGTTCACTATACTTAATGTTTAAAAGTTTTACTAGTCAGCGCCATACATTCAGAAATAATTTCCCATTCATACAAAATTCATTTAATAAATATCAATTTCACTATAAACTTAATAGAATCTGATAGTATTGAAAATACTTGATTGATTTTGGTACCACTGGAACACAGGAGCAAACAAAACACCAACATTTTCATACATTCGGAATCTGTCCTGATTCCAGTATAATCAAACATATAACTGAAGTATAAAAGGGTACTAATGAAATAACTTTTGACATGTATAGAATTTTATAGGGAATTGGATCCTTGGTAGAGGCTGCTCAATCACCTTTTAGAAAGCTTTAATGCTTAAATAGCATTCAGAGGTATGGTTGAAATACATAGAGAAACGGATCATTTTCTACTAAAGCTTATAGAACTTTAACAATAAGACCATGTTTCTAGTCTTCCTACTAGCCAATATTACTGATTCAGTAGAAAAACTGACACAGTGGGCATGTCTACATGTGCTATTAATAAACTTTGCTGGAGTTTGCATCAGAGTGTATGGCTCCCAGGCATTGCGTTACACATGCTCCTGGAACCGCAGCACAATAAGCCAGATCAGAGCAGCCCTGGCTGACCCCAAGGGGGTCATCTTGTCAGCTTGGGGCTACTCCAGCCCAACTCAATGTACTGCGAAGGGGCTGGCTGGGGTACGGGGGTGCTCCGGTACAGGGCTAATTGGTAGGTAGGCCCCATACTGAAGTACCCTCATGCCCCAGCCAGCCCCGTCAGCATCTACATGAGCATTGTGGTGCACTAAATAATGTCAGCACAGGATAGTACTTGTGTTTACAAGTAGTAACCTCAGTGGCATTTATTAGTTTACTGAAGCCTAATGGGTCATGCATGTAGACACTGAGATTTAACAGGAGACCTAATTAGACAACTCCACAGTCTGTCTTTGAGAAAGCCAGAACTTAGACCTAAAAACAAGTGTTAAAAACAGTGGGCATGGTATAGGTTGTTTAAATAGAGTCAAAGTAGGGCTATAATCTGGAATTTTGTCAAACATATTCTGGTGTGACATAATGTCTAGATTGCTAAAGTAGGTTACATGTGGCACAAGAAGGATCTTATTCTCTGTTCCTAACTGTTGCCACAGAAATTTTCTTTTTGTTTTGTTTTTTCTTCTCTCTGGCTAGAAGAAGCACAAGAAACAACCCTCACTAACCCGCCACCCCCAAAATCAGCATACCCAATGTACTACTTCCTAGAGAAAACTGATAAGGAAATGCTAATGACAGCAATGAGTCTCAGCTGCAGGATGCCAACTCTCCATCCACTTGGGATCCATACCTTGGTATCCACTGCTGAAGATAGACACCTTCTGACTGTTTCATGTAAAATACAGAAACAGTCCTGCAAGGAGGGACCAGAATCTGTCTAAGCAAGTGACCTAACCACTAAACTATGGTCATATATTCTTTCATTCTCTCTTCCCCTTCTCATGCCAAGACATATTGCTTTCCTTTTGCTACTGTGACACAGTTTATAGAGGTGTGGAGAGTGACTCAGCCTAGCAAATCAACTGATGTTTATTACCAGGGATCTGGGTTTCTCACTGAAAAATGGAGAAAACCAAGAATTCCCTGTTTTTTATTGAAGAAAACATGGATTTCCCCCTTTTAGCAGAGAAATCTGTGGATTCTCCACTTTTGCAAAGAGCTCTTGCAGGGTGGCACAATTCCAGCGTGCAGGAGCTGATTGCAGAAAGGACAGGAAACCTCCAGCCCTGCCCAGAGTGGGAGGCAGAGGGTGAAGGATGGGGCCTGAGGGAGATGGGGAAAGGCTGGGCTCAGGCTCAGGCTCGCCCTTCATCCTTCACCCCTGGAGCCTGGAGATAAGTGGGACTTGGGGTTTTGGGGCAGGGCTGGGGAAGGTGGCTGGGGGATGAGGGAACAGGGAGCACCACCAGCCCCATGTGGCACACTGCAGAGCCTCCCTGCCCCCCACCTCAGCCCACTTCCAAGAGCAGGACCGGGGAATGAGGGCAGGGGTACTTCTCTGCAGACCACACACACACAAACTGGTCTGATGGGGATTTCACACATGGAGGCTGCCACACCCCATGCTGCCTTCTTACAGCCAGCCATATGGCTTTGTGGGCAAGCAATGCAGGGTTTGGTGTTGTGGTGGCTGCCACATGTGGGTTGCACACATGCTGCCTGGTTGGCTGGCCAGGGCAGGGGGAAGGGGAGGGCTCACATGCAGCAGCACATGCAGCACACTGCCACTGCCACCCTGTGGTTGGCTTCATGGCTCTGTGGCCATGGCTCCACAGTGGTGGCGAGGGATGGTGGCTATGAGGGGGGTCTTACATGCGACAGCCACCATTGCTGCTGCTTGCCTCCGGAGCCATGTCTACATTGGCAGCCACTGCATCTGAAGCCTCCCCAAGCCACTGCTGCTGCTGCAGAGCCATATCTGTGGAGCTATGCAGCCTGCTGCAGGGCAGCAGCAGCAGTGTGGTGGTGGCCACAGCCACCGTGTGTGAGTCCCCTCATCTGTGAGCATAGCTCCTTAGAAAAGCTGCAGCTGTGGCACGGGATGGTGATGGTGGCAGCTGCGTGCTACCTGGCTGGCCAGCAGGGGTGGGGGACTTGCATATGGTGGATGCCACCACCTCACACTGCCACTGCTGCTTGTCTGCAGAGCCTGGCCTGCAGACAGGGGGGCAGGAGTGAAACAGCTGACTCCACATGGGCACAGTTTCACAAGCAAGCAGCAGCAGAGGCAGCTGCCACATGTGAGCCACACCACCCAGCAGGCACATAGCCACCACCACCCCGCGCTGCTGCAAAGCCTTGCAGCTGGTTGTGGAGCATAAGCAGCAGTATAGTGACAGCCACTGCATGCAAGCCCCCCGGTGGCATGTATGCAGCCTACATGTGGTGGCCACCATCACACAACCACTGCCACACCCCGCGCTGCTTGCCCGCAAGACCATGTGGGTGGCCATGGGATGGCAGCGCAGGGTGCAGCAGCAGAGTTGTGGAGGTGGCCTCTGCGTGTGAACCCCCTGTCATGCCGGCAAGCGCGTTTACAGTCCGCAGAAGGGCACCCCTGCCCTCACACCTCCAGCTCTGCTTCTGGTAGTGGACACAGGGGCATGCTCTCCCCACTTCTTGATCTGCACCCCCCAGCACCTTACCTTTCCCCCTGCCTTGCCCTGTCCCTTTCCCTCATACACACTTACCTGCTTGGGTGGGTGTCAGTATCTGTGCATGCATGTGTGCCTGTATGTCTGTGCCTCTGTGTGTGTGTATGGGGAGACTGCTGTGAGGGAATGAGGGGCATCAGTAGTGCTGAGGAGGCTGTGGGGGCAGGGAGTGAGGGTCATCAGCAGTGCCGGGGTGGGTTGTGGGGGGCTTTAATTTTTATCACAGAGTTTAAGTTTTTAATCAGAGAATTTTCAATTTTTAATCAGAGAAAACCACGACCCCTATCTATGACACTCACAGGAGGTGGGATCTCTGAGTTTGAACCCCTCCCTATCTCAGGCTGAGAAGGATTTTTAATCTGGTTTTCCTACTTCCTGGGTGAGTGCTAAGGAACATGAGAAACTTCAGTCAGAAAGTCATCTGCCTTATGGAGCATACAGGTCACAGTAGCTAGGGTCAGGAGGGACCTGAACGGATCATCTAGCCTGACCCCCTGTCACAGGCAGGAATGAATGCTGGGTTCACAAGACCCGAGACAGGAGATCGTCCAACCTCCTCTTGATTTTGCCCAAGGTAGGGGCAAGGACCACTTCCCTGAGAAGCTGATTCCAGATTTTGGCCACCATAACTGTAAAATATTGCCTTGTGATCTCTAACCTAAATCTATTCTCCATCAGCTTATGACCATTGTTCCTCATCACCCCAGGTGGTGCTGGGGAGAAAAGGGATCTACCTATTTGCTGTTGATTTCCCCTGATGAGTTTGTAGGCAGCCACCAGGTCCCCCCTCAGCCTCTTCTTGCTGAGGCTGAACAGGTTCAGGTCCCTACAGTCTCTCCTCATACAACCTGTCCTGTTGCCCTCCCACCAAGCGGCTGGCCGTCCTCTGAACCTTTTCCAGGCTAGCCACATCCCTTGTGAAATGTGGTACCCAGTACCGGACATAGTACTCCAACTGCGGCCTGACCAAAGTCACATAGAGGGGAAGTATCACCTCTCAGGACCAGCTTGAGATGCATCTTTGGATGCATGACAAGGTATGGCTGGTCTTGCTGGCTACAGTCTGGCATTGGTGGCTTATGTTCACCTTGAAGTCAATAATGACTCCAAGATCCCTTTTTGCCTCTGTGCTTTCAAGAGGGGAACTCCCTAGCCTGTATGTATGCTGTGGATTCCTTCTTCCAAGGTGCAGCACCCTGCATTTGTCTACATTGAACCCCATCCTGTTCTCATCTGCCCACTTTTGTAGTTGCTTTCCACCCACTCGTCCAAGTCGCTGATGAAGGTGTTAAGCAGTGCAGGCCCAAGGACCAAGCCCTGGGGTACCCCGCTGCTCAGATCTCACCAGTTTGAGTACTGCCCATCCACCACTACTCTCTGGGTGACCTCTATCAGCCAATTTTTTACCCATCCAATTGTGCAGGCATCAATGCCATGGCCGCTTAATTTATTAATGAAGATGGGGTGAGAGACAGTGTCAGAGACCTTCTTAAGGTCTAGAAAGGCTACGTCCATGGCGACACCATCATCCAAGGATTTAGTTACCTGGTCATAACAGGCAATCAGGTTGGTCAGGCAGGACCTGCCTTTGATGAACACATGCTTCTTGCTCCTGAGCATGATCTCCCCTGCAGGCTCCCCACAGATGTGCTCCTTGATGATTATCTCCAAGAGCTTCCCAAGCCCCAAGGTGAGGCTTACAGGCCTATAGCTACTTGGGTCCTCCTTCCTCCCTTTCTTGAAAATTGGGACCACATTAGCCAGTTTCTAATCCCCTGGCACCTGGCCAGATGACCACGAATGCTCATACAGTCAGGCCAAGGGCTCTGTGATGACCTCTGCCAGCTCCCTCAACACCCTTGGGCAGAGGGCATCTGGACCTGCAGATTTAAAAATTTCAAAATTGTCAATTTAGGTATCTAGGTCTTCCCTAAATTCTTTAGGAACATAAATTCTTGATAGGATCTAACCTATAGTCTCCCTGGATCAGTGTTGTAAAAAGGGGTAATGTTGTCCACTTTATAGGTAAATACCTAAGAATTGTGAGGCAAAGTTTTTTTGGTAGGTGTGATATCTTTTATTAGATCAACTAAGTAGTTAGAAGAAAGTTCTTTGTAAGCTTTCCAGTGCAATCACCCTTCTTCCAGCATAGGAAGTCTCTGCTGTTTTGTGACTCCAAGGAACGAAAGAAGCAAAAAGTGTGACATGAAGTCAGTAAGACTAAATAGGTGGAAATTAGGAAAACAAAAGATAGAGCAGGGAAGGGAGGGGAGACTAAAGTAGAAGGGGAAAAACAAAGGTGAATAAGGGAAACTCTACAGTAGTGATAATTCAGGGTAGAAAAGAGGCTGATTGTAAAAAAGTAAATAGCTGGAAATTAGGAAAACAAAGGGCAGAAAAGAAGGGGAGGGGAAGAAATATGGAGGTGGGGAAGAAAAGTATAAGATGTGAGGTCTGGCAGGTATCTGGTGAATCAGATGTCAGGCAGGTTGTAACATGTCATAAATTCAGTGTTTCTATTGAGTCCATGAATTTTTGTATCCAGTAGATTTATGAAGTAAAGTTTGTAGGTTCATCTATGAAAGGTGTTTTGTAAGTTCCCTTTGAGGATTAGAACTGAGAGATCAGAAATAGAGTGATTGCAAAATGCTTGGATATTACTATGGTAATGGAGGCCACATAATTGGTGTCAAAACCTTATTTCTTCAGATGGAGGAGGATGAAAAAACTTGGACTGTTTATAAATGTGATTTTCTGTATATAGGTCTCTTGAGAATCTTATAAACCAAATGCAACAAGAATACAAATACTTTCATCTCATTATACATAATTGCAACAAGCTTATCAGAGAGCATATGAAATAATAGGTGTCAAAATATGAAATTCCAAGAACTTGATGTTTTTAAATTCACAAAACAGAACGATGTAAACAATTTTAAAATACAATTTGTTTATATATCTACTGTAATACCACTCGGGAAAACAAATGTGTAAAACCATTTACATAGAGATGAAAAATTCTAAGGGTACGGACGGTCATTCAAGTCAGAGAATGTAAAAAAGAGAAGTGGGGTGCTGACGTAATGCAGAACGGCTGACACACAGTGGGTCTTCACATGTCTGCAATCAGGAGCAGATGTAGGAATTTGAAAAAGGGAGTACAGGTGGTGTGTTGCATCATCACATACAACACAGCATGCATTTTTCTCCAGGTAAAAACAACCTTAAAGATTTACAGATGCACTAGGGGCCTGATACATAAAACAAAATCAAGCTTTCTTCAGCATCTTACCAGTGCTTCCAGTGTTTCACTGAAAGTTAATAGTCACCTGAGTTATTGCTTCCACACCTGAGTTAATGTTTTTAGCTAAAGCTGAAACTGGTCTGCAGGGCTGTGAAATAGTTTCTCCTCATAATGTAGCCTCTAACAGACAGTGAAAAGAATAGCTTCATCAGTGGAACATCAAGACCATTAGAAAAGGAAAGAGAGTCATAACACCTGTGAAATAAAGTGTTTTGAAGGAACCAAATACATTATAATGACTGAGTCATCAAGTCAAGTATCTCCTTCCCTTATGCCCCAGAAAAAATGCTGTGCCACTGACAGACAGTTTGTTTTAAACCTTTGGTGGATCAGGAATCAAGGGGGGCAAGAGGGGATGATTTCACAACTGCACCTGGATTTGCCCCTGCCTGCAATTACCCTGAAGGAAATTAAAGCTAAAATGAGGCAACTTAGCCCTGGTTCATTCAGGGTGAAGCTACCCTGTTCTAACTTTCACTTACCATAGGATAATTACAGACACATAAATTGTTACTGCAGGTCATCTGTTCTATGTTAAATCACCTCCACCTGTTAAATCATAGAAAATTAGGGTTGGAAGGAACCTTAGGAGGCCATCTAGTCCAACCCCCTGCTCAAAGAAGGACCATTCCTAACTAGATCATTACAGCCAGGGCTTTGTAAAGCCAGGCCTTAAAAATTTCCAAGGATGAAGATTCCACCACCTCTCTAGATAACCCATTCCTGTGCTTCACAGCTCTCCTCATGAGCAAGTTTTTCCTAATATCTAACCCAAACTTTCCTTGCTGTAACTTGAGACTATTGCTCCTTGGTCTGCCATCTACCACCACTGAGACAGTCTAACTCCATCCTCTTTGGATACACCCTTCAGGTAGTCAAAGGCTGCTATCAAATCCCCACTCACTCGTCTCTTCTGCAGACTAAATAAGACCAGTTCCCATCGCCTCTCCTCAGACATCATGTGCCTCAATCCCCTAACAATTTTCATTGCCCTCCACTGGACACTATCCAACTTGTCAACACCCTTTCTGAAAGGCAACCCAAAACTTGACACAGTACTCCAGCTGTGCCTCACCAGTGGTGAATAGAGGGGAATAATTATTTCCCTTGATTTGCTGGCAACACTCCTAATCCAGCCCAGTGTGCTGTTGAAGATATTAAACACAACTGGCCACAGGACTGACTCCTGCTGCACTTCATTTTATATACCTCAAGCTACTAATCACTACCTTTTGAGCCCAATAATCCAGCCAGCTTTCTATCCTCCTTACAGTCCATTCACCCAACCCATACTTCCTTAACTTGCTTGCAAGAATGCTGTGGAAGACCACATCAAAAACCTTGCTAAAGTCAGTATCACTTCCACTGTTTGACCCACATCCACAGAGCCAGTCCTATCTAGAAGGCAATCAGGTTGGTCAGGCATTACTTGCTCTTAGAGAATCCATGCTGATTGCTCCTAATCACCTTCTTCTCTTCCAGTGGCTTAGAAATACATTCCTCATGGATCTGATCCATGATTTTTCCAAGACTGAGAGGAGGCTGAGTGATCTGTAGTTTCCTGGATCCTCCTCCTTCCCTTTCTTAAAGATGGGTACTAAATCCAATCATCTGGGACCTCCCCCAATCACCAGGAGTTTTTAAAGATGATGTTCAGAAGCTCTGCAACCACATCATTCAATTCCCTTAGCACCCTAGGACCTTGCATTCAGCCATGTGGATTTATACATGTCCAGCTTTTCTAAATAGTCCCTAACCTTTTCACCACTGAAAACTGTTTACTTTCTCCTGAAACTGTGCTGCCTTGTGCAGTAATCTGGGAGCTGACCAAAATCATTCTAAGCTGGTTCTTTTGTACATGCTTTAGAATTTTAGTAGAGAGACCATTAGCTCATCTTGTCTGCCCTCCTGCATATTATAGGCATTTATATTTCATTAACTCTTGTACTGAGTCCCACAACATGTTTGATTAATGCATTTCTTTCAAGAATGCATTGAATCCTTAGCTGAAGACATCAAGTGATAGAAAATTCATCCCTTCCCTTGGTAATCTATTCCAATTGCTTTCACTGTTAAAAAGTTATTGTCTCATTTCTAATTTGAATTTATTTGGTTTCAGTTTCCAGCCATTGGTTCTTATTAAGACTATTTCTACTAGATTATGGGACCATTTAGCACCTGGTATTTTCTCCCTAGGAAGGTACTTATATACCTCTCAATCTTATTTTGTAAACTAAACAAAATGAGCCCTTTAAGTCTCTCACTGTAAGTATAGATGTGTTCCTCTGTCATAAGGTACAGACAGAATTAAAGTTCCCAGCTGTAACTAAGAATGATTTCTGGAAAGTGTTCTGCGTTACAGCATTATCCCAGACCAAACAGAAGTTCACTGTTGGTTTATCAGGGGAGACTTCCAGCTGGAAGCCTACATCCAATGTCTCCTATAGACATGTGTGGAGCCTGTTCCAGCACGTCAAAGGATACTCGATTAATTGAGTTTCCTGTAGCTCAGAAATTGATGTGCCTTCTGTGTCACGTGTATCAGCATCCCATGTTGAAAAAATGGTGACGAGGCACTTTGAAATAAAACATGTTCAGTAAGCTTTCACTCAAAGTCACCCACTGCCATTTTTTCAGCATGGGAGGACACACGGGGACACTGATACACATGATGCACAGGCACTTTTAATTAGAGCAGCTCACTAATTAAAGTGCCCCGTGCCACATTCCAAAACACATACAAAAATGCTTCTAGTTCCCATAGAAATGACCACAGCTCTCTGCCATTGCTTGCTGTTTTCAGAATAGGTGGGGGGAAAGGCAGTTGAGAGGGAGCTCATGCCTGGGGCTCCCAAACCGGTGCTGAAGGGTAGGGTGGGTGAATTGGAGTCCCCCCTGCCCCACACCTCAGGGGGCTCCAACACATCCACCCCACCCTCCAGGAGGAACTGAAAAAACCCCAGACCGAACTCCCTCTATTCCCTTTCCCCACTTCCATTCTGAAAACAGCAACGGGCTAGGAGCTCCACAGATGCAAGTTACAGAAAATGCTACATTTTCAAATGTCTTCATCTGATACCTCATGCAACGAGGGGTCAGATTTTCACCCAACTGGCCATTTTTGAAGCTGTTTGCAGCCATGCACTTATGCTTGGTCACAGCTATATACTGTTTTCTGTGGCCAGCTCAGACAAAAATTGTCACTTCTGTCTGTACCCATAAAATCATTTTTGTAGTTCTTCTCCATTTTTTCCACATCCTTTAAAAAATGTAACCCTGCTTACAGATTTAAAGTTTACAGTAACTGTTTTGCCATAGTATGCTGTCATGTCAAACTGGTTGCCTACTGTGAACTCTACATCATTTTTCAGGTCACACTTCCAGGATCCTGCCTCCATTCTACCTCCTGTAGCACATTCCCATAGCTTAGAACTCAGCTTGCGTTGCAGGAAAAGCCTAACAAGCATTTTCTGTGCCTTGAACAGTAGAGGCACCCAGGATCGTAGTAGTGGCTGGTGGGCTGGCTGGCAACAGCTTTTGTTGCCATTCTTGTACCTCACAAAGTCAGTATCCAGGCCTGGTGCACTGCTTGCCCATCCTTGTAATCTGCATTGAAGAATGCACTGCATAATTTCACTTTGGACATTTGTTTTTTCCCTTTCCCCCTTTTACCTCAGACTTCATATCTAAAGCCAGAAGCTTCCCAACCCTTGGATGCAGAGCTTTTCTTTTCTTAGGGAAAAAAGAGAGAAATTTCTGTCTGTATTTTTACTTACCCAATAATTATATCATTTTATAAGAACTTTTATCTTACTTTCCCACTTGGAATATCAGAATCCTGATATCAGGCATATTTCACACAATGTCTGTGCTCACATGGATTTTTTCAGGGTAAGGATTGGATATCAACATGGTTTCTACGTTGAACCCCCATGGCAGGGGGGTCAGACTTGAAGCTCTGGTCAGATTCCTTCCAACCCTACCAACTATGAAACTATGAAACTAATGCTGATAGGAGGGAGATTTCTTTCTTGGACTTCCACCATTTGTAATGATTTTCTAGTTCCATTCCTGTTGTTTGTGGACTTATATTATGGCCTCGTATAGACATTTGGGATAGGTAAAGACATTCAAAAGGCCCTGAGGTAGAATCAATGTAAACTACATGTATTTTGGTAAGTGACCTATTTTAGATTGATAGTGAACAGAACATACATTCACCCTTTGGTTGGGGAAGGGAATCTTAAACCAGGTTCCACCATTTTTAAATGAGTCTGTGTGTGCTGAATTTCTATTCTGTTATGGGTATAGACCAGTTTCTGATCATTTTGTACCAGTAAAAATATAATGTCTGTATCTCAGTTCCTAGTGAGAGTGTTGCTGCTCTTCCAGGGTAATCTGCAAGTATACACATGTACAGGCTTTTTATCCCAGAGTAAAAATAGCCAATCCAGGAAAAAATAACCTGGAAATGAAAGCAGGCTGGAGAGTAATTTTTTCCAATAGAACTGAATAACATGTTAAAAAATGAGGGAATAACCAACCATGAGGGAATTAATGCAAGCAGAAACCACTCATGAATCATGAACACTGGGACCCCAGAGCTGAAGGCTTGTTTGCTCTATCCTGAGGTGATAAGTTCCTCTTAGGAACATATTTGTGATTTTATTCCTAAGAAACAAAAAATAGTTCTTGCTTGCTTGATCATTTCCATGATCCTTAGACTGAAAGAAAATATTTTGTGTTTTCCACTAAAGTGAGGAAACATTCAATAGTAGCATCTAAAGTGATAATGTTTATTGTTGTAGCTTGTTAAATTATGCAGCAGAAGCCAATTAGTTCTGACCTATTGAAAGAAACAAGTAAGATGTTTACATTGCCAGTAGGGCTCTGCGAAGCTTTGGTAGCTGATTCGATTTGAAGGAGATTTGACCCGATTCGGCAGCTGAATCTCTGAATCCAAATCGAATCAGGAGACCCTTTGATTTGGAGACCCAACTCTCCAAATCAAATTGGAAGCCTCCAATTCTATTCAAAGAGATTCAAAGAGATCTGACTATTCGGACATAGACACAGCTTTATATATTTTTTCTGCATGCTACAAAGTACCAGGTAGGTTGTGAATACTGAGATGTTGGGGTGGATAGAGCGTCCCATTGGAGCATGGAGAGGGTTGGCAGCTTGCTCCACAGAGGACCCAGAAGCGGACCAGAAGCACTTCCAGTCCACTTCTGGGTCCACCACTGTGGAGTGCACAGGGGATCCTCCCACTGCCCCCCAGCTCGTTGACTGGTGCCTCCTGGGTCTGGGGGGGCACCCAGGGTCCCCCCATGGCTAATTGATGAGCCAGAGAGGCGCGGGGGGGGGTCCACCACTGAGTGTGCAGGCCTCCCCTGCACTCCTGTAGGGTGCTTCATCTGCCCCACTGTCTCAATGTTCACAAACCGCACCTGGTACCTCAAGGTATGTAGAAAAAACATTTAAAGCTGTGTCTATGGCCAAATTGCTGATTCTCCAAATCAGAATTGAATCTTCAGATTCGGATTCATCCAAATTAAATTGGGACAATGATCTGAATCAGTGAATTGAATCACTGTTCCCCGAATCGGGCCAAATATGAATCCATATTGAATATGTCCCACTTTGCATACTTCTAATTGCCACACCATTGAAGCAAAAATAAATCTATGGCAATAGAGTTCAATGACATAAGATAATATGGAGTAATTTGCATGGTAGCTAACCTGCCCAGGTCTTTTGGTATGGGTTAATGGTAATGGTGATTTAAAGGCATTGCTAGAAACTATGACCTACTGATAAATAATTCCCCTAACATAGTAACAGCCTGTAAGCAAGTTGATGAGCCTGCTGCCTTGCAGGTTAGCTTTACTTCTTTGGGAGCTGCTCAGCCAGCCCTTTAAGCACAAAAACAGCACCAAACAAATAAACCCACAAATAAAACATTTAGCCCTTTTCTGGGTGGTAGGAGAAGCATTTTAGCTTTGGCCTTGTACCATAACATGGCCCCTTATGGGTAGCAAGCTTATCTGAGATCCACTCCCCCAGCTCACTGCTCTATCCTCTAGGTTTTTAACTGTTAGTGCAATGCTCACTTACTAGCTAAATGTCTATACCTGGGCTTCTGGTATATGGTTGTCTGTTCCCTTTTAAAGGGCAAAACCATACTGTTATACAGATCCTGTGTCAGGAAAAGACAATTAAAGATGGACTAATTTTGTCAACTCAAGTTATGGCAACAGGAAAGTTTAATTGACAGTGTTGCTTTAGAAGAGATTTTTACTTCAGAGGTGTGTGCAAAAAAATGTTTTTGCGTTGCTTTACAATATCTCTTTACAGAGATCTGAACTAAGAAATTACTCAGTCCTAGCTGATCTTGATTTCTGCAAAGACAGACTATGGGTTCTTCTGCCTGCACTAAAATTAGCTGAGAAGTAAATATTGAATTTTAAATTACAGATTTAAAATGGCTAGACACCAAAATAGTTAGGATTATTATAAGTCGATACTTTGTTTCAGAAGCAGTTGTTAAGAGCTTTGCCTCACCGTGCTAAACACTGTCCAAGCACAAAGAAAGATATGGTCCCTTCCTTGAATGGCATACAGTCTAAGCAATCAAGTAACACTCTTAGGAGGTAGGGGAAGGGTACGGGGAAGAGGGATACAAATAAGTAATACCCTTTTTAAAAATATCTTTTCATAATTCTTCTTATAAATAGATCAAAGGTATTTTTCAATTCCTTTTTTTGCCTTTTATTGACTGGTACATGTCTTGAGAAGAGAGTGAAAGAGAAAGAATGGCTCATATCGGCTCAGAGGAGGTGCTATGAAGGCACATCTACACAAGATGCTACATCACCATAGCGATGAGCTAGGATGACATAGCTCATCACTACAGTTACGTAACATTGGCAGGCATGAACTATGGCAGTAATGCTACTGTGCAGTAGCAATGATCCACTGTGCAGCAGCAACAAGCTGCACAGAAACAATGGGTCAGAAACAATGCATGTGCCACCAGGACTGCACAGAAATGGCAGTTACTGCACCATCATTTAGCTTCAGCAAGTACTAAATGACTGCACAGTAACAACTGCACAGTCAGAGGCATATGTAGCAACTGCATTGAGGCATGCCTTGTGAGTAAGGGGTGTCCTTAGAAGAAGGCACAGAGATTTATGACTGAGGTGCAAAGCATCATTGCAGAACAGCGGGTAGAAGGAGCAACCTAAATGGGAAGTTTGCCAACAAATATTATGCTTAAAACTGATGTTGGTTAAAAAGAACAAACCTTATGGTTTTCCATAAGTGTCAACCACAGTAGACATCTAAAGAACAGAACAGTAATTATCAGATGATTAAACAGAATGGGGAATTCTTATTATAAATAAATCACTTGCCATGAAAGATCCATCTTTAGTTACATGGGAAGTTTGATTTAAAAAGAAGAGGTAAATAACTCCATGGTTACATGTTGGTCTGCACAGAAAGAATTTCTGAGTGAAATTAAAACTATAAAAATATATTACGATTTCTTTTTTACTACTGCATGTTTAACACTGATGTACTTTTCTCAAAGCAAGGAAAAATTGGGATATGGCAGGAAGGGGCTTTGCTTGCTTCTCAAAGAAATCTATGTTAATATGAGAAAACTTGTGAGATTCAAAGCTCACTGTTGAACTTGCTCTTCGAATCCTCTCTCCAGGTTTGCAACAACTAGTAAAAATGAGAGGGAAAAAAAGTTGCAGGGTTCTTGCAAAGTTTCAGAGGCTACCACTATGCTGCTTTGTGTTCTCTCTGAGTCATACACAAAGATATACAGGAGATTCTGGATACATCAGAGGGGTTTCTGAAGTCTTCAGGAGTACACAGACCCACAACAAACAGCTCTCTGGAGCCACTGAAGAGCTCTACCTGATTGGCCTTTTGAAGTAAAAAGGGACAGCAAACAGCTGAGTAGCTCATTCTTAATTAATGGTTTGAATACAGCTCCCTAACCACAAAAGACAACAAACTAATGAACTCGCATCCTCACTAAGGCACCAAACTTTGCAATGGAGTGTAATGGGTCCTCTCCCCCATTAGTGAAGGAGAGACAGAACCAACAATCAGCCAGCTGACTCCAGATTCCTGAACAAATTGATAGTGGCAGAGGGCCCTTGAATAAAACTGCCAACCACCCTTGGTGTGGGGTGAAAAAAGTGGGTCAGGTGACCCAGAGAGACACGTATAAGCCTAGGACTTGAAGTGAGGTATGCAGTCTGACTCTTCAGTCTTCAGGAAGCAGAGCAGGGAGGAGCAGGGCCTGACTGGACTCAGAAAAGGACTCCAGGCTGCAGGAAAGCTACAGGAAACCTTCGTACCACCAGGCAGTCAAAGAAAAATACTTTACTTTTGGGGCTTTGTATGGTATTTTTGCCATAGTGTGGTATTAACTCAGGATGGGGAACCTTTTGTTTGAGAGCAGATGCTCGTATTTTTTTCATTTGTGTTCAGATATTGGAAAACGGGGCTGTAACCATAGGTGGAGGAGGCCAACGATAAAGGTACCCCTTTGAAGAATGTAGCAGTGCAGGTAATGGAAGGACTTTAGTGTTGAACAACAAAGACTTGGGGTGCAAGCCAGAGCCCATAAGGGTGAGACCTATGGACCTGAGGCTGCAGACATCAGGCAGTAGGGCCCAACTAGGTGAAATGGGCCAAGGCCAGGGGGCCTCAGCCCATACAAGGGCTGAATACCCCAAAGCCCCTGTCCTCTAGGGGAAACCTCCTTGTCCAATCATAACATCAAGGCATGGCAGGAGAAACAATAGGCTGTGACCCTGAGAGGCCAGAGGAGGCATGCAAGTCAGGCAAACAAAGCCAGAGGAGGCAAGCAAGGCAGATGTCAGGAATGTAACTGCTGCCCCAGCACCTGACTTGCTTCATGGATTCAAATGTGTGCAGAGTTCCCACATCAATACAGTCCACATCATCACTGGATTTAATAACAAGGAGTAGAACATCCAAGGTTCATTCGCCACATCCCTTCCAGAAATATATGACATCACTTGCTTACAATGCCCATTTGCTGTCTATATTGGACAGACAGGGTGATGCCTATGGATAAGAATGAATGAACATCAATCTGACATCAGCTGCAGAAAGACACAAAGGCTGTGACAGAACACATCAAGCTCCCTCCACACTCTGTTCCTGATCTCAGGATCACTGTTCTTAGGCATAAAAAAATTAAAAACAAGTTTGAATGGGAAATTTCAGAACAAGAAATCATCCACAAACCGGAATGTGGTTTTGGAGGTATGATTTAAACAGGGACTACAGATTCTTATCTCATTACCTGGATTAGCTTTTGTGCCCTCTTTATTCTTATGGGTTCTTTGCTCGTATGCCTCTCAAAGCATTTCCCTTCCCTTTCCACATCCCACTTCCTCCTGCTTTCTTACTGTTGTATTCTAATCACTCAATCCAATCTATACTTTGCTCTATGCTGTCCTTGCACAGTATCTAAGTGAACTTATGTTCATGAAAGCTTGGGGTCTCTCTCTCCCTCTCTCTCCCTCTCTCTTCCTCTCTCTTCCTCTCTCTCTCTTTCTCACTGGCAACGTGTAGAGGGTGCACAGGGGGTGCACACGGTGCATGTGTACCCCCTGAGATCAGCCATGCACCCTGGAAGTGCCAGTCCTGGAGGTGCCAGCCATGAAATGGGAAGTGCCAGAAGTGCCAGTGGTCAGTGATCAGGTGCTGGAGGGACCCCCTGTTGGTGATCTGGTGCTCCCCCAGACTCAGAAGGCACCCGTCACCCATGCTCTCTCTCTCTAGATGTATCAATATATTGATAGTGTAGCAGGACACTAAGGTGCCTGCTACTTTGACAGCAGTGGTAGCAACCCAAATGCAGGTTGCTGAGAGAACTGCTTAATGAGGGAAGTGGCCTCACTTGCACCTGGCCCACTGGCCGGAAGTGCCCTGTCTGAGAAGTGCTGGCAGCACTTCTGGGTTTGCTGCCAGCACTTCCGGTTTGCTACCAGCAGTTCCAGGATCAGTGATCAGGTGCTGGGGGACCCCACCCCCCTGGTCAGCAATCGGCCACTGGGGGACCCACCCCCAGTTGACGATTGGCCATTGGTGTCCCCCACATAGTCAGGAGGCATCAGTCACCCATGAACAAGCATGTAGATTAAAAAGCATCCAGGCAGTCACAATGTTGAGTTTTCGGGGGGTGTCTTGCATTGATGAAGATTTTTTGCAGGTGTTCAATCCTTTTGGCTCATCATTGATCAGCCACCAGGAAACCGCCACCTCACCCTTGTCAATTGGCTGCCGAGGAACACCCCACACACACACACTCGTCGATTGGCTGCTTCTTCACCAGCCAGTTGAAAACCTCTATTCTATGGGAATTGCTCATCTACTTTCTTTAAAACAAAACCTATTTGTCTTGACAAAAGAAGCTTTGCAGATATTTAAATATCATCTTCCTGAGGGTTCTTGAATTCCACAGAACCAGTATCTAGTTGTTGGAGGTATTGATTTTAAAGTATGTCTAATCTTCAAGTCATTTGTCACTGTCTTTCATCTGATTGAAGTTAGTATATTGTGCTGCAGTTGGATGCAGCAATGCATATATGGGATTAACAAAGATTTTCATTCTTCCTGTTGCATTATAGCAAAATAATTAAAAATAATGTTTTAAATAGTCTTATGATATTATCACAATCTGTCATTATATTTATTATTCACTTTCTGATCTGCCAGGGAAATCATATCAGAAAAAAGGTTGTGTCACACGATTCAGAAAATGCTTCATGATTTTTCTGGTACACGTGAGATAGAATTCTGTCTAGGATTCTGCCTGCCATACAGTACAGATCTGTACACGTAGACTGAGTATACACACAGGCTGCATACTTGCAGAGATATGTTCTTTGTGGATGTGTACCTGGATCTAAGTCCCGAAAACCCATTACTAGGAGGTGTTAGACTCAGGAGGAGGAGGATGAGCCCATATTTTAGTCCTAGTAGCTCAGTAGGTAAGGCCCTTGCCCAGGAAAGTATAAACTTGGGTTCTAGGTTTCTCTCACCCAGAAGTGGGGATTTAACCCTGTATCTCTGAATTCTCATTATAGTGTTGTCAGCACGAACAGGTTAGGCCGTGGGTTTTAGCCTGGACCCTTGCTCCCAGTAAGGCAGAAACTTCCTTACAGCACTGTCCTCCATCCTTTTCATCCAATGACAAAGGACAGTGGCTCACCCTCAAAAAGGATTTGGGATAGGGTTCTGGCCTTTGGGATAGTGGTTAGAGAGTGCTGGGAAATTATAGAGATATAAGTTTGAATCTTCCCGTGTGGAGGAGTGCTAGACCTGGGTTTCTTGCTTCCTTGGCACATACCCTAATAATTCAGGTACTGGAGTTAAAACACAGAAGAGCCTCCTTCCTTCTTTTCCCACCCCATCACTTTTCCCATTTTGCACTCAGATACACATGAACCTGGGCTATGCATGCACACACAGCTGTAGAATATACTGGAACCTGCCTTTGACATGTAAGTAACATTTCTCACTATTGAGCAATATTTCTTTTGCTAATACAAACAGTGACGCCCTTCCCAGTGTCGATGAACCTGAGGTTCTACTCCATATGTGCAAAAGCCCTTCATTCTGTAATTTCATGAGCCTCTTGAGAATTCAGCCCATTTCTTATCAAAGGTGTTTAGAGCTCAGTTCTCTCCTGACATGCATAACTCACTGTTGAACTCAATGGCAGATAAAGATGGTAGCAAAACAAAACAAATACAAAAAAGGAAACAAGCAGAAACAGATAGTAGTGTGCAGTTGCAGGTCCACGAACTAGACAAGGGAGTTGCAACTGCCTACTTTGGTTGTGCTGTGAATGTGCGGTCAGTGAGGGCTCCTACTGGAGATCCACAAGAATAGCAATGAGCTCTGAGCTCACCAGCTTATCAAGACTGGGTCTGGCTCCAAAGCTCCAAAGCTTTGTGTGGCTTTTGCTTTTGTGTGGCTCCAAAGCTCAGGGGTGACCATTGATGCTGTTTGCTCTTCCCCTGCATCCCCCTCCACATTGAATTTAGCAGCAAGGGAAAGAAGGGGATGAACAGCAACAGCAGCACTCACCTACTGGACTCTGGAGCTGCGTGAAATCAGAGGTTTTAGCCAGACCCCATCATGAGAGATCACACGCAACAAACCCAAAGGGGGTATAACTGCACCCCGCAAACCCACTCTGAATCTGACCCTGATAGTGTGTCAAATTAAAGTCAGGATCACTTCCATGCTAATTTTGCTGAAGCAATACATTGAATTCTCTGTCAATAAGTTCTGTTTTATACAGCTCCAATACCTTTGTTTTTGCTTAATGTCCAAACCATTTGTATCCTTATACAATCTCAGCTTAACTTCAAAACATCATTTCATTACAAACTACAAAGAAGAGATACCATCTATGAATTCTCCTGGTAACTACACATATGCAATACATCAGTTGAAATAAAGGAGTTACAAGTAACAGTTATTAGCTCCAGTGTTGCATCAACTAATCACTAGCTCTTGGGTCTTGTACAAAGATACATTTAGTGATGACTGCTGGTTCCATAACATGATAGTACTCTCAGTGTAGCATTATTAAGTAAAATTACCACTTCATCCAGCCACAAAGTTTTTGTGGGAAAGTCCTTATGTAATTTGATCCTTTTCATTCCCTTCCACACTGGTCCCCATGTAGGACAATCTAGGTCACACAGCCATTGAACTGACGACCAAGTCACCCACAGTTATATCACAGATACCATACATTAATTAAATACCCTCTCAGGAATTATTTTTAACAGCACTAAGTACAGAAATAGGCTCCATGAATCTGAAAATCTTCATAGTATCATAGTATCATAGTACCTAGGGTCAGAAGGGGCCTACAGCAGGCCATCTAGTCTGACCCCCCGCCAATGGCAGGAACGAGTGCCAGGGTCACAGGACCCCAGCCAAGTACCTAT
>JAGPOW010003316.1:153646413-153670829 GCA_030014935.1 Caiman crocodilus | reverse complement strand
GGGATGTCCTGGTCCCCCCTCAGGAAGACCGAGGCAAAGAACTCATTGAAGATCTCCGCCTTCTCATCGGCCACGAGCACCAGGTTACCCGACGAGTCCTTCAGGGGCCCGACGTTTCCCAATAATAATCTTGATTATTATTGTCACTTAAGACAATATCTCATTGCCCCTGACATTTTCCCTGTTAGAATTCTCATACTGCCTGTAGAAGATTATTTCTACCTTTAGATTTCTTGGAGTTTTTTTATGTGTGTTTTTGTTCTTGGTCACTAAGTAACCAGGTGTTACCAAGTACAGTCTATTTGTGTGTGTGTGTGCGCGTGCATGTGCGTGTATTTGTTCATTGCCAGCTTTACAAATAAAGTTCTTAGGAACACTTAACCTAATCATTTTCTCTTTAAAAAATGTTAACCATGTGCATGCCTCTACTTCAAGATACAAGGGATCAGAAAACTGGTGAAAATGGATGTCAAGTGGTATAGGCATATATGTAAAATCAAAATCTAGCACTGAGATTGAAGATCTGTCCTGGTTTCCCAATAATCTAGGATGAGAGAAAGAGCAGGTTGTCATAAATAGCACTTTGCACTAGGGCTGTGTGAAGCTTCAGTTTCTAATTGGATTTGGCAGAGATTTGGCCTGATTCGGTGGCCAAATCTCTGAATCCAAATCAAATCAGGAGACCCTTTAATCTCTCTGAATGAAATCAGAACTCTCCAAATCGATTTGGAAAGATTCAGAGAGATCTGATGATTCAGACATAGGCACAGCTTTACATGATTTTTCTACATACTTCTAGGTACCAGTAGGCTCATGAATACTGAGCTACTGGGGCAGATGGATCATGGGAATGCAGGGGGGGTCCCCAGTGTGCTCAGCGGTGGACCCAGAGGTGGACCAGAAGCAGTTCTGGTCCACCTCTGGGTCCACCACAGAGCACACAGGAGGCAACCCACAAACAGCTCAGCAACTGGTGCCTCCTTGGTCTGAGAGAGCACACAGGGTCCCCCCACAACTGATTGCTGAGCCAGGGGACACAGGGAGAGGGAGGCCTGTGCTCTTATGGGATGCTTGTTCTGCCCCACCTTCTCAGCATTCACAAGTTGCACCTGGTACCTCAAGGTATGTAGAAAAAACATTCAAAGCTGTGTCTGTGGCCAAACCATTGATTATCTGAACCAGCATCAAATCTTCAGATTCAAATATGACCGAATTGAATCGGGACAATGATCTGAATCAACTAATTGAATCGCTGTTCCCCAATTCATCCGAACTCATAGTTTACGACCCCAGCAAGGTGATTGTCTAGCCTCCTTTTGAAGATTCCCAAGGTAGGGGCAGGCACCACTTCCCTAGGAAGTTGGTTCCAGCTCCTAGCCACCCTTACTGTAAAGTAGTGCCTCCTGATGTCTAGTCTGAACCTACTCTCAGTCAGCTTATGGCCATTATTCCTTGTTACTCTTGCAGTGCTCAGGGGAACAGGGACTCTTCCATTGCCTGCTGGTCGCCCTTGGCAAGTTTGTAGGTGGGCACCAAATCTCCTCTCAGCCTTCTCTTATGGAAGCTGAACAGGTTCAGGTTCCTCACCCTCTCCCTGTAAAGCCTGCTCTGCTGCCCCCTGATCATGCAAGTGGCCCTCCTCTGACCCTCTCCATGTTGTCCACATCCCTCCTGAAGTGCAGCTCCCAGAACTGGATGCAGTTCTCCAACTGTGGCCTGACCAGTGATGCATAGAGAGGGAAGATCACCTCCTTGGACCTGCTCATGATGCATCTATGGATGCATGACAAAGTGCTGTTAGCCTTCCTGACTGCGTCCCCACATTGGTGGTCCATGTTCATTTTGGAATCAATAGTGACTCCAAGGTCCTTTTCTGCCTCTGCTGACAAGAAGGGAGTTCCCCAGGCTGTAGGTATGCTGCTGGTTCTTCCTCCCCAGGTACAATACCTTGCACTTGTCCATATTGAAACCCATCCTATTCTCATCCACCCACCTCTGTAACCTGTCCAGAGCTAGCTGTAGCCTGTCGCTCTCTTCTAGCATGCTCACATCTCCCGACATCTTAGTGTCATCTGCAAACTTGAACAAGGTGCTTTTCACCCCCTCGTCCAAGTCACCAGTGAAGATAGTGAATAGTGGGGGGCTGAGGACTGAGCCTTGTGGAACTCCACTGCCCATGTCCCTCCAGGTAAAAAACGACCCATCCACAACCACTCTATGAGTGCGGTTCTCCAGCCAATTTGTGACCTATCTGACTGTGTAGGTCTTGACACCACAGTCGCTTAATGTTTTAATGAGGAAGTCCAGAAAGACTACATCCACCGCAACACCTGTTTCCAGGGCTTTTGTGACCCAGTTGTAGAAGGCAACCGGGTTGGTCTGACAGGACCTGCCTCTAATGAACCCATGTTGATTGCCTCTAAGCATAATCTCTCCTGCTGGTCCCTTGCAGATGTGCTCCTGGATAATTTTCTCAAAGAGCTTCCCCAGGACCAAGGTAAGATTAATTAATGGGCCTCTAGTTTCCTGGGTCCTCTTTCCTCCCTTTTTTGAAAATGGGGACCACATTGGCCCTTTTCCAGTCCTCTGGCACCTCGCCAGAGCATCATGAGTACTTGTAAAGCTTTACCAGGGGTCTCACAATGACCTTTGTCAGTTCCCTCAGCACTCTGGGGTGGAGATCGTCAGAACCAACTGATTTGAACATGTCTAGTCCCTCCAGAAGTTCCTTGACTAGGTCCTCACTGACCCTGGGACTGGCTGCACCTCCCCTGGGTCCATCCAGATTGCCAGTGGGGTGGATGTCCCTGTCCCTGCACAGAAAAATGGAAGAAAAGAAACTGTTAAAGACAATAGCTTTGTCACCTGGTGCTACCACCAGATTACCAAGCATGTCCTGCAGAGGCCCCATGTTACTTGATACCTTCTTTTTACCCTCTATGTATTTAAAAAAAGGACTATTTGTTATCCTTAATCTGAGTCACTAGTCCCAATTAAATCTCTGCCTTAGCCTTCCTAACAGCCCCCCTACAATCTCAAACAATGGAAGTATACTTCTCCTTGGTGAGGGCCCCTCCCTTCCATTGGGCTTACACCTCCTTTTGGGCTTTGAGATATTCCTGGCTGCTTTTGGTGAACCATGAGGGCTTGTAAGCACTCTTGACCCCTTTCATCCGCATGGGGATTGGTCACCCTTTGGGCTTGGAGAATCGGCTCTTTAAGGAATGACCACTCCTCTTGGACTCCCAACTCCCTTCCCCTATGGAACCTCAGTGACTCCCTGACTAGCCTCCTTACCTCATTGTGAAATCCACCCTCCTGAAGTCCAGGGCTGCTGCCTTGCTGCAGGTCTTTGACACTCTGCGCTGGATGGTGATTTCCAAGCAATGATCACTATCACCCCGGTGGTCTAGCACCTGCAGTCACCTCACCAGGTCATCACCTGTGACCAGGACCAGGCCCAACAAGTCATTTCCCCTGGTGGGACTGTGCACCTCCTGGGTTAGATGGGGGTCCTGTAATTCGGCTAGGAGCTTACATGAGCAGTCAGATCTGGCTGACTGCTCTTCCCAGCAAACATCTGGATAGAAACATCTGGATAGTTTAGGTCACCCATGATGACCATATCCCTTTACTTGACTGCCTCCACAAGCTGACTATAGAATTCCCAGTCCAGCTCTTCCCCTTGGTTAGGTGACCTATAGTAGACCCCCCACCTTTAGCTATCTTTTCCCCCACACGCTTGCATTCTGACCCAGTGCACTTCAGTCTGCCCTACCTCAGACCCAGTGCTTCTTGCTGAGGATGTGTATTGCTCTTTGACATAGAGCACCATACCCCCACCTTTTCTCCCCATTCTATTCTGAGTGAAGTGTACTCTGTCCAAGTTTGCAGATGACACAAAGCTATGGGGAGAAGTGGACATGTCGGAGGGCAGGGAACAGCTTCAAGCAGACCTGGACAGGTTGGACAAGTGGGCAGAAAACAACAGAATGCAGTTCAACAAGGAGAAATGCCAAGTGCTGCACCTAGGGAAGAAAAATGTTCAGCACACCTGAATTGCCTAGGAAATGACTAACTGGGTGGCATGGAGGTGGAAAGGGATCTTGGAGTCCTAGTGGACTCCAAGATGAACATGAGTCAGCAGTATGATGAAGCCATCAGAAAAGCTAATGGCACTTTATCATGCATCAGCGGATGTATGACAAATAGATCCAAAGAGGTGATCCTTCCCCTCTATCGGGCACTGGTCAGACCGCAGTTGGAGTACTGTGTGCAATTCTGGGCGCCACACTTCAAGAGGGATGCAGATAACCTGGAGAGGGTCCAGAGAAGGGCCATTCGTATGGTTAAGGGCTTGGAGGCCAAGCCCTACAAGGAGAGACTGGGGCACCTGGACCTTTTCAGCCTCTGAAAGATAAGGTTGAGAGGCGACCTTGTGGCTGCCTATAAGCTCATCACAGGGGCACAGAAGAAAATTGGTGAGGTTTTATTCACCAAGTCGCCCCTGGGGGTTACAAGAAATAATGGCCACAAGCTAGCAGAGAGCAGATTTAGACTGGATATTAGGAAGAACTTCTTCACAGTTAGAGTGGCCGAGGTCTGGAATGGGTTTCCAAGGGAGATGGTGCTCTCCCCTACTCTTGGGATCTTCAAGAGGAGGTTGGATATGCATCTAGCTGGGGTCATCTAGACCCAGAACTCTTTCCTGCCTATACAGGGGGTCGGACTCAATGATCTATTGAGGTCCCTTCTGACCCTAACATCTATAAATCTATAAATCCTGCCTTATAGCCCTTGATGTTTAGCACCCAGTTGTGCACTGGAATCCACAACGTTTCAGTGAGCCTCACTATGTCTGGGTTTGTGTTATAGCAGGAGAGCAAGTTCTTCCTCCTTGTTCCCCATACTATGAACATTAGTGTAGAGGCATTTAAGGCATCCTGAGGGTGTATGCACCTCCTCCCCAAACCCAGTACTATCCGGGTCCCTGTCTCTTGCCTGGGTATTTCTTGCGGTCATTGCCTGTCTTGGTTGTGCTGTTCTTGAGGGTGTCTTATGGTTTGGTGTTCTGTGGCTCCCTTGGAATTGAATCAGACCAGTGATCCAAATCAATGAATTGAAGCACTGTCCCCTGATTCAGGCTGAATCCAAATCAAATATGGCCCATTTTGCACACCCCTACTCTCCATTTTGTGCAGGGCTTCTGGACAGTGGCTAAGTACAACCAACTGATTTTGCAACCTAGTCAGAGATACAATTTGAAGAAAACTTTAAGTTATCTCTGGTAAATCTTGAAGGACCGTATTGCCACAACTCCAAAGCTGCCTTCTGTAACTAGTGGTGAACTCAAAATAAATGCTGCAATGGCATTTTACTATCAGTTGAAAAAAACAAACAAACCCTGAACTGCACTTTCAGAGCTGTAGAAAGTATTATAAAACCAAAACAAGTGAACAGGGGCAGCAAACAGGACAAGCAGTTTACAAGCAGTTTGCTGGGAAGAGGAAGAGAAGCCATGCACCATATCCTGCCCAGTAAACATAAGTGATCCAGAGCTGCCTGTGCCTTTGTCTTGCTGAGTGTTGTTTGGTGGGCTGTGTGTGTTTGGAGGGTGTGCTCTGAGTAGCTGGGAATGTTGCTAGCTGAGTGATTGCTGATTGCTCAGTGATTGCTGCCTGTGCCTGACAGAAGACCTAATAAGGTGGGAGAGTCAGTCCAGGTCCAGCAGGGTATGAGGAGATTCCTGCAGCAACCAGGGAGCCAGTAAATAGGGGTAGCAAACAGGAAAGCATTGTGCAGAAAGATTACTGGTCTGTGTGCAGATCAGTTTACTGCCACTTTCCCTTTTAAGGGACAGCCTTTCAGCTTTGTGTGAGGAAGCAGGAAAAAAGGAACCCTTTGAGGCCAAGGAACAAGAAACAGGTCAGGTTCCAGGCAAGTTAACTATGGCAGGTGTACTTGGAAGAAAGGTAGTAAGGGAGAAGAGGCAGATTAAGAGACCCAGGGGAATGTCTAGAGGACATCACAATGTCAGAGCTAGTGCCACTGCCTCTGTTTGCACTTGTGAGGTTTCTATCCAGGCTGGACTGCTTGCCATGGAGGCTTCCACTCAGGTCCACATTTGGCACTATGGGGACAGCAACTTGTAGGTTCCTTCCAGTGGCAGCCAGGTGGGGGTGTGCCTGAGGTGTCTCCTAGTGATGTCTCTCAGAGAACAGATTAGAGCTACAGGAGAAGGTGGTAAGGCTCCGAAGCATCCTCTGCCATTAGAAGGTCATTGATTTGATGCTGGTGGAGACTTCCTGGACTGGGGAGGAAGAACTGCCAGAGGCAGTGCTAAAGAAGGCTGAGGACATGCACTCACAGAAAGATGGAATCTGGAAGCTTGTGACTTCTGGCAGCAAGCAGAAATCTTCGTCTCCACTTGTAGCAGTTCATCTGGAGAATAGATATGGAGCCCTAGAAAAGGAGGGCAAGGAGCACGTTCCATTGGTGAAAGACAGGACAGGCCTCCCCAAGGTGGTAAGGATTAAGCTGACTGCTACCAAGAAGTGACAGGTGGTGGTGGTTGAAGGCTTCCTTCTGTGCGGGACAGAAGAATCCATCTCCTGACTTGACCTGTTGTCTTGGAAAATCTGCTACTTGTCCAAAGTCTGGATCCAAGATGTCACAGAGGTATTACCAAGATTCATCTGGCCTTCTGACTACTACCCCATGCTGCTCAGCTATGTGGGCAATAATGATGCTTGCAGGGGAGACCATGAGCAGATCAAAAGTGACTACAAGGCTCTGGGTGCAAAAGAATAGGGAATGGGGGCTCAGATGGAGCTCTCTTCAATCCTTCCAGTCAAGGGAAAGGGCCTGGGCAGGAGTGGATACAACCTGCAAATAAATGCTTGGATGGGCAGGTGGTGTCACCATCAGGGCTTTGGCTTCTTTGACCATGTAATGCTGTTCCAAGAAGAAGGATTGCTGGGAAGAGACAGAATGCACCTGATGAAAAGAGCAAAGAGCATCTTTGCAGACAGACTTGCTAACCCAGTGAGGAAGGCTTTGAACTAGGTTACCTGGGGGATATAGGCCAAAGCCCTGAGGTAATTTGGGAAGTGGGAGACCTGGAGAAAGGGCAAGCAGAATGGGGAAAAAGGGGAGGTGTTCTCATTCTTCCTGAGAAATTAGGGCAATCAACTAGTTATCTTAGGTGTCTGTACATGAATTTACAGAACCTGGGAAGTAAGCTGAAATATCTGAAAGTCCTTGTACAGTCATGGAATTATGACGTAATTGAAATAACAGAGACTTGGTGGGATAGCTCACATGACATGAGCACTGCCATGAATAGGTACAGATTGTTCAGGAAGGACAGACAGAGAAGAAACGGAGGAGATGTATTTTATGTAAAAGACCCATATGATTGCTCACAGCTCCAGTATGAAACTGGAGATAAGTCTGGTGAAAGTCTCTGGGTTAGGGTCGGAGGAGAGAGCAACACGTGTGATGTCATGGTGGGGGTCTGCTATAGAACACCACACCAGCACATAGTAGTAAATGAAGCTTAGGGATATGTATATCTTGACACCAGTGCCTAGTGTTCATAGCTAGCTATTGTGAGTGTTTGTGTATGCATGAATGTGTGTATTTAATGGGATCATCCCCAAGGTTTATGATCTGCCTTTTGTATCCATCTAATAAAGTAGACTTTGATGATGATCCTATGAGTTGTTTCTTTGTAGCCAACATCATGGCCGCACCAGGGCCTAGCAGGCCTGCAGTTTTTACCCACCTCTGCCCCAAGCAGACACAGTCGCACAGGCACCCGCATCATGAGTTTTGCCTGTCAGCAAATAGAGGTGCAGAGCCCCAGAACCCAGAATCCCCTGCACATATCTCCTTGAAAGCTGGAAGACTTTGTGGCCTCATCAGGGGATAGTAGGCCTGCAGCTTTCACCCTCGTGCGCCTTAACATGCATAGTGTCACCCATGTCATGAGTTTTGCTTATCCACAGCTTGAGATGCAGTTTCCCCCAAGCCCCTGCACCTACCTCCTTGAAACTTGGTAGGTTTTGTGGCCTCAGCAGGGGCTGGCATGTCTGCAGTTTTCACCCCACTGTGGCTTAACACGTAGATATGACACAAGTTTTGCTTTCAAGATTGTAGGGTGCAGTTTCTCCAAATCCCCTGCACTTATCTCCTTGAAGCACGGCAGACTTTATGCCTGTAGATGAGGCTACCACATCTACAAGTTTAATCCAAATCAGGCCAGAAATGACAAAGTTATAGGCTGTTTCAACCTTCCCCGTTATATCCTATAGGTGAAACATCAAACCGGCATCGAAACAGCAAAATTTTTTACTTGTCTCATTTTGTTTTGAGGTTGCTTTGACTATATCTTTTCCATTTTGATTTTGCTGTTTCAACCTTGAAATGGATCAAATCAATGTCAAAACAAAACTGCTGGTGAAATTTTGCACAGCCCTACTGAATATGACCCAATAGTGTGACCTTGTTGCCAAGAAGGCTAATGGTATGCTGGGCTGCATTGGTAAGAGTGTTACCATCAGGGCAAGGAAAGTAATTCTTCCCCTCTATTCAGCAGTGGTGAGGCCACATCTGAAGTACAGTGTCTTGTTTTGGGCCCCACACTATAGAAAGGATATGGACAATTTGGAGAGTGTCCAGTGGAGGACAATGAAAATGGTAAGGGGACAGGTACATGACTTATGACTAGAGGCTGAGGAAACTGGGCTTATTTGGTCTAGAGAAGAAAATGGGAGGGGATTTAATAGCAGCTGTCAACTACCTTAGTGGTGGTTCCAAAGAGGCTGGAGCTGGACTGTTCTCGGTGGTGGCAGATGACAGAACAAGGAGCAGCAAGGGAAGTTTAGGTTAGATATTAGGAAATTTCTCACTAGGAAGGTAGTAAAACACTGGAACAGGTTACCCAGAGAGGATTTGGAATCGCCATCCTTGGAGGTTATTAAGACCTGGCTAGACAAAGACCTGGGATGATCTAGTTGGGGATGATCCTGCTTTGAGCAGGGGGTTGGTCTAGATGAACTCCTGAGGTCCCTTCCAATTCTAATTTTCTATTATTGTATGATACCACTTGGCATTATTTTTAATTATAACTTAAAATTTGTTGAGTTAATTTTATTTGCTAAGGGATAAAAGGTGAACTGTATTTATATATTTATGATTACTTGACATTTATTGGGGTTATAAGCAGAGCTCTAATAACCTCTTATGCTTTCTTTGAATGGGATTTGTTTGACAATGCAGGACATATTCCAACATTGTAAAAGAAAAAGTAATGGCCAGAAGTGAATCTTGTACTTGTAACTGAATCTCAGTGACAATCCACAGATCTAGTTAGGACTTGATAGATTCACTCAAAATTTGTAATTAACAGAACTCAGGAAAACTAATTAGGGAAACAAGTTCCTCCTTCTAAAACTTTTGTTATTGTTATGGGAATCAAAATTTATAAAACAGCAAGGCAGTCCTCAGTAACTGGAAGAATAACCAAAGTTAATCATGGAGCAGGCTCATGCTGGTGAGACAGGTAGAAACAAGTGCCTAGGGGAAAAAAAAATTCTAACAACATATGCTGATGGATCCAATAGCTCTCCAACAGTGCAGCATGCTTCCAATGAATAGAATGAAGAATGGTTTCTGTGCATCCTGGCTGACACCTCTGGTCCTACAGTTTCTTGATCACAGACTCAGGAGAAACAACCTGAAACTTCTACCCAATGGCTGCCTTATGACTTGTCTTAATATATATTTTATGCTGAGGTTCATAGTGGTGCTCAACACCGAAGCTGTTGTTGATTGCTACCTTGCATTTAGGCCAGAAGAAAATGGTTAAATGGCCACTTAGTTAGTAGCAGCAGGATCAATGGAAAAACACCATTCACCAGACAGTTTAACCACTTGGCTGGACCATGTAATCCAGAGGTGTTTCAAGGGTCTGGTACTAGACACAAGAATGGGGAGGTAATTTGATGATGTAGGTGTTGAAGTGAGAGACAAAGAGGGCATGGTGGGAAGAGTGGTTGCAGCAAAAACACCGTAGAACCATATAGAAAAGACAACAAGGAAGTCTCAGAGACAGCTAGTGAAACTTTTGTAGCATGACCCTGGAGAAATGCTGGAACACTTTATCAATTACTCCTCCTAACAAAAATAAGACCCAACATTTAATTTAACACCTTGGGTTAAAAGAGAACAATATCACCCATATAAACAAGGATGGCAATACTATTTTGAGGATGGCCTGCAAAATGTTTTTCTATCACTTTGGCTCTCTCACAATGCTTAGTTGATTCCTCTCTGCCAGAATTATCACACCTATTGAATCAACATATACACTTAGTTTATAAATAATTGTTGGATCTGTACCATCACTTCAACCTACTGTTAACATTTTAAGGCTCACATAGTGTAAAGTTTCAGAAATATCTTTTTAATGTTTGAAAGAAAGAGTTGTACTGAAGGTTTATTGGTAATTCAAGCTCTGTTGAGATTAGGGTAATCTTTGCATGTTGTTCCCACCTCATTAGAGATCTCAGCTAGGCATTGATCACTTTATATTTCCAAAAGCTACATTCTACATTGAAATTTAGCTACTCGAGCTGCCTTCACAATGGGAATTACTCCAGTGGAGAGGTACTAGATTTCCCAATTGCGCAAGGACAATTTTATGAAAAAAGTAGGATATTAGGCAAGTGTGTGTTAAAGGGTTTCTACCAGCCACCACATTGCAACGGGCATTGCCACAGCATGGAATGAACTGCAGTTTCATAAATATATGGTGTGACTTCTGGTTTACTATAACATGCTTTTTAAAAATGAACTCCATCAGCAAGATACTGTCTAACAGGAATGTCTGCCCACAAGATATTTCGTGAAACAAATTGTAGTGTGCTAAAAAAAAAATTTCAAAGTGTGTCCTTAATGACACTGCTGAGATAACAATAAATCTGGATGTGCTGCCAGAATTCCAAGAGACAGGAAAACAAAAAAAGAAGGTTATGAAAGTTATAATGAGCAAATATGTGACTAACGCTTGGAGTCAAAAAGATTTTTCAGTACTTTACTAGAAGTAATATTAACCTAGCTTTATGAGCTTTTTCAGACACTGCTCTGAATTCCAAAATATATTTAGACTGCTCTCTAACAACAGATCATGAAAGACACAGGGCGCAGAGATAGGTGCTGCAGCAGAAATGCCCCAGAACCATACAGATTTTTCTGTGGATGAAAGTTTGAAACAGAAATATTCATGGTCAACTGAAATAATAATTTTGACTTCCTCTTACACTTTTACTAACCAAAATTGCTAAGAATCTTCCTGATACAACATAAATTATTTTATTATAGATTTTTTGATATACCTATGATGCAATACGAATTCTGCCTGTTGTTCTGGCTTTCTGTAGTGGTGGACTGCAAAACCCGAAAACAATGAGAAGATTGTAAGCGATTTGCTTGTGTGCACCACAGTACATCACTGCTGCTTTGTAAGGAATGCAATATGTAGTTAAAACAGTTAGGAAATGTTTTTTGGGAGTAACTGTTAGTTTGAAAATAGTTATGAAATGCAGACTTAGCAAATTGTTCATTCTCATTTTGAAACTCTACAAAAAGTTTAAGTTTTGTTCATAGTTCTAGTTAAATAATATTTTGGGTTCAACTCATCATAAATACCCTTCCAAACAATCTGTATATGTACCAAATAGTTTTTGGTACATTTATACTGTTGTCACTAGTTCTATTTTGTTCATGCGGGTGTGGTAACAAGTTACTCCATGAGACTAACAACGGTTATGGTTTCATGAGAATGGATGAAGGTTAATCTGGACTACAGCTGTCACTATATTCTACTGCACATTAACACAGTAGCATGGATTTTGCCATGACACACAAATGCACAGTAGAATTAGTCTACTATGCATTTAATGTTTTGGGTAGATGTGCCTCTAACTCTTTCTAATTTCAAGCGGTGCTCTGGAAAAAAAGCCAAATGAGAAGGAGGGAGCTTTCCAAAATAAGACTGAAACATAATTGTGTTGCACAAAGAACAAACTTAGGAAATTTAAAGTTTTGTGTTGCAACTGTCTTGTTTCAGCTAGTTATAACCAGAGGTCATGCTGAAATATCTAAACAGCATTTGCTGTTCTTAGTCATGGCTAAGCTGTTTCTTCTGAAACAGCTCAGGTTTATGCCTCATGCAGTTTAATGCAGCATCAGCTACATGCCTCCAGGAAAAAGAGAGCACCAACCTAGAAATTTATTTGAATAAATGATGTATTAAATCATGACTGTCCATCTGGTGGCCAGTGGGTTGCATTCAGCCCATGAAAAGTTAATGCATGATCCCCAGGCACACACCCTGGCTGAACCTCCAAGATGCCCTCTCCTTTCTCTGGCTGCTGCCTCAGCCACAGGGGATCATGCCTCCACACAGGGCCCACATTCCTGCTATTAAATCATCCTTTGCTTTTATTAATAGCAGCCTTTAACTACCTGAAGGATGGTTCCAAAAAGGTGGGAACTAGACTTTTCTCAGTGGTGGAAGATAACAGAACAAGGAGCAATGGTCTCAAGTTGGTTCAGGAAAGTTTTAAGTTAGATATTAGGAGAAACTCTGTCACAAAGAGGGTAGTAAATCCTGGAACAACTTACCCAGAAAAGTTGTGGAATCTCCATCTTCAGAGGTTTTTAAGGCCTGGATCAAGAAAACCCTGGCTGGAATGATCTAAGTTGGGATGGTCGTCCTTTGAGTAGGGGGTTGGACTAAATGACCTCATGAGATCCCTTCCAACCCTAATTTTCTATGATTCTGTGATACTATTCAGTCTGAAAAAGAGATCACTGAGAGGCATACGAAAACCATCTTCAAATGTCTGAAGAGTGGTTATGAAGAGGATAGTGATAGACTCTTCTCTGTGGCTCCAGCAGACAGGACAAGATGTAATGGTCTTAAATAACGAGAAGAGATATTTAGCTGGATATTAGGAAAAACTTTTTAACAATGAGGTTGCTTAAGAATTGGAATTGTCTATATAGAGAAGTTGTAAAATCTTCATCATGGGAAGATTTTAAAAGCAGGTTAGACAAGCACTTGCCTGGAATGGTTTCGACAGGAATGAGCCTTCACTGAAGAGGGGTTGGACTAGATGACTTCCTAAGGTCTTTTCATGCCTAATCTTCTATAATTCTAGTAATTTTTCTCAGCCCTTTAATGAGGAAATCCTATTTCTTTCACTTGTAAATAGAACAAAATATGCATTAGAAAGCCATGAAATGCACCAACATGTTTAGCAATAAAATATATGCTGCACTTTCCAGCAATTTAAATAAGTCTGAAAAAGTGTTCCAAAAATGATTAGGCTGGACCTAAATCCTAATTCATTTTAAAAACCTCCTATCTGAACTAGTTATCTTTGTTAAAGGATTTTCAGTTGTCAGCTAAATGTTAAATATAATTAAAATATTAATACAAATACATTTGTAAAAAATATCTTTGCTGATAAATTAAGAAAATGTATTTGTTGTATAATATTATTTTCATTAATGGCATTAGAGGTGGCAACACCAAAAAATCCTGAGAATAATTTGGCATGACAAGGTTATGATATTGCCTGACAACAGTAGCCTGTGCTTTCATAAATCAGGTTTATATGGAGTAATTATTTGGAAACAAATTAGGAGCTGGTGGCTTTTTGCAGAATAATCCTTTCCAAACAACTTTATAGCACTGTAAAGGATTACATCCAACACCCACAGCCTCAAACTGGGTAGACATGCTAAGCTGCACACACCGCAGAACCCTCCAGGAAGAGTTCTGTCTTAGAGAAATAAAACTTCCCTAGGAACATGTGGCATGCATCCACTATTTAGACCTTGGTGCTGTGGCGTGTACCTCCTGACTGAACAGTTGCCTTTTACTTAAGGAATGCTTTGATAGAAGTGAGTATAAGTAAGGCTATTTGATCAATATTCCACTCTGTGGCTTGTGATTTCCAAGATAATGTGCTATTCTGTTAAAATGGATCATCTAATTACAATATGCTCCCCTTCCCACTACCCCTCTGATAGTTAGTCTCAAGACCAGTGATTAACAGTCACTGAGTCAGAACAGGTCCAACAACCCGACCCCAAAGTAACCATTACAAGAGTAGTCTCTTGAATGGCCTGGCCAACTGACTGGGTTAAACCAGTCTGTGAAGAAGGAAGGTTTCATAACTAGCCCCTGAGGTGGCACTGAGTATTGATAATCAAGCCCAACATGCAGGGAGAGTGGTAACTTTCGTGGGGGGGGAGGAGGAATCTCTTGGAAGAAGAGAGAGAATCTGTGGGGGAAAAAAGTGACACCAATCTGGCTCCGAAGAGTTTTTTGACTTGTTAAAACAAATATAAGTAAATTAAGAGGGAAACTTATTTGAGTTAGCTTCTAGTGCAGGGCAGCCCAGCTTCAAAATAGCTGGAGCCCACACACTAACCCCACCCTTGCACATGCATGCTCACCCTGGTGCACTGCGTGTGGACAGGCACTTCCTCACCCCAATACACCGTGCACGTGGGAATGGGTGCTACTGCCTTAGCATGATGCCAAACCTCACTTCAGCTCCCTGCAGACTCCTCCATGGCACTGTGCCACACAAGCACTCTAGATTGCTGGTTCCCTAGTACTTTGGGATGTACTGCACCATGCCCCTGGCAGCTGGGTCAGGCAGTGGATGCCAAGGCAGGAAAGGGGAGCCCTGGAACCCCAGCTGCTACTACTGGAGCAATGAGGACAGTGGCAGTCAGGTGAGAGCCCAGGGGTTGCATGTTAACCCCTCATGGGCTGTATGTCATCCATAGGACACCAATTTGACAGCCCTGTTCTAATGAAATATGATAGTAGATTATCCTAAATTATCCTTCAGACTGCTTTATTTTCAAAAAGTTCCTCTTGCTATTATTTTAGTGATTTTTCCAACTGCTATATAAAGATCACTATGTCACTGGTTACACATTCCTAAAAGCAGTAAGTAAATGTGTCCAAAATTAAGTTGGCCCTTTAGAGAGTGAGATATATTTAGTGAATGAGAGTCAGATTCTGGTCCAGGAGAAGAGGGAATGCTTTATTCCCCCCTGTGGTAGAGCACTGTTAGTGCCTAGTGGTAGTGCCTACCACTTTAAGGGCTGGAGCAGGCAACAGCCAGTTGCTTGACTGTGGCAGCCATTATGAGACCCAGAATATATGAGTTCATCAAAGGCAGGTCCTGTCTGACCCACCTGAGTGCCTGTTATGACCAAGTAACTAAATCCTTGGATGATGGTGTCGCCAAAGACATAGTCTTTCTAGACTTTAAGAAGGCCTTTGACATGGTCTCTCACACCATCCTCATCAATAAATTAAGTGACCGTGGCATTGATGCCTGCACAGCTGGATGGGTAAAAAATTGGCTGATGGGGCACACCCAGAGAGTAATGGTGGATAGGTTGAACTCAACCTGGTGAGATGTGAGCAGTGAGGTACCCCAGGGCTTGGTTCTCAGGTCTGCACTGTTTAATATCTTCATCAGTGACTTGGATGAGGGGGTGGAAAGCACACTGTCCAAGTTTGCTGATGGCACAGAGATGTGGGGCAAGGTAGACACACTTGAAGGGAGAGAGAGGCTGCAAGTAGATTTAGACAGACTACAAAAGTGGGCAGATGAGAATGGGATGGGGTTAAACATAGATAAATGCAGGGTGCTGCACCTTGGAAGAAGGAATCCACAGCATACATACAGGCTAGGGAGTTCCCTTCTTCAAAGCACAGAGGCAAAAAGGGATCTTGGAGTCATTATTGACTCCACCAATGCCAGACCGCAGCCAGCAAGGCCAGCCATACTTTGTCATGCATCCAAAGATGCATCTCAAGCTGGTCCTGAGAGGTGATACTCCCCCTCTATGTGACTTTGGTCAGGCCGCAGTTAGAGTACTGTGTCCAGTACTGGGCGCTGCACTTCAGAAGGGATGTGGCCAGCCTGGAGAGGGTTCAGAGGAGGGCTACCCACTTGGTGAGAGGGCAGCAGGACAGGCCATATGAGGAGAGACTGAGGGACCTGAACCTGTTCAGCCTCAGCAAGAGGAGGCTGAGGGGAGACCTGGTGGCTGCCTACAAACTTATCAGGGGAAATCAACAGCAAATAGGTAGATCCCTTTTCTCCCCAGCATCACCTGGGGTGATGAGGAACAATGGTCATAAGCTGATGGAGAATAGGTTTAGGTTAGAGATCACAAGGCAATATTTTACAGTTAGGGTGGCCAGAATCTGGAACCAACTTCCCAGGGAAGTGGTCCTCCCCCCTACCTTGGGCAAATCCAAGAGGAGGTTGGATAATCACCCATCTGGGGTCTTGTGAACCCAGCATTCATTCCTGCCTGTGGCAGGGGTCAGGCTAGATGATCTGTTCAGGTCCCTCCTGACCCTAGCTATTATGAAACTATGAAACTATATATAGGCTGAAGCTGCAGTTTGCTGCTGGCTGCTGTGAGAGAGACATCAGCTGGCTGAGCTGTGGCTCACAACATCATGGAGGGGCTGGAGCTAGGGGGATGGACTAGGCCCCAGGTCCTGGGCATGACCTAAAACTGCACCCTGCCAGGGTACAGTGGCCTGGTGGGACTGCCAGTGGTGTAGCAGTCCCAGGAAATGCCAGGATGCCAAACCTCCCTGGTGAAAGGCAGGTAGGGAATGTCTGATAACCTCCAACCCCGGCTGGGGAAAACCCAGGTTGCCTGATAACCTCCAACAGTCCTAGCTAGGGAAAACCCAGGTTGGTAAAATCCTTAAAAGGCCTGAGGTTCACTTGATCCAATGGAGTTGTGAGAGTCAAGAGAAGGCAAGCCACTCAAGCCTGACTTGAGGCATCAAAACTGTTCTATAGTACGGCCAGATCCCAAGGTGGGTCAAAAGGGCCAGAGGCCCAAAAGTGAGGGATGCCTAAAGCAAGAGGCCCAAGATTCTAACTGGCCTGAAATATAGAGCTGGAGCCTAGGGAGGCCACACGTCCCAGAGAGGGGAGTTGTAAAGGGTGAAGGGTTATAGGTAATCTTAGCTGCCTGGGATGTTATCTGCCAGTCTTGGGCCCCAGAATAGGGGAAGGTTTGGAGCTTGGGATAGGAACTCTAGTCATTGGGATCTTAAATGGGCAGCCTTCCACCTGAGTAACATCATCAAGGCATGGCAGACGAGAGGTGAGTGGTTAGTGCAGAGATAGGTGGGAAGGCCAACATCAAACCAGCCCTGGGACAGTCCCCTGTTACACACCCAAAATAGGTAAGTGCACAATGCTTACCATCTGTGAGGATGTATTTCTTGAGAAAGGAGACAGAGATGTAACTAGCCCAGTATGTGGGACAAACACCTTCCCTGAACTAAGAAACATAAGCATATAGGACTGGAAGGGGGCTCTCAGACCCATCCAGTGCAGTGATGTGTTCAGAGACAACTTGTTCAAAGGACCCAAAATTACTTTCAATTATGACCCACTCATGTACACCACAGCCACAAGTAACCTGTGAAAGAAGGTCTCTCACACAACAAAGGAAAGAGCGAGGAAACAAGAGCATCATTGGTTCCTTGTCTTACCAGGATGTCAGGTAATTTGATCATACATTAAAGTATGATTAGACGGTTCTAGGAAGACAACTGTGCCCATTGCTAAAAAGGAAGTTAAAAGGCACAGTCGTTGCCAATTTGATCTGATGGGAAAAAATCTTTCTAAACTAAAATCTAGCTATCAGTGTGACCCTGAGTATTTGAACAAGGCTGTCCAGCCAGGCAGCTGATGGTTTTCTAAATACTGTTACAAGACCAGCATACCTCTGCCAAACTTCCACCTGTAGGTCAGGCCAGTGTCTAAGGCCTCAGAGGAAGATGGAAACACAAAGAGAAGTCAAACATAGCACTTTGGGAGTAAGGGTTGCGGGAAGGTTCTTCCTAGTTCTTACAGGTGACCAGAAAAGCCCTGGAGAAGGGATATCAGAAACCTTTCACACAGAGATTATTTCCTTTCAGCTCCAGAAAAAAAATCAGGTACTTGAATCCACATATCGTATCTGCTGACCACCCCTATTCTATCATGCTGTCTCTAGATGTGTCAAATACCATCTTGAAGTAAATCAGGTTACCTGTACCCACTACTTTGTTTAGACAAGCATTCCAAAATGTCACTCCTTTTAGCAAGGATGGCTAGTTTTACCAGCGTTCAGATATACTTGACTTGTTCTTTAATTAAATATAGCCCTTTCAAGTGATATGGGAATTGTATATTGGGTTAATGCATGTAATCCCCTGATATTAACACCCCTCATACATCTTTCTTGTCTCCCTTTTACCATTTCTTAGCCTTGGTGTGTCTTGTTTCCAAGTAGATTATGAGCCCTTCCACAAAAAAACAATGCTGCTGTGAGGAAGGTGAGGCATAGTTTTACTTGAGCCATAATGGTTCATTTATAGAGATCTCTTTTTAGAACAAATGTGGTTATCAATGTAAATGTTGCTTTTCTGCCATGCCCAGCACTGTACAGTCTTGCAGACCGTTAGGCTAAGTTTGCCTCCTTTGTTATAATAAATCCACATGTGCCTAATATGCATCATATCTCACAGATGAAACGTGTCATGTTTAATGTATTTTCAGAGGAATGTTTAATTTGTTTATGTTCTTTCCTGAGGGGATAATTAAATAAAACCAATTCACATAAAACTAGTATATGAGTAGAATGCATAAGCTCTTAGTACCGTAGGGTTGATGCCAGAGACAGGAAGCCTCCTCTTCAAAAATCTTTAATTTATTCACAGACAAAAGAGTTTTGACATCCAATAAACTTTTACACTTGCCATTTTCCCCTGACTATCCCTTGGAGGTGCTAGACATTCTTGTTGCTTATAAATAAAGATAATTACTGATATACAAGAAAAGATGAATTGTAGTAAGCATTATGCAAATTACATGAGAAAGAGTATTCTAGGGTGTTGCTGAAAAACTCCTATTAAATACTTGCTCAAAACAGTGTGCACTTCTTCACGAATATGTCTGCTCTTTACTAGTCCTTGTTCTATTTTCCCCTCTCATTGCAGCTCAGTTATTTCCTGAATGTGTGAGGCTCTGCATACCCTCAACTCAGTCAATATTTTACAGTTGTCACTTTTTGTTTTGCCTCTACATTCTTCTACTGTCCCACTGCATATACCAACCATGTGAAGGCACATATACATGCTAGCAATTATTTTAGTGGCTGATATTGCCATTAGTATTGAAATTGTTCAGCTGCAGTGTCACATAGAAATTACTACTCTCAGTAGATTTTATCTGCACAGGTAACACGGTTAACTGGCTTCTGGGGTGAGGATCCTCATTGCAAAGCCCTACCTGTGTTACTTTCTCTTTGCTCCTTTACATTTCTGTGTGTGTGTCCGTCCGCTGTCCCTGTGGGACATAGTCTATGGTTCTTCTCACTAAACATACTCTAGGATTCTTCCCAAGTCAATTACAGGAAAACCTTTCCTCCTTTGGTGGAGGACTACCAGAAGTAGGTAATTTTCTGTCTATTTCCTCACTACAAACTAGCTGAATTCAGCCTAATTTAAAGTGGAGCTCAGACTTTTCACCTCTTCCAGCCAAGCAAGAAATCCCAAGTCCCCCCAAGCCTAAGTTAGAAATTTTAGGTTACGGAAGGTGGAAAGGAGTTGAATCAGACAAAAATCAAGTAACACACAGGGTACGGGTGAAGTAATGACATATCCAGTGGGGCAAAATTGTATGTCTACATGACAAACTATTGGTTCAAACTACTTTAAGCCCACCTTTAAGGACAAGTGCCATTGACTCCCATAAGTTTGTTTGTGGTTAGTTAAAGACGTTCCTCACTGAATCAGGGCTTACTGTTCAAAAGCCAGTAAGAAACTACAACCAAGGCAGTTTTCCCCATCCTTGTTAACATCAGGCAGGAAAGATTTATGTTTTGCTTAAGATGGATGAGAATGGGAAATATTTATATGTATTTTCTATTATTCCATTTTGGGATCAGCTTGTCTTTAGTTAGTTACATTCATATGAACTAACTTTGATTCTATAATCATGCCCTTTTTTAAAGGTGTATCCATTTCCTGAGAAATAATAGTAATGGAAAGTAGACAAAGACATGTTTATGCTAGGGCTGTGCAAAACAGCACCATTTCTTTTTTTACTTCTTTTTTACTTCACCCTTTCAATGGCACAGTCTTTCATTTTGTTTGTCAAAACTGTTTTGCTGTTTTGCCCATAGGTTATAATGGAAAAGCAAGAAACTGCCTATAACTTTGTCTTTTTTGAAGATTTGGATGAAAACAGCAGGAATGGTATCCCCTTCTGATGGCATGAAGTTTCCAAGTTTCAGGGAAATAGGTGCAGGGGTTTCTGGGAAACTGTACCTCAAAGTCTTGACAGCAAAACTCATGTAATTTGTAAGTGTGAAGGCACAGAAGGGTGAAAACAACAGGCATAGTAGCTCCTGCTGAGGCCACAAAACCTGCCAAGTTTCAAGGATATAGGTACAGGGATTTCTGGGAAACTGCACCTCAAGCTGCTTACAAGCAGAACTTGTGACATGTATGACCGTGTGTGTATGTGTGTAGTAGTGTGCCCCAATGAGGACTCCTCCTCCCCTACAGCCTCAATCCGGGCCACCCCACTTTTAAATGACACCAGGTAATAACTTAGCAAGCAGCACAGTAGCACCACCAGCATCTCAGGCAGCCAAACTGTCACAGTGACTATCAGAGCTGTTCTTCCCCTCCTTTTCCCCCTCCCTCTCCTTACTTTCTGCTTCCCTGCAGGCAAGCCCAGCTTCAGCTTCAAAACTCAAAATGTTTTGAAATGAAACAGCGGGCGAAATTTCACACAGCCCTAGTTTGTACCATTTAATTATCATACTAGACATACCACAGCTGCTCTACTTGCACTATCTCCTGAACCAGAAATAAAGTAGCCATGTCATGGGAATGCATGAAGTGCAAGACTTCATATTCACTTGACTATGCTGCTTCTAGTTTGAGAAATAATATTCTGTTTTTACCATACTACCATAAGTAGTTCTGCATATTACTCATACTACCATAATTGAGAAGTGAAGATGCATTCAGAGTTGCTTATAACAAGATTTATACTTACAAGACCCTTTATAGTATTCTTTGGCTTTTTCACAAGCTTTATATCTGAGGATTTTTTTTTATTACCACAAAGAAGTCTTTCCTATTACATTATGGGTGAAGTGGCACATTTCACTTAGACCATACTAAATCTGTGGAATGTTAAGTGGTGTTAAAATTAAAATGTGCTGGGAGTAGTTGCATGTTAAGGGTTAATACTATTTCTTGCCTGCACAGCTCTGACTAGCCAGTAGAGATATGGCTAGAAGCCGGGACACCTGGGCTGTATTCATGCTGTGGGTGGGGGGAGGGAGGGCTGGAAACAGTGCATCCTAGAATTCTGGAGGACTGCAGATTGTTCATTTTATCTTTGCGGAGCAGACAAAAGTGACCCTAACTCAAGCTAGGTAGCACAACCCAGAGTTAACCTTGCCTGAAGTGGCATAACTTTGAGATATTTGTGGTAGAGTACTTAGCATAAGTTAATAAGCTTTAACATGTGGGCACTCCTACTTTAAGTGTTCTTAGTGTATCAAAGTACAATGTGTAACTTCACCATATGACTCTTAATATTCCCCCTGCTGAGTCATTTTTATTAAAAAAATACAACCTTATTTTCTAAAGCATGAAACCTGATGCAAAGGCCACTCATCACCAGTCTCAGGGGGAAATGGGTTGTGATCACTGCAATATAATCAGTCAAGGAGCAAAAAGGAACCATTTTCACCCTTACTAATGTAGAGATTAGAGAGACAATTTTATGATCATGTGCATGGACCTTCTGCTAGACACTTTAAGTTAGTCCTAGTGATTATCAGAAGGTCATCCTAAGTATGGAGGCAATGTGGAGAAAATATGAGAAGTCATGAGAAAGAAGGGAGAGCAAGTGCTAAGCAGCTCCTGCCACTTATTAACATGCCCTATTATGGGCAGTGTTCCCCTTTCACTCCTTTTTGCATCTCTGTCATTTTCTAATATCACTCTATTTTACATGATCTTTAGGAAAATAACTACGTGAAAAACAGATCTGCAGCATATATGTACATTTCCCTTTGTATATTTCTGATGGATTATGTGATTACAGAATAAAAATGAGTGGCAATGTCTCTTTATTTTTGTTCAGTATTTAATTTTGAACCATATCAAAATCTCTATCTGCCTTTTGAAGTAAACTGATGATCACTGTTGAAAAGTCCATGAAATTACATCTCATTTCAGAGTAGCATAAAAGAGCTCATCTTGATCAAATATCAGGAAACCCAGATCTGCCACTTGCTCTGAGGTGATACATTTCCCTATTCTTTGTTTTCAAAAACACCTAAAAAACACACAACTTTGTCTTTGCATGTAAGATTATGAGCAACCAAACCAGTGGCAGAATGTCAAGGGCTCCTTACAAAAGTAATTTGTCCTGAACAAATGCTAATTCACAGCTTACTGGAAAACTGCATGACTTGACATACACACGAGTAAGTAATCAAACTCCCTGAGTGTCTTCTATTTTTCTATTTTTAAAGAGAGGAACCCTTTCTCCATTGACACTGTATAGTGATTGCTACAACTGCGCATTGATTCTGGATATTGATTTCTGTAACAGTTTTTTCATGTGTCATATTTCACCTAAAACAAAAAGGACTACTGTTTATCTTAGGAGTGCCACAACTGAGATGACGCCACTGTCTTTCCAAGTGGCACATGGCAGACTGGGGAAGGGACAGGCAGCATGCTGGTTGATATAGCAGGGAGCAGAATGCAAAGCATGTTACCAGATTTGCCTGTCACTTTGGGGTGTGCTCATTTATTAAGGGCACGTTTCTGGGGGTCTCTGTAATTCTATCAATGTGCTGCTGGTGTTACTTGTGTTTCTATATGGAGCTGTATCTCTCCCTTCTGCAAGTCCTCACCCACAATGGAGCTATTTTCTAGAACTCAGTTTCAGTGGGGCTGGGTTCCTCCAACCACCAAATCAGCCAAACATGTGTACGCACTTACACAGATCAACAGGACATACCTGAGCCAGGCCAGGGTATTTAGCACTGACAAGCTAACACCCTCATAAGCCTTGAACACAGTTCATCAGGGCAACAATAAACTGCAGTCAGACACAAGCACATGGGTTAACAGAGCACATTTGAGTCAGGCCAGACTATTCAGCATTGATAGGTCCTCATGTGCCTTGAATTCACTTCATCCATTATTTCAGCAGGACAATAATAAATGCAGTTAGACATACATACACACATGCTAACAGAGTATGTCTGAGCAGGCTGGGTCCAATCAGCACTTTCAGCTGATATTCTCATGTGCCTCAGAACTCAGAACGTCACAATCTCGTCACAGTGATCCTAGTGATAACCCCCTTGATGCGCAGACCCCACTGTGGGTTTGGGCATTACAGGGATCTTTGGCTTAGGTAAAAGTGTTGCAAATAGGGAGGTCAAGGGGAAGAAAGAGTAGGTGGGGTCCAGAGAGTAAGTATAGCAACCAGCTTGACCATAAAAGTTATTTATTGCCAGGTATGTGAACTTATGATGATACCAATAACAACAGTCATACAAGACAGAGACAAATAAGCAATTACAATATTACATAGTTTGCATAAGGTGTTCAGGGAAGTCTAGCTCGAGTTTGATTAGCCAAAGTCAGGTTTAGAAAGCTGTGCCCAGAGTAAGAAAATAAAAGTCAGGTTCCTAGAGTAGGAGAGAAAGAGCGAGAGCTGGGGTCTCACCACTCAGCGACACTTGATCCAGTTGAGGTTCCCAAGTGTTGTTTGAGCTGGCAGGTGGGCTGGTTACTCGGCTGTCAGGTGGGCTGGTGGATGGAGAGGCGAGACACAGCGTATTGGTTGCAAAAATAATTTTAACTTTACTTACGCCACTGGTGGCCGTGACGCAGGTGTTAAGGTTGCTTACGTAGTTACAGGTAACAAGTTGCTTGTGTAGTTACAGGTAACTGGCAACAAAATGAGCAGGCAAGTTTGTAGACAGAAACAAGCATGCAGGGTGAAGGATACGTCAGGAACAGACGATGACGGGGAGATGTTGGAGGATGGCCAGTCCGCCAGCTTTTCTCTGCCACATGGCAAAGTTCTCTGTACTCTACCACGTGCTCAGAGCTCTCTGACTTGGGCGGAAACTGCATGGACCTTTATACGTTTAGAGTAGCCAATGACAGACCGCCAGGTGGGAATAGCTAATGAGGCAGAACGTACCAAATTTAAAAGTAATTGCAGTTGCTTAGG
>JAGPOW010003316.1:153617791-153628863 GCA_030014935.1 Caiman crocodilus | reverse complement strand
TGTGTGTGTGTGTGTGTGTGTGTGTGTTATTCATTGCAATAAAGACTTGTACCTGAGTTTTACCTTGGTGTGTGACTTATGGGTTACTCACCTTCTCCCTTTGGGAAGGCAGTGAGTCTCTAACAGCTCCCAAGACACGTTACTGGAATTCACCCTTAGGTTTGTTCTTCACTGTGCATCTCAAAGCATCCATCAGGCCCTCATGAAAGGACAAATCAGAAGCAAGGTAAAAAGAGAGTGATTATTCTACAGATAAGTCTGTCGGTCCAGGCTGCTTCAGCTGCCAGTAGAATTGCTAGATACTGACAAACAGGGATAGGGGAAGCAAGTTGTGATAAATTAAAAGCTAAGCAAAATAGAGTTTTGAGGCTCAGAAAGGTCAAAAATGAACTTATTTTAAATTGTTTTTCATGTTTTGCTTGGCTTCTCATTCTCTGTCTTCTAGTGGAAATGAAATGCTAAAATCCAGATAAATAAATCTATTATTTAGTGTATTTACTTTGATTGGAAGCAGGAAATTTAACTATGAAGTCTATGTTCGTGACACGTTCATCCCAGTTTTACACATCCAAGATACCAGGATAAAGTTATATAGGCATGCAGATATTTCACTACTTGTCTGAATCACCTGTCCATTTGCACATTCCTGTGATACAGTGCTTAAGCAGCTGGAGTTACATTGCAGTCTGAAATATTTTATTTCTGTGTACTTACAGTACCACTCATATATTCCTAAAAAAGGTACATAAAAATATATACTGAACTCTAGAGAGAAGATGAGAATTTTATAATTATTGTTACACAGGAATGAGAGGTCCAGTACTGGCATTAATAATTCTGTATAAGTAGTAGTAGATCAAAAAAGTCTTATTGAACTACATCTTGTAAAACTGACATCCAGAACCAATACATGCAACTTAACTGGATCTTTGAAGACATGATCATTTAGTCATTTAAAAGTTAATATAGCGTCTGTGCCTAGCTCTTCTTTGCCCACAGAAATTTCAGTGCTCACCTGCTGCACACTGTCTAGATATGTAATGATTCATCATATGGAGCCATTAAAAGCTGCTGCACTATAAAACATGGGCTGGGGGAAGCCAAAACCTCATTTAATGTTAGGCCTATCTGTAAATGTATCTGGCCTGATTTTTAGAGAGCGTAAGCACCCCCAGAGCCTGCTCACACAGCAGATAAAGGGGGACAAGTCACTGCATCTTGGATGCTTCCACTGTGCATACTCCAGCAGCTGTTAACAAGCATGCCCACCCCATTTTTACCAGCAAGACTTAGGGGATTATGTTGTAGCAATGTTAGCTTTTATTTACTAGTTTTGGACTCAACAAAATCTCCTACTGTGTTCCAGTTACTTAAGATACTTTTATTTTGGTTCAAGGATCTAAATAACTCATTTTAATACTCCAAAAATCAATGTGAACTTGATTCAAACCAATAATTTTCCCTTGAAATCTTGGATAATAAGATATAAATGTCCATATCCATATCATGGATTCAAGATGAATTTTTCTACTTCACATATTTGAGTTAGTTTCTTCAGATCCCTTTTTGCTGCTCTGACACTATCTAGCTGTATGGGCAGTTTTATTCAGTTCCTTATTTATCCTAATTCTTAAATCTTTTGTCCCTTCTGCCACCCACCTGAACCTAATTGGTGTATTGTTCTGTAGCATCTTGTTAATGAAGGCTATGTTGCAAACTTATTCCAGTGAATTTTACTTTCTAAAAATTTACTAATGTAGCAGGCTTGCCTTTTGGAGCTTGGGTTGAGTTCCAGGCTTGAAATCTTGCTGTTTTGATTGGTGGAGCCCATCTACCAATCAGAAGCAGAAAGAGGAGTTCAGTCACATCCCTCTCTTGAGGGGAGGGGGAGAGAAGTTTCCTGCTCCCCCTCCCCCCCATCCCTGTGGACCTGATTGAAGACTGCAACATTCAGGTCTAGAAGACTGCGGGGTGGAGCCCTGGAGCGTATAAAAGGAGCCACATGCCCAGCATGAGGAGAACACATTCAGGAGTAAGAAGAGTAGGGCTTAGAAGAGCCGAAGAGAGCTGCTTAGCAGGGCAAAGCAGTAGCCCAGAAGTGCCCCTGAAGACTTCCATCAGCGGGGAACAGCAGATGGCTCCAACAGCTAGGCTCTCATTGCGCAGCACGGCACATGGCATCCAGACCTTGGGAGCTGTGTGAGGTGGCTCGGATCTACAACCTCTGTGCCAGGGACATGGTGCAGAGGATGGTGCACAGAGTTGGACCTTTCAAGTGCTTGGGCAGCTCAGGTCTTCGACCCACAGATCAAGGCTGGGAGCTTGGTGCAGGAAGTGCTGCATGGAGGGTCTGGGAGTAAACCGAGCCTGGCACTGCACGAGGCAGCCCAGGCCTCCAATCCATAGCAAAAGGTTGAGTCCAGGGAGCCACACAGTGATAGGGCTACTGAGCCAGCAGACAGGGCCAAGCCAGAGGCCCCAGAAGTCCTACATAGTAGAGCCCTGTTCCAGGGGACAGTGACCCAAAGCCCACTGCAGGCAAGACAGCAGCCTGGCACAGAGGACAAGGGCCACCCTCCAGGCCTGGTAGCTGTGAGTTGCAGGGAAATGACAATTCCCATGGAGGAGGGGAGTTCCCCCACTGGTTAATTAAGGTCTTCTGAAAGGGGAGGTCCCACTGAGAGGCCCCCCCTAAAGTTACCAGTTTCTTTGTAGAGCTTAGGAAAAGCCCAAGGGCATTGGGGTTTCCCCTCGGGATTGAGTTTATCTGTTTCAAATCAGATACTTACCTGTGACTTACAAAAACAATTTACTGTCTGGGTAAATGACATAAATTCTTATATCAGTGCTCCGGATATAGGTATCACACACACACACACACACACACACACACACACACACACACACGCTGTACATTTGTTTGTATCCATGTTCCTTTCCCTTGTGATAACTATATACACATTTATTTACATTAACTTAAGTCCCCTGACTGTCCTGGTCTGGTTCTATAGGGACGGAGGGAAACTTAGCGGTCTGCAGTTCCCATCCCACAGCACACCTGCCAGCTAACAATCCCCTTCAACTGGAGGAGAAGAGTATATACCCAAGTTACCTGGGCTACACTAACATTCCCAAATATTCTTGATTTTTAGAAAGGATCATCTTTGACTTGATGACAAATAAAAAACCTTAGGGAAATAAAGAATATTATTCCATAAGTTTCACAGGTTTTTTTTCCTGATTCCATTGTTGACAAGGCAGCCAAGTATATAACTAACATAGATTGACTTTTATTAGTAGATGTTAAGGATTTTCAAAATCCCAGAAAAGATGACAAAGCCATAAGGGAAATACAGAGCGCCCAGGCAAGGGACTAACAATAAAACGATGGGGGTGAGGTAGGGAACACACCTAGGTTACATAAAATACAAAGTTAGCCAACTCAGCCCGGGGGTAAGGAGAGTGGGGAGGGGGAAGGAAGGGGGGGGGTTGTGATGCTGAGAGAGAAAGAGGATAGAAACACACATACCCGTGACAATGGTCCGCGATGGTAAAGAAGTAGTCCGAATGGTAAAGAGTCTCAGTCTATATGCAGTCTATCGCAGGGGTCCTCCTCGGGTGGCGTAGGGTCGTCATCGTCGTCGTCCATGGTTGATGAATCCTCTTGAAGCAAAGGTCCGTCTGGTGCAGGGGTGGAGGTTTCAGGCGGTCCCCTCTGGGTCTGGTCCGGCGGCTGTTCTCCTGCTGGGGTCCGTGTATTGGCGGTGGTCCGTGATATGCTCGACATAGAGGTCGTGGGACCACCGGATGGTGTCGGACACCATCAGGCAGCGCATGAGTTTGGCGTAGCGGCGGGAGACGCAACAGGCGCACAGGACGCTCTCGTTGCCAGGGTCCCAGCTTCCGAGCGATCCCACGATGAGCGTGTCGACTGTCACGTCATACCTGTGGCTCCTCAGGTGTCAGCCAGCGCAGCGTACTTCTCCCGTTTGCGAGCCCGGGCGTCGGTGAAGGCTGGCGGGATAATAACATCCTGTTATTAATAATGAATTAATTAATAATAACATCCTCATAATAACAGCCTGGGCGTCGGTGAACCCATGCCTGTATCTCTTTACATATTGTATTTTTACATATTGGAAGTATTTCAAAAGGTACAGTTAATTCATTAAATCAATGTGGGGTTTTTTCTGCACATAAAAGAGTTAAAGGATCCATTTACCTTTCACACTTTCAAAGAGCTTCCAGAGCATATATATAAATATCTTAAATGAATAATGCAATCGGCAGCACTTTTCACAGTGGTGATGATCTGCAAGGATGAGAAAAGGATCTTGGTGACTTTCAGAGCACAAGACAATAGTGCAAGGCTGACAATTAACTTTTTTATTTTAGGCTTAGGAAGTTTGATATGGGCATTATTGAGAGACAGTTAACACAGACCACTACAACAACACACCATTTTGTGCTCATATACACTTTTCAGAGTAGAAACAAGTTCTAATTTGATTTACGATGGAATACTAGGAGCACACAATATCTTTAAAAGTTTGTTTCATTAATAATTCAGAATTCAGTCAAATTTAAAATAAGATAGTAAGTCATTGCAAGTCCATATATACTTACAATAGATTTTCCCTTCCCTGATCATGCATGGCCAAAAAGATTGAATATAGGCTGTTGAGCACAACTAGATTCACAAGTTAGACTATCATGTGTAATAAGTAGGGCTGTGTGAATCTTCAGTTACTGATTTGATTTGGCAGCTGAATCTCTTAATCAAATCAGGAGACCCTTTAATCTCTCTGAATTGAATCAGAACCCTTAGAATCAATTCAGAAAGATTCAACAATTCAGTACTTCCAGTCCACTTCTGCATCCATCGCTGAGCACACGGGGTGTCTCCCCATGATTCTGTGGGATGCTCCATCTGCTCCACTATCTCAGTGTTCAAGTGCTATGCCTGGTACCTCAAAGTACATAGAAAAAAACATTTAAAGCTGTGTCTATGGCCAAATTGCTGATTCTCTGAATCAGCATTGAATCTTCAGATTTGGATTCAGCTGAATCAAATTGGGACAGTGATCCAAATCAACAAGTCAAATCACTATGCCCCAATTTGGGCTGAATCTGACCCACTTCACACACACTTAGAAATAAGCCTTCTGGGTAACTTACAATTGCTAAGGTTTGTGTCCTATTCGTTTTAGAAGACAGAATTCCCCTAAGGATCTAATACTCTAATGCATATTTAATTGAATGCCGATCAAGTTTTGCTCAGAATTTGCTGATAACTATAGTTCTTGTGGTGTTTAGTATTCATTTTGAGTCAAACTAAGTTTCTTAATGACAAATATCTTCTTATAAGTAGTTGTTACCTAAGTGTCAGTGGGCATGTCTCCACATGTGTTTTATAACACACAGTACATTATTTTACTGTGTATTAAAGCATCACATAGAAAACCATGACATTATGCTAATACACAGTAAAACAGTCTACTGCTCATTGTCACTAAAAAAAGCATGCAAATGTGCTATTGTGCATTAGTGCAGCCTAATGTGTACTAATTTAGTACCTCACAGTGGAGGTACTAAATTTAATGTGCATTAGAAAAGGCACATTAATGTATGTATAGATGCACCCAGCATGGAGCAGACCAAGTAGCTTACTTAGGAGGAAGTTCTTTTCCCACCATAGCATTATGGGGTTCCTAATAAATGGACCAAATTCACAAAAAGCAGTAACTATTTGGGCACAGGTCTTTAATTCCTCTTAGCACCTCTGAAGTAACTGAGTGGAGACAACATTGTCTGTAGTCAGTAAACAGGGGATTCCCTGGCTTAGAGACATCAGAAGTGATTAAACCAATGGGGATCTGATTCCTATTCTTGGCCTTGCCAGAGGAGGAAGCATGGGAAAAAATGGGATGTACTTCAGTAATTATCACTTATTTAGGGCTTAAAGGAGCTACAAGCACTATTTAATGCTGTTCTTAGTTACAATAGGGTGCATGAACGTTCTTTATTGTACAGTAGAGCTAATTACTGCATAGCAAGCATCGCCATCTACATGTGCTGACTTTTACTGCTCAATAATTTCCTCTACTCAGCAATTAACTTGCTACCTGCAAGTGCAAGTAACAAATTAACTGCCAAGTAATTAGTGCACAGTATAGTATGTATAGGCGGCCAACCAGAAGCAAATTTGCTCCCAGTCAGCTGGGCAGCATGGGGAGGGAGATGGCTCCCTGCCCCCAAAATGCTTGCTGCAGGGGCAGGCTCTACCACCAGAGCTTGAGCAAGGATAATGTCCCCCTGTCCTACCAGCAGGGAGCTTCCAGCCTCTGTTTCAAAAATGTGATCATGAAGTGGGGGTTGGGAGCTTGTTCCCAGTTCCAGCTGTGTAACTGTGAAGAGGGGCTGGAAACTGGGATCTTATTCCCAGCTCCAGCTCCACAATCACAGAACCAGGGCTAGGAACAAGCTGCAAGCCCTGACTCTGTAATCGCATTTGTAGAGTGGGCACTAGGAACATCCTACATGGGGAGAGTTTCCCCCTTCCCAGCCTGGCACCTGCCCTGACCAGGATAGTTTCTAGCCCAGCCTGGTCTGCACTGGGAAGCTTTCATGTGCATCCTGGAGATGACTGGGAACTGTACCAGCTTCATGTTGCACATGCAGACAGCCCAGGGCTTGCTGGAAACTGTCCCAGTCAGGAGTAGGTCCCACACCCATGCCTCAATCAAGCAATCAAGGCACAGGGCTTGAAAAGAGCTGCAGGGAAGGGGTAGGTCCCAGCCTCCTGCCCTGATCCACCAGTGGGGCAGCTAGCAGTGAGCTCTGAGCTGGATGGGGACTCCCCACTCAGCTGGGGACTAACTGCTAGCTGCCCCACTGGTTCAGCACCAGCACTATCCCACACAAGGGAGAGACATCTCAGGATCCCTGCCCATGCCCAAAGCCACTCCACCACCCTTGCCTCCAGCTGGTGCCAGTTCTCTAGCAGGGAGGGATCTGTGTGGGACAGATAGACCCCCAAGTAGAGCAGCAAGCCCACACTCCAGAGGATCCCACAGAGTGTGGGTAGGAGTGAGCCCACCTGCTACCTGTCACCCAGTGCCAGACCAAAGGTCTTGACTCAGTTAACCCGGAGAAAGGAGACTGCCAAGTACAATGCCTGGCAGGCCTCCACCTGTGCCAGGTCAGCCGAGTTCTGGACCATGAGGAGTATGTCATCAGCATATTCTGACAGGACCAGCTGCACCATTGGCTACCGGGGCATTAGCCCCACCACCCATTTCTGCAGAAGAATGAGGAAGGGCTCCAGGGCCAAGGCATACAGCTGACCTGACAGCAGACAGCCTTGAAGCACCCTCTCCTGAGGTACCTGTGATCCACTCTGTCAAATGCCTTCTCCTGGTCCAGGGATAGGAGAGGAAAAGACAGGCCCTCCCACTGCACTAGCTTCAGAAGGTCCCAAACCAGGTGCAGGTTGTTGAAGATGGAACATCCAGGTATTGTGTACATCTGGGCAGGATGGATCTCATCCACCAACACAGACCACAGACATGGCAAGATGGCCTTCACTGCCACCTTGTATTCCATGCAGAGGAGGGACATGGGTTGTCAGTTCTTCTTTGGCAGGAGGGTCAGCACAGCCATCTGGCATGACAGGGGGAACTCCCCACTTCTCTCGGATTTGGCCCAGACCATGACAAGATCTGGACCAAGGACATCCCAGAAAGCCCGGTAGAATTCCACAATAAGCCTACTGATGCCTAGCATCTTGTTGCCAGGCATCAGGCGGAGGGCGGCTGAAAACTCAGCTATAGTGAGAGGAGCTTCCAGCCAATCCTGGTCACCCACACTGATGTGAGGGAGTCAATCCTACAGATTCTGACAGGCTTTGGCATTGGTCAGATCCAGGGAGAAGAGGTCTTCATAGAAGGCCTACACGCACTGGCGCATCTCACCTGGATCTGGGAGAATGGTGGTATCACCCACCAGAAGACAGGTGATGTACTTTTTGGCTCTCCGCCTCCTCTCCAGGGCATAGAAGAAGCAGGAGTCATGGTCCATCTCGCGAAGAAGCTGGATGCATGAGTGGTCAAACGCACCGCGGGCGCAGTGGTCATCTACAGAACGAAGCTCTTCTCGACTCTCCCGACACTTTCTGCAGAGGGATGGGTTGGTTGGGCCAGTGGCGAGATGCCTCTCCAGCTCTAGCAATTCCCACTCAAGCTACTCCCAGACTTCCTCCCTCTGCTGGGTATGCCCCAGAGTGTAGCCATGGCAAAAAAGCCAGATGCGCACCGTTTCCACATCCCACCATCTCTGAGCCAAGGGGAAAGCTCTCCGTTGCTCCTGCTGGGCCTTCCTGAACCCCACATTATCCAGCAGAATGGCATTGAAATATCAGTTAGGCCAAACCTAGATGCCCAGGCCCTAGTGTGGCCTTGGACCAGACAAGGTGGTGATTGTTGAAAGGGTTCAGCTGGATGCCAGAGGATTGGGCCTGGGCAAAGTGCAGCAAAGAGAATGCAGAGCTTTTGGGGAAGTAAAAGAAGACATATGAAACACAGAAGAATTTCCACAGTTGTGAATAATAACTTGTTGCAGTTTTATACATTTTCAGGTAGAAGTCATTTCAGTGATCCCCTTCCTATGCAAAAAAGTGAGTAGAACAAGAATATGATACCTTCCATTGGAGACTGCGAGCAGACTTCCAGTAGAAACTGTCACAGTAGAGACTTTGAAAATAAGATCAAACACAATGCTCCTATAACCACTAGGCAGATTCAATTAACTTACTCTTAATCATCCACACTTGAGTACAAGGAGTTAGGTGACATCTGGTGTCCCTGCTGCCGCAGGATAATGAATAGCAGAAAGATAAACAGTGAAACTAGAAGATGAATGTAATTGCTGGATAACATAAAAGAGATTGAGAGAGGTACAGTTACTTTTCTCACTATCCTGGCAGAAAGAAGGAATAACAAAGTTATAAGAAGCAGAAATTCACTTAGTTAATATTCAAACCAACAGTCACTATAATGTTCCACTGAAAGAGAAAGAAAGAGGCAAATAAACTAAATATAGGCTCTACTAGTCATATTTGTTAACCCAGAAGGCATGGCTCCATAGAATTTTTTTAAAAAAAAGATTAGTTTTGATCCACATGTAATAGGGAATTCAGTTAAAATAAAATTAAAATCACTATGCTTCAGCAGCTGTATTCTTCAACAAACTCATTTAGGAGAAATTGAAAATGCACCACCCCTATACACTGCATTTGTAAATTGTTTAGTTGAGGGAAGAAATTTTATAGTCTGCTACTGGCTAACATTAGTTCAGTTAGCTTTTTTACTTAAATTCTTCAACACACATTCAATATCAAACTCTTTAGCAAGTACTACTTGTTCAAATAATGGTTGTTTTTTTCTGTATTAGTTCTTGGCTGATCAAAGCAGAAAAAGAATTATAACCTTGGTTCCCCAGAGAGATCCAAGTTAAGAGCAGTTGTGTGGTTCTGTCATATTTTCTTGGAACTGTAGTTCTTCATCTAGTATTGGATGTGGAGAATGTGACCCAGCTATTGGAGGGTAGCCTGAAAAGCTCAGTCTTTTTGTATGGTAAATTCACTTGAAAGAGTGGTGAACATTTTTACTCAGAACTGCAAAAATTCCTCTAGGAAGTTATATAATATGAACTCAGACACACAGATTTCTTACTATAGTAAGAGCAAAAAATGCACTGAAGCCCCTATGACATTGTTACACTTTCTTCTAGATTTTAGGTGTTATGTTGATATAATCAGGGACCAGAAAGGTTATCATATGTCGTATTTGACCAATCCATAATTAACAAAGAATCCAATTTACAATTCAAAGTATTGAATACTGGGAATATTTTGATCCATATGATTTTTAAAAATATGTTAAATGAATCTGAATATATTGAAATCATGAATAACAAAGAGGGCATCACTATCTGATGACAGAAGTTCTATGAACTAGAGTAATTCATAAAAGGTTTGAATAAATTACTTGCTGTGGATTATTTGTTTAGTCCTATTACCTACAGAACACAAAAATATTTTCAACTTTATTACCTTTCAAATATCTCCTTCCTGTTATGTATTGTTTTATATCATTTGCTTAAAGAATATGATCATTGTGTTATACATTTAGTACAATTGGTCTATCATTATAAAGGAAAAGGTATTGAAATATAATGGACAAAAAATTATTGAAATGGAATTGCTCTAATGGACTTATCTAAAAATAAAACAATGAGGCCTGTTTCTTCTTTCTGCTGGATAGGTTTTATCTGATGTGACTCTAGTGACATTAGTAGAGTTGATAAAAATCAAATTCTAATGTCATAAACAGACGTTGTCCTTGGCGTGGGATCATCTGTACTGGGATGTTTCTCAAGGCAAGTAATCCACTTCATTGGGCGATATTCCTTGTCTTTAGTCAGGGCTTTCCTGGGGAATTCCCAGGACACATCTCAGCAAGTAGTTCCTGGTCAGGAACTCTCAGGCTTCTGGAGCCTGATTCTGCATGCCCTGGGGACTACCTTAAAGTTCTGGGAACATCTGCCTAGGGTAGCTCAAGAGTGCATATAGCTCTGGGATTCTGTGACAGGTATACAATCTGGGCTGACCTAAATTGGGCCCACACAACTGTTCCTGGGACAACTGGCCACCTACTCACCTGCCATGCCTTGTTATTAATTGATTAATTGGTGTTAATTAGCAGGAGGCTGCCTTTGTACTGCCCCACTGCCAGGGGGCGCTACCTGCGGCTCCATTTCCTCCCCTACACCACAGTCCACACCTTACCAATGGAAAGGATGTTATGTCTCACTCACACGGTTGAGTGGGTCAGAAACTGGCTGACGGGGCACTCCCAGAGAGTGGTGGTGGATGGATCGTACTCGACCTGGAGAGATGTTAGCAGCGGGATTCTCCAGGGCTCGGTCCTTGGGCCTGCACTGTTCAACATCTTCGTCACTGACTTGGATGAGGGGGTGGAAAGCAAGCTATCCAAGTTTGCTGATGACATCAA
>JAGPOW010003316.1:153601316-153617691 GCA_030014935.1 Caiman crocodilus | reverse complement strand
CTATAAACTGCTGAGGGGTGATCAGCAGGAAATAGAGCAGGCTCTTTTTTCCTGGGCACCACCAGGGGTAACTAGGACCAATGGTCACAAGTTACTGGAGAGCAGGGTTAGGTTGGACATTAGGAAACACTGCTTCACAGTTAGAGTAGCTAGGATGTGGAACCAGCTTCCTAGGGAAGTTGTTCTTGCTCCTACCTTGGGCATCTTTAAGAATAGATTAGATAGGTACTTGGCTGGGGTGCTGTGACCCTGGCTCTTGTTCCTGCCATTGGCGGGGGGTCAGACTAGATGGCCTGCTCTAGGCCCCTTCTGACCCTAGATACTATGATACTATGATAATTATGCACAAGCCCCCTTTTGTTCTCTCTGGGCCTCCCCAGTCATGCCACCCCCTCTCTGGTCTCCCCAATAATACCCCCCTCTCTGGGGCTCCCCAGTAGTGCTGCCCCCTTTCCAGGGCTCACCACACCCGCACTGAGGCTTCTCTGTAACTGCCCCCTTCTCTGGGGCTTTCACCTCCTCTCAGGGCGCTCTGCCCTCTCTTGGGGCCTTCTCTGTCAAGCCACCCTCTCTTTGGGGATTTCACCCCCTCTCGGGCACTCCTCAATACTACCGCCCTCTCTCTGGGGCCTTCTCTCTCACGCCGCCACCCCTCGGCCTCACCATGCCCTCACTGGGGCTCCTCAGTAATGCCCACTTCTCTGGGGCTTCTCAACTGCCCCTCTCTGGGGCTGGGGTCTATGCACTACAAATGCTGGGCCCTCACTGGTGCTAGGGTCCTCACACTCCACCGTGAGTCCCCTATGAGGCCTCCTCCAACCCCCAATAGCCTCACCCAAACCACCAGTGTAACAACAACAACAACACAAAACACATGCCCCTAGGCTATAACTTAACTTAAAGCCGCTTGGCTGAAACTACATTGCCCACATGTCCCAGAGCTGCCAATCTTTACCTGGCGTGGACTGTACCTGTGGTTCTCACATCTTTGCTCAGAGAGCTCCTTTCTCTCTGGCTGCTGGCAGGGAACTGTCTCTGGTCCCAGCCCCTAGGGTTTATAAAGGGAGCCAGGCCCTGCCCCTAGTGGTCAGCTAACCTTCTCTGGTTGCACTGGCAACCCACAACTGGGCTGCTTATTTTCTGCTATGACTTCCTCCCTAGCAGTTTTCCCCTCTTTGGGAGCAGGGCACCTCAGTGCTCTGTGACAGATGCTCTCCCACCAAAAAGCAAATAGACATCCACCACAAAAAAGTAGCACAAATTCTCACTGCCTATAATTATGGCTACAATTTTGGGCATTTGTGGCATGAAAAGAACATGGATGCCTATTGGCTCAGGCTATGTGCTGCCATAGAATTTTTTTTTTTTTATGGTGGGAGTAAGCCAACATCTGTTTGCAACCTAAATCTACAAATGTCTCATTTGGGTTGAACTTTCAAAAGGGACTGATTCATGTGGATGCTTTCTGAAGGTGTATCCATTATTCCGAGTATCTTAATTAGGAATAAAGAAATGGACAGGGCTGCCAGGCAATTTTATCTGGCCTGTGGGCACCCACCAATTAATTGTGCCCTGCCCAGTCCATACACTTTGCTCCCACCCTCATGTGCAGGAGGGCCCTGGTCCCAGCCACCATGCACAGCTTCCAGGCAAGGCCACAGCTGCCACTGCTGCAGCCACCAGGGGACCTGCTCAACTTTCCCAGCCTCCAGTGGCTCCTCCCCCTGTCCCTGCTGCAGTGCTCACTCCAGACAGCAGAGGAGGAGGGGGGAACTGGAGCTGAGCAGGAGCATGAGACTGAGAGTGGGGGGTGGAATGGAGCCTGCACACAGTGGGGTGGCAGGAGCATGGAGCTTGGGTGAGCAGGGTGTGGTTGTGCGTGTGGTTTATGGGGTGTGACGGAGGGTGGGGATATAGAGACCTCCCCAGACACTTTCCCCACCATGGCACACAGTCCCTGCTGCCAGTGGCAGCAGCAGCAGTCAGGGGCCCCTTGGCCTGTGTGGACCATAAGTACCCCAAGGGACTGCCCACTGCTGCTGCTGGTGATGGAGGCCATGCACCATGAAGGGAGGGTATGGGTGGGACCCTCATACCCTCCCACCCTCCCTCACACCCCACAAACCCCATACACCCAAACGCTGTCCCCACAACCCCTCACATATACACACACGCTACAACATACCCTACACGCCCCCACATACAACCTGTTACAAACCCCATACACATATACTCACAAGCACACACACACACACACACACGCCATCATACACACACACAGCCTCCCAACCACACCCCACACATTCACTCACACATGCCCCCATCCCCCACATACAATATACAAGAGTAAGAATATTTTGAAGCTATTATGCAATCAGCTTTATATATATTATGCAAACAAATAAATCGGGGCAAAAGTATTTTTTTAAATCAAATTTAATTATGTTATAGTAGATGTTTTACTTTTAGTATACAATTTGATTTTTTTCTGGCTCTAAGATGGAACAAGCCCTGCTTTCCCATCCCTCCCAGCTCTAAAAGGAGTACTTCTAAAGTAGAGCTGGGCAATTATTTTGGGTGGAGAGCCGCTTACTGGGTTTTGGCAAGCCATTGAGGGCCAGATGACAGGCAGCCAGGGGCAGATAAATATTAATTTTCTAAATTTCTTAGGGGCCTGAGGGCCAGATAGAATGGCTTGGCAGGCTGCATCTGGCCTGTGGGCTGCATTTTACACACCCCTGTTCGAGAGGCAAGGGTAGGGACATCTGGTGACCTAAAGGTTAGGTGTTGGGGCAGAACTTTTGGTCCCAAGATGAAGGCCAGGGGGCACCTACTGAGGGATGGGGCTACCCTTGTGGCACTCACCAGTTCCCTAAAACTCATTAAGCAGTCCTACAGCCAAAATAATTGCCCACTCCTGGACTAGACCGTAATGACCTTTATTTTGTTTTGTTTTGTTTTGTTTTTTGAGAAAGGTGAGAAAGAGAAATCTATTTGTGTTAGCATGAAAACTGTGATTTTTTTTTCCTGAGACAATATTGTTAAAACCTAATATTTTTAAGGTGAAATTACTTATATTTTTAATGGTATAATTGAGAACTGAATATTAGCTTAATTTAATATTACCTTCATACCCAAGGTACCCAAGTAGGAAAAATGCTGCAAGAAATACAACCTTTACTTTGCCTTCATTGGTCTGACTAAGGTCTTTGAGTCAGTCAACAGAAAGGCCTTATGGAAGATCCTGGTGAGATTTAGATGACAACTAAAGTTTGTTACTATTATAAGACTCCTTCATGGTGATATGACATCACCTGTCCTAAGAAATGGTTCAGAAATGGACCTCTTCAGTATTAGAAGTGTAGGCAAGCAAGGATGTGTGATTGCACCAACACTCTTTTCCATCTATATCACAGAAATTCTGCATCTCATAGCTGATATACTTCCACCTGGAGTCAGCATCTAATCTTGCATGGATGGGAATCTCTTTAACACTGGTCAGTTCCTTTCTAAATCCAAGATAATCAACACCTACATTACTGATCTTCAATAAGTTGATGATAGTGTCATGTGTGCCAACTCAGTTAAAGATCTCCAGGTCACTCTTGACTGATTCTGTAAAGTGCATAAAATACTTGGACTCACTGTCAACTTCACAAAAAACAAAATACTTTACCAATATTACAGGTCAGTCCTTGGAGAACACAAAGCATTTCCTCTACTTGGGTAGCTACCGTTTCCCAAAAAATAACCATAGGATGCATCTACATCTGCTATTAATGCTATAAAGATTTATTGCAGTAAGCCTTCCCTGGGAGCAGATGTTCCCTGTTGGGAGCAAATCTTCTGCCAATGGGAGCATCCTGGTACAGGGCTGCTCCTACTCTGCTCTTCTCTCTGCAGTAGCAAGAGGGAGTTCCAGGCTCCCCCTGGGTGCTAGCCTGGGGGCTGGCACAGAGGACAGGGCTGGTCCTCATGCACAAGGGGCCAAAGTAGCTCTGTTGGCTGCAGTAGCAGCTGCCTCCTTGCTCTGTACACATCAGCAAGGGTTCTGATGTGCAGGAAGGCCAGGAGACAGCTGCCACTGCAGAGCTCTCCCAGCCCCCTACACATAGGGACAAGCTGCATGCCAAGCAGGGCTTTCCCATGCAGCTGGGGGCTAGCCAGGAAATTCCCACCCAGCTGACCTAGAAACAGGACAGCTCCCGGCTAGCCCCAGACTGCTCAGGGAAATACCTGCTGAGCTGGGGGCTGTCTGGGAGCTGCCCCAGAAGTGGGCCACCCCTTGGCTGTGCAAGGAAGCAGACAGCACCAAAGTTCCAGCACTGCATGGCTCCCAGCTCCTGTGGGGAGCTGGGTGTTGAGCAGCACTGGGGGCAAGGGCAGAGAGATACTCTGTCCAGGTACTGCTCAGTTCCCAGCTCCTGGTGTGAGATGGGAGCTGAGTAGCTCCAGGATCTGGGGAGTTCCTTATCCCCCATGATCCCCTAATGTTGGGGCTGACTGGGAGCAAATTTTCTCCCGGTCAGTGTCTACATATGCACTACTGTGTAAAATCTACTGCATGGATAGTTTACTACTGTATTTACAGGTAGTAGCTAACTGCACAATATACTAATTTACAGTTACAGATTAATCTACTGTGCAGTAAAGTGTTTCATGTAGACACAGCCAAGAAGACAATAGTCAATACCAGATAAAGTCTTCCAGTGCTGCTTTTGGAGATCTCCAAAACTGTGTCTTAACAAACTGCTCATCTACCAGGCTGTTGTCATCACTACCCTGTTGTCTGAATATGAAACATAGAAAACACATCAGAAACACCTGAAAGATTTAGAATGTTACCATCAGTGATACTTTTGAAAATACCTCATATCACTTGAAAGGACAGATGAATGAACACCAATATTCTGCCTTAAGCCAACCAGCATTGAAGCCCTGTACCTATGGCACCAGCTCTATTGCACAAGATATGTCATAAGAACATGACATAATCCTGACAAATAGCTCCCCAAATAGGCCCCCAACTTACTGATGGTCACTGCCATAGAGATGAGCAAAAGAAGAGATTCAAGGACACTTTGAAGTCCAAGCTGAAAAAAATGCAATATTAACATCAATACCTAGGAGACTCAAGTACTGAATTATCCCCAATGGTGCCAAGATGTACAAGGCATTGATCATTGTGAGCAAACTTGCCTCGCTATGGAGGCAGATAGCTGAGACAACCTGATATCACCAGGACCTACTCTGTCCATCTGCAATTGAATGTGCAAATCTTGAATTGACTTCCTCATCTATTGACTCACCACTGACTTCCCTATTTACTGGAAAACTGTCATTCTCATATTGAGGGTCTGCCACCAGCAACAACTCAGTCAGTACCCTCTTCTGTTGCTTATTGCACAGAAATATAGAAAAACATGAGAAAAGGTTCCTGGAGATGTAGATAAGAATCCAGTGGGCTTGTGAAAATTGCAGTAGTTCAGGACTGTCCAAGATCTAAGTGGCTGGGGACTGCATACCCTGTGAGAGGGACCACAAACACACTATGCAGGCCACACCAGTGCAAACCACACACTCCCGCGGTTGCACACATAGGTGCCCCCATCTTTGCAGCACCGTAAGTGAAGCTGCCACAGCTTCACTCTGAGTTCCCTGGGCAAGGGCTTCTCTGTTGCATCATACCCCACAGGTACCCTGAGCCACGGACTGTACCACCCCTCTCACTGAGGCAAGGACAGGAATTGGAAGCTGGGGGAGAGGACTCTGGAAACCCCAGCTGCAGCTGCCACTGAAGTAATGGAGGCAAAGGCAGCCAGGTGGGAGCCTAGAGGCCTCAGATTAACTCCTTGTGGGCAGTTAGTTGGACAGCCCTGCAATAGATGAACTACCTAGGCATTAACATTAAAATATCTTAGATACTGACATACCTTTAAATAACTAACGGTCAGAAGCAGGCATCAGGGGACAGATTCTTTAATTTTAAGTGAATATCTTAAAGGTAACAGTAACTATAATCCTTATTCTGAAAAAATGCATAATAATCAGGGATCCAGGTTTTCCATTCATAACAGACAAATGTGGGAAAACCTGGATTTTCTCATTTTAAGGAGAAAAATGCAGGTTAAGGCGAGTTTTTCCTTCCACGCTGGCAGAGTTCCAGTCTGTAAGAGATTGGGGGGAGTGGGAGGAAGGTAGTCAGGCAGGATTGCCATCTGTATGTGAGCAAGTATACATTCATATGACCACCAGGCAGCCTGGACAGCAGCTTCCACAGGTAAGTCGGGGGAGGAAATTAAGGCCCTCAAAGTGAGAGAGGGAGGGAGTTGGGCAGGGCTGGGGCTGGGGATGCTGCCCACCCTGGGAGGTGCATGGAGCTTGGGGCCCAGGGCCACATGTGAGGAGTGAGGCAAGATCATGGAGGGGGCTTGTCAAGGTGCTGGGGGGAGGCTCCCTGCCACTGCTTGCACTCCTGGGGGGAACATGGGGAGCATGTGGCCCCAAATTGTGCATGGGGTAGGTATGGGCTGCTCACTGCAAGTTCAGAGCTCCCCACCCTGCTGTCCTCCCCACACAACATCTGCAGCCCAGTGGACAGGACTCAGCATGGTAGAGCAGAGTGGGACTGAGCAGGAAAGCTCAGTGCCACTGCTGCAAGCCCCATGCTTACCTTGGTGAGGCGCCTCCTCAACATCCAGCAGCAGCAGGGGTGGCCATGTGGGGTTCTGCCCCCTGCTGCTGCTGGGTGGGCAGAGGATGGCTTGCCAGGGCAGCGCATGGTTCATGGCAGCAACACTGAGCTTCCCCACCCTGCTCAGTTTTTTAGTTAAGTATATTTTTTTAAAATATATTTTATTTTTATCTTCCTTTTTTCTTCTTTTTTAGGACTTCTGAAATCTCTTTAGTACAGCTACTTAGCTGGCGAACCCACAACTGTGCCCTGAAGCAAATATAGCCTATCCAGTTTCCTAGTCATTGAGAATTAGATTGTGTAACCCTTACTCAGGTTGGCCTGGGGGCTACTTCTGTGATAAGCATTCACTGATAAGAATTGGAGATGTATTAATCTAGTTCTGGTGTAAATGGCATTACTACTTGGAATATTCTTTAGCTATTTTGTTTTTGGAAAAGAATACATAAGACAATATAGTTTTAAACTGCAAATCTCTTACATTCTTGGATTCTTACATTCTTAATGTTAAATTACTCCCTTTTGTTTGTTCCTGATAGTTTCCTCCCATGAGGTAGACAGCCCAGGTATAGAATGGCAAAACATAGCTATACTGTCTCTATTTGGGTGCTACAAAACAAAGAATTAGTTCAGGTGGCCATGGCTACACGATACACTGACCGAGCAGTAGCCTGATACTACTGCGCAATAGCATTGCATGGCAAAAACTGTGAAGTGACACTACTGCATAATATTAGGCTACTGTGCAATAGCACCACAGGAAAGGCATTCACTGGCACTAACTAATTCAAGTTACTGCATATTTATTTAGGATTTGTTTATACAAGTCTGTATTGTGCTGCCTTATGCTGTATCGTTGTACCTCTTAAGTCTGTTGTGGATTCTCTGGGTATCATCCTACTAAAAGTATTAGGATGCACAATGAATGATAGCATAGTGGACACCAAATCCCTTGGTTTGTTTTCACATCTGATTACAGGATAATGCAATCTTTAGTATACTTATCAACTTCCCATTTCTATTAGAAGCTAAAATTAAATGTGTTAAGATAAAGTACTTCATTTCTACTTGGAATTCCCCAAAATGCCCAGAATTTCTACCCACTATAATATTTATCTGCTGATATTAATCAAATTACAGAGCAAAAACATGTCTGTCATTCTGTAAATAAGGATCTATATTCTGTCAGTGAAAATCTTAGGAATAGTATTCATTTTTTGTTGATTTGATTCTGAACAAAACCAAAATATATATTCACCCTGAGAACATTCTCAAAATCTGAAATATTAATAAAATTAAGCATATACCTTTATATCTGAATTTTAATTGAACATGCATTATGGAGTCTTATAAAAGATATTTCATACTTGGTAAGTTCTCCAATAGTCAGAAAAACTAAATATATATAACATTGATCCTAAAAAAGGAAAATACTTCATTTTGGGATATAACTGAAAAAAATATTCACCTATTTGGTAAGTACGTAAATTAAACTAAGAAAAGCAGATGAGTATAATTGGTACCTAATGTCTTTTCATAGTCCATTTCCCAAAGCAATCTTCTGCTACAATTCAGTGGTGAAGACTATTTTAGCCAATACGTATTTAAGAAATAACTTAGTTTAGTCAAACATCTGAATAACAACTTTTGTAGCTAAATTACCCAAAACATGTTTTGAGTAAATTCCATTTCCAGATGGAAAAGCAGTTCATTATATATACTTTTGTCTATTACTATCAATGAAGCAACCTAGATTTTTGGTTATGATTATGAATAAAAATACATATTTGCTATAGAATGAGAACTGACATGGCTAAAAACAAAGTGGAGGAAGATGGTATCACAGTGCAAGGAGAATATAGCTGAATTGCTCAAATTTTACAAGCAGAGAACCTTGAAAGTATGATTGGGTTTTCTGTTCTGAGCTTGACTGGTGAAGACAAGAGAACTCTTTTCTATTCTATCTTATACATCTAATTTTAACAACTGGAACCATATCCTGCCCTTTACCCATAGCATTCATCACTGGCAAATAGCCTAAGTTATCTCTGACCTTGGTAGAACTGTGAAGTAATATATTTGTAAAGGTGACAGTAATAAGTAATAGTACTAAGTAGTAGTACCAGCAACGTATTAAGTGTACAGTGTTACTACTGTTCAGTATCAGGCATTTCTTACATGTGCAAAATCAATGTGTGAAGTAGCCAGGACCCAAACTTCACAAGGGTTTATAAATCAAAAGTAACATCTTGCTTTGTAACTAGGTATTGGAAGTTAGTGTAGACTCTGGAACACAAGTGCTTCCTGTATGAAATTAGGCAGCCATAAGTGCTATCTGAAACTTTAAGGTCATCTTTAGATGTTGCCTAAAGTAGAAACCATCACAGTAATCTAATCTGGAAATGACAAATGGTCATTACTATGGTTATGGGACAAGAATGAAGAATGACAGCCATGTCCTGGCCATAGCTACTGCTGCCTGGCTGTCTAAAAAGCTGAGAATCTAACACAGGTGTTGGCAAAATATGGCTCGTGGGCCAGATTTGGCCCTTGAGACCATTCTATCTATCCCATGAGGCCCCTAAAAAAAATTAGAAGATTAATATTTATCTGCCCTTGGTTCCTGTCAAAAATGACAGAAGACAGGGGTATTAGGACCCAGAGGAAGCCCTGGGTGGCTCCTGCAACAGCAGGGCCCACCTGGCCCTGCCACCCTGACCAGAAGCCCGAGCAGGGGCTTGACTGCCCATCCACCTGGACTGGGAACTGGGAACATGCAGCTGCACCGGCGCCAGAACCTTAGGTAAGGAGGAGGAAAAGGGCAGCTATCACCTGGAAGATGTTCCAAATGTGGTGGCCTGCTTTGAACTGTCAAAGCATGTCCTCCTGGCCTCATTTTGCCAAGAGGTCAGCCACAGCCAGATGGGTCCAAGGTGCCAGCTCTGAGTAAGCAAGGTCCTGCCACTGGCCTCCCTAGCAGGAATTCTGGTGTTCCATACTGGAAAATTGAAAAATCCCTGATAAAAAAATCCTGAAGTCACTCTCTAAAATAGCCCCAAATCCATGTTCCTCCACAAGTAAAACAAAAGACCACCATAAAGAGAGAGAGTGAGACAGAGACAGTGATCAGTTGGACAATGTTTTATTGATATATCTACAGTGTTAAAGCAAGTCTCTTATAATAACAAAGTGAACTCTAAATACAGGTTTAATGAATACATATTTTGCTGCTCTCCCACAGGGCAATGGCCCTCACACAGGGGGTTGGTCCCCCACACAAGGGCTATGCCCCCCCAACAGGGTATTCAGCCCCTACACAAGGGATTCGGGCTGAAACAAGGGGTTCAGCCCCCCAACAGAAGTTTCAGCCCTCACACAAAGGCTACACCCCCCAACAGGGGGTTCATCCCCCACACAAAGATTTCAGCCCCCCAATAGGGGGCTTATCCCCCCACAAAGGGTTTCAGAGTCCCAACAGAGAGTTCATCCCCCACACAGAGTTTGGCCCCCCAACAGGAGGTTTGTCCCCCACACAAGGGGTACAGCCCCCCAATGGGGGGCAAATGGCCCCTGCAGGGGCTAACACCCCCCTGCAAGGCCCACATGCTCCATCCCAGCCCCACAATTGCTACCCCACCAAGACCCATCCCCCACCAACTTTTGCAGCTCCCGCCAACGGCTGCCCCACCCCCTACTCCCTCAGACCCCCTGATAGGTGCCCCACCCAGCCTCACTCCTCAGCTTGCACCCCCAGACCCCCAAGGCTACCCCCACAACCCCAGGCACCATCACTTAAAAAAAAACCCCAGAAAAATAACAGAAAAAATGGGGAAAAAAAAGCCTCTGCTTACCTTAGATGGGGGGGGGGCTCCAGGGCCTCCTGGCAGAGCCCCCAAGGCAGCACATGACAGTGGAGGGGGAGGAAGGCCCAGGCTGGGGCCACTGGGGCTGTCACCCTGCCCTGCACTGTGCAGGCAGGCCCCTAGTCAGCAGACGGCAACTCCAACTGCTGGTAAGTGCCCGGGTTTGTTTTTTTCTAAAGTATGGGGGATGAGGGAGCAGGGATGGGGGGATTTGGGGGGATGAGGCTGGACAGGGCAGGGGCCAGGTATCTTGTGGGGGCTGGTGGGGGGAGGGGCTGGCCGTGGCAGGGGTTGGAGGGCTGGTGGGGGCTGGCTGGGGGAGGGTCAGCCACAGCAGGAGTCAAGGGCCTCAGGGGGACTGTTGGGGGTCAGGGGGACTGGAGGAGTGGGTGGAGCCAGCAGAGGTCCCCCCCCCACAGTCCCTTCCCCCCTCCTCCAGCCCTCACAACCCCTTACTCACTGGCACCAGGGCCCTGGTGGTGAAACATGTGGCCTGGCTAGCCATATGTTCCAGACCAGGACTAGGGGCCAGCCATAGAGACGCTCTGACAGCCACAGCATCTTGATGGAGGACCCAACCTCCAGTTGCCTAAGGTCAGGGACCATGCCCTGCCCCACTTTTTTATACTGCAGTGTTTTTAGACCCCTGGATTTCCACAGGTCAAATTTTCTCCCCATGCTGCAATGTTGCAGCATGGGGAACATTTTTTTGTTCCTGCACATGCCTGTTGCCCTGCCTCAAACGGGTTTGAGGCGGGACAAGAGGCACGTGCACACTTGTGTGGACGTGCCCATAGAGTACATACAATCACAGACTGAAAAAGATTGTGTTGCTAGGAAAATACCCAAGAATTGATAACAACGCAGGCAGCTGTTTGTATTGAGGCTCAGTTCCTTGTCTGAGTAGATGAAATGCAAACAAATCTCCTAACATTCATTCCTTCACAACATTTTCTGATTTCAACCAACAGCTCCATTATCTTAGTTATCTAAACAAATCAATGTACTCCAAAGTCTATACAATGCAATGAAAATCCCCTCAATTATCTGATACTTTGCTTATGGTATTTCTTAATGGCCTGATGATCTAAAATGGTTGGTATTTTAATGAAAATCACATCCTAATTTTGAACAGATTTAATTAGAGTTCTTCTGGGAAAGATGAGGATTAACTGTATCTTTTTATAAAGTACTTTAGCTGTTTTATTCCCATTACATATAAACCTTTCTCTAAAAATCTTCAGATCTAGTTCCAAGGAAATTTCTCTAAAGTTGATTCATAGTTAGGGTATGCTCCAAATGTTACAGACTCATAAATATCATGGTTGAAGTCTTGAATCATAGCATTGGAAGGGACCCGAAAGATCTTCTAGTAGGATTTTTTGTTCCTAAATCATATTAGACACACGCTTATTCACCCTCTTCCTAAAAATCCTGAGTGAATCCAGCTACCCTAGGCAAAACCCTGTCCTCCCCAATTGTCTGTTTCTATAGTTAGGAAGGTATTTTTAGTATTTAATCTAAATCTTTTTGTTATCATTTAAATAAGGGGTTCCTAAAATGTGGTCTGCAGGCCACACAGGCCCCTTTCATGCAATGTGCGTCTCAGCATTACTTTTTTTTTCAATAGTTTAACACCTGCTAAAAATATTGGGCAATGGCCATACTGTTTGTACGGTATTATGAAACTTACTGGGATCAGATCCAGTCTTTCAGGCTAGTTTGATCCAGGACTGCTCCTTTGACTAGCACAGCAGAGGAGGCTATCAATGGCCTTGATAGCCATGGGGACTTATCCAGTTATGCACGTGTACCTGAGTTCCACTTAGAGACATTCTCTGAATCAGTGAGCAATCATGATTCAATATATTGGTCATGGAGCAATAAGTACCAAACAAGAAGTACCACATTGTTGACAAAAAAATAAAGTTTCAGAAGAAATGGAGTGACACCTATTTTGTTTTAGAGCAGTGTGATAAAGTGTACTTTATTTGGAATCAAAATATATGAAGGAAGACAATATAAAACACATAACAAGATGAATCACAGTTCTTATCAAGGGGTTGTTGTTCATGGTCAAAAGAAAATGAGCTTTCAAAGAATTACCTTACTTGCACAACAGCAAGGTTTTAAAATGGCAGGCCCTTAAAGATTGCATGCTGAAAATTGTGGATATTGTCTGTCCACAGAAAAAGTCTGCATTTAGTCAGGTTAGCTTGTCTAAAATGACAATGTCACATAGAGTTGAGGGTAATAGTGATGATTTAAACGTAAAGCTTCAGGATATTACCAAGTTTGTGACATTCCAACATTATGGATCCTACTCGGGTCTTCATTTTCATTAGACAAGCTAGAGGAGAATTTCAAACACATGAAGAGCTCCTTTTGTTTGAAAGCCTGAAATACTGAATGAGAATAGTAGAGTGTTTAATAATGTGCTGTATATTTGAGGCAAGCATTGTGAAGTGCAAATTTCTCATTGGAGTCACTATAGTTCATGCTGTATCCATAGTAGAAGCTAAAACCAAAGCAATGGCACTACTAAACCGAAGTAATTACTGAAGAGCAGATTGTAAACATGTTGTTATTATTACCACTGCATTATCCACCAAAAAAAGTTGCGTTGCTCAAAATCTCAGGATGGCCCACTTCATGAATGTTGTGATGAAGTTTGTGGACTTCACCAAATCTAGACGACTCAGTCAATGGAAGTTGAAGGTCTTTTTGGAGGACTATGAAGATGAATTTGGAAATAATGTATCTTTAATAGCTGCAAAATGCTAAGTATTAGTACTATCCCAAAACACTTTCTTAGTTTCAGAAAAAGCACTTTTTGATTTTCTGAATGAAAATGGTCAAGATTTTCCTTAGCTGACTGATCCTGTGTGACTGTGTGATTTGGCATTCTTAGTCATCTCAATTAATTGAATTTGAAGCTTCAAGGCCATGGGAAGTTTGCTTTGATTCTTTTTGGAATTGTTAAGTTTCCTGAAAGAAAATTAAAACTATACCAGAAGCAACAGAAGCAGGTAATTAATTGCTTATTTTGCAGCATACAAAGTGCTCTTAGATAAAGAACTCAGTGTATTTGAAGTTCTCCATTCCAAAAAATGTTTCCAAATTATTTAGTCTGTTAGAAGAATTCAGCTGGTATTTCTCAGATTTGAAGTCTCACAGGCAAGCAATAGCTGTTTTTCAACATTCTTGTGAGCCAGGAAGTATGCAGAACATGCAGTTTGAATTAATGCACTTGCAAGAGACCGCATAAGCAAAAGTAATCTAACTGTGAATCCAGTCCAGTTAAGATTTGCAAAGGACTTTCCCCAAAACCTGCCCTGCAATATGTAATCATGGACAAGAAATGGCTTCTATATTTCTAGGTGTGAGAAATCCTTCTCTACAGTGATTAGCAGAGATCAGGGGTTTCCATTCCCCATGGAAAAACACAGATTTTCCCTTTTAGAGGAGAAAAACAGAAACCACGGCTTTTTCCTTGTAGGCTGGCAAAATCAAATGCCAAAATACATAGGTATTTAGGATTAATTTCATTTCAATGATTGAGACATCCAAATTGCTTTAAATTTTATAAAACTATCAGTAAAACATTGTATTCAATGGATACCTATATATATAGTAGTGTTTCACTTCAATCACAGAAAAACATATATTTGGGATTTTTTTTTAAATCAGAGTTTTTTTAATTTTTTATCAGAGAAAGCCAGGGTCCCTGGTGATTACAGACAAGTCTAAGCTAAGACTCAGGCAGACGGATGATCATCTTCATGCGATTCTCTATATTGCAGTGTCAAGCACTGAACCAAGATTGCAACAGATGGTATCTGAGAAAAATAAGCTGCATAACTCTCATTCAACAAAAAAATAAGGATAAGGCCTATTCACTTTTTTCAGTAGCATGCCCCTGCAGTGTTCATCCCACTGTGGCTTAACATACATGTAACATGAGTTTTGCTTGTCAGCAGCTTGAGGTGCAGTTTCCAAAAAACCCCTATACCTATCTCCTTGAAGCTTGGCAGACTTTGTGGCCACAGCAAGAGCTATCATCCCTGCAATTTTCACCCTACTGTGGCTTAACACGCACATGTGACACGAGTTTTGGTTTCAGGAATTTGAGGATCAGTTTCCCAGAAACCCCTTCGCCTATCACCTTGAAACTTAGCAGGCTTCATGCCCTCTGCAGCAGCCACCATCTCTGCGAGTTTCATATGAATTAGACAAAAAAAAAACAGCTATAGATATTTCATTGTTGCCCCATTATACCCTATGGCCAAATCTCCAAATCACTGAATATTTTCTGAACCTTTTCCAAATTGATTTGGCCGAATCGAATCAGAAAAGAGATCCGGATCTCTGAATCAAATCAGACGAATATGAATTCAATGAATATGAATCCAAATGAAAAAACTTGCCTATTCACACAGGCCTAGAAATAAGCAGGGCTAACTCTGATGAATATGCAGTTCCACAGACCAAGCAACAGCAGCACCACCAGGATGAGTGAGGACAGCAGATGGCAATTGTTTCCCTCTTGAAAATACACATAAATCCTTTAATAGGGCTGTGATGTGGCAAATACAGGTTGCCACAATAATAAGCCTGCCCAGCCCCCAGATACAAGTCAACAAGTCCTAGGTAGTGAAGCAGCTGGAAGAAGATGTTAGACTCTTCATAGCAGTGAAGGCGAATGAAGGCTGCAGCACAATGAGATCCCCTGTTGCCTTGGACTCCTTGATCAAGGTCCCCTTCTGTCAAGAGCTGTGTGGAAGCTGATGTGCAGCAGCTTCTCCACAGTAAAAGAAGTCAAGCGCAGGTGCCTTTCCATGCCAGCACACAAACTAGTTACCCGATCAGATCAATTTGGTTCCATCAGCACCAAGGGGTGAATTTCATCAGATCCTGATGACTGAAATTCATTTAAATTACCCAGAGGCTCTTTGATTCATGTGTTACTTAACATGTAACTCTTTACCTTATTTGTTTATATGAATGTTATTAGTAATTTTATTGCTGACTTTTTTTTAGTGAAGACAGAAACAAAGTAGTCATAGAGCACATTTACATTATTTATGTTATCCATTAATACCTCACCATTACACTGAGGAGTGGACACACGATGACCCTGGCCTATCTTTTCAGTCAGACATGTGTATAAAACCCCGGGTTGTATTTAGCTATCAGTGGTAACTTTTTTTATTTACCTGGCAGGGGAAGCGCCGTGACCACATAGGTGGGCTACCCAGGGTGTTTTTGAGCCCCCCCCCCTTTTTGCTTGAGCAGAGCAATGGGGAAGGTGGAGCGGAAAGTGGCGTGGGCTTTGAGGGAAGAAGCAGCGCGCAGGCGAGCTATGATTCTGAAGCAGTATGGATCAGCGAGTGAATCTTCCAAGGTCTTGGATTCCAGCACGAAGGCAGCCATTGGTGAGATAACCAAGGGTGTGACGGAGGAGAAGGTCGGGGATTGGGCTACGGTTGGCTGAAGAGGCAAAGTGGTGCCTTCTGAGAAGGGGAATAGTGCTGCAGTTCCAGAAGTTTCTGAAGTGGGGACGGTCCCGAGGCAGGAAGAGAGGCGGAGCCCTGCTGGGAACAAGGATTCCAAGGGGATGTTTCCAGATCCTTCCTATCCTTTATGGGGAAAAGGAGATCCCCGTAGAACAGTGAAGCTGCGGGCGAAAGCCACCTTGACTCCCGAGGGGGTGAAGGGACAGACCACTATGCTGAGAACAGACTTTATGAACAAGATCCTGTTTGAGGAGTTGCGAGTGAACCTGAAAGATTTAAGTTGCGTGGTGGCCTTTGACAAT